>OU611923.1:1534645-2734645 GCA_914767705.2 Tenthredo notha | reverse complement strand
TGTTGATTATTCAAGCATTCCAAACGACAGCTGAATTATATGATGTTGGAGTTTCATCTGATACTGTAGGAGTATATCGGTGCACGAACTTGTCCCGGCAGCTCCAAACGATCCATTTGGACGAAATAAAGAGTAAAAGTTACAGAATGCCAGAATGGAGTAATGTGGACGGGGAAGAAGAGCGTGTGCTTGAAAATCGATTTATTTGTGTTACTCTGCTGACACCGCTAGGATTACCACTCAATTAGATCTTCGAGTGGAAAACCTTCCATTCAATAAACTACACAATCAAACTAATGAAGATACCGTGAAGAAAATTCTGATTATTAATTGGCCAAAAAATCGACACAATTTTGTATCTGTTTCCATTTCTTTTCAGCAAAATGGAAAAGATTCCGGAAAATAAAGAAAACAAAGCTCCGAAACGAAAATCAAGTAGAGAAGTAAGGGTTTCAAGCAGTGGGAGAAACATAACGACGCCAAAATACCTGCAGTCGTCATCAGATGAACAGCCTGCGGTGAAGAAAGGCGTGTATTCAAAAAATCTGAAGGCTGAGATTGAAAGACTAAAAA
The DNA here is from genome assembly GCA_914767705.2 of Tenthredo notha. NCBI lineage: Eukaryota > Metazoa > Arthropoda > Insecta > Hymenoptera > Tenthredinidae > Tenthredo > Tenthredo notha. The sequence continues at coordinate 2,734,072 of OU611923.1, read as the reverse complement.
ATTACGCAGCAGTCATCAAGAAACAGGAGGGTATGAAGAAAAGTGGAAAAGGAACCAAAGATTCAGAAGATAATAAGGATTCAGAAAATACGGATGTCTACTCTACTCGTAGGAGCAGCGATCCAATTGATCCGTAAGCACATATATACTTATGTTGCGAAAGATTTCTAAAGGAATGAATGCAGAACACTTAAAAATTGTTGAAAGCTTGAAATTGAAATGGTAAATACAATCGTTGTTAGTATACTAATTGTAAAATTTTTTTTATTAAGTGGAAATCTAATTTCAGGTCTTCGCTGGACGCCCTTAATTCTGTAGAGGTGAAAACCAAGAATCATTCGCTGCCGAAAACTAAGAATACCAAATTCTTCCCACCCTCTGAAAAAGCAGCAGCAATTTTAAAAAACATTACGGCAAAGGATGTTGACGACTCTAATAATAGGCCCTCTGCAATTGCTCATTCAGAGATCCCACCGCCACTGATAAAAAAAACTAAAAAGACCAGTGAAAATATGCCTCTGACGACACCGATAATGAGAAGCCCACGTTCTCCGAAAGATGATACAATTCAAAGTCAAAGCGACGAAGTGTTCGGGGAGACGGTACCAATAAACTTTCAGAAAATCGTTGAGGACAGATTAGAGTGAGTCAAAACAGTATTTTTTTAACCATCTTGTCGATGAATGACAGTTGATATCGCATTTTCTTTCATGCATTGTTTTTATTCAATGCACTTCATTATTACAACCTGATCGACATGTTACATTAATTGGGTATGTATGTATGTATGTAGGAAGATCGAAAAATCGAACGAGACCTTAATCGAGCAGAACAAGGAGATACTAAAGATATTAAACAATCAACATAGTATCGCAGGAGAAAAAGTCAGCAAAACCTTATACGCACGTCTGAAAGGTTTCCCAATAACGACAATTGAACAATTCAAAGAATTAGAGAGTGACACAAATAAGGAAGCACGTCAAAAAATCGTAAGCCTTTTTTTAATTACACATAACGACAGCTTCCTACACTCGCAAATGAAAAGAAAAATAGTGATATCACAGGTCATTGCAAATAGTATACATAGAGAATATTTTTCAGTATGACTACTTGCTTTGCTTGGGGGGCAATGCATTGAGAGGCTTTCTTCTCACCAGTCTCCAAATAATCATGACCGATGACCTGGTATGTCAATTCACTTGGAACGGAGATGCGAAGACTGAGAAATTTGGTGACACGAGAGTCTCAAACGTTCTGTATCGTAAGTAATTTTGAATCAGTTGAACATCAGCGTTAATATCCCATAGTTTGTGCTAATGATTTTTTAAATATATTTCCTAATTATTATACAATATATAATCTCTAATTCAATCCTATAAAACCCAAATTTCATTGATACACTATCACAGAAATAAATATGCGTCAATTAGTCATACTGCTAACAATAATTGATTTCAATTTCTTTCAGAAGCAGCAAGAAAATGTCCTTTATTCCAAGGCCCAGATAACAAAAATTTGTTCAAGACGGAAATGCTTCAAGTTTTGAGAACTACAAAGCAGCGGTTCCGAAACTTGAAAAAAAAAGAAGTGACCACAAAGGAAAATAGAACGAAAGAAACGGACGGCAGAGAGCATTCAGAAGGGACAGCAGAGAGCATACAGCAAAGAATATCTCGATTGGAAGAGATGCTCGGAGGCAATTCAGATGCTGATGATGAAGGGGATGATTTATCGTCAAATTCTTTGGATGACGATCAAGACATTGAAAACTTTGAGGGATAATACTTTCACACTCCAATTCCATTAACGTTTATAACTATATATACACATATGGATAAATAATTGATATGTTTTTATAACTGAATATTTCCAGTACAAAATATCCGGAGTTGAATCTAGTTTTTTACGGTTTCCAAACCTTTTTTTTTAATACATTATTACTTATTTTAAAACCTGATATATTATACTATACATAATATGTATAGATATATGTATAAACTATACCGTGAAGTTAAGGGGAAGCCGAACGATGGCCGCACTATAGTTCGACCAACACGCGCTCGCGTTGCGTACCTGAGCTTCTACTAGCAGTGAGCAGAAGCTCAGGTACGCAACGCGAGCGTGTGTTGGTCGAACTATAGTGCAGCCATCGTTCGGTTTCCCCTTAACTTCACGGTATATAGTTTAGCGTACGAGAAGTAAACAGCTGTGATGTAGACAGTATTATATAACTGAGAAGTAAACTGTGATGTAGACATTATTATAATATATATATAACTAGCTGTGTTATGTAAAATAAATATGTGTGTGATTATATCGAAAACTGACCTTTTATTACAAATCGTCTTTTATTACAAAATTTTTCATCACAAACGTGCGTAAAGTCGGATAATACGCACGCGTGCGTAGAATCCTATACTTTACCATACGGAGTGATGAAATGAGATAATTTTCTATAGTTCTTATATATAACTCGAACTAACGTGACAAATCCGCACTTTGCCGGCACGCGTGCGACTTGCACGTCGTGCGAGCAATATGTGCATCAATTGCGCGCGCAAGTTTCTACTTAATGGCCCGCACGTCGTGCGGATTAATCGGCACACGTGCATGCGTAATGCCTTTCATATTGCACACATATTGTTATCTGGGTATCAACCATGGTAATACGAATATAAATTATATTTGAGATTTCAATACAATAAATTTCTTTACTTCACTCAGTGTGATTTTGGACGTTTTACCCACGCTTCGCGTGGCTAAAACCCCCATTTTCACACCTCCTGAAGTAAAATTTTGTACAATACTCGACGGAAAAACTTCTTCTGATCTCGTGTGATTGCAAAACTCGCCTTCGGCTCGTGCTGCAACCTCACACTCGTCAGAAAAAGTTTTACCGGACTCGTACTGTAATGTACTATTTCGGAATTCCCCGTCACACTTAGAGGGCGAGAAGAAAACAAGTTATCGTAAGCTAGTATATCACACGTGCTAGATGCAATAAAAACTTCGTAAGCGTAAATGTGATCATTGAAAATTGTATGCAAATTTTGAGTGATAAAATACACCACATTGTTATCAATGAAAATATATTTGATCAGTCTGAATTGAAAGTGATCGCCAATTTCATTAACGAAGAGAACCATGTCAGGCTTATATATATTTCTTTCAATCCAAATTGTAGTTTGAACAGTTGAACTGAGTAAATTCATGTCATTGGTCAAATTCCGGGAGAAGGTAATTGGCAGATCTTTAAAAATATGAAGCTGTGAACGTCCGCATTTTTCGGATAGACTGAATATTTTCATGGTATGCAACCGATGTGCAAATTGCCATTGGAGTTTATCAGCTATACTTTTACATACATTTGTCTTAGAGTTTGACGTTGATAAAATATCTTTTGATTCCTTGTGTTTTGCTTCAAAGCGCATGCCCCACAAGGTAATTAATGGCCCGAAATCAGCCATGACAGTCCCATAATACAAAAGAAGATGATCCTTTGGCTTCAACTTTTTATGTAAGACGGTTTGAGCCAATCTATGATGTTCCCTCACTAGGGAATCCAACAGTTCATTACATCCCACTTGGATAGATGTCGTAGTGACAAGTGCAAAAATCTGTCGCAAAATTAAATATACCTGCCACACTAGATCATTTCGGGGTATCAAGTGTCCTACAATAGTCCCTGGATGTAAGAAAAAACTGGACATTTCTGCTGCTGACATACGTGAGGTATCGGTTTTTAGATGTTTAGCCAGAATCGGAGGTGGGATGTTGCTTGTAGTGCCATAATTATGTAATTTCATGTATAAGTTTAATTGCTCAAGGGTGAATAGCTTAGCTTCATAAATATAGTATTTAAGTATCACAACTAGATCGAAAATGCACACACCTTCAAGCATATCATGCATGATATCGACGGACCTATTTCGAGTTACATGAAAATTAGGTAGGCAATGGAAAATACAATCTGCTTTAATCCCTGTACGGCTAGGATCTTGTAACTCAAGGTCTGTAAGATAAGATTTCACTGTTCGACAAAACGTTTTATCTTCCATATTAGCAAGGCATCTTTGAATTTTGTCCATTTTGCAAAAACGGCACGAGTAATTTGCATTGAAAGATTCATTGAAGCCTAACAACGAATGAAGCCCCAAGTTGTCCCCGATAACCACTAACCAGTCCTAACTTGACGAAAACTATAGTTTTACCTTGTGGTAAATCAAGTTCGATTCCTTCCGACTCAAGAAACTTTAATTCATCAAGTAACGTTCGAAAGATAGCAAAATTCCCAAATTCTTGCCTATCCTTGGAGTAAAAGAGGAGAGCATGTAATATTGATGAGAGAGAGGACTGATACTCCTGTGGAAGAAAAGGCAGTGAAATATACACGCCACCGAGTTTATTTGTTCCTGCATGGCTACTGAGAGCATTGCCAGTTTCGAAGTCATCAAAAAAGAAAAAGAGAGGTAGTACTTGTTTCGATTTGATTGGGAGATCTTCTACAGTACGCTTCCACAAATTACTCTGCAAAAAATTTGAAACTACATTTGTCTGGTTGTCTAATTTCTCTTTATATGAAAAGACGAGATCATACACTCTTGGTATTTAAAAAAAAAATTTCAGCATTTCTCTGATAGGAAATAATATTCCGGTCGCGTTATTGGCTATTTTTTTCACCTGACCATCATGACTGCGTTTAATTCTCACTGACTTTACACCAACCACGAATTGAATCGGCTCAAGGAAATCTCTTTTCTCTTTAAGTGTTTTCAAGCGTTTATGTTTTGTATCAAAGTTTGTTAAAGCTGTCTGGAATGTATCAAACATAGTATTAACGTCTTTCAATAATTCAGAGGATTGATTGAGGATCACTTTTGTATTTGGTGTCTAGCTCTTCTCGGATAGTATTTAGTCCTGCGTTTACTATGCTCTGAGTTGACTCAAAAAAGAGTTGACTTTGAGCCTAAGAACATAAAGTACTGTTCATTTTGGAACATTCATCAAGTACCGTCTCCTCTAACATCTTTCGAATTTTCACTGTTTGTATTATATGGGGCTTTGATTTTAGGTTGGGAACACAGTTACTCGAATGGCTAGCAGTTGAAATTTCACAGTCTTTTCATTATGTGTTGATGAACTAGGAAGTGTCGCATCTATTGGAATAACTGGTTCGGCAAGGGTGAAATGAGACACACCAGGGACTGCATTCATTTCTGTTGTGTTTATATCGGCGTGATTTGTGAGCCAATGCCTGTTGAATGAATGAAATGTGGTGTATGTACGGAAGCATGAGGCTTCGCCACACCTGCATTTCTGACCGTCAGTGTAATTATGCACTAACGTTAAGTGTTTCTCCAACTGATCGAGTGAAAAGTTAAGTGGACACAATAAACAGCGTGGCATTTTCAATTATGTATGATTTTGTTCACGATTACTGATCTGTTGAAGTTCTTAAATGAATTTTGAAATACATGGGACTATTCTGTCTGTTTCCCCAGAAATCGCGTAGATCCGACTCTGAATTACCATCCACGGATGTAGAGCGTCTTTCGGATAGTTCAATTGCAACGCATAGAAGCTTTTAAAAGTAATATCGATAGCTCTCACCCGAGTCGAAATTTAGCGCCTACTTTGAACCTCAAGTGCTGCAACTACGCAGGTGTTAAAGACAGTGAAGTAGGTTCTATTTCAATGCAATATTAGGCCCTACTTTGACACTAAAAGTGTCTGAAATTTCCCGATCTTCCCAGTTTAGCTCCAAAGTAGGGCCTATTCCAAAACCTCCTTTAACGCTCCATAGGTTGAAGGAGAGGTTGCATATACCCTCCTTTGACGCTCTAAATCCTACACTGCATACAACTACAACTCTGGTGATGCTTACTGACGCACTGACACAAGTGCGATTTTCCGGTAGTGGGGGAACGCTTCGGTGACGAATTTCTTGGAATCCCATTCCCCTAACCGCCCTAACAGTCGCTTATAGAGAGGTAGTACTGTATACAAAAAAAAATATCATTTTAGGAAAAAAGTTGGGAATTTTGAAGCTAATTGCAAAAAAAAAATTTTTAAATACTGATTTTTGAATTTTTTCTCACCATAAATATTAAGGTGGCTCTAGAGGATAAACCGTCGGGAGTTGGGGCAAAAAGTTGGGTGAATAACATTGTGACAATAGTATATTTCGACGGCCCCTAATCAAACCAGCTTATCTCAGCGTTGTCGTTACCCTTGGTTTCCATGCAAGCGTTGCCGCGCGGCAAAACGCGTGCGGCAACTCGTTGAGCCAATCAGTAGCGTGGCGGTGCGATTTTGATTGGCTGAACCCGCTGCCGCGTGCGTTTCGCCGCGCGGCAACGCTTGCATGGAAACCAAGGGTTCGAAACAGCGTATCTCCTATACTTTCAACACACAGATGAGCTGTTTCTAACGACAACGCTGAGATAAGCTGGTTTCGTTAGGGGCTGTCGATTTGAACAAATGAATAAATGTATTTGAAAATGTTATGAAAGTTAAAAAAAACAGTAGATATATTAAATATAATGAACAGAAGTATAATTATTGAATGGTACCAGCGTATAAACAATAATATACCTATAGATAACATATTTCACGTTTTTGATGATTTAAGTATAGTTCGTTTCTACAAATCAACAATTATGTGTCCATCCTTGCGCGGATCAAACTCGTTCGATGATGCCGCAAAATCTGGAATGATGAGTAACATTTTTTATGCGACAATTCTAATGAATTTAAAGTATTTAGATATCTACCGAATCTGATATTTGGTGATGCTTCACCACGCTGAGTGTGACCTTGACCGCCAACAGGTGATTGGTAATTTTTGTATGAACCGCTGAAACGTGGCGTCGTCTTGTAACTTTGATTCTCTGGTTTCTTACCAATTTTTGAGGGTTGGATTCTTTGTTTTTTCTTCTGCGACTGCAACTTCGACGACTCTCGATACTTCCTCTTATTTGAAGCCAATTTATTTATAAAATCTATCAATGCCTTTTTGTCGATTGGCTCTGTTACACGCCGATTCACCCATTCTTGGAAACAGAAGAACAGAGAGCATGTTTTTCACTTACCTTGTTTATGTTTTAATTACAATATTTATATTCATACAATCGTCTCATCATATTTACCATATAATCCTCGAAATAATTGAACGTCTATCTCTGGACGGGAGCCTCTTTTACCAGTAGCCGAATAGTTTGCAATACTCGAGCCATATACTTCTAGAAGAGTTTCACGGACCAATATCTTCCAGTCGTCATCAATTCCTGATTTCATTTCCAGGTATGTAACTTTCGATCGGGGCAAATAGAAGCCACAATTTGGTGATATTTCCACCTATAAGAATTAATATGTAAAATATTAAATGTGTCAGATTAAAAACATGTTCAACATATGGCGCTATATTTTGTAATCTATGTATTTTCACCTTGTCATCTCTCTTCTCAAAGTAATGAGATGGTACCTGAAGAAAAAAAAACTCATAAATATATCAAAATAAGAGTCATCATAGCTAACCCCGAGGGAAAATTATAACCGAACGGCCCATTATGAACTTCGGACGGGAGAAAATCCTTCTCCAACGTTGGCTGGAAGACGGTAAGCGTTAGCCATTCTGTCCATACTAATTTGAATTCGGCAACGGCCGTCTGCCATCTTGCCTTAGTTCAGCCACGAGGCTCTTTAGTATTTTTGAGAATCGAATTAAGCCGATCTCCGAAGGGTAGGCCGTCACCAGTGTCCCACTGTAGCCTGTTCAGCGTTCGAGTCGATATTTTATGATAAATTATTGTGTGATCTAAAGTTAACCGGGTCGATACTCGTCGTACCTGAGTGCGACAGAGATAGATAGTCGGTCACTGTCGCTCTCGCTTCCTCCTGCAAGGAGGGACGAAGCTCGAGGCTTAGCCGAGAGCCGTTATTTATTTCGCGTTCGAGTCACCATTTCGTATTTTTCGTGTTATTGTTTAAATTAGTAATTGAGTTAGGCGCAGAGTTAGGTTAAGTTAGTTTTAGTAAGAATTGTAAATAATAATTTATTCAAGCAATCTATTAAACGGGAGGTTTCGTTTCTCGGAGGCGAACCAGTCGTCTTCAACGGCTGGTGACGTCATAGGCTACGATTATCCTTATTGTATTGTTGAGGTAGGCCGCGAGCCTCCCGAATTTTGTTATTCTATTTATTGTTTCGAGTCGAAGACTGCCGGTTCGTTAGGTTGTAAGATTGTTAATTATTTGTAAATTTATTTTCCTCGTGGAAGTGGTTGGTGTTTTAGCTAATTAATTGTCCCGAGGACCTGATTTGTCGAGTTCGTCTTTTTGATTTATTTTTCATTGTTATTGCTCTCCTACGTGGAAGCTAGTAGTTTATTTATTATTGTAGAACTCGTCAAACGCGGCCAGATCGCCTTTACACGATCTGTAGCCGTTTTATACCCGAGGGGAAGTACTCCCGGGTACATGATTTGTTATTTCTATTTCTTTTTATTATTCGATAAATTCTATTTTCCATTATTAAATTCAAACACTCGAGTCGTTACTTAACGCCCAACTAATCCCTCAATTGATCCCGACCCCTCTCGCGCGGTACTGCAGCTAGCCGACGCTCCAGTTCATTTTGTTTAGATTTTGTTCAAATTTTGAAAGTGGCGGTTATCCCCCTGGCGCCCAACATCTTGTTAAAATATTAGCTTTTGGTCAATTGTCGACTGGATCGACTTCGGAGGCTGGCTATCCGGTCCAGATCCGAGGGTCAATAAAAATCCACGTCTATATATCACAGTATATATCACGTAAATTTACAACGTATTCGTTGTCCGAATTATAAGTGTATATTAAAAGTATAGGAAGTTATTTCTTCGTTTAAAAAACGTGATTATTGACGGAATATCATCGGATTACTGATAAACATGTATAATATACGTCTCATAAATGTATTATGATATATTAATACCAAAAAACTTTCAAAGAAACCCTGAATAAAATTATTTCAGATAGACGTAACTTACACGATATTTAGTAGCGTTGATTCAAAGCTGATAAATGCCCTAACGAAAACGCTTATGAGCGTGGAATACGCATTCATAAAACGTTAACATTATCTGCTATAGATTGAGGTATTTACATGGCTTGCAGATACGTGTGGCACACGTAAGTGCAATAATACACTCAGCAACAAAATTAACGGCGCACCCGGGACTCGGCGAAATAATACCGATTTTCAAAATACTGTAACTCAATGAAAAATTGTCGAAAAAAATCATTCGGCAAAGCATTTTGAAGGTTGAAACTTCATCTGCAAGATGGTTTTTGAAAATTCATCTTACGGTCATTTCTGACCTCATGGCGTAGGTCTGAGTGCCGGGTTGCGAAACGCCAGAAAAAACAAGTTTTTCAAAGTTCTCTACGGGGCGTTAAAAAAATCGCAGAGAACTTTCGAGACAGCCATTTTGTAGCCTGAGATCTCCTCTTCAAAATCGTACCTAAAAATTTCACGCGCGATTTTTTTTCACCGAGTTATCCAACTTCTGGTGAAGCAATGTCAATAAGAGCAGGACTGACCAGTAGGCGTAAGGAGTGTGTGTGTGTGTGTGTGTGTGTGTGTGCGTGCGTGCGTGTGTGTACGCGTATGTGTGTGTGGGTGTGTTCCCACGTATTTAGAGTTGCATCAATATGGGAGAATACTTGCAGGCGGTGATAAGAAGTAGGGTTGGCAATACCCGATTTTGAACTTGAGATATCGTAGCATCACACACACACACACGCAGTGCAGCAAGGGTTTGGAGGCATGAAATACCGTGGAAGTGACGAGCCATGGGTCCTGATCGCTGCCTGCACACACACACGCACACACACACACGCACACACACACACACGGGATGCATGGTAGACTGTACCTCCTCGCGGTGCATCCTGGATAACGCCAGATCAGTCTACGCCTACTGGTCAGTCCTGCCCTTATTGACATTGCTTCACCAGAAGTTGGATAACTCGGTGAAAAAAAATCGCGCGTGAAATTTTTAGGTACGATTTTGAAGAGGAGATTTCAGGCTACAAAATGGCTGTCTCGAAAGTTCTCTGCGATTTTTTTAACGCCCCGTAGAGAACTTTGAAAAACTTGTTTTTTCTGGCGTTTCGCAACCCGGCACTCAGACCTACGCCATGAGGTCAGAAATGACCGTAAGATGAATTTTCAAAAACCATCTTGCAGATAAAGTTTCAACCTTCAAAATGCTTTGCCGAATGATTTTTTTTGACAATTTTTCATTGAGTTACAGTATTTTGAAAATCGGTATTATTTCGCCGAGTCCCGGGTGCGCCGTTAATTTTGTTGCTGAGTGTATTTATTGAACCTTTGGAGGAACACTGAAGAAAGTCATTGATAAACGTAAGAACCACGTTAATTAGGCGTTTAGAGAATGTGAATAGCATGAATATTTTGAACGTTTTTTTGAATACGTAGGTTATACAACAGTTTGTAATTATTTATTAAACGTCGATCGCAGCCCTAAAATCATTGGTCTATACACGTATAACACACATGCATTAAATGTTGACAAAAATGGTATCAGTATACGTCTCAATTCAACGTAATATAATCGTGTTAAAAAACAGATGTCTGAAATGAACGTTGTCAATAAATGTGTTAAAATGGTAAGTGGAAAACCGCATCGTGGATACACGTTTATTTTTTACACCGTACACTACATTTCCACCACTATCACGCATATGAAACGTGTTCTCCACCATTTCGTGTTGGTTCGGTATCAGCTGCCGCGCATGTAAGTCGCCATCCGGAGCTAGTTAAAGTTTGGATCGATCCTGGATCGGAATGAGAAAATCTGTTTATTTCGATCTGTATATATGGTTTTTTCTTGCGCCATGACGTATAGACAACTTGGGAACCCTGATCAATGATAATAAATGATGCATCAAATTTTCTGGGACCTCCCTTCAGCGACCGAAACCCACCCTTCGCCGGAATAAAATCGTAGAATCCGCCCCGAGCGATTGTCGCTGAATTCCTTCATCCGAGTGACGGATCAGCTCCCATAGTATCCACAAAAAAATATCGACCCCGATCCGAGTCCCGGAAGACCTCCCTTCGGCGACCGAAACCCACCCTTCGCCGGAATAAAATCGTAGAATCCGTATAAAACTGTGCAAATTCACTACAATAATGAGAGGAAGTCAGAGACATTAAACTAAAATGAAAACAGACAATTTCAAATATACAATTATGTTTTATAAAATTATAATGAATAATAACAATCAATTCTATTTGAATGAATGAGAATGGATGAATGAATGCAATGAGAAAATATATATCGTTTCCCAAGACAAAATAAAACTCAGAAATTTCAGATAAATAAATCGTCAAATAGAAATTTACCACACATATGTTGAAGGAGTATTTATTGATTTTCACCCATCAAATAGCATAAGGAGAATATTCGGTGAACGTAGACAGTCCCCTCCCTACGACAAAACCAACACAGGTGCGCACCGCGTGCGTGAGGCTCGTTCGAGAGGGGATGCAATGCTACTGGCACTTTATTTCCTCCCGCAAAAGCCTCACGCACACGGTGCGCGCCTGTGTTGGTTTTGTCGTAGGAAGGGGACTGTCCACGTTCACCGAATATTCTCGGTATACATTATTATCATTATTATCAAATATTCCAAGCATCATTTGTAGAACAAAGAATAAAACAATTATCACAATGCGAAAGGAAGAATATAATCATTATTGCACCAATTCAATCTGTTTTCTACTAGTATCGAGATTCATCGCTGAATGTGTTAAATGTGAAGCTAATGATAATTTTACGACAATATTAGGAGAGAACGGGGTCAATTGTAACATTTTGGGATTTGGTTGGTGTAACTTTTGTACAAACGAATATTCTGACTCGAAACTGTGCACACAATAGCTAGAATATGTGATCTCTAGGCCTGTAATACAAATTTCAATTCAAATCTCCGGTGAAATAGTACACAAAGACATTCATTGCATGACAAAAAAATGCGACCTAAGACACGAACAAATGCGTAACAGCCTGAGGGTCAATTGTAACAACAGGTAAGTTAATACAGTTAATGAAAGCAGATATAAAATTAATCTGTTCTTTTGTACAGCATCCACTGCCGGAAGCCATTCTTGCACAAAGCACATCTGTACTTTGTTTCTGGACACGTGTAATCAGTTACGTCATCAAATTGACGTTGCAGGCAAAGCTGATGAGACCAGCGTCGACATGTGTTACACATTACCTGTAATGAGGAGCTCCCCAAACTGAAGCAGTATTGACACAGTAGTGACATATTTTCGGAAACCTTCAACAGGTCTCTTGCAACTTCTAGCCTATAAGTTTGTGGATCGAAAGCCAATTCAAAAGGTTGATCTGTTCCGATGCAATTGAGGTAATACATGACGTAGACCCCACAGTTGCAACAATCGTCAGCTGCCTGCATAGGTCGATTTTTGGGAGATGCTTTTATCTTCCATGGGATATCGCATAAATTATTTTTCTTAATTTTGGAACATTCCTTCAGGTATGTCTTGAATGCCATCATGGCTCTACGTTCGTCCGAACTTTTTTTAAATTTCGGATCAATATGCGTGATCGATTGATTATCAATATCGAGGACTAACAAGCACCAGTGTTGCGCGAAAAGGTAGGGCAGCAACAGTTTCCCCGTAAGGCGATGTGAAATCTGGTACATACGGAAATTGTTTCCCTTTTCTTTATCGTACAAATTACCGATCATGTAATTTGAATAGCCAGTAGGTACGTAAAAAACGTTTTTCCAATCACGTTGTAACTTAGGGATTGCAGAAGCATCAATGACATGCCCGTCGATCCAATTCTGATCTTTCAAAGTGCTATATTCGCCTGAAAAGAGATCTTGAGTATCGAAACCGATTATTGGATCACAATGTGAGACCGAATACCTTCCAACTGTGAATTGGCATTTTATATCTTGCCAGTAATATTCGACGTCGTCGAATAACCCATTGTCCATCGAATTCGCATGATTGGAATTTTCACTTTCATTAAGCAGAGATAAATTCCTCTCATTTCGTGGTACATCTACCTCCATTTTCGAATGACGGAGTGGTGTACTTGTCACCGGCTTAACCATTTTTGCGATGCGACCGAGAGACCGGCCTTCAAAGTGGCTGAACTGAGCTCGTCTTTTACGCTGCCACATTTCTTGAACTAGTGGATTTTCAGGGTTTTGTCGGGACTTATGTACAATTCTGTGTCGCCTTTTTTTCAGTGGTAAATTTAATGCCTGTTCTGCGCAGAGCTGACTCTTGTAGGTTTTCATATCATTGATGAAACGTCCGATTTTCAGATTCACTTGAGATTTTAGTACAAATTTCTTCACGATATTGAAAAAACTTTCAACGTTTGCGTTACTCAGCCTTGTTACACCCGGTACAACCTTCTTCAGCAGCACAGCCGACCACATCGGTACGAAGGGCATCTACCTTTTAGTTATGTACTCTGCTATTTCAGGATTGTAATATCGATTCGTGATCTCGGCGTCTTCCAAGATCTTACTCTTTATATCGCTTAGTTTGGCGTAATATCGACCGAAAAATGGGGAGTCAGCAAAGATTTTATCCCCTCGTCTATCTTTTGGAACGAATTCAAATGTTTCCTCGTCATTTATGTCTAGTGAATCAGCATGCAGTTGCGTATCACAAATTTCGTTATGCAGTTTATGAATTTCTGCTATGCATTTATTAGCAACTGTGGCGGATTTGTCAAGTAATACAGTCATGAATTCTACATAGACGTGATCCAAACTATTTATATCATTGCAGTGTATTAACAGGCCCATGCATTCTAGAATAAAAGTTTTATTCATGACATCTTGGGGAAATTTCTGATGCAATTTGGTTGACACTCTTTTTTGAAAATGTGCACAGCAGCTGTGGACAACGATTAGATTCGATCGAATTTCTGTTTTGTTGACTAGGCACACATAAACTTCTTTCAAGTAATCTAATATCGTCATTCTGTTCCACTCGTCCATTACAGCATGGATTGAAGCCCAGCTCCAATCCACAGCCACCACTGTGAATAACGGCCAGCTTCCGTTTTTCATTTGTATGAAAGTGCGATAGTGTTTCAGAAACATGCTTATGGATGCGATATCATGTTCAGCACTGATCATTTCGGCAACTGGAATCAGTGAACCATTTTGGTTTATTACCATCGCATAATACATAATGCGTTTGCTTTTGACATCTATTGGCTTACGCACGATAGAACCAGTGGCGTCGAAATGCACTATACGATTTTCTTTGCTGATAACATTTAACTGCTCCTCAGAGTACATATGAGCGTATAACGGAATTCCTGTCCTGCGTATGTATGGATCCTTTAAAGATAATTCAAAAATGTGTCTTTGAAACAAATCGGATAAATCCTGGGATCGCAGTAGAGTATCATCTCTACAGTTGTCCTCAGATTTCGCTTTCTGATACGTACTTAATTTTCTTGCGTTCTGAAAATGACCATCCGCAGCAATTTCCGGATCGATTTTTTCGTTTACTTGTAGTTGATACAGTCTAGGAGGTGTATGCCGTAGTTCTGCTTTTACTTTGTTCCGTTCTTGGCCTTTCAATGTTCGAAAAATTGGTTTGCCATCGTGAACGACCTCTTCACACTTGGTGCTTGATATATATATATTGATTATAGGACATTGCACATCCGTTACGTCAAACCGAAACCTCTGCTGGTGAGTCACATATCTGCATCGCGCATATATCACTATATAGTTTGTGTTGTGTCGGAGCGAATAAAATCTTAAAGGGCAAGCATATTTCACCTTATCCAGCATTATATTTTCAAGTTCGTGCCTGAGTTTATCAGCATCAACTTGGCCACCTCCGTTGAGTAAATTGGTTGACGCAATTGAATACTGCCCTTCCATCACGGAAAAAATGGTCTTCGTAGTCGACGATTTCGGCGGTGGATTGTATTTAGAAATACTTTCATCAGAATAATTACTTCCAATGCTGCTGAAAGAGCTTGTGCCCTCGTCATCAGTATCGTTTTTGTTATTCATATCCGTTTGACTTCTCTCTATCTCTTGTTTTTGTATAGCTACCCGTTTCATTGGAACTGGATTATTGTCATTCGTACAACTTGAACGTTCAATTTCATGAACGACGTCGGGATTCTCATTATCTCCATCACTATCATCACTATACGTTCCACATTCATGTTTTTCTGAGTCACAGCACAAATCACCATCAAAATAATCGTGCAGAATTTTTTTCGGACCACGTTGTAGCAAAGTACGTGAAGATAGTGGCGAGTTTGAATATGAGACTGATTGCGTTAGTAGAATTTCCTTAGAACAGCTGTTTATACTCTTTTCTTGCAAATCAGTACAGGTATTTGATGAATCCACAGTGTTAACCTTGTTGGAATCGGTTTTTACATCGTCATTTTCGATTATTCCGCAAGCATTTTTAGCTAATGGCCTGCCAGTTATGCAGCCCTCACGCATGCCATCAGAATCATTTTTGTCTTCCACCATAAGATCCAACTTTACATCTAGCAACTGTTTGACGTGACCTCGAATATCCTGATGATTGTTTTCCCAATTCCTTTGGTGTTTGATGAATTCCATTCTGTTGCTGCTTTTTTTTCTGACGCGGCAAATCTGAAAAAAAAGATCGTACATACAGAGCGATTCTGTGGATAGTAGTCAGTCCAACGGCGGGGCATTTCTTTGTTTTTCGAAACTGACGACCTATATCTACTGATATCTTATATGAGCAGATCCACGTCACCCGACTCGAAAAAAAAAATTACGACTACACGGATTTTGAAAATTTTTCAAAAATGGTGGAGTTCGAGCTATGTGAATTTTGGTAAACCGCTGTTGCACCACTATGTTTGAAAATTCATATCTCCGAAAGTATTCATCGGAGCAGACTGATCCTGGAATCATTTTGTTCAAACTTTCCAAAAATGATGACCATTTTTTTTTTCACTTGTAATTTTCAATGCGTAATTCGAAAAATGAAACTTAAAATGTCAATTTCACCACGTTTGTATATTGTATACTCTTGATACTTCCGTATGGCAACAAAATATATTTTTAGACGAAGATTTGCACTTACCTGATAATACAATGAGTCTTTCCCTTGGGAGCTAAAATCAACCTCACTTATATTCCTCACCAGGTTACAAATTATCGTTGCTAGTGCTACAGTTCTCGCGTCCTCGTTACACTTCATTTTGTTGCGCGAACGAACTATGTTGATTTCTTTGAACCGAAGATCGCTGAATAATACGGAAGCGTGATAATACCGAAGCGTAGAATCCAATTGGGTTGTGAATAGAATTTCTCGTGAGCGCCGAAATACTACATGTAGCGCTAAGATCGTCTGGGCATAAGCACGGTATCAATGCGTATTACGGTAGGCGAATTCTACCGATTTTGGGGTCTAAATGCGAGTAATTTTGGAACGGTTGAAGATATGTATGAAGGGGGATGTTTGAGTGATCCTCAATGTAAGTTTTTGGTAAAAAAAAGACTGCAAAATATGCAAAACCGAATGAAAACCGTAAAAAGTGACCCGAAATTGCGCGCCTCTAGCTTGAACTCCGGACGCTCTGAGAACTGTGCCAGATACAAAAAAATTGTAGGGGAACAATGTGTAGAGCACGAAATTTCCAACAAAAAAGTCAGTGAAAGCATTTATCCGAAGTCGATAGCGTGGGTGTGGGAGGCGCTTGAAAGTTTATTCTTAAATCGCTGCAGTTTTCTGAATTCGAAGTCGTCCAAGAAACGTTTCGGAGCAACAGTGAATAAAATTCTGAGTTCGAAAAGTTGAATAGGCAATCTTAACACAACTCATCTGTACACTGTAGAAAAACTGTTTGATTGTTTTTTTTACCTTCTACCTTTTCGGAATAATGGTTGAATAAATTTTGGAAAAAAATAGCGAAAAATGGACCGTGGTCGTAGTTCTTTGTGTTCTTTCTATAAATATGAAATCCCTTGATAATGAATCGTAAGTACGACCGTTAGCCCGTAACAATTTGATGAACAATGACCGAAGGCACAGTTACCAACAATTCATAGTCCGTAATTATTGGTAAAAAAATGTCTTTACATGTGTATTAAGGTAGTCGTTATATGGATTTTCACATCGCCTTACGGGGAAACTGTTGCTGCCCTACCTTTTCGCGCAACACTGGTGCTTGTTAGTCCTCGATATTGATAATCAATCGATCACGCATATTGATCCGAAATTTAAAAAAAGTTCGGACGAACGTAGAGCCATGATGGCATTCAAGACATACCTGAAGGAATGTTCCAAAATTAAGAAAAATAATTTATGCGATATCCCATGGAAGATAAAAGCATCTCCCAAAAATCGACCTATGCAGGCAGCTGACGATTGTTGCAACTGTGGGGTCTACGTCATGTATTACCTCAATTGCATCGGAACAGATCAACCTTTTGAATTGGCTTTCGATCCACAAACTTATAGGCTAGAAGTTGCAAGAGACCTGTTGAAGGTTTCCGAAAATATGTCACTACTGTGTCAATACTGCTTCAGTTTGGGGAGCTCCTCATTACAGGTAATGTGTAACACATGTCGACGCTGGTCTCATCAGCTTTGCCTGCAACGTCAATTTGATGACGTAACTGATTACACGTGTCCAGAAACAAAGTACAGATGTGCTTTGTGCAAGAATGGCTTCCGGCAGTGGATGCTGTACAAAAGAACAGATTAATTTTATATCTGCTTTCATTAACTGTATTAACTTACCTGTTGTTACAATTGACCCTCAGGCTGTTACGCATTTGTTCGTGTCTTAGGTCGCATTTTTTTGTCATGCAATGAATGTCTTTGTGTACTATTTCACCGGAGATTTGAATTGAAATTTGTATTACAGGCCTAGAGATCACATATTCTAGCTATTGTGTGCACAGTTTCGAGTCAGAATATTCGTTTGTACAAAAGTTACACCAACCAAATCCCAAAATGTTACAATTGACCCCGTTCTCTCCTAATATTGTCGTAAAATTATCATTAGCTTCACATTTAACACATTCAGCGATGAATCTCGATACTAGTAGAAAACAGATTGAATTGGTGCAATAATGATTATATTCTTCCTTTCGCATTGTGATAATTGTTTTATTCTTTGTTCTACAAATGATGCTTGGAATATTTGATAATAATGATAATAATGTATACCGAGAATATTCGGTGAACGTGGACAGTCCCCTTCCTACGACAAAACCAACACAGGCGCGCACCGTGTGCGTGAGGCTTTTGCGGGAGGAAATAAAGTGCCAGTAGCATTGCATCCCCTCTCGAACGAGCCTCACGCACGCGGTGCGCACCTGTGTTGGTTTTGTCGTAGGGAGGGGACTGTCTACGTTCACCGAATATTCTCCTTATGCTATTTGATGGGTGAAAATCAATAAATACTCCTTCAACATATGTGTGGTAAATTTCTATTTGACGATTTATTTATCTGAAATTTCTGAGTTTTATTTTGTCTTGGGAAACGATATATATTTTCTCATTGCATTCATTCATCCATTCTCATTCATTCAAATAGAATTGATTGTTATTATTCATTATAATTTTATAAAACATAATTGTATATTTGAAATTGTCTGTTTTCATTTTAGTTTAATGTCTCTGACTTCCTCTCATTATTGTAGTGAATTTGCACAGTTTTATACGGATTCTACGATTTTATTCCGGCGAAGGGTGGGTTTCGGTCGCCGAAGGGAGGTCTTCCGGGACTCGGATCGGGGTCGATATTTTTTTGTGGATACTATGGGAGCTGATCCGTCACTCGGATGAAGGAATTCAGCGACAATCGCTCGGGGCGGATTCTACGATTTTATTCCGGCGAAGGGTGGGTTTCGGTCGCTGAAGGGAGGTCCCAGAAAATTTGATGCATCATTTATTATCATTGATCAGGGTTCCCAAGTTGTCTATACGTCATGGCGCAAGAAAAAACCATATATACAGATCGAAATAAACAGATTTTCTCATTCCGATCCAGGATCGATCCAAACTTCAACTAGCTCCATCCGGCTGGGCAATTTGTGTAAATCCTGGAGGTCGCAATTTTCATCTGAAATCAATTTTTCAAAAAAAATTTCTTTTTTCATAAGTGTTTCTTCTATTTGAACCTCAATCCTTACAAAAAAATTGAAAATTAATATTTTTTTGAGGAATGTGAAAATTCAGTATGATTTTTTGCCATTGTTTAGGTATAAAAACAAAGATATTGTTTAGGATCAAACAAAGATATTGTTTAGGATTGAGGTTCAAATAGAGCGTATTTATATAAAGAAACTATGTGCTGAGTTTGATAACGATTGATCAAAAACTGTAGAGTGTACACAAATTCGAAAAAAGTAGTTTCGAGAAAAACGCGTTTGAAAATAAGAGTGACAGTAAAGGCAAATTTAAGGCAGTAATAAATCAATTTGAATAACTTACTGGTTAATCAGCTATTCCAGCACCATATTGCAGTCCTTCGTCAGCCTCATATGCATCATTTTCGGCTTGCAGAAAATGAATGTCGTTCATGAATGACTACCTGCCTGACTGCTCCGTACTACCCCGTGTAGAAAAATCATCCGGATCAAGTCTGGATCAGACTAGACCGATCTGGCCGCAGATCTGGCGTTGTTGTTCAGACGGTCTATTGTGTGGCTGATCAGAACTGTAACGTATTCGTACTATCAACGGCCAGACGGGCTATTCTGGGTCTAGCTTGGTGCCAGTAAGCAGGTCTGCTCAAATTTGATTCACTTCTAGAATTACAAATAAACGACTAAGAACAGAGAAAAAAAATTCCTCGTTTCAAGAAAAAGATTTCTTATTCCAGAAACTGTAGGTAGTTTCCTAAGACAAGAAATCTTTTTCTTGAGACGAGGATTTTTTTTTCTCCGTGAAGTCTGAAAAATATGATAACAGCGACATGAATATAAAAATCCAGCCGACAGATATGAATAACTATAGGGAATCATAGAGGAAATCATATTCGAAATCATATCTTCATTTCCAAGAAAATTCTCCAATTCATACACACTTCGAGGTCAAGAAAATATTTTCAATTCATAAATAACTATAGCTCAAAATATTTTAATGATCCGTGTACGCCCTTATATGTACTACGTAGTACGTCTGTTTATACATAAATTTGCGTCTGAACATACGCGTAAAGGTGTGGTTTTGAAAGTAAGTAGACAACTCATAATATGAGTTATATTATATTAATATAAACATGGTATAATATATTTACAGCGTGCCAGTATCGGGAGTTCGTACTGGGCGGGTACGGCGCGGACACTATCTATGTGCTGCACAAGATTAATAAGGATGTTGCCTTTGCCACAAAGCTCGTCCGCTGGCATTTCATGCGAGACACGGTGATGCCCGCTTTGGCATCGATGCAAGCGGACTGCAAAACGCGCAGGCACAATCCTACGATTGTTCGCGCCTGCGCAAAAAATACAACGATTACGATTTTTAAGGAAGATTGGGATGTCTTCGCGATGGCGGTCAAGGACCGGATGACCGCACCGGAGGGGGTCGTAACTTATTTTTACAAGGTAAGCCTGTCGCAGGCTAGTTCGATTCGTTGGTATGACTTATGCTTCGTGTCAACGGGCTCGTTCATTGCTTTTCTTGTGGTCATTTTCAGGCTAGGCACGGACTCGTCGCTCCAATCGAGGAGGCAAAACGCGCGATCCGCAGTCTGATTGAACCCGATGCGGGACGGATTCTCCTCTGCCAACTACACTTCGGCATTGAATTTGAGATAAGACGCACCTTGCTCGCATTCAGGTAATTGGATTCTGCCGAATAATGGATTCGTTGAAGGCATATGCCGTTGATTTTGGTTGTTGCGTGTGATTTCGTACGAGTCTTTGTTCTTCGTTTCTGTGGGATGTAGTTAGGTACACTAAACGTAATGGATTCTGAGCCGGATGTGTTTGACAATTCTAGAAACAGCCAATCGGCGCTCTGCATTTTTGTAATCCAGAGCGCCGATTGGCTGTTTCTTCAATTGTCGAACACATCCGGCTCAGAATCCATTTCATTAAGCTGACGTGATACGTGCGGTGTCGATGTTATTCGTTTCGTCGCGAGTAAGACCATGCTGTGTTTTCAGATTTGGAGGCATCAGCCTGATGGCTCCAAGGGCGGCCATGGAAAGCGCTACAAAATACAAAAAGTTTTTTCTGAAAGGTCCTTATGGACACTTTTCCGGACTGAGGAGTGTAGAGGGTTTTCCGGAAATCACCTACGCACAAGGATATGACACCATCGCACACATCCTGCCCGCTTAAAGTCGACCCCACCAATTTGGTTGAGGCACGTATTTAACGGGTTTCGGTGTGCCGCGGCAGAATCCGACATGTCGGCGCTGGGGGCGCGGCTAGCTAACGCGGACGAGGCGATTCGTCACTACGCGTGGACGGCTAAGACGGAGGGAGTCGGAGCAAGGGCGGAGTTCGTCCACTCCACCAGCGACGCCGTCGACGCGCTGAATCGGAGCGAGACCATCATCGAAGCCTTAAAGAATCGGCTAATGGAAACGGGATCGATAGTCGTTTATCGGAGTTTCTGCGAAGATGCAATATCCATGATATAAAAAAAGTACACACCGGATATGTTATCTATACGTTTCCGAAGATTCTGAATCGAATGCACCATACGTCTGGGTACGGTTTTTTTTTTTTCAATATTTTTTTTTACAAGTCCCGGCCTCCCCCACCCCCCTCCGGGGGACATGTTTTCTAGACGTTTCAGACGATTCCGAATCGATTGCGCCATACGTTATATATAATATAATATCCATGAGTTATATTATACCATGAATATCTCTAACTGTAGAACGATCCGTGCGACTGGGGGCAGAAAATTGTAGATACACCCCATGTTATTACAATGAGGTGTATCTTCAATTGCCTACCCCCGGGCGCACGGATCGTTCCACAGTTAGAGATATTGATTATTATTATTATTTTTTATTATTGTCGACATATCCCCGTTTTTTATTAACAGTCGTTTCTTTTATTCTCAACGCTCTGTGACCCTCCCAGTCTATAGCGTTCGGAATGGTGCTTCCCAAATGTTTGTAAAATATATTCTCTGTAATCAACGTTGAAGTTGATGTAATATACTTATCAAATACAACACCTGAAATACAATTTGACATATGTAATAATTTATAGCTATAATATCATCGTTCTTACTGCATTTGGACTATTTTCTTGTTCTTGCCTTTCATAACTTTGCAAAACCGAGTATCTTTGAAAACTAATTGTTTTTTGTCAGTATTTTTTTCTACGTACATTCTGTATGATGTTTTTTAAAGTCTACATACTGCAACGCAAGGTTCTTTTCAGGGTAAGGGTGGACCCGTCCTTCGTGCACTTCGGCGTCAGTACGTAATATAATAATTAACGAAAAAATAAGAAAAGCTCGATTTGAGCGCCAGACGTAAATATAACAAATACTAAAGATTGACGGCGGAAATTGCCAGTTAGCTCAGATTAATTAACGGTAGAGGGGCAGGGTTGCCAAATTAAACAAGAATGGTTAACATTTCATATCTGATTAATTTATTTAACAAAATAACCGTAGTCATACGGGATAGAACTTGATGTTTACAAAATTGTCGTCGTTACTCAGATTATTTGGGGAATATCGGGACTACCCTGGTGGATCTGATTTACCGTGATTTACGGTGATTTCACCGTGACCGGTCACCGTGATTCACGGTGATAGCACCGTAAATCAAGGTAAAATCACGGTGATTTTACCGTGATTTACGGTAACATTACGGTGTTTTACCCAATTTTCCCTTGCAGATCTGATTTACCGTGATTTTCACCCTACCTATTCACCGTGAAACATAGTGAATTCACTGTAATTCTCGGTAATATTACAGTGATTTAACCATTTCCCTGGTGGATCTGATTTACCGTGATTTACGGTGATTTCACCGTGAATTACTGTAATGTCACCGTGAATTCACCGTAAATCACCATAATTACGGGTTTTCACCGTGATTTGAATCCGCCAGGGTAGATCATAAATAATATTCACAGAAAATATAATAGAATAATAGCAAAACTTTCAAAGCAGTGCAGCTCGATATAAGGCGAAATACAATATTAGATTGAACGGAGAAGATATCAGACGATAATTATAATAATCATGCAGAATAAATCAGATCAAATATTAAGAACTAAGAACTATAAATTAAATAACAATGTGGAGGGATTACCTACGGTTAAACTAACCCGCCATTACAAATAGTAACACACCTGGCGATAGAGGCGCTAAAATTGCCAATGTAATCCGAAATAGTGAGAGAGAGCAACTGACCGTTGCCTAAGGCGGTCGTTGTTAGGCCTCGAGCCTCCAGAAAATTAACTAATCAGTAACCAGTATTATTTTAAATCAAATTATCTTCGTTGTCAAGTTCCCGTCCAGTCATACACAAATATATATATCTATATAAAAAGACACATCAGTCCACGTAAAAGAAGGCCTTTGGTGCCTATGATTCAGCTTCAAGATCTCCAAAACGAATATCGCCCAGCATCTGCGTTACTCTACTGTGAGATTCAGAATATCAAGATCACTCAGGACGAAGATTGTCATACTCAAGACGAAGATTATATCA
Source organism: Tenthredo notha (assembly GCA_914767705.2). NCBI lineage: Eukaryota > Metazoa > Arthropoda > Insecta > Hymenoptera > Tenthredinidae > Tenthredo > Tenthredo notha. The sequence goes on along the minus strand of OU611923.1, from coordinate 2,710,334 downwards.
GTATTGATAAGTTTTTCTTTACATTAAAATATAAGTTGTTATTATCTGAGAACCCACATCAAATTTTGTTAAAATTTATTTATGTTGTAACCCCACCCGTTACAATTTTAGCGCCCAACTAGAGGCTCGATAATAGCAGCAATACAAATTGATATTTAAATTCTGGCTCTTTTTAACGTATCTATAAGTTTCATTAGTGTAATAGCGTAAACTAATCTATTTTTATGCCAATTATGACAAGGTCAAAGGGCATCGACGGGCAAAATGACCCTACAAATGATGACGATCTCCGCAAGGAGCTAAAAAGACGACGAGTCCTGGTAACTGACTCCGTTAACCCTCTGTGATAGCACCTCCCGAGAATTACGTCAAAATAGCACGGGGTCAATTAGACCCCAGCGACTTTAAAGGGCTGTAGAACTGTCCAGAACCCTCCAAAGGGCTCAAGAAAAATTAAGAGTGCATTTCAAACCTTTTTTTTTACCTGTGTAAAAAAATTTAGTTGAAATTTTTATTTTGAATATGTTTAAAAAATTAGCGAAAAAAAAATGACGAAAAATGACGGTTTTTCACAAAAATTGCTCTATTTTCTTTGTTTTTCAAAATTTTCCAAAAATTCGAACGGCGTTTGAATCCTTAAAGATGCCACTTTCAGGCGAGTATAATGGTTTTTGAAGCATTTCCAAAAAGTATATTTATTTTGAAGAATGAAGGGAGCATTTTAGGGAAAAATGAAGCACAAGATATTTCATGAAAATACGATAATTTTATTGTTGAAATTTGCTTCGAAAAATTGTTAAAAAATAAAAAAAAGGTAAAAATTTGTGTAAGACCGAAAGATTATCAACTAAACAGTCCCATAGCTGCACTCAATGCATAAATAAGCCCTGTGCTTGTCGCACATCGCTCGCTGGCACGATGGGCACTGAAGGAACGTTTTGTTATCTCGAGCTCTTACACAGATGTCACATCTAATCCGCTTCTCTAACCTCGGACGTTCATCCCCTCGCTGTTGTGTTTCGCTAATTTTCAGAATGCATTTGATACCTTGTTTCAAATCCTGGCGGAGCGAGACGCAAGCGTAGCGTTCCTGAAGGTGTGCCCGTGTTAAATAGAGATACAGGCTCTCCAAGCACTGCGCAGCCGGCACTTTTGTATAATTCCCGCTCTTAATATTTTTGCATTTCGAAAGAATGCGCGCATTGACGACTGCCTGATCGAGCATCCCAAAAAATATGCGCATCGGCCATCGGCTGGTCTTACGGCTCACAGTATGTGCATGTACTAATTGATCGAAACAGTCCGTCCCTCCTTTAGTATTATTATAATGCTGAACTATTTCGGACTTTCCGTCCAATATCTCCGAGCTATCTAAAAATGTTGATAGCAGCAGAACTAATTTGTTTTTTTTGGGGTTGAATGACAAAAGGGTTAAATCGTCGGAGTAGCAATATTTTGCTGGTTCTGATTTACTGATCACTTTCATCTCTTGAGGAATTTGTCTTTTGTTTTTACGGATGGTCCCTGTGAAAGTTAGGTTGTGAGAGGTCAACATTTTTTGAAAAATGGGTATCGACGAGAACCAGTTGTCGCACGTGACGGTGCGCCCTGTAGTATGAATTGGAGTAGTTACTTGCTCCAAGAAGTATTCGGAGACGGACAAATTCGGAGGGGTGCTGGTCTTGCCTAAATATGGGATGGCATTGATCATGTAGCTAGTAACCGCGTCATTCAAGCTTATTAGTTTTAATCCATATCTGTCGGGTTTGGATTTAATGTACATTCTGAAGCTGCACCTGCCTCGGAAGCCCAGTAGCTGTTCGTCCACAATGCAGTTATTATGAGGCATATAATAATAGCCGCAGTTGCGGATAAATATGTCCCATATTTGTCTAATAGGACTAAATTTGTCAGTGTTATTCCGTGTCTCCTTGTTATCAAATCGCAGACATGAAGACAAAAACATAAATCGCAGTTGTGGCATAATACATCGATAAACCGAGATCGCAATAGTTTTCTTCCACAGTTGTATATAGTTGACCGAAGACTGTTTCCACCAACCAGAATAGTACAATAGGCCAATGTATGCCCTCATTTCAACCGAATCTGTGAGATGATGGTGTGTGTGCATCTCCTGGTCTTAACCCATCATTCTCGCGCATGTATCCTCAATTTTTTCATTTGTGTGGTGAACTATGATGTCAATAATCTCCTTATTGAAGAGAAGGTCCCAAAATTCTATACGAAAAAAATCCTAAAAATGACATAAGTAGATAAAAATAGAATTTTGGATTGGAAAATGATTTTTCGACATGTTTTCCGATAGTCACGGGCAAAATCATGGACTGAGGTGTAAGAGGGTGAAGAATACCACAAATCACCACCCTATTACTTTTTTCATTCGACATACCGTTCCTGAGATATTTGCCTCCAAAGACATCAAAGAGCGTGAGGAATCGAAAACTGGAACAGCTTGTACACCATAGGTGAAAAATGCAACATATGTCTTACATACATAGAAAATGCTAATTCTGAGGGTACAAAAGCTCATGCAAAAATGAGGAAAATCCGTCACATCGAGGTTTTTTTTTTGTCCGCTCCGCGTGGAATTCATCATATGCCATCTAAAAATTTATTCGAAAGATCGTTGAAAAGTGATTTAGAAAAATCTAGTCTTCAGATATTGATTCTTTGCACTTACCTTTGTGTACCCAATATCTTGAGAAAAAAAAAAAAAGTGCTCCGAAATAGTACATTATGCAACCAGGGAATAAAGTGGAAGATTATTCCCGCGGGTGAGTTTACTGCCCGAACGAAATTCCTGAGGGTAGGTTTACTGCCCGAGCGAAGCGAGGGCAGTAATTACCCTCAGGAATTTCTGAGAGGGCAGTAAGCCCGCGGGAATAATCGATTTTATTCCCGTGTTCCATATAGGATTTTATTTCCGCCCGAATCGTGGCCACTTTATTGACTCGAAAAGTGGGACTCACGAAGAGGAGTGTAGCAGTTTAAATTTTTATTTGACTGTATTGTCTGTGGGTGTAGTAGTCGAATATGAGTATTCTGTCAGGATGGAAATGTTATTAATCCTCCCGTGATTCACACGATATTTTTCTCTACATATGAATGCAACGTGTGATTCGAAAAAGTGACGGAAGATTTCAATGACCTCGGAACAGACGACTCTTGGCAGACCACTGTGCGTGGCGGTGGGGTCCAGGGGCAAAGCCCCCGTAAGGGGCTCGGGGGGGCGAAGCCCCCCCGACTAAAAACAAGACCAAAAATTTCAATAGAAAAAAAAAATTGAATTTATTTTCGTTTTATTTATCAACTTGAAACGTTAAGAAAATTAGTTACACTGATGTTACGTATCCCATACTACCCTACACTCTCCTACACCCTCACACCCAATACCCAAGACACAACATCCTGCATCCACCCAGTCTCTCAGCCTCCTATCAGAGGAAGCCTCACCATACCTTCTAAGAACTGCATCCCTATCTATGCACTGATAAAACTGCACCTGCATAAACGCGCTCAAGCCCGGGAGAACAATGAAAAGGATGATCTCATCATTCAGCTAGATAGTAACCAATATTGCACTTGCACTTGCACTCATCACTTGCATCCAAACCGTTAAAGAAAGCAGTCACTTTTCAGACTCGCTCTAGAATCATAAATCACTAACCCAAAATTACTCTCAGTCAAACTCGACAATTGTAAAACTCATATAGATGGTTCTACCATCGTTGTAATCATTACCAATAAACAACCATTCAGTTACCATTTATACAGGGTGATCCAGAATGCGGTACTTTCCTTACACTGGTGGATTCCTTGTAAAAATCTAAGACTAAAATTATTCATCCTAAAATGTCGAATGCCAAGCCGTTTTCAGGTAGGAGCCATTCAAAGTAAGCCACTACGAGAATGCAGATACGAAAATGGCTCGTCGCTGGTATTGTTGGCCTACTGGATTTCGCGACGCCTCACCCGCCGCCGCGATCTCGCTAACTGACAAAACGAATGTAATATTACAGTTTTATGCATGAATATGGAATCAGCATTCTTCTGTTTCCATTGCCTGATCGTCGTTTTGTCAGTTGGCGAGATCGCGGCGGCGGGTGAGGCGTCGCGAAATCCAGTAGACCAACAATACCAGCGACGAGCCATTCTCGTATCTGCATTCTCGTGGTGGCTTACTTTGAATGGCTCTTACCTGAAAACGGCTTGGCATTCGACATTTTAGGATGAATAATTTGAGTCTTAGATTTTCACAAGGATTCCACCAGTGTAAGGAAGGTACCGCATTCTGGATCACCCTGTATATGAATATTCACGTCAGTCACCTACCACTCCAATCCGGTTACCTAAAGGTATAAAAACGAGGGACGAACTCAACGACTACTCGTAACTCTCATCAACTACGATTCCAACTCATAACAATGGCAGTAGCGCCTTCCTAATTCATAACTATGGTGGCAGCTTAACCATCTCAACAACCTAATTCATAACAATGGTGGCAGCTCAACCACCTCAACATCCTAAATCATAACACTGAAAACTGCGTTTGCGGGAGAAAAAGTACTTTTTCTCCCGCAAATCTACTTTTTCTCCCGCAAATTCACTTTTTCTCCCGCAAATTTACTTTTTCTCCCGCAAATTTACTTTTTCTCCCGCAAATCCACTTTTTCTCCCGCGAATTTACTTTTTCTCCCGCAAATTTACTTTTTCTCCCGCAGAAATGAATTTGCGTGAGAAAAAGTATACTAGGGAATAAAATGCCAGTTTAGTCCCGCTTTTCAGGTCAATAAAGTGGTCTTTACGGCCGCGTCGGGAATAAAAAAGTTTTTTTACGTGATAGTAGCACGGGGTCACAGTGACCCCACGATTCTGCACCGTGCGCTCTCGACGGCTGCCCTAAGGATACTAATGCTTCGAATCAGATGCTCTCTTCACGAGTCTAGTGTTGAACTATCATACTCCTTGCAGATAGCAGCAGTAGTCGATTTTTCAAAAGTTTAAGGGGTGAAAATCGAGTTCAAAAACAGCGTGGGGTCACTGTGACCCCCGGCTATCACAGAGGGTTAACGAAAATTCTCGATTTCAACAACAAATAACCAAGCTTCAGGAGGAAAATAGGCAGCTTCGAACAGGTTCCATAACATCCAACGAGCTAAGATTACGCGAGTCGCAAACGGATAGCATTGGTGAGCCCGAGCAATGTGAATACCAGAGGACAGGAACAGGTATACAGCCATACAAATAATAATAGTAGCGATAATAACGACCAGCACAACGGTCAGCAAAACTTAGAAGACCCGAATGTTCGAGAAACAGTTAAACAAAATCAAAACACTGATTTAAATACGCATTTAGTAGCAGGAATTTTAGAGCGTCTGAAGTCAATGCAACTTAATATAACGTGTCCAATATTCAATGGCGAAAGATATTTTATGAAAAAGAATGTTTTAGGGATTCATAGAATGCTAGTCGTTGAAGATGCTCTAAAAGGACAAGCCAAGAGCTGGTACGATGAGCGCAGTTACTCTTTTAACACTTATGACAGCTTTAAACAAGAATTTTTAGACCATTTTTATTCATTAGAAGCACAAACCCGAGAAAAAGATGAATGGCATAGACGTAGATTTCGGCCTTCGGATAGTTCGCTTCGCGACTATTTTTTACAACAGATGAAAAAAGCCCGTTATTTTAAGCCATCTATGGAGACATATGAAATTAATTTCGCAATAATTAAACAATTGTCATATCGTGCACGCGAAGTACTAGCTCCATGAATTATGCAGACTCAGAATGCATACTTCAGACTTGATATCGCCTAGATACCACGCACAAAAAGCAGTCTGACAAACGCGGTCGTATTTTGCAAGAGCAGGTCAATCCGAACATTAGACACGTAAACGGTGGCGCGGCACAGCGATCATTTGCGATCAAACAATCAACGGGTCATTAGCGAAACGACAACTTTCGAGACAATGAAATACACGGGGGTGGGACGTCCGAATCCCACGCTGATTATTCGTCACAACCCGGTCCTTCAAAACCACAGATATATTCAAACCCACCGTATAGACGTTGGCATCCTAATTCTCAGCATCCCGCTTATGTACCACCACATCAGCGCTCAACTATCCAGGGTGATCGTGATGGAAGAAACAGTCAAAGTCATGCATACGGACAATACCGTAGTATGCAGCAGAGCTACAATAATTGACCAAATAATTACCAACCAAACAATTACGGTAATAGAGCTTTTCCGAATAGACAAAACGCGATCACACAAAATAATTCGAATAGATTTAGGAGAGACGAGCGACCCGATAGTACTAGACAACAACTTAACGGCGAAAGCGATAGAAGAATTGACAGAGTACGGTGAATTTTATAGAAAATCTTGACGATAGCGGTCATAATATAGAAGAAGCAAACCCCGGTCATGAGCAACCCGATGAAGCTCAAATCCCCGATTATCCGGAGACAGAAAACATAGTTCGCGCGCTAAAACAAGCAGATTTTGTAGAAGTCTTGTGTTGGGATGTCGAAGAAGGTGAAGAGTGCGGTGAAGACAGCCGACTTATCAGTCCACGCGTTCAGGCCACGGTTGGCAGAAAAGTAATGAATATCCTTTTAGACTCAGGTAGCGCTGTGACCGGAATTTCCGAACATTTTTTTCAATGGCTACTAGATAACAACCTCGCGATTAGACCTACCGATTTGTAACCTTTTGATTCGGGTGGCAGTTGGCCAAAAGGAAAAAGCTGTCAAAAAACAAGCATTCTTTAAATTGAAAATTAACGATCGCGAAATCGAATACGTGTACTTGGTTATCCCTAATTTATCCAACGACATACTAGTAGGAATGGACTGGCTGAAGAAGCAACAAGCAGTCGTTGACGTAGATCACGAAGAAATCTACCTATTCAGAGAAAAACTTCCTAAAAGTATTGTGACTTTTCGCGAAAATTCCAAAGCACAACCGGATCATATCCGCGCAATGAATAACGGGGCTGAAAAATTAGGCGTCAATCACCTCGAATTAGTTGAGAACTCGAACATCGCCGATCACAGATGTTTAAACCTAACGCAAAGACTGGGGGATGTGCCTACCGAAAATACAGAGGCACATTGCTCCGCGAAAATGTCGTTCGATCAAACCGTTAAAAACATGATAACAAACGTAGAACAACTGAATGCGAATGAAAAGACTCATGTTGTTTCGTTATTCAAGAAGTACCGAGACATCTTTAGCGATAAGCCTGGACTAATCGACGTATATCACCACGAAATCCGATTAATGGCAGAATAGTATATTGTGCACCGAGAGCGAAAGCGGGCGATTGCGCGCTTACAAAGTTGAGGTTCCCGAGGCGCAGCCAAGGCGAAGCCGAGGCAAAGCCGAGGGGTTCTCAACTTTATGTAAGGCGCGAACGCCCGTTTTGCTCGAGGTCCACATACTTTTTTCTTCAACAGCGGAGCGAACGTGAGGTTCGGCTCCGCTGTTGAAGAAAAGCTATTTACAGTCGGCTCTCGCAATAGGGCCGCTCGCAATAGGGCCACTTCCCCTGAACAGCATTCAGCAGCTGCCCCCACTACTCTACCTGCCGGGAGTATCGTCGCGCTTTTGTCGACTACGCTCGCGATAAGGCCGGTAATACAAATGAAAATGAGTATTGGTGGGGGAACGGCGATTCCTAGAATTATCTTCCCCTACACCCCCATGACCGGCCCTATTGCGAGAGCCGACTGTATTAGACGTTCCTACCCGGTTCCAATCGCTTTGCATGAAGCTGTCAGCCGAGAAATAAAAAATATGTTGCAACTTGGAATCATTGTGCGATCGTGCAACCCATACTGCAATCCCCTAAGAATCGTGACGAAGAAGAACGGTAGCGTACGCGTTTGTTTAGATGCGTGATTTTTAAACCAAGTTATGATATCCGATAACGAATCGATACAACACATAGGAGAGCTCCTACAAAAATTTGAAGGCGCTCAATTTTTATCCACGACCGACCTGGTTAAAGGATACTGGCAGGTTCCTCTGGAAGTACAATCACGCGAGTACACCGCTTTTTTACATGAAGGTACACTATATCACCCTAGACCCTTAACCCCTCAAGCGGCATTGACGCCATATGGCGCACATCGATTATTTCGTGATTGTATATATCGATCGATTTTCATGAAAATTGGTACCCCGGGGTTTTTGAGGTCGCTGATTACTATTCTGTCCTCAAATTAGAGAAATTCAAAATAGCGGATCCAATATGGCGAACTAAAATGCAAAAATTGATTTGAATCGGATGAAACTTGGTACTCGGGGGTTTTCGGGGTCGCTGATTACGAATCTGAACTCAAAATGCAGAAATTCAAAATGGCGGATTTAATATGGCGGCCATAATGCAAAAATTGATCTGAATCGGATGAGACTTGGTACTCGGGGATTTTCGGGGTCGCTGATTACGAATCTGATCTCAAAATGCAGAAATTCAAAATGGTGGATTCAATGTGGCGGCCATAATGCAAAAATTGATCTAAATCGGATGAGACTTGGTACTCGGAGGGTTTTCGGGGTCGCTGATTACGAATCTGACCTCAAAATGCAGAAATTCAAGATGGCGGATTCAATATGGCGGCCATAATGCAAAAATTCATCCAAATCGGATGAGACCTAAAAGTGGATTTTCACGCAGGATTTTTGGGAATTTTGCTGATTTTTCCGAAGCGTTTTTTTCCATCCGACTTGAATTCAAAAATAGGAGAATAAATATAATCGCTTCGGAAAAATCAGCAAAAATTCTCGAAAATCCTGCGTGACGTGTAAAAACGTCACAGTGGACTGAAATCTGCTGCTGTTCTTTTTCATAATTTATTTCCGAAAAAAGCACGACAAAGAATGGAAGCAAACGTTTGCCCACTTTGGCTCAAAGCTGAAAAATTTTGAAATCTGACAGAGGATTTTTGAGAATTTTTTCAGATTTTTGAATTGGGGCTCTTATGTTAGCGTTTTGAGCATTTTTTTAAAAATGGCGGCTTTTCGAAAAAATCTGAAAAAAATTTGGAGCGTCTCATCGATCAGGTACAATAACATAAAAAATTATGGCCTGAATCGGAAGGTGTCAGGGTCAAACGTTCACCGAGTTCACGTGGAATTCCCCATAGGCTAGTTCTGAATTGCATATACGCGCCAAGAAATTCTACCCAATCGGACCAAATCTCCTGTTCCTACCGTTTATGCTGTTTGTCGTCAGTCATGGCGCTACATGTCTTGACGCACATAGTGAATACCCAATACGCGAAATTACAACAACTTTTTGCTGACTAGTACAATTATCCTTTGTTTCCCGTAGGTATCATTTGTCTCGTAATTTTTTCAAAACTAAAAAAAATTTCTGAGACAAAAGTGAACTACTCATATCCGCTCGAATCGAAACTTCATTTCTCTGTGACTACCGACATAAATATCTGAAGTTAGTTATGTGTATCCCACCGAAGGTAAGAGGAATCATTCAAGTATTGACCAACAACTAAAGAGGTGTTGTTTTTTTTTTAGCACTGTCGATTCTTTGGCAGTCATCAATAAAAAAAAGTCGAATGTTTTTTAGTTACTCACTACCCTCATCGCTCAATCGAATCTTATCAATTTTGCATCTGAGTCCACTATGTTTTATCGATAAATCTGAATTCATCCATTCTGAGGCCAGATTCGTAATCAGTGACCCCGAAAACCCCCGAGTACCAAGTTCCATCCGATTCAAATCAATTTTTGCATTTTGGTTCGCCATATTGGATCCACCATATTGAATTTCTGTAATTTGAGGTCCGATTCGTAATCAGCAATCTCGAAAACCCCCGAATACCAAGTCTCATCCGATTTAGATCAATTTTTGCATTATGTCCGCCATATTGAAACTGCCATTTTGAAATTCTGCATTTTGAGGTCAGATTCGTAATCAGCGATCCCGAAAACCCCCGAGTACCAACGTAAGATTTTTCTTGCCGCTTAAGTGGTTAATTACTTTATTATGTTTTCATATTAACTAGCCTCATTATAGTTTAAACAATTCAACTGAGACCTGTATAGGACTAGGCGGCAACGATCCTATTTACCGGTGTATCCCAAGATAGATCTTTTCTTTTGATTTTATTATTTTCGCGCGTGTGACGGGTATCCTTATAGTCGACAGGTCCTCGCTTGTCAATAGAACCGTTCGGATCATTAACCACTCTCCACTCTACCCACACACCGTCCGTCACACCTTGCTGGGCGATTTGAGATGGGACCAGCCTATAAGCAAACTCGTCAGTTGAAATCTTTTTACTTTCAGTTGACATTTTCTGCAGTTTAGGTGCCTGTGCCAACAACGTGTGTTGTTCCTTGGGGTTTGTTTTCAGTTTTTGGGGCCTTTTCTTTTTACGATACAGCTCTGTGTCTGCAGCTGCTTTAATTTCATGTGGTTGACCATCAGTTGTAAATACATATTCTTCGATTTCTAATTTCTGAACTCGTTTCAAAGCTTCTTCATAGTATTCTGCAGAAAAAAAATAACTGTAGAATTCACGTTGTAGTATTGGAATGGAGAATATAGGGGCCATTCAACAATTACGTCACGCCGCGGGGGGGGGGGGGGGGGGGGGGACAAGAATGGTCGAAAATAGCGTGACGTAATTGTTGAATGGCCCCATATAGGTTTCGGATCTCACAACTTCAAAGAGTTTTTTTTCATAATTTAGAAAAGATGTGATTTAAAATTAATAATATAAAGCTTACTTGCACGGCCCCTTAAGGGGGGGGTATACTCGAATTTTACCGACCTTTCTATTTTCTCGAATATCTCCGAAACAGGGCTATCAATCGACTTGTTCTTTCGGCAGTCGATGTTTGACGAGTAATGAGTTCGAACTGGTACATTTGATCGGATGAAATCGGAAATTTTTTAATTTTTTTTTATCGCAAAGTGTGGGCGTACCATTTATTTCGACTTATATCAAAGCCTACGCATCAAAAATGCAAAATCGGCCTCTGTAGCCCGATTCTGTTTGGAATTCCGAACATAACGATCCAAAAACATGTTTGTTTCCGACAACGATGAAGGGGCAAAATGTATTCTACGATTTTGTGGTAATTTTTGCGATTGTCAACGGCTGAAAGCGGTAATGGCTGCTAATGTGATGAAAATTATTTCCCAGAACGACTGTGAGATGTCACTACGCGCTCGTTTTTAGCTTATTAGTCAGAGATGATTGGACTGCAGGTCGAGTCACGTGGTTTCAGGTGTATCAACGTGACAGCGCGGCGACATGTCACGGGCGTTCTGGGAACTAATTTTCATCACATTAGCAGCCATTACCGCTTTCAGCCGTTGACAATCGCAAAAATTACCACAAAATCGTAGAATACGTTTTGCCCCTTCATCGTTGTCGGAAACAAAGATGTTTTTGGATCGTTATGTTCGGAATTCCACACAGAATCGGGCTACAGAGGCCGATTTTGCATTTTTGATGCGTAGGCTTTGATATAAGTCAAAACAAATGGTACGCCCACACTTTACGATAAAAAAAAAATAAAAAAATTTCCGATTTCATCCGATCAAACGTACCAGTTCGGACTCATTACTCGTCAAACATCGACTGCCGAAAGGACAAGTCGATTGATAGCCCCGTTTCGGAGATATTCGAGAAAATAGACGGAGTCAGTAAAATTCGAGTATACCCCCCCCCCTTAACTCGATAGAATACTCTGCCCAAATTTGCAGCGGCTCTTTACTACATTGCTTCACCAGCTTGTGAAGATCTCTACAGACTGCGGGAGTATATGGTTGTGAGGGACACCGAGTTACTAGTGATCACATTTTCGCACTGTAGTAGGGCCAAGACGAAGGAATGATATCAATGTTCAGCTCGTCAACTTTCTTGGAATCTAGAGATTCACTATTCATCTCATTTCCATTTTCATTCTCATCGTCAGTCCCAGAAATACCATTTCGGAGGTCAGTAAAGAGAATTAACTGATAGGTGTACTCCTGTACCTGTTTATCGGTTGTTGAAAATCATACAAATAAATGAGCAATACTTTCATAATTAACATTAAAATCATTAACGAAAATTAAAATTATTTCAAGGGATATTTATTAATATATCTACTCAACCTCAAATTGCATCGATTTCGATCGATTTCTTTTCGAAACATCAGCTAATATCACGTTAAAGTATTGCATGCATGCCTAGGACTAAAGCAAAAATGTACAGGATAATAGGAATAATATTACCTTTTACTCCGCTTGCCATGTCTTTCTTTCGATCAGCACAAATTATAATATTTTATTTTTTTTTCGATCCTTCGGCTTATCTCCACACAAATAATAATCGAAGAACCACTTTAAATGTTCGCGTACTGGCTTTCACCTCCCTTTTTTGGGAGGCAAATACAAGGTCGCTAAGCAACTTGCACGTTTATTATCGACAATCAACAATTGAACTCAAGCAAAAGTCGATTCTGTGATGATGCTAACTAGCAAATGGAATTACGGCCTTAGCCCAAACGAATTGGTTGGCGTTACCGAGGGCGCTAGAATTCAGTACGTTACGATACGATTGCGATAAAACTTTTTCTGACGAGTGCTTTTTCTGACGAACTTTTTCTCGCCTTCGGCTCGTGCTGCAACCTCACGAGATCAGAAGAAGTTTTTCGGTCGAATAAAGTACAAAATTTTACTCCATACGCGAAGCGTGGGTAAAACGTCCACTATCACACTGAGTGAAGTAATAGTACATTGTACAACGAGGGGGGGAAATGGATCATTTCTAACGAGGGTCAGATGATGTTGCACGAGTCGGAGTTAAATAGTTGAATAGTTCCATTTTTCTTTAAATCCTCAAAAAATTGTTTACAATTTTATTCATTACAACGATCATTACAAAATCTTACATAATCAGTTACTAGTGGAGAAGAGGCATAACGAAGACACGTTCTCTTTCGTTAATTCGCATCTGAATGGAAAGTCGAACCATTTTACGATCTATAGACTCTAACATTAGGGTGGAAACGTTTTCAGAAAGAAATCGATGTAATTCCCAAATATCAATTTCACTTGAAGGGAAAGGATAATTGAAAATTGGCTTTTCTGTTTTCCAAATTCTGCCCACTACAGACATTGCGTGAACAGGTCCGAATATCCTTTCTACTTTAAGTACTCTCCTATCATTTAGAAGAACCACATCATCGGGGGATTTAATTGAGATAATGCTCTCCTTGTATCTTATTGCTGAATGTATGCCTCCATCAGATTTTAATATTTGTAGCATTGGTTTTACTTTAGTTTTGGTTGTTTTCATCATATATTCTTCGTGTTATCTTTAACATAGTTGAGCCAATGATCGATAAGGTGTGCGTATTTTTGTTTTTATTTTGCCTAACCGATTCTCAAATGGAAAAGCCGTAATCCGACTTAAACTACAGTCCATTTCTCGAACATCATCTGCCAAATGAATTAAATGATGGGCGTTCAAAATTTGAGACTTTTTCCCGTAAAAACCCGGCAAAGTCTTGAAAAAGATCCTGAGACTACTTTTAGCATTGTCGACGTATTGACGACATAGCTTATCGCAACATAAAATCCTACAAGCCACGTGGAACAGTAAAAAAATGATTGCATAGTGGTTCAGGAAGAACGTATTTTAAAACAACTGGCCCGCAGTACAACAAACCGAAACGAAACTCAGTTGCCTTCCACCTCAAATAATATATGGTCGACCGCGTTTTTCGCTGAAACTCAGAAGGTACACATTTCTTTAAGTCTTCCATTCTTTTTGACATCTCGTGTCGCATTCGCGGTCCTAGACGCATATTCAAATCGCCGGTGAGCCACCATTCTATCAGCCTCTTCATAACTCCAAGTAGGCATAAATGCATAAAGTCAAGCACAAAGGAAAATATCATATCTATCGGAGGTTTATGCGAAGTATAGGTGATGGCTCATGGTGATGCTCCCGTTGACGCATACTTCTGAAAGATTCATCAGTTCTTACTTCAGAATCTGTATAGGGGTAAACAGTACTGGGGACATCTTTTTTGGTACCTTGCACTGTGCACCTTTCACATGCGTATTTTCCAGTATGTCCGACTGTGCATTTTAAAAATGCTCTGGCTGGTGTGTCGCAAATGAAGCATTTAAAGCTTACATCATAATGCTTCCCAGACAGTACAATATCATTTCTTAGCAAATCATTTCATTCATTGATGAATTCTTCCATGTATATTTGGGCGCTGGCTGGTTTTCCGCATCCATAAAAAATTGCGACCGGAAATGGCTCATAAATGTTGGGAATAAAGTGTACTTTGCAAGCAAATATCCATAAATTTTCCACTCCAGATTTGGTCAATGGTATAGCATCCACATCAGCAACTAATTCAATTTCCTCCGCTGTGTGAGTGTCTACATCGACACATCTTTCTAAACCTTTTTTCACTCCAAAGTACACAAATTCTCCTAGATCTCCATTAGCATCTTCCATGTCGGTCATTGTGTACTTAGCACTTGAAGTTTTTAAAAAGGTTTTCGATGATTTAGGCAAATCTGGTAGCAATCTCCGACTGAAAATCTGTAACAATTTGTCGATGTGAATGTGTTCCACCTCAGCCTCAAGTACCCAGTTTCGTAGTTCTATTTCAATTATGACTGCGACATCAGATATCTGACCATCATTCGTCCTATCACTCCAATCAGAGTTCACAGTGGCTAATGACCCTGTGTTGATTGAACATTCCGCAGCAGATAAGAAACCAGTGCTATAATCACGATCGGCTGCATCTCGACTACTAATGGAAGAAGAGCTAGCGTTTCCATAGTTAGCGATTCCTACAGCAGATTCAGAGGTGATGCTACGATTTTCGTAATTAGAGTTGGTTGCATTCAAATTTAGAGAATCATCAGACTCAGTACGTCATTTCTACCGTTCTCAGCATTGGGAGACTCAGCGTCATGCTGCCCTGGGACTGAAAATTTCATTCGGCTTTTTCTTTCACAGGGTAAAATAAGGATTTGAGACATTTTTAGCAGATAGCGATTTGTAACAGGTGCTTATTTCCAAACTTAAAAAAACCATGACCCTGAAATCTCGAAATCTCGCATTTATTTTATTCGTCTGCTGATTGGCGGTTTGGATTTTGAACTCTCAGATATGTCATGTCGTTTGTTTTGTAATAATCTGTCATTCTCAGTTTCGGGAATATTGATGACGTTTCGGTCGTGTATTTGTGACTTAGGGTTATGTACAGCCAGCATCAAGTTTGCGATCATTCTGTACGTAAGTGAATATTGGTAAGTAAATATTTTATTTTATATATTCGTGAGGAGTATTTTAGTATTGATGTATAGAGTAACATAATAAAATATGATTTATGTGTGTTGTTAACAAAGCTTTTATTTCACACAGAAAATTGAGTGCACGTGCAATATTTGAGCCCTGGCTTGGTGAAGAAGCGAAGAAGAATTTAATTTCATAGAGTTTATAGGAGAGTTCATTGTGTGTTATAAGATAGGTAGGTAATTCACCTTGAAAAAAATGGGTCGAAGAAAATTAAAATGTATACCTGAGAAGGTCGTTCAAGAAAAACGTTTGCGAGTAGAGAATGCTCAAGAACATGAAGAACAAAGTAGTGGATTCAAAATCGTTCATGTTTTGGAAGGAGGAAATAAAACAACTTATGATGGAAGCAGTGTAGAGACTAACTTTCAACAAATCTTAATACATGGTTCATTTCACCAAGGCGATGTTAGATTCCCACAATTCAGTAGAGGAAAGCAGTGCACGGCTAATGCCGCAGTATCAATATCCATGGCAATTTTGAATCCGGTTATAGCATGGACGTCAAACACTATTGATGCGGTGTTAGATTACGGAAATCAACTGTACATTGATAGCATAGCTAAGCGTAGGGTTGTACACAAAAATGAAGACTATGATTCTTACTTATCGGTATCAGAGTTAATAGCGCAAATATCAATCCTTTCTGTGGAATATAGCTTTACATTCGGTGCGGTAATTTTCGGGCACCTATTCGATGACAATAACGATATTGGTATGCCAAATTTGAAAGATGGGTTACTCCACTTGTTCGATGAATCGGATTTCGGTATTGTAACATGTAACGGAATATCCGTATCGGTTGGCAGGTTCCATGACAAATTTTGGGCATTTGATTCTCATTCCAGAGGTCAAGATGGCAGAGTTGCTTGCAATGGGGCAGCCTGTATTGCAACTTTTAATTCAATCGAAGCTTTATGGTCATTGCTTGTCGATAATATTCCTAAAATAACGGACAGATCTTGTAATCAATATAACTTGACACCAGTCACAGTACAACGTAATACTAATAATAGAATTGAGAATAAAGATTATCAGAAGAATTCAAATGATTTCAATTCAGTACAAACGAGTGATAAGATAGACTTAGATAATAGTCAGAGTTTGACTGTCTACAGAAAACCGAGAGAAATAATTTTTAGCGAGAGTTCTGAAATAAAATTGACATCACAGTTGGAAAGTATTCCCGAAGTTAGAATAAATTCAGTTAAATGTCGACAATTTCGTGCACACAGGAAGAGGTGCACTTCTAAAACTGATAGGTGTTCTTCAGTCGTAAGTTCAATACATAATATTGATGAACATTACATTGGGCCGATGGATGTGCTATGTAAAATATGCAAGGCAAAACATTTTGCTGCAGAAAAAGTATCAAATAAGAATTCTTTCAACGATTGTTGTTCTCATGGAGACGTGACACTTGAAAATATGCCAAGTCCGCCCAATGAGTTGCTTTCCGTATTTGAAAATAATCATACGAAATCCAGGTGTTTTTTTTATCGAATTCGGTCTTATAATAGTGCAGTATCTTTTGCATCATTTCATGCTAACTTGGTGAATTTCGGTTCTCAACGTCCTGGACCGTACTGTTTTAAAATTCAAGGTCAGATTTATTATCAGGTAAATACAGCACTGTATCCTGAAGTAACTGAGAGGTCAAGTTACGGTCAGCTTTTTATCGTTGATGCAAATGAAGCAACGGAGCATAGGTTACGTACAAATTCCACACTGGATTATGAATTACTACATATTGTTGATCGAATAATTAGGGAAAATAACATATTCGCTCATTCGTATCAAATGACCCCGTACGGAAAAAAAATACTGAAAGTACTGCCAGTACAGCAGTACTTGAAGTACTGCGAAATTACTGCTGTACTTATTTCGCGAGTACACACAGTACTCATAGTACTTCAAGTACAAAAATTACTGAGAAGGGATATATAAGTAGGTGGCAAGTACTAGTGTAGTATGACTGAAGTATTACTTTAAGTTCTAGCCCTTTGGTATTAGTCCAATAAGTACTAGCTAAAACCGTACAGTACAGTATATGAAGTCCACGTACTGCAATATAATAGTATTTGGACTATCACTGTAGTACAGCAGTAGTATTAATTCTGAACTTGGACTAATGCGGCAGTACTAGTTCGAGTGCTGCAGTACTAGTTCGAGAACTGCAGTATTGGTTCGAGTACGAGTACTGGAGTATTAATTCGAGTACTAGTAGTGCAGTATTGGTTCGAGTACTAGTACTGCAGTATTGGTTCGAGTACTAGTACTGTAGGATTGGTTCGAGTACGAGTACTGGAGTATTGGTTCGAGTACTAGTACTGCAGTATTATTTCAAGTAATAGTACTGCGGTATTAATCACAGTTAATACTTGTGTACTTATAGTACTGGTACTCTTGTACTGATAAGTCAAAGTGCCACAGTACTGAGTACTGTAGTGCACTTGTACTTAGTAATAGTACTCTTCAACTTAGTACTTGTACTCTCGTACTCGGTACTAGTATTCTTTAAATCCGTACTAGTACTCATGTACTAAGTACTACTAGTTCCCTGTACTAAGTACTAGTAGTCTTGCACTAAGTACTACTAGTAGTCTACACTTGGTACTAGTACTCTGCACTTAGTACTAGTACTCCTGTATTAAGTACTACTAGTTCTCTGTACTTAGTACTGTAGTGTTAGTACTAAGTACTGAAAATTCGTGTACTAAGTAGTGAGATTTGTGTACTAAGTACTGAGCTCTCAGTATTTTTTTTCCGTAAGGGATGAGCGAAGAAATACAAAATCAGCAACGATTATTGAACGAAAATAATGAGGTCATGCCTGAAATGCAATTATTGTTCACTTTAAAACCCGGCATGGATCGTAGACGTTACAATTTTCAAAGATGCAAAGAAGTTGCTGCTGTTTTTTCTACTGCAGCTGATGACGAAATTCCTGAATCATTTGTGACGATTCGTAACAGGAATACTAAAATATTAAAAAATGTCAATACTATGGATCCTAATGTAGAACCGTAGATATATCCTTTATTTTATCCATACGGTACACAAGGGTGGCATCGTAATTTGATGCGTGTTGGTCTATCTAGATCGAAACCCAAGCGTGTGAGTAGAGCAGCATACCTGAAGTATAGAATGGCTATTCGTGATACCGAATTGAATATTTTTGTATTGGTTAGACGACTCTTTCAGCAATGGTTAGTAGATAGTAAGGCTGTGCGAGTAGCAGAATTTTTCGGGTCGGGTCGGGTCGGGAAAAATCTATCAGCTTCGGGTCGGGTTCCCGATTTTTCGGGTTTCCCGAAATCTTCGGGTTTCCCGAAATCTTCGGGTTTCCCGAAATCTTCGGATTTCCCGAAAACTTCGGGTTTCCCGAAAACCGAAAATTGCCAGAACTGCATAATAAACATTCATCAACCAATTCGAAATCATGTCAGTTTTAAATTTTTTAATAGTTAAATATTTCTGTGATGAAATATTTGCAGTCCCATGAGCATCGGTGTTTCAGAACTACGTAAGTACAGTACTACCTCAATATAAGCGCTCATATAAGTTTTCGGGAAATCCGAAGATTTCGGGAAACCCGAAGATTTCGGGAAACCCGAAGTTTTCGGGATCGCCGAAAAACTCGACCCGATACAAACCCGACCCGAACCCGAACTCGGGTTCCCGAAATTTCGGGAACTCGCACAGCCTTAGTAGATAGTTATGTAAAGATTGAAAAAGACAGAATGGAATACTGTAAGAGTCACCAGAAAGAGTTGAGAGCCGAGTCATACCAAGGATTGATAGATTTTTTAGAAAAAAAAGCAAATAATCTAAATGGACGGGTAGGTAAAATTGTCATTCTTCCGTCAACATTTGTTGGTTCCCCTCGAAATGTGATGCAATCTTATCAGGATGCAATGGCTATCGTACGAAAATATGGAAAACCTGACCTTTTTATAACCATGAGCTGTAACCCGAAATGGCGGGAAATAAAAGAAAATTTATTGATCAATCAGGTAGCCGCGGATAGACCGGATATTTGTGCACGTGTTTTCAATGCAAAAAAAGATTATTTGGTAGATCTTATTATCCGTCAAAAATTTTTTGGCAAGGTTGCTGCGCATGTTTACGTCATTGAATTTCAGAAACGCGGTTTACCACACATTCATATGTTGGTAACATTGAAGCGAAATTATAAATTGACTACTCCTGAAATTGTTGATAAGTATATTTCTGCTGAGATCCCAGATCCAAAAAGAGATAAAAAATTACATGATATTGTCATGAAACATATGATACATGGCCCGTGCGGCGATTGGTGTCTAGAAAATGGTAAATGCACAAAGCATTTTTCAAAACAATTCAGAGAAGTGACCACAATGGATGAAGACGGTTACCCTTGCTATCGGCGACGAGCAGTGAACCAAACTTTCGAACGACCTGGTAAATATTTAGTGGATAATCGGCATATTGTACCGCATTCCCCGAAGCTCTTAATCATTTTTGATTGTCATATCCATGTAGAAGTAGTTTCGAGTGTCAGGGCTGTAAAATACTTTTATTATTACGTGTATAAAGGTTCGGATGCAGCTGCTATTACAATTGGCGAAAATTTAGATCGAGATCCCGTTGTTGATCACGATGAAATAAAAGATTTTATCGAAGCTCGTTATGTAGGACCTGTAGAAGCCAGTTGGAGAATTTTAGGTAAAATTTTGCAAGACAAAAGTCACACAATTATTAGATTTTCATAACGCATGCATGAAAAAGTCGCTTGTTTGGGGCTCTGGAGCGGTCATATTGTGGCACTTTTCTGACGTTTCCGTAGGCAAAGCTAACATGAAACAATGCTGCTTGCCGAACGTGCGCACAACGTTCTGCGCATGTCTAGCGTGCATAACAAGATTCATGTTACGCACGCCGTGCATAAAAGTCCAATTCATTCCATCGACACACCAACTACAAACGTTTATAAAGTTGGGGCGATGTTTTTAGTACAGGTCGTACACTTCGTTCTCCGCGCTCGCCGCACCACGTGAATCAGCCATTTTAGTTGTTTACATCGTAACCGTCCAGCGTCCGTGCCGCACGTGTTTTCATCGTTTAAAAAAAAAAAAAATATTACAACTCGACAAAATGAGCTTCAACGATAATGAGAATCCCGCAACTCCGCCCGACGTTTGTGAAGCTAGTGAGGAAGTCGCATTAAAATTATTACCGGCGATAATCAATCAATAACGAAGGTTGCATTTTTTTGCATTCTTTTATCCGAGCAGCCAGAGCAGGTCTGCTTTGTAAACCAATCGTATAGTAGAGTTCTAAAAAATAAACCAATGCCAAAGGGTTGTTTTTTACTCTGTTATTCTGTTATTTGAAATACATTTTTTTCTCCGCTTATTTCATTTATCAAGAATATGTTTATTATGTTGTATATATGAAATTATTGTCACGTATTCTTACAGCAAAATTGAATCAATCAATAGAAGAGAACAAGACAGGGGTTCATGGAAATTCAGAAGATGAATTGTTAAACGAAGAAGAACCAGAGGAGTGCCTTCCATTCACATCTTCGGAAGATTTAAAAGAAATAGTCGACAATGATACAACCGTGTAAGTTTGTGATTCAAAATTTTGAATGAGTAGTCCATTGCCTAATTTTTGTAATGTAAAATTATGAAAAATGTGATTGATATTTGAATGATAAATGCGAAAAAAAAAATATCCAAACATTAATATCCATTGAATCACGACATTCTTTTCAGAGCTGTGGTCGGCTACGTGGAGTCGATCGAAAGTACCCGCATAGTTGGCCAAAAAAATCTGCGATTGTTTACATTTTTTATTAGTAATGGTGATGGGGAACGACTGCAGGTAGCCGTGTGGAATGATGAAATTGATAGGGTGGAACACCTTATCAAACCGAATAGCGTGAGTATTTTACAATTAGGAAGATATCTATATATATAATATATATTGTGACGTGCACTGCCGACGGTCTGGGTTTGAGGCCGGGCAGGCCACGACTACAAAGCCAGGCACTCTTACCACGTTTGGCTCATCGGAGAATTTACTTTTTACCTAAAAATTATAAACTAGCTTACTCCCGATGAGTTTACGATATGTTGGGCGCCAGGTACCTTGAATGATACCGCGGTAACAAAATGACGTTAAAATCAAACTCGAAATAATATTAATAAAGCATTAAATAAAATATAACAAATACGAATATAGCGACGAGGTAATTAACTAAAAGTAATACGATAATACGCGGTAAGCTCAGCGTGAGGGGAACATGGGGGCGAAATAATATAGATAAGACTCAAAAATAATTTTCAGGTTTATGGATTTTTATCGCAAAGAAACCAATTAAAATAAAACAATAAATGATAACAATTAATACGAACAATAAAACATAAGAGAAAACAATTAAACAACCAAAGCCGATCACATAGGTCGGTCGGAATACAAATTAAACAAGATACACGAAAATACTATCAAAGACAGCTGACTGACTAGGTCACACACATAAAAGTAGAGCAGGGGGTAATACAGAACATTAGGGAATATAGAACAAGGGGATAGGTAAGTCAGAACAATTAAATAATACAAAAAGAAGGAAACGATATCTTATGGTACGGTAGAAATCAATCACGGAATAATATTAGTTCACAATAAATGGGTCGATAACGTAGCGGGATCGAAAGTCCAGAATCAATAATTTGTGGACTGCTAATGATTAATTGGACGGGTCGGTATTACAGAATATTCCCTAAAAAAGGGCAAGGCGTCGGAATCAAATTCAAATAAGCTCGTACAAAGATGGCCAAGGCAACTTTACACGAGGCACGCCATGCGGCTACGAAGTACACGTTAACAAAAGGGACGCTAGACTTTATTACAATTATTAATTCGAAATAACGATAATTATACCAGCTCAAGGTTTTACTAGTGGTTTGGGACTACTTTCAATCGGAAAGCGGCTAAATTAATCGGAATATTATCACAATATCGTATCTACA
Source organism: Tenthredo notha (assembly GCA_914767705.2). NCBI lineage: Eukaryota > Metazoa > Arthropoda > Insecta > Hymenoptera > Tenthredinidae > Tenthredo > Tenthredo notha. Next base: position 2,687,928 of record OU611923.1, on the reverse strand, counting down.
GCCTGTAGACCGATTCTTCCAGAAACACGTGGCTCAACAAGCCGTCGAGATCAATTATCGTATTTTTACTACGCAACTAACTTTTCCACGTGGGAAATCCTTATTTCTGGGACTAGATTTTACAGTAATTAGGGGGGTTCAGATTAACAATTAATCACACTTACAAGAGAATCGATACAAAAATATTTAACAAGGGACAGAGAAATAACGATGCGATAATAAATGACGATACGATAATTAAGGACGACACAATAAGGGGTAACGGTACTTTCTCGAAAAATCAATCAGTAAGGCATAGGGGACACAATGAACAATAATACAATCAATAATCAATGATTAAACAAAACTAAAGCACGACAATGCGATGATATATTAACGGCGTCACAACCACGCAATAAGAAACGAATTTCTTTTTAATCAATTTAATATCAATCGAAGGGTCGTCTAGAGTTGGAATCTTACCTTAATCAAGGCACTAATACACTAACTGAAGTTAGAGAAGTTAATTCTCAATAATACTTTACAAACGATACAGTTTTCTTCAAACAAAGGAATTTACGGTAAAATAATTGAAAAATAATCAATACTATATCTTATCGATACTACGTCCAAGCAAGAAGCACGAAGCAAGAAGTGAGGTTTAGGTCTGTCTCTAGGCAGATGCAATTTTGGGGGAGGTGGAGGATCTACGCATAAAATTAATAGGCGTATTCTTCTTCTGCCGGGTTGTGTCGCGGGCCTGGCAGGGCCTTTTGGCACTTCGAGCTTTGGCCAGGGGTTTGTTAGATGGCTCGTCATGTTCTCGATATCCTGGAAGGCGGAATTTCTGCATTTGAACCGGTGGACCAAGCCGGTACGAGACAGGTAGAGGGAAGGAGGAAGCTACTCCTGGTTAGATATTCATTATGCAGCGCTCTTCCAGGCATATCTCTGGATACGAGGATTCGTTGTCCCCTGGTTAATCACTCGAAAGCCGGCTGGCCCGCCAGGTCGGATTGGATTTAGGGATGATCTCCCTCGATGTTGTCAGGCCGGAACGGTACGGGAATATAAGATAAGGGTGGAACGAAAAAAGCATTAGTACATGAACTTATTTTTACAACTAAGGACCTTGGACACTTGAGCTGGGACTTCTTGCTTTGGTTCTAATTTTTAAATAAGGTGGTCACTTCGTTCAGAGGAGGAGATGGTTCACTTACGAGGCCTTATTATTTTGCCTCGTTACAACACCCCCCCCCCCAGACGAAGCGTGTGGTCTCCTAGCGAGACCAGCAAAGCTTCCAAAACCATCAACTCTCTTCGATTGATTTCTTTCCTTTGAAAGTTAATCTTAATTAGCAATTCTCTACTCCACCGAATTTTCATGCTTCAGCTCAAGTGTCAAAGATTAAATTTTTAAATAACATAACAGATAAATCACTCACCAATAAATAAGCAATACAACCGGAAGGGGTTAACTTTAAGGGGAAGGGATGTTTCAGAAACTCCCTGAGACTGGTATGTGGTGTTTTTATTACACCTAAGGACTCTTTGGAGCCAACGGCTCCTTTTCTTTCTACATGATTTTAAGAAGGGTAAACACCCTTTTATATAGCACACCTCATTCTACTCCCTCGGTTCATTATAAGTCGGGGGAGTTAAACTAAAATTGCCTTTTGAGGCTTTTCTCTTATCAATATTAGGAACTATGGTTAATACGGTAATACAAGGAGAAGAAACATAAATAGGTTCGAGATGGTAATAACTAAACAGTGGATTAGGATTAGATTATGAACAAACAAAAATGACGGTAGAACTAAAATTAGCAATAAAACTAACGGTAACTTAGGGGAGCCGGTACGGTAGGAAAGGGAAGTTATGGTTCTGGGGAGTTAGGTAGGGGTGGGGGAGATCTCTGGGGGGTCCCGTAGAAGTTAATCTCTTTGACATGCTCGGCCCTATGAACTCTACGTTCCTCGCGTTTTAGACACCTTCTGCAGAGTCGGTTTCCCTGAAGGTAACGATAACCACACTGATAGCAATAGACATCCACCCGCTTGAAGCGGCAGTGAATGTCTTCGTGACCGAACTCTAGGCAATTCCAACATTGGCCTAAGACGGGTAATATCGGTTCACTCTTTCTAATCCCTTCTGAAGGATTCTTAAGAGTATTATCTTCTCGTTTTTCAACCCAATACATGGCAGTGGGGTGGTTAGCTTCGAGGGTAGGGGTATCGACGGAACGGCAGAGGGGGGTCAATCTTGGTCTCCGGGACGGTTCAACATGATTTGAATTCAGGATCGGGTAGTTCTTGACGAAGTATAGAACATGGGTCTCGGCCAACCCTGGGACTTTGGAGGTTTGCCCCTCCATTTTCACAGTAAATTTTTGAGGCTGAGTCCTCTGGTGAAGCCTTAGTAAGGTGTTTTATCGGTGGCAACCGATTCCAATTCCTTTTCAGTTTTCCCCTTTGTTACTTGGATTTCGGGAGACAACACCTGGGAACAGCCATTGCCGGGAAAGGATATTAGTACAAGGAAATTAATCATATGAGAAACAATTAAATATACAAAAAAAAAAAATATTTTCCCTTTCTCATTATAAGGGAACGGAACGAAAAACATAAAATGAGCATAGGGATACCTGAGGTGGTCGAGATTTTTCTGTTCTTGAGGTGGGTTGTTTTCCAGTTGATCCCAGGGTTGGGAACGGGAAAGATGCGGGGGTTTAGGAAACGGAACGGTAGGGGTTGGTATGGTAAGGGACGATAGTCGGGGGAAGAAGATAAGAAGAAAGAAGAAAACGGAAGTAAAGGAAAAGACGAGAAGAAAACGAAAAGGAGGGAACGGAACGGTAGGGTTTAGGGAACGGAACGGTAGGGGTTAGGGGACGGAACGGTGATAAATAAAAAAAAAAGAGGGGGGGGGGTCGGTACTGTAGGAAACGGGTAGAGAAGAAGAGGAGAAGAGAAGAGAAGAGAAGAGAAGAGAAGATTTTATTGGTGCCGAGCCAATATGGCACCGATTTCGGCCAGCAGCCTCTGAGTCTCGGGGGAGACGTGGGGGAGGACTTGGGCTGGGATCGGTACGGGGATGGGGACTAGGACGGCAGCGGGAACGGTAATGGGAGCTGGAACGGTAATGGGAACGGAAACGGTAATGGGAGCGGGAACGGGAACGGGAACGGGAAAGGGAACGTAACGGTCAGAGCGCCCGCCGTCCAACCACGCCGGACCACAGGTACGGCAGGTACGCAGGGTAGTCTCGCGCCTGCCGCACCCGTAGCAAAATTTGTCCTGACGCGGCTGGCGACAGGCGGTATATCGGTGTCCCTCTGCCCGACAGTCCCAACACTGTTCGGACAGCGGAATCACCGAAGCAGGATCTGGAAGAGGGAAGAGAGGACGAACGGTGGGAGAGGAGGGCAGTGAAGGAGCGGGAATTCCGGTCCGGCTGTTGGCCCCTACCACTTTCCACAACGGACTCAAGGGGGTCCTAGGGCCCGGTATGGCCTTATTAGCCGGAACGGAATGAGGATCGGGGTCGGGATGGGTAGTCGGAATGGGATTAGGGGGTTGGGGGGTTGGGGGGAGTTCGGGGAGACGATAGGAGTTGTTTGTTAACAGACAGGAGGTAGGAGGAAGGTGGTCGGTAGCGGAAGGAAGAGGTTGTGGTTCGGGAAGGGAAAAAGGAGTTTTCACGGAATGATACCAAACCCGCACCTTCTCATGGGCTTGGCCATGATCGGGTGCGAGATTGACCATACCAGCTGGAGCTGGCTCCATCGGTCTTGGTGCGGGGGAGGCCAAACGCGGGAGATTTGGATATGGCTGCTGGACCGAAATCGCATTAGGTCGGCGTAACGGAGGAAGAAAAACGGGACGAAAGTCAGAAGAGGGAGGTAAAGACGGTAGGGGAGCGGGAGCGGAAACGGGGAGAAAGATCGGGAAGGGATTATCGGCATGGGGAAGGGGGGTGGAGGTACGAGAGGAGGTTAGAGGGAAATCAAACTCTAGTTCTGACTCGGAGATTGTATCCTCCGGGTTGGTGCTGGATACATCCAGGAGGTCCCTCGGGACGCAACGCTCCTTTACCTGGAGTCTTCGTCGCGGTAATAGAGGGAGCGACTCGCGACTTTCTCCCACCTCTGGGCTCGGGCGCACCTCCCAATCGGGTTCCTCGACCCACGGACGACCCGGTCGTTGACGATCGGACCACTCGCCCCGGTTTCGCTGACTCGACGGGGCCCCCGAATGGTACTTGGGTACAACTTTTCGCGACATTTAGCCTTAAAGGAAGTAAGGGTACGTTAGTGGCATCTAATTCATCCGAGAGAACTTCGTCTAGTGTTAGGGGGACTCCTTCTATTACCAGGGGGACTTCGGTCACAATTGGGGGGATTTCGTCTATTATTGGGGGGACTTCCTCGATTATTGGGGGTTCGACGGTAGGGAAGGCACGGTAGGGCTTAAGGTCTTTAATGTGCGATTTTCCAACGGGGTTACCATTACAATCTTCTAATTCATAAACCACAGCTGATAAGACTTTTGATATTACGTAGGGACCTTTAAATTTCGGAGCAAATTTTGAGGCTATAAAGTCGACGGCAGATGATAGGATATGTTGTCTACGCCAGACTAAGTCACCTATGGCGAATTTTAAATCCCTTCTACCACGGTTATAATATTTAGCCTGTCGCTCGGAAGAACTCTCTAAATTTTTAGCTACGAGATCACGCAAGGCAGATAATCTCCTAACTCGATTTTCCCAAACTTCGGGCGGTATTGGTTGTATCTGGGGAGGGCCTTCTTCCTTTCTTTTCAAGGAAGTACCGGGTCTAAGTTCACGTCCAAAATTCAAAAAGGCAGGGGTTACTTGAGTTGAGCTGTGAGTTGCGGTATTTATGGCAAAACGGAATTCGGACAAATGGGCATCCCAAGAGCGATGGTCATTTTCTATGAAAGCCACTATCATTGTTTTCAAAACTCTACTGACTCGCTCTACGGGATTGGCTTGGGCATGATAAGGGGGGACGGTAGTGTGATAAATTCCCATTTCTCTACAGGCTTGCTTCATGGCCTTATTAACAAACTCTGTGCCATTATCGGTAAGCAAGACTTCAGGGGTTCCCCAGCGGAAAAATACTAACTCTTCGAGTGCTTTTATTATTGACTGGGAATTTGCCTTACGTAACGCGATAACCTCTACCCATTTGGTAAACAAATCTTGAATCACCAGTACGTAGGTGAAGCCTTGTCTACTGGGAGGAAATGGGCCCATAATATCTGCCGCGATCATCACCCACGGCTGTTCTAGAACGCGATTACCCATTAATCCGCGGGGGCTAGCTTGCTCAACTTTACATTGCTGACAGATCTCGCAATTCCTAACGAAGTTAGCTACTTCACGATAGATTCCCGGCCAATAATATAGTAAGGCAACTCTAGCATATGTCTTTTCTATTCCTAAGTGGCCAGCGGTAGGGAGGGAATGGTTTTCGATAATCGCGGTATTTCGGGATTCTTGGGGGAGAACTAGTTTCCAGGCATCTAAGTCTGGGAGGAGTGGGTCAGCTAAATCGTCAACTCTATGACAGTAGAGGCGCCCCTCTTCTACTTTCCAGTCCGGGTATTGAACTTGGCGCGTATTTACGTTTTCTACGCGTTTTTTATACCAGGCATCTGTAGTTTCGGAGATCGCGGCTACTTCTTCGTCGGTAGGGTCTTCAAACATACGGGAGAGGGCATCCGGTACGTGATGGAGGGCTCCCTTACGGTGTACTATCTCAAAGTCGTATTCTAACAATTCTAAAGCCCAACGGGCTAATCGGCCCGTGGGATTTTTCAAGTGATATAACCAACGAAGACTACTATGATCGGTGATTACGGTAAACTTGTATCCTTCTAAATAGGCACGGAACTTTCGGATTGACCAGATCACGGCTAAACACTCTTTTTCGGTAACGGTATATTTCCTCTCCGGAGGGGTCAAGCTTCGACTAGCATAGGCTACGACGTATTCCTGGTCATTTACTGTTTGAGTCAGGACGGCTCCTACTCCGGTATCACTGGCGTCAGTTTGTAAGAAAAAGGGGACCGAGAAGTTGGGACAATTTAAAGTAGGGGCGGTAATCAACGCGGTTTTCAGGTCTTGGAACGACTGTTCCTGATCAGTTTCCCAATTCCACCTACGATTCTTTTTCAGTAAGCTGGTTAGGGGTTGAGCTCGGGTCGCAAAGTCATTAATGAATCTCCTATACCATGATGCCATTCCTAAGAATCGCCGTACTCCCTTTATATTCCTGGGGGCCGGGTATTTAATTATCGCCGAGACTTTTTCGGGATCAGCCCGTAGGCCTTGCTCATCTACTAAGAACCCGAGATACTTCACGCTGGATCTACAAAAGAAGCTTTTCTCCCGATTTATCGTTAGGTGGGCTTGGGCTATTCTATTAAGAACTATTCTCATCCATCTAAGATGTTCGTCAAAGTTGGAATTTACGATGATTATATCATCCAAATAAACAAAAACATAAGGTTCCATTTCGGGACCGATTAGCTTATCCATTAATCTTTGGAAAGTAGCGGGGGCTCCTGAAAGTCCGTATGGCATTCTTTTAAGCTGGAAAAGCCCACGACCTGGGACTGTGAAAGCAGATACTTCCCGACTCGCGATATCTAGAGGGACTTGGTGATAAGCCTGACTTAAGTCAATGGTCGAGATATACTTGGCCTCACTAAGCTTATCGAGGATAGCACTCATGTAGGGTAAAGGGTACGCATCTTTCTTAGCGACTTCATTAATCTTGCGAAAGTCTAAGCAGAATCTATATTTCCCGTTTGGCTTTTTAATCATGACTACGGGAGTTGACCACTCACTATTAGATGGCTCTATTATATCTGCTTCCAACATAGCGTTTACCTCTTCATACATGGCTTCCCTTACTATCGGTGAAACTTGATAATACCTCTGTTTAATCGGGGGGTGATTTTGGACGTCGATTTTATGAACGGTTAAATCGGTAAGACCGGGATAACCTAGTGAGGGGGGGATCAATTCGTCCAAAACTTGGGTTACTCTGTCCATCTGGAGCGGAGTTAATTCAGCGATACCGGGATTCGAAAGGTTTGGCCCAATTGGTGGGGTATCGGGGTTCAGTCGGTCGCGCGGGATTTCTGTAGGTTCGGTATTCATTAAGGATTCGGCAAAGTTGACGGTTTTCTTGGGAGTATCCCTCTCGCAAGATAGAGAGGGTTTTGTACGACTTCGCAAGTCGTTCAACACCGGACTGGAATTTTGTAAAGTTTTGGCCGAGTTCTTTAAGATCGGAGGACGTACTTTTAAGACTTGCGCGTAAGTCTTCGAGACGGTAGGTAAGTCCTTCCCAAGACGAAAATCCGGTTGAATGGTAGGAGTTGAACTGGGTATTTTATTTTTAGGAATCGGTAGTGGTGATTTTCTAGGTGGCACGATAGGGGTTTGAGGTGGTACGATAGGGGCTCGAGACGGTACGGTAATGGTTTGGGACGGTACGGTAGGGGGTCGAGACGGAACGATAGTGAGTCGAGACGGTACGATAATGGTTCGAGACGGTACGATATTGGTTCGAGACGGTACGATATTGGAGCGAGACGGTACGATACGGTTCGGAGACGATACGATTTTCGGTTGAGACGATACGGTTTTTGGTTGAGACGATACGGTACGGTTTGGAGACGATACGATATTTGGTTTTGACGATACGATACGGGTTGGAGACGATACGATATTTGGTTTTGACGATACGATACGGGTTGGAGACGATACGATATTTGGTTTTGACGATACGATACGGGTTGGAGACGATACGATATTTGATTGAGACGATAATTTTTGGTCCTCTTTTGAGGAACCCGGTTTCTCTGGCTTGATCTCAGCAATTCCCAGGGACGCGGTACCAAAAGGTTGTCCGGATCGAGTTAGAAACGGCATTCCTTTAGAAGTGGGACTACTCCAACAATGAGTTTGGAAATTCGCGGTGATATTAAAGGCCTTGGCGAAATCCATCCCTAGGATACCCTCATACTCGAAGGAGGGGGCAAAACGCATGACAAGATCTCTCCGATAGTCTTCAAAATAGACAGGGAGAGCTATCTCTCCCTGAGTCTTCTCGACGCTCCCATTTGGATAGATTATGTCCGATCGATGGTTTCGAGAGGCTATTTCCCGGGCTTTCGTGAAACGATCAAGGGATAACCGACCGATATACGATACGCACGCGCCTGGATCGAATAAGGCTCGAACCAGTTGATTGTCTATTACTACCTCCAAATAATATCGATTATCCTGGGAAAGAGCAGCTACCATAGGACTATAATTTATCAATGGGTGTTTCGTCGGGGGCGTTACGGTAAACGGGGAACAAGAGGAAACCCCAGTCCTTAGTTCCCGATAGGGTTTTCCGTAGCGGTGTCGGTACAACGCGGGCAACTATTCACGGTTACTCCTGGTCTCCCACATCTAAAACAGTGACGAGATAATGGTTGGGGACACTCGCGGCGCATGTGTCCCGTCTGGCGACAATTCCAGCAATGGATTTCGTCGGTGGACGCTGGAAGGGAATTTAGGGACATCAGGGCGGGTATGGGTCGGGTAGGGGGCCTTACGCCACTTGGGAACGCGTTTGGGGAGTTAGCCCAGGGCACCGTGGTCGAACGCGCGGGGGGTCTTACGCCACTAGTGGACGCAACGGAAGGGTTTACCCAGTCTACTATGGCTGGACGTGTAGGGGGGGGAGTGACTATGGGGTTAGGAGCTGAGGTCACTGACTCGCGTTCGGTCACGAAGGGTTGCTGAGTTATCACGGGCCTTACTACCTTGGGTGACACTCTCCTTAAGTTAGGGGTCGGCTTTGGTGCTTCTGGGGGGGCTTCGAGGACTCCGGGGGTGGCTAACGCTGCTAATCGCGGCTGGGGTACGATACGACGACCGATATATGCATGTTCGGGTAAGATAGAATCTTCCGCGGTAGGGGGAGGAATATCTAGCTTCCCTAAAGATCGGGATGACTCCACCTGTTCACCGGCGCGCTCTAGCTCCTCCAACGTGAAAAAACTATCCCTTGGAAGAAGGGCACGATAGTCAGGGTGCAGATTGGAATAAGCCAGTTCTAATTGTTCTCTTTCCGGTAAGGAAGGCGTGAGATAATCCATGATCATCCTTAGGCTCAGTAGGTAGTCGGCAATGGGCTCATCTATGCCCTGTGTTCGTCTACGCGCTTCTTCCTTTAATCGGTTTTGAAAATTGATTCCCCCAAAGCGAACGCGGAAGGCAGCGACGAAGGGTTGCCAACCTGCCCAACTGGACTTATTCATTCGGAACCAATATAAGGCTTTATCGGACAAGATATGGGAGAGGGACTCAAACAAATCCTGGTCATTCAGGTGACTACTACCGCGGCATTCTTCTACCCGCTTCAAAAATTCTTCAACACTTGCTCCACGCGTTCCCGAGAAGTCAAGGCGCCAGCGGCTAACAATATTGTGTAAGTCGCGAGTTGTATCGGATTTAGGTGGGACTTGGTTCCTCTCAGTACGATATTGTCGATCGGTAGGGTATAGATCGGACAAGGGGGCTCGAGGTTCAGGGACTGGGATCTCTATCGAGAGATTTGAGAATCGGGGAGAGGGTTGAGGCGGCACGGCAGGGAGCGGAGTCCTAACGGGGAGACGGTTCCGCGGCACGCTAGGAAAATCTAATATGGATCTTGGAATCAATCTGGGGGAGGTAATCACCGTGTCTACGTACGGGTTTATTCCTACTGTTTCAAACTGGGGATTCGGAGATATCACATACGTCGCGCTCCTACCAGGGTGAACGTTTTGCGGAGTTTGGATTGGGGTGAAATAATCCGGGACTAATCCCCGCCTCGAAGAGACTTGGGTCTCTATTGGGCTTCCCGCGAAACTAACTCGCGGTTGTTCAACGTGGCTCGCGTACTGGGTCGTCGACTGACCATTGGGTATTGGCTGACAGGACGGTATTTCTGGGGAAGGGGTGGTTACCCCTTTCGGTACGACGGTTATGTCATGAGGCCCCGAGGCTTCATTTTCCCTAACAATCTCTATCTGGGGACACTTGTCATTTTCCGGGACCCAAGTAGTGTTGTACCCGTTACACCTTTGATGATACCTTAACAGTCGATACAGACGTTTTTCTATATCACCGGTAATCGCGAGAGACGCCCGTCGAAGCAGTTCATTTACTTCAGATTCGGGAAGTATGCTTAATTGCTCAATCAATAAGCTGGTGTGGTCTAGCCACGAGAACTACGGGGTCGGCGAAACAATTGGAGGGGGGTTAAGAGGGCGACTTAGGGTTGGATCCATTATTAATATATGAGATAAGTTACCTAGTTACAAAAGACAAACACAATAGCGAGAAAGAAATGGAAAAGAAAACGGAAATAAGGAAACAAACTACAATGTTGTGACTAGTCAGGTACGTTACGAGATAGGGGATCTAATTATCGTGGGCCCCACGTTGGGCGCCAATTTTGTGACGTGCACTGCCGACGGTCTGGGTTTGAGGCCGGGCAGGCCACGACTACAAAGCCAGGCACTCTTACCACGTTTGGCTCATCGGAGAATTTACTATTTACCTAAAAATTATAAACTAGCTTACTCCCGATGAGTTTACGATATGTTGGGCGCCAGGTACCTTGAATGATACCGCGGTAACAAAATGACGTTAAAATCAAACTCGAAATAATATTAATAAAGCATTAAATAAAATATAACAAATACGAATATAGCGACGAGGTAATTAACTAAAAGTAATACGATAATACGCGGTAAGCTCAGCGTGAGGGGAACATGGGGGCGAAATAATATAGATAAGACTCAAAAATAATTTTCAGGTTTATGGATTTTTATCGCAAAGAAACCAATTAAAATAAAACAATAAATGATAACAATTAATACGAACAATAAAACATAAGAGAAAACAATTAAACAACCAAAGCCGATCACATAGGTCGGTCGGAATACAAATTAAACAAGATACACGAAAATACTATCAAAGACAGCTGACTGACTAGGTCACACACATAAAAGTAGAGCAGGGGGTAATACAGAACATTAGGGAATATAGAACAAGGGGATAGGTAAGTCAGAACAATTGAATAATACAAAAAGAAGGAAACGATATCTTATGGTACGGTAGAAATCAATCACGGAATAATATTAGTTCACAATAAATGGGTCGATAACGTAGCGGGATCAAAAGTCCAGAATCAATAATTTGTGGACTTCTAATGATTAATTGGACGGGTCGGTATTACAGAATATTCCCTAAAAAAGGGCAAGGCGTCGGAATCAAATTCAAATAAGCTCGTACAAAGATGGCCAAGGCAACTTTACACGAGGCACGCCATGCGGCTACGAAGTACACGTTAACAAAAGGGACGCTAGACTTTGGCTGTGTTCCAACTCGCAAGTGCGAGGGCGCACTTGTTGTCGAGGGCGCACTTGTGACGTCAGAGAGCATTTTCTATTGGGCGACGGGCGCACGAGCGGAATGTGCCGCCATAACTGTTTACTTCATGACTTGATCTTTTGAATACGCGTTCCCTGTACTGATTCCCTGACTCGACGCCATTGCATTTATCCACTAATAATTTTCTGCCGATGTACGATAATTCCCGCCCCTCCGTACGATCGCAGCTCATGCCAGGTTGGCAACACTGCCTACTAGTCGGTTTACTTTGGCAGTCCCTGACATTCATCGTGGTTCAACTGTTCAAAAATGGAAAATCCTGCGACAACTTTTCGTTGTAAGTATTACGTTTCTATCCAATGTGCAAAATTGTGGTATCGGGGTAGTCAATTTATAGAGCTTTCATTCTGAAAAAAAAGGCTGAAATAACGCTAAGAATAGCACATTTCGATACAAGGGCGAAAAACAACTTTCGCACATGTATCGAACAAAATTTTTCATCCCGCCGTGCAAGAAAGTACGTATACGTACGCAAGCGTGCGTATAATTGGACTTTATGCGCGTTGTGATGAAAAGGCATTATTTTTACGGACTTCTGGTATCCAGTATACCAGTGTCATACCAGAAGAATCGCGTCTCACATGACTTTCGTCATGTATACTGTATTCAATTATTTGACTGTCTTACACCAGAGGTTTGACAAAAATCCCTAAGAACTTAATTATTTCCAGGGAAAAACAAGCAAGTGTTTGACCTCATTCGATCGCGAGTCAGTCTCAACTGTCTCTTCGTGGGCAAACACAGCGGCGGAGCCAACAATAGATGGCAAACTATTGCTTTGAATGTAGACTGTGGGGTTTCAGCTGTGCAATGCAAGAAAAAGTGGGAGAACCTTCAGACGAAATATAAAGAAATAATGTTGCCACCAACTGGACACGGGCTGGAAGAACACGAACATGGGGCACACGATTGGCCATTTTTTGATGCCATGAGTGATTTTATGCAGGGCAGGCACACAATCAATCCGCCGCTACTCATCCAGTCATCGGTTAGTGAGGTAACTATCACCCCAACAGTACTCAAACTAAATTCGGTGTGCGAGGTTTCTACCAACGTGGAATTACCAGCTCAGGTACGTTATGCTATCCGTAATACAGTTGAACTCAGGGTGTTGATTATCTAAAGAAAACTAAAAAGTTCTTGTATTCTCTTTTTTATTGAGGATTCATTTTCAGTTGATACCCCATAACTCTTAACCTAACCTGACCTAACATATAATAATTAACCATCAGATTTCTTCCGTTCCATCGACGTCATCTGGTGGATCTGATGTAAGTCTGGAAAAAGAGATGGTCGATGATCAAACCGAACAACCGGCGAGACACGGCGGACGCGTGGCGCGTCCTGTGAAGAGAAGGCGTTATAATAACACCACCTCCAATGTCATCGGTGACCTGGCAAGTGCTATCAGAGATGACATGGAGAGCCAGAGACGCGATCACCAAGAAGCCCAGAAGCTGGACTCCGACCTGTTGGAGGTCCTACGGAATTTTTTGGAAAAAAATTGAAAGTGTCCATGCTCTCTAAAGAGTTTCTGGAAAGTCATAATAGTATGTAAGTATAAAGTAGTTTTTAAGCAGATAAATATTTTAAACGTCAAAAAAAACTCCCCAAAGAGTGATATTAGTATTGTAACATTGCATGTTACAGCAGACTCCTTACCCCTTAAACGACCTTAGCGGGATGTATGATTATGAATAAATGAGTAGAGTGACCCCGAGGTCTGACCATACTTCCGAGAGGCGACCGTGACCGACTAAAAACTATAGAGCATATTATTTATTCTTTTGTTTTGTTTTACGACTTTTCTCTGACATGTGGGAGCCGAGACCTACCCGACGACCAAAAACTGAGACCAATACGCCACTCAACCGACACGAGAGACTGCATAACGAGCGTTTGGATCCGTTTGACGAACACCAACGATAGAGAGAGCACGGGGGAGTGCCGAGGGCACTCTACAACGCGGGATACCGGTGGTGGAAGAGATTCCCACCACCAAGAAGAGCCTGCAACCCGTGTTCCTCCGAATGATAATCACCGTAGCGAATTTCAAAATTTCGCGCGTTGCGACAATAGGTCGCCATATTAAAGGATCCTGCGCTCGATACGAAAAATCAATATTCGACCGAGTAATGAGGGCGCTGAGTACCGGCGCCATGCGGTCTACTCACTCTGCGTTAGACTAGCGTCACGACCACTTGAGTGGAATTGCTAAGCGTGTACCAATTGTTTCTTTTTGTTTGAGAACTTCTTTTTGCGTTCGAGCCCCGTGGGCCAATTACAGTATTTTTCTTGTTGGGTTGTCGTTGCGTGTGAGTGTTCCGTGAGAGGAAAAATTATGGATTTCGGGGGCGAGAGAGGCCTCTTCATGAGGTGGCTGGAAGACGGTAAGCGTTAGCCATTCTTACCCATACTAATTCGAATTCGGCAACGGCCGTCTGCCATCTTGCCTTGATTCAGCCACGAGGCTCTTTAGTATTTTTGGGAATCGAATTAAGCCGATCTCCGACGGGTAGGCCGTCACCAGTGTCCCACTGCATCTGAGTTAGAGTTCGAGTCAATATTTTATAGTGAAGTATTTTGTGATCTAGAGATAACCGGGTCGATACTCGTCGTACCTGAGTGCGACAGAGATAGACAGTCGGTCACCGTCGCTCTCTCTTCCTCCTGCGGGGAGAGACGTAGCTCGAGGCTTATCCGAGAGCCTCTATTTATTTCGGGTTCGAGTAATTTTTCATATTAATTTTTCGGGCAATTGTTTAATTTATTAATTGCGTTAGGCGCAGAGTTAGGTTAAGTTAGTTTTAGTAAAAATTGTAAATAATAATTTATTAAACGGGAGGTTTCGTCTCACGGAGGCGAACCAGCCGTCTTCAACGGCTGGTGACGTCATAGGCTACGCTTTTCATTATTACATTGTATTGTTGAGATAGGCCGCGAGCCTCCCGAAGTTTGTTATTCTATTTATTGTGTTGAGTCAGAGACTGTACTTTCGTTAGTTGTAAGGTTGTTGTTAATTATTTGTAAATTTATTTTCCTCGTGGAAGTAGTTAGTGTTTTAGCTAATTTATTGTCTCACGAGGACTTGATTTGTCGAGTTCTTTCTTGTTGATTTATTTTTCCTTGTTATTGCTCTCCTACGTGGAAGCTAGTAGTTTATTTAGTATTGTAAAACTCGCAAATCGCGGGCAGGTCGCCTTTACACGACCTGTAGCCGTTTTATACCCGCGGGGAAGTACCCCCGGGTACACGATTTGTTATTTATATTTTTCATATTTCGTTTATTGAATAAATTCTATTTTTCATTATTAAATTCAAAACTTCGAGTCGTTAATTAACGCCCAGCTAATCCTTCATTTAATCCTGACCCCTCTCCGCGGTACTGTTGCTAGCCGACGCTTCAGTACAGTTTGTTTAGATTTGGTTTAGATTTTTGAAATAGGCGGTTAGCCGCCAGGCGCCCAACATCTTGTTTAAATTTCCAGGTTGTAGCTAATTGTCGACTGGATTAATCTCGGATGCTGGCTATCCGGTCCAGATCCGAGAAGTAATAAAAATCCACGTCACAAATTGGCGCCCAACGTGGGGCCCTGAGAAAATTAAATTGTATTTCAGTTAAATAAATTATCGTTCGTGCTTAGTAACGGCTTCACTGTTGCTAAGAGAAAGAGAGGTCAGTTGTATATTTTCTCCATCAACCGGAGAAGGATTAGCAGTGCGTACGCTCGAAACTACTTTGTATCGTAGCCGTGCGGCGCCGACTCTTTTGTTTATTTCGAGTTTGAATTCTTTTGTCGCGCGGCTTTCGAAGCCGTTTTCTTTTTGTGTTCGGGTCCTTATCGAAGGAATACCGAGTATTTTACTTCGGTGCATTTTGGTTTTAGTATTTTTTTTTTAGCCGTGGTTTTCCCCGCTAGGGTAAAAAAAAAAAACTCAGCTATAGCCGTGCTAATGCACGTGGTGTGCGCCGGGACACTGGACACGGTTCACCAATCTTAGTTATAAGATACAATTATTATTGAATATCATATGCCTGCTATTGAATTGTTTTTTTTTGTTGTTTTTTTTTTGTGTAATATTTCCCTGTGCATGAATTGTGGTGGAGGATATATTGTGCTATAGGTGATCGGATAGCGACATACCGCTGTAAACAGTCGTACCGAGTACCAGCGGAGTCCTACCACGACACTTGCCAGGTGGACAACATTTAATTCGCGAAAAAAAAAAAACAATAATAGCTAGCTAGCGAGGTTATTATCCAGAGTCTAACGGCTGAATAATATTCTATTTCGGGTTTCGCGAAGATATCCTCTAGTCGGTGGGAAAAACATAGTCCATATTACGACGGACTTTTAGTCTACCCCCGCACCGAGGGGAATATTTATGTTTCGTTCGCAGCAGTCAATTCGAAACTAATAGATGTCGCGTACATTCGGGTTGTGAATTTCGTATTTGTCAGTGGTGCTCAGGCGGGGGTTCTGAGTATCGCACGAGATCCAACAGTGGTTCTCAATTCAAGGCGATATCGACGAGATAGACTCGTCGAGAAGATAGGGTACTACTTCGGTAGTATGTTTTGAGCTTTACGTGTATTTTTTTCGGGTTCGGGTTCGGGTTCGGGTTAGAATTCGAGTTCGAGTTCGGGTTAAAGTTCCAGTTTACGTTCACCTTTACGTTCGGGTTGCACTTGAAGTGAGAACTTTCTGCGTGCACTTCCAAATACTGATTGGAAACACTCGCGTGTGTGAAAATTATTTTTTTTGTGCGTGGTCATACGTGACTACGTGAGTTCAAGTTTCGGGTTAGATTGTGCTTTCTTACGAGCGAGCGCGTGACTTTTACACCCTTCCGGTAAAAACCAGCCGAAGGAAAAAGTGTCGCGATAGCGTTTCGGATTTCTTCGGGAATTTTATTCGCGCGTTCGTGTTTTAGTACAGTTTTTTTTTTTTTTTGTGGTGTCGACTGAGTCCTAGCTTTCGTATCGAGTCATGGCGTCGATAGATACCCCCTACGGAGGCGGTCTTTGGGACTTAAATCACGGGGAGTTGTCACGCTTGCTGCGCTCACTACACGTTAGCGACACAGGCTCAATCGCAGAGCTGCGAGATCGGTACGTGCGATATTGGCGACGAAGTCAGGGGGAAGTGACGATCCCATGGGAGGCCGAAGACGAACCAGCGGTCGCATCGGGCGACAGCTCGCGACCGGGTTGTAGCCAACCCTATCAGCCGAACCCCTCGCCACCTCGAGTCTCGTTCGCGACTAATTTCGGATCGCACCCGACGACTACGACGACTGCAAGCATCGTATACTCCGTGGCTCAGTCAGTCATGTCGAACATGGCCGAAACAAGGCCCGTGGCCAGCGTACCGAGCTCACCTGTAAGGCCAGCTCAAATTCGCGAAATCCCCGACGCGAACGACGCGTATGGAGATTTTTATAGAGATTATGTGGCGCTCCGGGAAATCTTAGGCGAAGGTGCACCCGCGGTGATGCCTCGCCGATCGACGGCTTACCCTCGCGTATTAGAGGAATACGGTCGAGAGTACCAGCGAGCCTCTCAAAACGAGGCCTTACAGCGAGCGCCTCAAAACGAGGCCTTACAGCCAGCGATACCCGAGTCGGTGCGCGAAATAGAGGACCACTACTTCAGACTTGGAGTATTAGCCTCGAGACGGGCCATGGGAATCCCGGAAGGAGTAGAGATTAATAATAGACCGGAACAACCACCACGCGTAGGAACGGGACAGACGTTAGGCCGCATACGCCAAGACGCGGACGCCGCACGAGAGCGTAGTCTATCGCCTAGTAACCTCGCGCAGCGTAATCACCCGCCGATAAGTCATCCACCGTTCAATCAACAGCCAATGCTGCAACTAGTGAATACCCACCCACCCTCCCAGCATACACAACATAGTGGAGATGGCGGAATCGTACCCGTGCGGTCACAATTCAGGGATAGGGCTAAAGAGGTAGTTGAGGCGTTGCGTCGGTGGAATCTAAAATTCGGAGGGGGTAGCGAACAGAGCGCGGAGGATTTTTTGAGTCGCTTAGACGACTGTAGGAAATTTACCCCGTTAACCGGTGAGGAGGTAATACAATCGCTACCAATAATTTTTACGGGATTCGCCTCAGAATGGCTTAGACTCGAGCGAGACAACTGGTCCAGTTACGAGGACTTTCAACGGGCATTTAGAGGATGGTTCGGCGACTCAACCGTGAACAAACGTTTCCGTCAGCAAGCCGCGACGCGTACACAGGGTGAAAACGAGTCAGCGGTGGAATATATCACCTGCATTCGCGGGTTATTAAGCCGTATGACACGACCGTACGCGTTAGAAGACCAACTCGATCTAGCCTTCGAAAACCTCCGTCCGAATATTCGCGAAACGTTAGACAGATCACTTATTAGGAATTTTCAGGAGTTAGCCCGAGCCGCAACCGCGAGGGAGACAAATTTAAGGCTTTCGCGTTCATATAGACCACCCCCATCCCCCGAGGATTCGTACATGGCCGAGTTAGCCTGCAGGAAGGAACTAAAACAAACAAAAAAATCTCCTGCACTTGCGGCAATCAAAGATGTACCAGTAACGACCGAAGCCCCGAGGGCTGAAACTACCCCGAGCTCGCGGAAGAAGGGTGGCAAAGGTCAAGGGGGGGGGAGGATGTCCTTTGAGAAGTCCATTAGTGAACAATTAGCGGCCATGGAACAAAAATTAGACAAGAAAATAGATTCGGTAGTCGCGAACACGCAGCAGCGACAGACTAGGCCAAGCGCTCCGAGGCGACCAAATAACGTGAATATAGCCACAACAGCGGCTAACGCACAGGCACAGGCAACGTCGTATACCACGCCAACGAGGGATGGTGGACCGACAATTGTCTGTTTTAATTGCGAGCGCCGAGGTCATATATGGAGAGAGTGCCCAGCGCCTAGAACCCGGTTCTGCTACCACTGCGGTAGAAGAGGGGAAATCGCGACGACGTGTTCCCGATGTAATCCGGGAAACGAACAGGGGGAGTCTCGAACAGGGACAACGAGTCACCCACGATAAAAAACCCGAGTCCCAATAATCTAACCGAGCCAGATGCAGAATGCTTACCAATGCAGACTCTCGAGTTACAACCACGCTGGTTTTTAACCGTAAAAATCGGAGAGTCGGAAATTCGCGCATTAGTAGACACCGGGTCTTCCAGAAGTTTCTTAGGAGCTTCAGGTAGGAAAATCGCCGAGGAAAATGGTCGGTCACTGAGTCAACCAGCCTTTGGAAGAGTCATACTGGCCAACGGCGAAACCGAAGCCGTAGTAGGTGAATTTATCGTACCTATAGAGCTGTCAGGAAGAACCCATAATCTCGCGATTCGAATTCTTCCGTCATTAGCGTGGGAGTGCATCCTCGGTATGGATTTTATTAGATTGTTCGGGTTAGAAATGTTTGGCGGAGACGACGCGTGGCGATTAAAAGATGGACCAGACGGCACAAAATCGTTTTGCGAACCAACCGCAACGACCACGGGATCAGCTGACGCGTGTTATGGAATAGCCGAGCTAACATCAGCAGAAAAAACGGTACTGGAGAAGTTTCTTGAGGAAGAACTACCTGCGGTCACGGGCCCACTAGGACTAACAAGCCTAGCCGAGCACACCTTAGATACGCAGGGAAATTCTCCGATTAAACAAAGATACTACTTAGTATCGCCAGTAGTTCAAGCCGCGATTCATGCTGAAGTCGATCGTATGTTAGCCGAAGGTGTAATCGAGCCTTCACAGAGCGCGTGGTCAAGCCCGATTGTAATGGTCAAAAAGCCGAATGGAAGTTACCGTTTTTGTTTAGATTTTCGTAAAGTGAATAGCGTCACGAAGAAAGACGCCTATCCGATTCCGTATATTAACGGGATTTTAGATAAATTACGTGCCGCGAGGTATATTTCAACGATTGATCTGAGTCAAGCATATCATCAGATTCCCTTGCACCCAGACAGTCGGGAAGTCACTGCGTTCACTGCACCGGGCAGAGGCCTATTTCATTTTACGAGAATGCCATACGGACTCACCGGAGCCCCCGCGACGTTTCAGAGATTAGTTGACAGATTAATTACACCGGATATGGAACCGCATGTTTTCGCGTATTTGGACGATATTATTGTAGTGACGGATAATTTTGTGAAGCATATGGACTGGCTCAAACGCGTTTTTGATCAAATAGCTAGAGCTGGGTTAACATTAAATCCAGATAAGTGTGAATTTTGTAGGGACGAAGTAAGATATCTGGGGTTTAGAGTTAACAGCGCGGGACTACAAATCGACCCCGACAAGATCGAACCAATTGTTAGTTATCCGGCACCCCGGAACTTGAAACAATTGCGACGGTTTTTAGGGATGGCCTCGTGGTACCGCCGATTTATTCCAGCGTTCGCGGGCTCCTCGGAGCCATTAACGCGGCTTTTACGCAAAGATAGACGGTGGGAATGGGGTGAAGAACAAGATCAAGCTTTTAACGAATTAAAGTCCGCGTTAACAACCGCCCCAGTATTATCGTGTCCTGATTTTAGCGTACCTTTTGTAGTGCAGACGGATGCCAGCGACTTTGGAATAGGCACCGTCTTGACTCAAACGATCGACGAGGTCGAACGAGTCATCGCCTATGCGAGTCGTACTCTCTCGGAAGCCGAGAGAAAATACTCCGTAACAGAAAAAGAATGTTTGGCTGTAATTTGGGCAATTAAAAAATTTCGCGCTTATCTCGAGGGGTACCATTTTACGGTAATAACGGATCATAGCAGCCTCCGATGGTTGCATAACTTGCATAATCCGACCGGTCGTCTTGCTAGGTGGGCATTAGAGCTCCTGGAGTATGACTTCGAGGTCGTACACCGGAAGGGAGCTATGCATCATGTCCCCGATGCATTGTCGCGAATGTACGAAGACGAGGTCGAAAATCTCTCAGCCGTACATTTAGCTGCGATTAATGAGGCACAAGATCCGTGGTACACCCGTAGAGTACGAGAGGTGCTTGAAGCACCAAAGAAATATAGAGGGTGGTCGGTCTTCGAGGGCCGACTATATTATTTTCGACCGAATCCGGTGACCGAGCCAATAATCGACGAACTTAATCCGTGGAAATTAGTATTACCAGCAGAGCACCGAGCTCGAGCGTTTACTGAGGCACACGAGGACCCTCAGGCCGGACATCTCGGCATCGAGAAAACGTATGCTAGAATCCGCGAGGAATATTATTGGCCGGGAATGTTTAGGGATATTGTAGTCGCAGTGCGTAAATGCCAACAGTGCCAACAGTGCAAAGTCGACCAAGCTCCGCCAGCTGGTTTAATGGGAGATCGCGTAGTCGATCAACCGTGGGCAGTTGTCGCAGCTGACGTAATGGGTCCGCTTCCTCGTAGTCGATCAGGCTTCGAATATTTGCTAGTCTTCGAGGACTTATTTACCAAGTGGGTAGAGTGCATTCCGTTGCGTAAAGCTGATGGGAAGAATATTATCGCGGCGTTCGAGGATTTGATTTTATCCCGGTGGGGTACCCCTGAGGTATTTCTTACCGATAACGGGACAGAATTCGCGAATAAAGCCGTAGATGACATGTGCGCCGAGTACAACATCGTACACGCTCACGTACCCCCTTATCATGCGCAGGCGAATCCTGTAGAGAGGGTAAATCGGGTCCTGAAAACTATGATAACGGCCTATATCGAGAAAGATCATCGCGAGTGGGACGTTCACCTACACGAATTCCGCTTCGCGTACAATTCCGCAGTGCATAGTTCGCTCAAAGTAAGTCCGGCGTTCTTGAACTTGGGTCGTGAACCGCGGCCTCGAGTGCAATTCCGACGCGCGGAGGAAGGTCCAGCCACAATTCCGGAACCACGTCCCGAAAAGTGGGCCGAGCGGATGATGCGCCTGCAGGAGTTAAGAGATCTCGCGACTCATCATTTACAGAATGCGCGCACTAGGCAGGCACAGTATTATAACAGACGTCACCGAGACGGTCATTATAAAGTAGGAGATCGGGTCTGGAAGCGCAAGCGAATATTATCGTCAGCTGCGAATTTCGTCGCTGCGAAATTAGCTCCAAAGTTCGAGGGGCCTTATATCGTAACGCGAGTCGTATCGCCCGTCGTGTACGAACTAGAAGACGATACCGGTAGGACCCTCGGCCGACACCACATTAAAGATTTCAAGCCGTACGTCGCTCCGGAGGTAGGCGTTAACCTCAGCGAATCTGAGGAGGAAGACGTATCTTCCGACGAGGCGTGAGATCACCTTGTTCGCGTCCGTTCTTTTTGTCTTTTTGTTTTTGTTGAAAGTATTCGAGTTTTAATGATTGTTCGTGACTTGGAGAAAATAAAATCAGATATTGGAGTAGGGAATTAGGGTTTAGGCAATTCCGCGAAATTAATCGGTCACGTCGACGAATTAGTTTTTTTTTGTTATTTTCTTTTGAGTCGACTGCACCTGCAAGCTCGTAACGAGCAATGGCTCTCATAAGTTCAGGGTTGACAAGGCAATGTTTTCTGTAGTCCACCCGGGAGCTGTCCAGGCCGAGGAGCTTCGCACCGCGTGTCAGGACTTGATGACACTACAAGAGCTTGCAGCCGAAGAGGCCGAACGAAACCGGATTCCCCCGTGGGAAATCCCCGGTCGCCGGCCAGTTCTGAGCCCAGAGCTAAGAGCCATGTTCGGTTTGCACCCGATACCGGGGGCTATTTACAACTTGCCCGCCGCGGCCGGCCCTAGCCACGATGAGCCAGTAATACCGGAGGCTGACCCGCCACCAGTGATTCCTGTGGAAGCAGTGCCGAGGGACCCAAGATACGTCCCAGTAGCCAGGCCACTGCGCGACCCCGAGGTTGTCCAATTGGAGATGGAGGTGCGGGAGGCCGACCGACGTGCCTGCGAGGCACAACAGGCTGCTCGCGAAGCTACCCGACGAGCAAATGATGCACACGCTGAGGCCATGCGGGTTAGGCAAGTCCTAGAAGGACGACAACGGGCTCTCGCGAACCAGGCGGCGATCCGAGCAGAAAGGAGGGAAAGAGAAGAGCGAGAGGCCGCCAGGTGGGCACACCGAAGAATGCAGATGAGTTGCTGGAATTGTGGCCAGGCCGGGCACAAATCACGCGAGTGCGACCAACCTAGGCGCCCCTTTTGCAATTTATGCTCAATGCCGGGGCCTACCGCCGAGACCTGCCCGTATCAGGAGCACCCGTGGCACCTCGAGTTAGCTGAGGAACGGGAGAGGGGAAGGGCCCAGAGGGTCAACTATCCGACCGCAAAGTTCGGATCGCCACGCGAGAATTGGCGTTCGAGGGGCCACGAATAGACGCCCCCGGTGACTGCGTTTTCGGTCCTTCGGACGGAAAATCTATTTTTTTTCCTTTTCCTCTTTTCGGTGCTGGATTTACCTTTGATAGATTGTTAACAGAAATTTTAGTTCGTAGGATTCGAGAGGTTCTTTTTCTTTTGTTATTGTTTTGTTTCGCCTCAGTTTTTTTTTGAGGATACTGGTCGGGGGGAAAACAAGTCCGGATTGGACCCTTCACCCTCCACCAGACTGATGAATACACCTGTTTTATTTGTTTGGATTCGTTGTCGTTTAGATTGAGTATTGAAGCTCTGTATTTAGTTTCCTTTTGTTTTGTTGGTTCGTAGTCTCTTATGTTATTTGTTTTTTTTTCTGCATCCTAATCACCATCCGTTTTTCTGAAATAGTCATTTTTGTTATGTTTTTTTTTGTGTGTTGAGATAAGATCTTTCGCGGGTGATGTTAAGAATAGTCTATTATTTTGATTTTGTTTTCAGTTATTGCAGGAAGTCGAACCCTTCCTCACGTTTTATTTTGTCTTTCTGCCTTCTGCAGGAGGAAAGTAGCGGGTGACGACTTAAAATTTGAACCGGGGGTTTTCTGAAAATGATTTTTTTTTTTGTTATTGTTGTTATTCCCTCCCCGGGGGAAAGTTTAGCTTACTAAAGAATTACGTTTAAGCCATCAGATCCGAACGGATCTGTAGACGTAAGACGCGGTGTGCGGCCGCCACTCGGAGTTCGGTCCATGGGTCAGTTTTGCTAGCGTTTCCCGCCCCAGTGGTCCGTCTAAGGGGGGGGGAGTTGTAACATTGCATGTTACAGCAGACTCCTTACCCCTTAAACGACCTTAGCGGGATGTATGATTATGAATAAATGAGTAGAGTGACCCCGAGGTCTGACCATACTTCCGAGAGGCGACCGTGACCGACTAAAAACTATAGAGCATATTATTTATTCTTTTGTTTTGTTTTACGACTTTTCTCTGACATGTGGGAGCCGAGACCTACCCGACGACCAAAAACTGAGAACAATACGCCACTCAACCGACACGAGAGACTGCATAACGAGCGTTTGGATCCGTTTGACGAACACCAACGATAGAGAGAGCACGGGGGAGTGCCGAGGGCACTCTACAACGCGGGATACCGGTGGTGGAAGAGATTCCCACCACCAAGAAGAGCCTGCAACCCGTGTTCCTCCGAATGATAATCACCGTAGCGAATTTCAAAATTTCGCGCGTTGCGACAATAGGTCGCCATATTAAAGGATCCTGCGCTCGATACGAAAAATCAATATTCGACCGAGTAATGAGGGCGCTGAGTACCGGCGCCATGCGGTCTACTCACTCTGCGTTAGACTAGCGTCACGACCACTTGAGTGGAATTGCTAAGCGTGTACCAATTGTTTCTTTTTGTTTGAGAACTTCTTTTTGCGTTCGAGCCCCGTGGGCCAATTACAGTATTTTTCTTGTTGGGTTGTCGTTGCGTGTGAGTGTTCCGTGAGAGGAAAAATTATGGATTTCGGGGGCGAGAGAGGCCTCTTCATGAGGTGGCTGGAAGACGGTAAGCGTTAGCCATTCTTACCCATACTAATTCGAATTCGGCAACGGCCGTCTGCCATCTTGCCTTGATTCAGCCACGAGGCTCTTTAGTATTTTTGGGAATCGAATTAAGCCGATCTCCGACGGGTAGGCCGTCACCAGTGTCCCACTGCATCTGAGTTAGAGTTCGAGTCAATATTTTATAGTGAAGTATTTTGTGATCTAGAGATAACCGGGTCGATACTCGTCGTACCTGAGTGCGACAGAGATAGACAGTCGGTCACCGTCGCTCTCTCTTCCTCCTGCGGGGAGAGACGTAGCTCGAGGCTTATCCGAGAGCCTCTATTTATTTCGGGTTCGAGTAATTTTTCATATTAATTTTTCGGGCAATTGTTTAATTTATTAATTGCGTTAGGCGCAGAGTTAGGTTAAGTTAGTTTTAGTAAAAATTGTAAATAATAATTTATTAAACGGGAGGTTTCGTCTCACGGAGGCGAACCAGCCGTCTTCAACGGCTGGTGACGTCATAGGCTACGCTTTTCATTATTACATTGTATTGTTGAGATAGGCCGCGAGCCTCCCGAAGTTTGTTATTCTATTTATTGTGTTGAGTCAGAGACTGTACTTTCGTTAGTTGTAAGGTTGTTGTTAATTATTTGTAAATTTATTTTCCTCGTGGAAGTAGTTAGTGTTTTAGCTAATTTATTGTCTCACGAGGACTTGATTTGTCGAGTTCTTTCTTGTTGATTTATTTTTCCTTGTTATTGCTCTCCTACGTGGAAGCTAGTAGTTTATTTAGTATTGTAAAACTCGCAAATCGCGGGCAGGTCGCCTTTACACGACCTGTAGCCGTTTTATACCCGCGGGGAAGTACCCCCGGGTACACGATTTGTTATTTATATTTTTCATATTTCGTTTATTGAATAAATTCTATTTTTCATTATTAAATTCAAAACTTCGAGTCGTTAATTAACGCCCAGCTAATCCTTCATTTAATCCTGACCCCTCTCCGCGGTACTGTTGCTAGCCGACGCTTCAGTACAGTTTGTTTAGATTTGGTTTAGATTTTTGAAATAGGCGGTTAGCCGCCAGGCGCCCAACATCTTGTTTAAATTTCCAGGTTGTAGCTAATTGTCGACTGGATTAATCTCGGATGCTGGCTATCCGGTCCAGATCCGAGAAGTAATAAAAATCCACGTCACAGTATATATTGAATTTACATATTTTTAACTTGAGGTAAAACTCTTTCAAAAGTAATATAAGTAAATACTAGATTTATATATTCTAAACTTGAGGTAAAACTCTTCGTACAAGTGATATTTTGTACCTGAACAGAAACTGTTTCACCAGCGGTGTTATCTAAGTTTCAAGCTGTGTTTCATTGTACCTTGAACTGCTATTCCTGAATGTATCAGAATAGGTGTATAGAATTTTGAGAACTCATCTAAAAATGATTAATGAAGGTGTAGTAAAAGTTCTCATATACATGTATTATTTAATTTTCGTACTTAATAAACATATCGTATCCAGTTAAATATTTCTTTATCATAATCGAGACTTGTTTCCTCAATAAACCTATTTCAAAACTTTTTATTACACATAAGTTATTTTAATATCAATAAATACTTCATGAATTATCAATTATTCTGCGTTATATGCACTTAATGTGCCAGATTTATTCTATTTTTATCTATTGGTTTTTCTAGACAGTCTACTTTTTATGTTCTGAGAATGACTCAAAAATTTCCAATCAAAAATTTCTCCCAGTAATAGTTTAATGCGGTGGTATGTGTCTTGAGAACAAATTTCAATCCTCTGCAATGAACGTGTTGTTGTAGGGAAACTTTTGCAGTCTCACACAATCTGTTTGCTATGAAAGGTTTCCAGCACGTATACCTTCATGCAGAAGGCCAAATACGTATTCGATGAGAAAGAGGAATAGAAGTTAGTGATTATTTGTATCTGGACACATAGTTATAATGGAAAAATTATTGCATTTTTTTTTAAATTTCTACTGCTCCCTGTTCATTTGTTCGATTGTGAATATTAGCAAAAAAAGATTGCGGAGGTCATGGGCATCCCGTTCTTCTCGACGGATGCGACGGGGTGGAAGCGCTGGGACACGTACGTTCATTGCTATGATGTCACCTTGGGTGGTACATATGTTATGCATCATAATGCATGCCACAATTACTTTAACTGCAGTTGTAATGCTGACTTCCAATGCTTTAGTAAATATGGAACGCCACCGTGCCTTCAATCTACCGAATGTGCACTCGACGACCATTCTAGCTTGGCTCAGAGCATGATTAAAGGCCCTCTGCTCAGGTGTCAATGGCTCTCTGAATGGTGTAATAATCGCAACTGGATCTCGTCTACAAGGATATCCACTGTCACCCAAAATAAAATATCCCTCTGGTGGATATAACCGGCGTTGAAATAGCGCACTGCTTCGGAATACCCTACTATCGTGAACCGAACCAGGAAATCCACTCACAATGTCTATAAATAACCCAGTATTGTCCACCAGGCCTTGCAGGTTGATAGAATAAAACTGCTTGCGATTATAATACTGGTCATGTAGATTATTAGGACAATTTATGCGGACGTGGCACCCGTCGATTGCGCCCACACACTGTCTGAAGACAGTAGAGTTTGCCCTTCTCTCAAAATCCCGACCAATTCTGTCTAGATTTTCTTCAGATGGTAATCTCACGACTGTTGGCAGAAGCGTAAGGACCAAGTCCAGGGTTTTATGGACTATGTGATGGATGGTTGTCCTTGGTATGTCAAAGGTGGCTCCGACGATTCTATATGCCGCGCCACTAGCCAACCAGAAGAGAAATAAGATGACCTGTGAATGTAATCGACAAGTTAGTGTGCATCATTTCCTTGCTGGCCATTGAAATTACCAAATCAAATTTTGGTACGCTATTACGTCTATGGTACTATACTTACTTCGAGTTCTACACACCAGCCTGAACGTTTTCTATTCCGCCGACACAATTCGACAAGTCTGCGTAAACTACGTGCGTTGACTCGGAGGTGTTCTCTTGTTGGCCTTTCCTCTCCCCTCAATAACGCTCCTAGCACCTGTTCATTGTAGCCAACGATGGCTTGACAGTACAACCCTCTCTGAAATATCAGAAAAATATAGCGATCGCTATAAGCTCAACTCATGAAGCAGCGTAATTGAACCTAGCGTAAGAACTCACCTGGTTATTTCTTTGCTGTAATAATCGTAGCATTAATAAACAGTACCAGTGTACTCTCCTGGCGTGGGCTACTTCCATCTCACGGTTTCGACGAAATATTAGGCGGATAATCATCAGCACGAAAAGACGCACTTCCTCGGTAATCATTTTTCGAGACGGTCTTATAACTTTTATTGTTGTGGAATAAACACTTCTTTTGTTTTGGTCTGAACTAAACACTTGTTTGAATATTTTCAATAAAGTTTCACACCGTCGAGACTAAAAAACAATAATGCAATGGCGTCGCATCAAAGTTATCAAAGTATTCAAAAAACCAAGTCATGAAGTAAACAGTTATAGCGGCACATTCCGCTCGTGCGCCCGTCGCCCAATAGAAAATGCTCTCTGACGTCACAAGTGCGCCCTCGACAACAAGTGCGCCCTCGCACTTGCGAGTTGGAACACAGCCTTTATTACAATTATTAATTCGAAATAACGATAATTATACCAGCTCAAGGTTTTACTAGTGGTTTGGGACTACTTTCAATCGGAAAGGGGCTAAATTAATCGGAATATTATCACAATATCGTATCTACAGCCTGTAGACCGATTCTTCCAGAAACACGTGGCTCAACAAGCCGTCGAGATCAATTATCGTATTTTTACTACGCAACTAACTTTTCCACGTGGGAAATCCTTATTTCTGGGACTAGATTTTACAGTAATTAGGGGGGTTCAGATTAACAATTAATCACACTTACAAGAGAATCGATACAAAAATATTTAACAAGGGACAGAGAAATAACGATGCGATAATAAATGACGATACGATAATTAAGGACGACACAATAAGGGATAACGGTACTTTCTCAAAAAATCAATCAGTAAGGCATAGGGGACACAATGAACAATAATACAATCAATAATCAATGATTAAACAAAACTAAAGTACGACAATGCGATGATATATTAACGGCGTCACAACCACGCAATAAGAAACGAATTTCTTTTTAATCAATTTAATATCAATCGAAGGGTCGTCTAGAGTTGGAATCTTACCTTAATCAAGGCACTAATACACTAACTGAAGTTAGAGAAGTTAATTCTCAATAATACTTTACAAACGATACAGTTTTCTTCAAACAAAGGAATTTACGGTAAAATAATTGAAAAATAATCAATACTATATCTTATCGATACTACGTCCAAGCAAGAAGCACGAAGCAAGAAGTGAGGTTTAGGTCTGTCTCTAGGCAGATGCAATTTTGGGGGAGGTGGAGGATCTACGCATAAAATTAATAGGCATATTCTTCTTCTGCCGGGTTGTGTCGCGGGCCTGGCAGGGCCTTTTGGCACTTCGAGCTTTGGCCAGGGGTTTGTTAGATGGCTCGTCATGTTCTCGATATCCTGGAAGGCGGAATTTCTGCATTTGAACCGGTGGACCAAGCCGGTACGAGACAGGTAGAGGGAAGGAGGAAGCTACTCCTGGTTAGATATTCATTATGCAGCGCTCTTCCAGGCATATCTCTGGATACGAGGATTCGTTGTCCCCTGGTTAATCACTCGAAAGCCGGCTGGCCCGCCAGGTCGGATTGGATTTAGGGATGATCTCCCTCGATGTTGTCAGGCCGGAACGGTACGGGAATATAAGATAAGGGGGGAACGAAAAAAGCATTAGTACATGAACTTATTTTTACAACTAAGGACCTTGGACACTTGAGCTGGGACTTCTTGCTTTGGTTCTAATTTTTAAATAAGGTGGTCACTTCGTTCAGAGGAGGAGATGGTTCACTTACGAGGCCTTATTATTTTGCCTCGTTACAATATATATATCTCTCTATATTATAAAGATATCTCGCCGCCGCTGCCGCCGCCGCCGTCGCCGCCGCCGCCGCCGTGTCAGTCGGCTCCACTCGGCTTTCCTCGGCTTTCCTCGGCTTTCCACCTCCCATCCCTTTGGCGCCTTGGGCCCTTGCTTCTTTCTATAGGTGGAAAGCCGAGGAAAGCCGAGGAAAGTCGAGGAAAGCCGAATGGAGCCGAGGAAAGCCGAATGGAGCCGACCGACACGGCGGCGGCGAGATTCCACCTCCCATCCCTGGACCCTTGGATCGAGTCATGTGAACCCCCCCCCTGGCCCTCTCGCGCCTTGGGCCCTTGCTTCGAGTCATGTGAACCCATGCCCTTCCCCCTTGCACTTTGGGCCTTTGGATCGAATTACGTGAACCCCTTCATGTGGTGCTATTACCCTTAATTCCCTGCGGTACTGGCACGGCAGACGCGAGGGGAGGTCAGGGAAGCCATGTGAACCCCTTCTCCGATTCATTGCCGATAAAAGCTAATTAAAAAAAATAAGTAGACTTTCAATAAAACGCTTTTTAGTTGGAGAAAAGAAAAAAAATTCTATTATGATTACAAGCGTCACAATTCTTATTTAAGTTTCCTCCCTACGCAATTCCACCAGACCTGAAAACATTGGGAAAAAAGGTGTTATCAAACGGAATATCTCTGCCTGGGCACCGGAATCAATGAAACAAACTACGTCGCACAATTCTATGTACGATTTCGAACATGTACGGCCAAAAAAATGTTTTTTTTTCACCGTCCCTAGGAATTCCCGACTAGGAATTTCGTCCTTGCGTGCAGAATCACCTGTATAGTTAAAAAAAATGAGATATTCGGAAAGTTCAATTTTATTGTAAATTTGTTTACTGTGAACAAATGAAATGTAGTCACAAATTTCTGACGTCAATGAGATGGCATGTCATTAGTGACAAAATAGCTAGACTTTAATCAATTGGCGGTGCAAAAGATTCATATTCGATACAGAGAATAGGATCTTGCAGAACCGTGAGCAAATTTTTCATTCGTAGAAAATAACAAAACATTGCTGCTGTGCGCAATGATATATAGCTGCTGTGCGCTATAACATATGGATGCTTTGCACCATAATATATAAAGTAGACTAATATATAAAGGAACTACGTGCTACATTTTTAATTTGTCAGAGCGTCGACACTACGCTTCATAAAATAGAGAATAGGATTTGAACAGAATCAAAAAACTTCTTGCAGATTACTATGAATAAAGTTATTCAAAAAACTATCAAAGGTGACGGTAACTGTTTGTTTAGGTCATTCGCATACTTTTTATATAACGACGAGGAAAAACACAGATCGGTTAGATTACGAATTGTTGCGGATGTCGTGAGTAATTGGTTATTGTATGAGGCTTTTATAATAGGTGATTCATCTCACGATGAAAAAATTATAGACAAAAATCATTACAAATTATATATGTCAAAAAACAGTGTTTATGGCGGTGAAGTAGAAATTCAATCGTTCGTGAGTATATATAACGTTCATGTTTATGTTTACGTCAATAACTTCGAAATTCCAAGAGAATATGGATTAGCCCACGGTAATCATAAATTAATACTTTCATTATCTGGTGTTATGGATCGAGGTCACTATGATGTGATAGAATGTTTGAATTCAAATTTCTGGAATGAGTACAAAAGTTTTCGTAATAGTACGTATTATAACAAAAATAAAGATTTGATAAATGAAAATAGACAAATTAAAAATCTGACGAGTGTGCAGATAATGAGTAAAAAAAATTTAGATAGAACAGAAAATATGAATACAGAACGTTTAGAGAAAAAAAGAAAAAAAGACAGGGTAGAAAATATGAATGAAGACCGTTTAAAAAAAAAAAGGATAACGGATAATATTCAGTACATGACCGAAGACAGAAAAAAACGGAAGAGGGAAAAAGATATTGTAGAAAACATGAACGAAGACCGAATAAGAAATAAAAGAGAAAACGACATGGTGAAAAACATGGAAGAAGAAAGAATAAGAAAGAAAAGGGAAAAAGATATCGTAACAAACATGGAAGAAGAAAGAATAAGAAAGAAAAGGGAAAAAGATATCGTAACAAACATGGAAGAAGAAAGAATAAGAAAGAAAAGGGAAAAAGATATCGTAACAAATATGAACGTTGAAAGAATAAAAAAGAAGAGGGAAAAGGACGTTGTAATGAACATGAAAGAAGAACGAATAAAAAACAAAAGGGAAAAGAACGTTGTAATAAACATGAACGAAAAAAGACTAAGAAATAAAAGGGAAAGAGACATGGTGAGAAACATGGAAGAAGAAAGAATACGAAAAAAAAGGGAAAAGGATATTGTAGAAAACATGAACGAAGAAAGAATTCTAAAACGAAGAAACGTACAACAAGCTATTAAATTATTTCCTAATAAAGAAGCTTATTTAGATTTCGGAGAAATGAATTACATTTGTCCACATTGTTCGGCGTTTTTCTGGTCGGTTGAATTTTCAAAAAAAAGCTGTTGCCATTACGGAAAAGTAAAATTATCACCTTTGAGCGAATACGATGAAAATTTGAAAAATTTAATATTACATGATAAAAAATTCAGAGAATTAATTCGATATTATAATAGTCGATTTTCGTTTGCCACTTTCAACGCAAATGTGATGAATGAATCAAAAAGAGGAGTATATATAACTTAAAAATTCAAGGTCAAGTTTGTCATATCACCCCGAATAGTATTTATACAAAAAGAGGCGATAACCCTCATTGTGGACAAATTTATATTTACGACGATTATAAAGCAACCGAAGAAAGACTAAAGGAGAATAAAAATTTGGTAATACAACACATAACAACGATATCAAAAATACTAAACACGGTAAATCCATATGCAAAAAAATATAAAAATTTATTTGAATTAACAAAAAACAAATCAGTCCCAGAATATTACCTATATTTCGTACGAAACATTGTTAATTTGGATGAAAGACGTTATAATTCACCTACAACTGCAGAATGTGCGGCTTTAATTGTTTCGAAAAACGGTGAAATTCCGACTGATTTTGATTTATGTGTTTATCCAAAATATGTTTTAAAAGGAGGTAATGATTTTACATGTATGAGTAAATTATCTTTTCATGTCGACCCAATGATTTTTCCTATAATGTTTCCATATGGAGATTTAGGTTGGAGTCCATCGTTTAAACAAAATCAATATAGTAGCAAACGACTTACAGCTTTACAATATTATTCAAATCGTTTAGCCTACAGAAAAATGGCAAATTTCAATCCCATTTTATTTTGTGGTCGATTAACTCAGCAATACGTGATTCAAGCTTATATAATTATAGAAAATAATAGATTAAACTTTTTGAGATACAATCAAAAACAACTTCGAATTGAATGTTATCAGGGATTATTTGATCACGTTGCACGTAGTGCCTTAAACGACTCACAAAATTTTAAAAATCCAGAACGTTTAGGAAATATTTTTGTATTGCCATCAACATATTTAGGCAGTCCAAGAAATATGCAACAAAATTATCAGGATGCGATGGCTATTGTTAGGACGATAGGTCGACCAGATTTGTTCATTACGATGACCTGCAATCCAAATTGGCCAGAATTAAAAAGAATTTTGATTGACTTTCCATCGGGAACAAAATGTAATGATATTCCAAATATAACCGTACGACTATTCTACGCTAAATTTCGAGCTCTTTTGTCTGACATAATCAGTGGGAAAATTTTTGGTAACATTTTAGCATATGTTTATACAGTAGAATTTCAAAAAAGAGGTTTACCTCATGTACACATGCTTTTTGTATTAAATTATAAAAACAAATTAACAACTCCAGAAGCTATTAATAAATATATTAGTGCAGAAATACCTTCCAATAATCCCAAATTGCAAGAATTAGTTATGAAACATATGTTACACGGTCCTCATACTGAATATTCTCCATGTTTAAACAAAGATACAAATAATTGCTCAAAAAAATTCCCGAAGACATTTTGTGAATCAACACAGTTTGAAAAGAACGGGTTCCCGGTATATCAACGTAGGAATAATCAAAAGGAAGGTCACGTATATAATAGAAAAATTGATGGAAAATTTGTAAAAGTAGACAATTCTATGGTGGTTCCTTATAATCCAGATTTACTCAACAAATACAACTGTCATATCAACGTGGAATATTGTGCATCTATTATGAGTACCAAGTATATATATAAATATTTACACAAAGGTCATGATCGAGCATTAATCGGGTTGAAAAAAAAAAATATCGAAAATTGCGACGAAATTTCGGAATACGTTGATAGCCGATATTTAAGTCCTATGGAGGCAGCCTGGCGTATTGAAGAACTACCTATTTCAGGAAGATCGCACACTATTGTTCGCTTAGCTGTGCACACTGAAAATCAACAACAAATAATTTTTGAAGAAAACAAGGAAAAAGAAGCTTTAAGGAACAATATGACAACCCTAACAGCATGGTTTAAATTAAATAAACAAGATGAAAATGCTCGGAATTTTATTTATTGTAATATACCGCGAAATTATTTATTTGATTCTTCGAAAAGAATTTGGGTTAAGCGTCGAACCTTTTCGAAGGCAATTGGTCGCGTTGTTAATGTAAGTCCAAAAGATATTGAACGTTTTCATTTGAAATTATTACTCAACCGTATAAAAGGGGCCACATGTTTTGATGATTTAAAAATATTTGAAAACATAAAATATAAAACATTCAAAGAAACTGTTATGTATGTACGTTGGCATCACTGCCAACTCTAGAGTGATCGTAGGGACAGGCCAAGATGGCGTCAGTCCATGATTACCCCCAGCTGTAACATGTTGTTGTAATACACGTATAACAAATAAATAACTATAACATAGCCCATTGGTGTTTCATAATTAACACCCTCAGTTAATGATAACTTAACATGGCGCAGTCGGTAGAAACAAACGAATAAATGAAAATAAAAGCTAATGAGTTCAAATTCGGGAGAAGACAATGAAGATTTGCCAGTGCTAGAGAATGAGCTAGAACGCCATTGTGTGATCAACGAAAACGACGCGCAGTGCGAATGGCCGCCGGTTCTGCAAAGAGAGCACAATAATTCAGTCAAAGAGAATTCTGAAGTAGGAGACACGATGGAAAACACCATGCGTATCCCGCCAGTGCTAGTCTTCGAAGGCAACATAAAAGAAAGGTGGATAAAGTGGAAACAACAGTTCGAAGTATATCTCCTCGCGTCGGGACTATCGGAAAAGTCGCAAGAGAGACAAGTAGCAGTGCTTCTCAACGTGATTGGAGAAGATGCGGTGGAAAAGTACAACACTTTCGCACTGACAGAGTCAGAGAAAAAAGAACTGAACTCTGTGCTAAAAGCGTTCGAGGATTTCTGCGCTCCACAGGGGAATGAAACTATAGACAGACACATATTTAACACGAGATGTCAGCAGGAAGGTGAGAGCTTCACCAATTACCTAACTGATTTGAAAACGCTAAGCGCCACGTGCAATTTTGGTGACCTGAGAGACAGTCTCATCCGAGATAGAATTATATGTGGAATAAGAAGTACAGAGTTAAAAAATAAGCTTCTAAGAGAAAAAAACCTAACATACAACAGTTGTGTAGAAATTTGTAGAACGGCAGAACTAGCAAATCTGCAACTGAAAAAGCTAGCCGGTGACAACAAAGAAATTCACGGACTGAAATTTCACAACAAAAACGTGAGTAAGTACAAAAAAGGGGTTCCGGATAGCAGGGATCAACCGCATACTAGCAGCAAAGGAGAGTCGTCGTCAAAAGCAGGCCAAAATCAAAACCAGCAGGATAACAAGAATCAAGGAGGGAGAGGCTGCCGGCGCTGTGGATACAAACATGGATACAAGCAATGCTCAGCGTACGGGAAAACGTGTGCAAAGTGCAATGGAAAAAATCACTTTGCAAAAATGTGTAGTACTAATGCTGATTCTGTTAAGTGTATTGAATATGAAAATGACACAGACAAACAGATTGACACGTTGTATATAGATAGTATAGTAGCTACTCTCACTGGTAGAAAAAAAACTGAATGGCTAGACACGATGACAGTAAATCATAAGTTAAAAATAGAAGTAAAATTTGATACTGGCGCACACTGCAATGCAATTGATATCAAAACATTGAAAGAGAAAGATCTTGATCCAAAGAAAGTCAATAGGGATAAAGTAGGTGTAAGCGCCTATGGCGGAATGAAAATAAAGGCGATAGGCACATATAAGCTAAATTGCAAATTTACTAATAGGCCAGAGACTGAATTAGAGTTTGTCGTTGTAGAATTTGATAACACTGACAAAATAGCTCCAACGGTAATCGGTTTGCCAGACCTTAAACGTTTGAACCTAATACAGAGAGTAGATTTAACAAAAGAAACTAAAAGCATAGACCAAATTGAGAGTTTTCCAAAGAATAACTTAACACAAGAAGGGATTCTCGATAAATATAAAGATGTATTCTCGGGCATGGGTTGCGTTACAAATTTTGAATATGATATTAAGTTAAAGGATGGCGCCATACCTACCGTTGCTGCTTGTAGAAAGATACCCTTCTCATTGCAAGAACAAGTGAAAAACGAATTGGAAAAAATGCAAAGAGAAGGTATAATAGAAAAAGTCTCTGAGCCGACTGAATGGGTACATCCCATAGTAATAAGCAAAAAAAAAAATGGCGATATAAGAATATGTGTCGACCCCACAGAATTGAATAAGTATATACGCAGACAGCATCATAAAATTCCAAATGTTGATGATTTAAGTATAAACGTTGCTGGAGATCGGATCTTCAGTACTCTTGATGCTGATAGAGCATTTCACCAAATAAAATTAAGCAAACAAAGTTCAAATTATCTAGTCATAATGACTCCATTTGGGAGGTATAGGTACTTGAGAATGCCATTTGGCATCTGCTCAGCAACCGAAGTATTTCAAGAGTGCTTTGAGGAAGTTTTTGGAAACATAAAAGGTGTAAGCATATATGTTGACGATATAAGAATCAGTGCGGCAAATGTCAAAGAGCATAACGAGCGCTTAGCTCTAGTGTTGAAAAAAGCAAGACAAAGAAATATAAAATTTAAACTAGAAAAATGCAAACTCGGAGTTGATAAAATAAAATACATGGGTCACATATTCACTAAGGAAGGAATTGAAGTAGATCCTGAAAAAGTAAAGTCCATAACAAATATGGAGCCTCCCAAAAATAAAGCTCAGCTAGAAACGTTCTTAGGCATGATAACATATGTCGCCAAGTTTATACCAAATTTAGCAGATAAGACTGTAATTCTTAGAAACTTGGTAAAGAAAAACAGCATATGGCACTGGGAGGACAATATTGAGGGTAAAGCATTTAACGAGTTAAAAGAAAGCCTAGTAAAATCACCAGTATTACAATATTTTGACATGAAACTACCTGTCACACTTAGTGTTGACGCATCAAAGTATGGTTTGGGTGCAGTACTATTGCAAAATGACCTTCCAGTGGCATATGCAAGTAAAGCCTTAACTGAGACTGAAGTAAAATACGCTCAAATTGAGAAAGAAGCCCTGGCAATTGCATTTGGGTGTATCAAATTTGACCAGTATATTTATGCTAAAAAAGTTCTAGTGGAGTCTGATCACAAGCCATTAGAGTACATTTTTAAAAAACCAATAAGTGAGTGTCCAGCTAGATTGCAAGGAATAAGACTCAAATTACAGAGATACCATTTAGAAATAAAATACAAACCTGGAAAAGACTTACTGCTTGCGGATGCGCTAAGTAGAGCTTATATAGAAGATAAAAGCGTGAACTTGGAAAAAGAAATTGAGTTACAAGTTTGCTTGCTCGAAGAAAACTTCCCAATATCATTAGATAAAAAAGAGAAATTTAGAAGAGAGACCAATAATGACAGTGAAATGTGCATGCTTAAGAAATATATAGAACAAGGTTGGCCAAAAGAAAAAAACACAGTACCTGAAGAATTAAGAAAATACTATAACATATCTGGAGAATTATGCATCATAAATGCACTAATTTTTAGAAATAGCAGACTAATAGTACCTAAGTGCTTGAGGAAAGAAATGATTGATCTCATACATTATAATCATCTGGGTCTAGAGAAATGCAGAAATAGAGCAAGAGAAATCTTATACTGGCCAATGATGAACAAAGAAATAGAAGACGTGATAAAGAACTGCAAAATTTGTATGAAATATAGAAAAGACAATTCCAAAGAGACATTGATAAACAGAGAAATACCCAACGGTCCATGGGAAGTCTTGGGAGTAGATATATTCTTCTGTAGAAACAAAAATTGGCTACTAACCATAGATTACTTTAGTAAGTATGTAGAGATGACAGTGTTACCAGATATAACATCTGAATCAGTAATTAATGCCTTAAAAATACAATTTGCTAGGTATGGTGTACCTTACATAATATACTCAGATCCAGGTTCTCAATTAAGCGGTTCAAAACTAAAAGACTTTGCAAGAAACTGGAGTGTAGAATGGAAAGTTTCCAGTGCCAAACATTCTCAGTCCAATGGGATGGTCGAAAGACATATTGGCACAATAAAAAAGATGATTAAAAAATTAGCAGAAGAACCGAACAAAGATTTAGCACTTGCCTTACTTGAGTATCGAAATACTCCAATCAGTAGCAAACTGAAATCACCAAATGAAATAATGTTTTCAAGAAAAATAAGAGGCATCATACCTAACAAAATAGACAAGGATTTACAAAAACAAAATGAAGAGATAAAGAGAATACTATTAGAGAGACAGAACATACAGAAAACTTATTATGATAGAGATGCTCATGATCTGACTCCTGTAAAGGTGGACGACCGAGTCTATGTAAGAAAAGAATTGAACAAGCCCTTGTTACCAGCGAAAGTCACTGAGATCTGTGATAGACCAAGATCTTATAAGCTAGAGCTGGAAAACAGGA
This sequence comes from Tenthredo notha, assembly GCA_914767705.2. Classification (NCBI taxonomy): domain Eukaryota; kingdom Metazoa; phylum Arthropoda; class Insecta; order Hymenoptera; family Tenthredinidae; genus Tenthredo; species Tenthredo notha. The sequence goes on along the minus strand of OU611923.1, from coordinate 2,649,549 downwards.
GAACTATAGAGAGAAACAGAAAACATATTTTCGGTCCTGTACCTCAGGAAGAAGAAAATGGGAAGGAAAATGAAAGTAGTAGCGACAAAGAAGTGATAGAAGATAAGAATGCAACTAATAATACTAGAGACACATCTAGACCGGATATCCGGACGAGATGTGGAAGAGTCATTAATCCTCCAAAGAAATTAAAAGACTACCAATGTAATTAGATTAAAAAAAAAAAAGAAAACCTCGTGTAAAAGAAGGGGGATGTTATGTATGTACGTTGGCATCACTGCCAACTCTAGAGTGATCGTAGGGACAGGCCAAGATGGCGTCAGTCCATGATTACCCCCAGCTGTAACATGTTGTTGTAATACACGTATAACAAATAAATAACTATAACATAGCCCATTGGTGTTTCATAATTAACACCCTCAGTTAATGATAACTTAACAGAAACGGCGATTGCGATGGGATTAGTAGAATGTGATACACAAATTTTTAATATATTTGAGGAAGCATGTAGCATCATGATGCCTAAGCAATTGCGTCAATTCTTCGCCTGGTTTATTATCGCTGAATATTCGTCTGTTGCTTACCAAATTTGGGATAAATTCAAAAAATATTTTTGCGAAGGCTTTAAGAATAATAATGAATTTCGCGCATTGCAGGAAATCAACAGAATTTTGAATTTAGAAAACATGAAATGCTCTGACTTCGGGTTACCCGAAAACTTAATAGAAATTTCGGAAAGTGTAGATGAAAAACAGAAAACAATTGAAATAAATAAAAGCATGTACAAAAAATTGATAAATCAACTTAATGAAAATCAATATTCCATCTTCCAATATATAATAAACGAAAATAATCAACGAATTATATTCATTGATGGTCCGGGAGGTACTGGAAAAACATTCCTTTATAAAACTTTAATTCATTACTTTTTGGGAGAAGGGAAAAATGTAATTGCAATGGCATGGACCGGAATCGCATCAATTCTATTACCTGGTGGTATGACAAGTCATAGAACCTTCAGGCTACCTTTGGATTTATCAAATCTGGAAACTTCGTTTTTGAAATTAATGTCAGATAAAACAAAATTACAACAATGTGACGTAATAATTTGGGATGAAGCTTCAATGATTCCCAAAAAGGCATTAGAAATTGTAGATAGAACACTTCGAGATTGTTGCAAAATAGATGATGTTCCATTCGCAGGCAAATTATTTATATTAGGAGGAGATTTCAGGCAAATTTTACCAGTCGTAAAAAACGGAACCAGATCACACATCATTAATGAAACTATAAAATTTTCAATGTTATGGAAAAATTTTAAGAAATTGGAATTAACCCAAAATATGCGTACATGCGATGAAGAGTTTTCATCATTTTTATTAAATATAAGAAGAGGGAAAATTAATTATTTCAGAATACCAGAAAATTGGATAACTGACGATGTTTGTACAAAAATTTATGGCGACGTTATCCAGCCAACTGATGACTTATCAGATCGAGCGATTTTATCAAGCCATAACGACGAAATATATAAGCTAAATGACAAAATATTAAAAAAAGTTAATAATCCAGAACAAATTTATTACAGCATCGATTATGCAAAACATAAAGGAGTGGATCAAACGGACAATGACATTGAATTAAATTATCCGATTGAATATTTGAATTCCCTAAAATTTCCAGGACTTCCAGTACACAGATTAGTTTTAAAAGTTGGTGCTATCATTATGCTCATTAGAAATCTAAGTATAAATGACGGACTATGTAATGGTACAAGATTAAAAATTATTAACTTATTCAAATTTAATTTAGAAGTAGAAATAATAACTGGGAGCAACATTGGAAACACCGCTTTTGTTCCAAAAATATTGCTGGATACAGGAGAATTTTCGCCATTGCCGTTCGTTCTATATCGAAGACAATTTCCTGTTATTTTAGCGTTTGCAATAACAATTAATAAATCTCAAGGACAAAGTTTTGAAAAGGTTGGATTATATTTTGACAAACCACTATTCTCACATGGACAGCTATATGTGGCTTTATCGCGATGTAGAAATCCAAAAAAATTATTCATCCAAAATAATTTAGACTCTAATAACCCAAATCAAATTGAAAATATCGTATGGGACGAAATTTTCAAGTAATATCTATATTGGAGACGGTAACAAAAACATCGATTCATGTTATATATTATAAATATAAATAAATAGACCTACATTAGTACATTTATTTTTCATTCGTAGAAAATAACGAAACATTGCCGCTGTGCGCAATGATGTATAGCTGCTGTGCGCTATAACATATGGATGCTTTGCGCTATAATATATGGATGCTTTGCACCATAATATATGAAGTAGACTAATATGTAAAGGAACTACGTGCAATTATAAATGTTTCATTTTTTTTCATCATCGTTTACATTTTTTCATCATTCGTGTCATTTGTACTTGTACGTGTACGTGAGCTACTACTTGCTGCCAGCGACTGCCGGCTCTTACTTTTACTTCTTCCTCTTATTGCGTAAGAGTGCAACTCGGTGTGGTCGAGCTATAGTGCGTTCGGCTTCCTTCTAACTTCGCGGCATAGTGGATTAGGCTTTTTGAGGAAATCACTTTAAAAAAAACGCGCCGAGTTATCTACTGCAAAGTGGTGTGGAAACGATGACTGTCGCATAATGGTTATCCTCACTTACATACATCTCTTATTATTTTCAGACCTTTCCCTACTTACTGCTACCCTACCCTTAGTGATTACGTCATCTAAAGACAGGCCCTCAACTTTCAACGTGAACAAATTTCAAAAAAATTAGTATTTATTGGGAATTTAAATGATTTGGATGATGGAAGCAATAAGGAAAAGTATGTAATAAAAAACGATAAATAAATAATGCGGTGTATAAAACATAACTTTATTGGTAATGGTTTATTGAATGTTTTATTGAATATGACAGAACGATAACTCAAACTAAAATAAAGACAATAACGAAAATAACACAATAAAAAGGCAATTATTGGCCCTGGGAATTTCCCATACCCCGGCCACGGCCCCGGCCACGGCCCCGGCCACGGCCCCGGCCGGAGTATGGATTGGCCAGGGCGTACAGCATCGCCACAAGATTGGCCTGGCGGTAATGGGTACGTCTTTGCCACCTCCGTTGGCTGGCCCGCTGATGTCTTCGAGGTCCTTGGAACAAAAATTATGATAAGTAAGATTATAAATCAAACAAATACGACTTGAAGCTAATTTAATTTGTATCGATGAAGATATGCAACGTTGGAATCCATACCATCTGCAGGCTGCTGCTGCTGTTGCAGCTGCTGCTGCTGTTGTTGTTGTTGTTGTTGTGGGTCTTGCTGCTGCTGTTGTTGTTGTTGTGGGTCTTGCTGCTGCTGTTGCTGCTGTGGGTCTTGCTGCTGTTGTTGCTGCTGTGGGTCTTGCTGCTGCCGTGGCCCCAGCTGCTGGAGTTCTGGCCCCGGTTGTTGCACTTCTTCGTTTTCAAATGAAGATATAATTCATATGATTATTTATAAAAATATGTGAATGCGTGAAGAAAAATAATAATCGTAATAATTGTTGAAGATTATATAACATACCATTTTCAATAAGATTCTCCATTGGATTTTGTAACTGAGAAATAATTAATGCAGTGAATTAATATTGATCGGACATATTGATATTAAATTTAATTGATAATTATCAATACTTACGGAACCAGGCCCCGTTCAGTCTCAGGATTGAATGAAACAAATGTTATTTATTTATTACATGGTTACGCGAAACAAAAAGTGAGCGCTTGGAACGAGAAGTGGGAGCGATCATAGCGCTTAAAAAAGTAATCCTTTACTTGATCGGCCTCACTGATATCGGTGATCGGCCGATATATAACTGTCATGCGAATCTATCAGGTTACCGACAGATGGCGACATGCATGTAATCGCATGTCATCAGTATTCCGTAACACCTATACATGATTACATCACATTCATTAAATCGTTTCACGGTCATTACCTCGAAAAGCTTACGAGTTCTTTGGCATTTGACAAAATGTCAGATTGCGATTCAAGACGGCTCTGATATTGAACTCTTGACTATTTTAAACTCACGTTTATTTATTAGAGAACGATGATATGCGCTGGAGGCTAACAAATTATGTAATACAATAACATAGATAAAATCTAACAATTAATAGATCACCTAACAAAGATTCATGACCATATCTGAATTTTATCAATGAAAATATATTTCCCACTCATACGAATATTTTGAATTAATCAATTTCTGATATCAACATAAAGAAACCATTCCACTTGAAAAATGTATGTCATACCGATTAATATTTTATTAATTTCAAACACTATACATCATTTAGATAAGATTTGGAAACCTATGTCTGTATTCGTATTCGTATCGAATCGATCTCTGTATTTATATCTTTTCACACCACCTAGGGGTGGATGATACTTTTATCCATGAAAGTTGAGGGCCTGTCTTTAGATGACGTAATCACTAAGGGTAGGGTAGCAGTAAGTAGGGAAAGGTCTGAAAATAATAAGAGATGTATGTAAGTGAGGATAATAACCATTATGCGACAGTTATCGTTTCCACACCACTTTGCAGTAGATAACTCGGCGCGTTTTTTTTAAAGTGGTTTCCTCTGAAAGCCTAATCCACTATATATTTTTAACACATATACATATGATTACATAATATAAATACAAAAGATCAAAAATAAAAGATGATTAACACGTAAAAAATTATCACGTTATATTCCTAACATTCTGGAAACGCATAATAATTTTGCAAGAGGCATAGGGGGGTCATCCAGGATTTTGATGTTTTCGAAAGTCTGCACGTGTAGGAAGAAGTGGTGGTCTAGAAAGACGTATTAAAAGCATAAAAAGAACATTTAATCAATAATAATGATTTCATTTTTTTTCGATATTGAGAATATTTTGTATTTCCTCATTGAGTTAAAAACTTAGATTAAAGATTATTCACCGTTTTGTTGAACATCGCCTACAATTTCTATTCGTTGGCCAGCAGAGATTGGACTTAGATTGAAAACATTAGATAAGACAATTTCAATTTTGAATTGGCCGTCAGTTACTGTGCCAATGTATTCGTCGGTTCGAATTTTGGAAGGCTGAATAAATTCGTCCTTGACATATCCTCTAATTTCTGCAGGTTAAGGTTATTAAACAAGTTATTGGACAAGTTTTCGGAAAATGGTCGATCGAAAGTAACGTTACTTATAATTCCAGTTTTGTGAGGAATGTCAGGAAAGTCAGAGAAATTAATTTTATCGAAGTTTTGGAGTACGTGGAATACTCCGAAACAACTTATTTTCGAAAAAGATTTTAATTGTAGTTCAAAGTTAACGTTGCCAAGGTTGTACAACGAAGCGGGAGTAGCGGTTGTGTTTTGAAGAAGGTAAATCTAAAAACGAAGGGTACAGAGTTAACAAGAAAAAAATGTCCACCAAAAATGATGTGATGCAGAAGAAAGATGTAAATACGATTTACCTGATTATGTTTAATTTCGTTTGATAATTGAGGGGCCTGATCGCCCCATTTGTAACAAGAGACTCTTTGGCCGTCATTATTATTCAGGACGAATTTAAATAAGTCCAATTCTGGTTTTTCTGCCTCATTTAGTGACGTTTTGCGTTTAATTTTACTACACTGAATAGAGTCGACGTATCCAACAATAGCTCTACATAGAAAAAGGAGAAATATATGAGACTTTACGTTAAAATAATGATAATATTAGTAAAATTATTGCTTACGCAAATTTATCTCCGATCTCAATGTTTTGAATATATTCCGTAGTCGAAAGCGAAGGAATATTGTCGTCAGTCTTAAATTTTTTTGATTTAGGTCGTTCGAGTGAGTGGCTTCTAGATGAGTTTGCACGACGAGGCATTTTGCAGGAATTTGAATTGAATTTAAATTGAATAAACAGGATAAAATAAATAAATGTATCAGTCACAAAAATTTATCCCAACAAAACAGGAACAATTGATTTTTCAAATGAATATAGTTACGGTTTACATTTTTTGTTTCTACATTTAATTTCAAGACATGTGATCGATATTCGATGAATTTTTGGAAATAACTATAGTTAATTAAGTTTTGCGATTTTATAAATTTATTAACGTTTAGGTAAATTGGATAATGGAACCAGTAGGACAAGGTTTGTGATATCAATTTATCTTTAATTACCGAACCGAACAACGGAAAAACATGCCATCACTAAAGATTGGTTAAATTATGATAATAGACGAACTAACAGAGGGATATATAGAAGAGTCATGGCCCGAATTGCCCGAGGTACAACCAGCGGAGCTAGATACCGGGCTAGACACAGACACAGTACCAATAGGGCCAAGTATGTGATATCAATGTGTATTTGATTATCCAACCGCACAGCGGAAAAACGTGACATCGCTATATGTAAGTTGTATTATACGCGATAGATGAATTAACAGACGGAGAAATATACGACATGGAGAACCATGACGTGGATGAGGAAATAGCCGAGCTGGAAGCAGAACATACACGAAGAAATTCTTTTCAAAGAAATCCGCAGATTATTTGACTTCGACAAATGATACAAATTGAAATAGGGGGGGTTGGCGCGCGAAGCGCGCAGGGGGGCGTAGCCCCCCTAGTATATATACGGGTGTCCCATTTTAAAGTACCACCTGATTTATCTCGAAAAAGACTGCTCTGATCGAAAATTGACTCCAGTGAAACTTCTAGGGTTCGAAGGGGGACGTTCGAAAAAAAAATTGTTTTCAGTCTCAAATTCAAAATGGCGGCGCTACGATGGCAGACATGTTTTTTTTAAATGGGAACATGACTTTTTTCTCCTACCAAAAAATTCATCACATCAAAACTAACAACTTTTGCATGACCGTTTTTCGGATTAAGTCTGTAATTTTTGAGTTACAACGCAATTTTTGACTATTTTAGCGCTATCCAGGATGTACCACGAGGAGGTAAAGTCTTAACATCCCATGTGTAAATGTGTGTGTGTGTGTAACACACATACGCACACACACATACGCACACATTACACACACACACACACATTTACACATGGGATGTTAAGACTTTACCTCCTCGTGGTACATCCTGGATAGCGCTAAAATAGTCAAAAATTGCGTTGTAACTCAAAAATTACGGACTTAATCCGAAAAACGGTCATGCAAAAGTTGTTAGTTTTGATGTGATGAATTTTTTGGTAGGAGAAAAAAGTCATGTTCCCATTTAAAAAAAACATGTCTGCCATCGTAGCGCCGCCATTTTGAATTTGAGACTGAAAACAATTTTTTTTTCGAACGTCCCCCTTCGAACCCTAGAAGTTTCACTGGAGTCAATTTTCGATCAGAGCAGTCTTTTTCGAGATAAATCAGGTGGTACTTTAAAATGGGACACCCGGTATATATATATATTAGGGTGTGCCAGAAAAAACTTTTTTTTCAATCTCCCACGACGGGTCCTAAGAAAACAGACGTATCTCGGCGGGCAATCTGGAACGGACGTAATTCGCCGGGCCAGCTACACTGTAAAAAATTTTGAGGGTAAATTTACCTACGTGGGTGGTGCAACGCCCTGTTGACCAACCAGGGTGGGGGAAAATCCCTATCCATGAATGTGAAATTTCATCAGCCTTTAGGTGGATAAATTTATCAAGCACCTGGCGGCATGAATCGAAATTATTACAGCTTTAGGTAAAAATACTCATTGGATGTAGAAAGTGGATTTCTCAACCCATGTAGGTAAATTTCGGTCGCGTAACGGAGGAAGTGACTTGAACCATCCACGCGAGTAAATTCGATCACGTACCATTATAGACGGCGCTCAACGTCACCGCAATAGGTGAATGTTATTTTGGTAAATCATTGTAAATGAATTTCAATCCATATTTGCGTATAACAAAAGATATATTTATTACAGATACATTTAGTTTTCATCTAATTACAAATACATAACCTAAGATACTTATGAATGAATAATTAAGTACACTTTGTAGATGTAAAGTCAGGACAATACTTACGTAATAAACACTTAAAATAAGAGAGCAAATGGAGTTAAAGAAAACAAGTACTTTCAAACCTAACCTCAAAGAGTTGGTTTGACTACGTAAAATGAAAGCCCACTCCACCGTCTACTAACTACTTGAAAAAATGCGCTGCTACTTACTAAAAGTATAATGTCAGTGTTATTTTGCATTACATACCTGTAAAGATGATAAATCACTCGCAAAGTTGCATCAGTCCGGAAATTCAAAGATCCGTTGCAAACGGAGACAAACGGAAACGTGTCGGGCGCCATGTTCCAACCGGTAGCGCCTCTTGCGGGGATTTTTCTCGGTAATACGGTTAGATAAATTTACCCTGTGGGTGAGTTGAGACTAAACGTACATACAACCCGTGAATTTACTATTTGGCACCAAAAATTATTTGTTGGCACGCTAAAATTATACATCACTGTATAATGAAAAACGTGCATATGGGTAGACGATCAGCCTGAAATGTCCATTGGCAGAGGAAACTAATTCACGATGGCATGATGTAAAATTACCTACCCACGTGAAAGATAAATTTACCCTTATTTTTTACAATGTAGAACAGACGTATCTCGGCGGGCAGTCTAGAACAGACGTAACTCGCCGGGCCAGCTAGAACGGTCGTATCTCGGCGGGCAGTCTAGAACGGACGTAACTCGCCGGGCAAGCTAGAACGGTCGTATCTCGGCGGGCCGGTTAGAACGGACGTATCTCGCGATAAATATACCAAATCTTTTTCAAACAGATGCGACAGAGATTTGGTATGAAGATGAAACTTTTCGATAATTAGGTGAGACTGCGGCAAACTCGGTGCGTCGGCTGCAAATTGATGAATTTTTGGGTCTCAAAAATCTTTACTTCCCGAAACATGTTTGAAAATTCTGTATCCTCTCAAATATCTTATAACTTCGGGAATGTTAAGAAAAATATGTTTATATCGTCTATGAAAGTTGTTCATTATCAATTTTTCTAAAATTTTGTATTTACTTATAAAAATATTTGCGCATTATTATTATTTACTATAATGGATTCTATTGACATGCAGTTCGTCCAATCAGGAAAAGGAACTTCGCTATCAAGTAAGAATGTTAATTAATCTTTATAACGAGGTTCTTTATTAGGCATATACAGAAACTGAAAAACATGAAACTTATTTAGATACGTACGAATATTATGATTGAATGATTGAAGTTCATGTTCGTTACATTGGTAATTGGTGAATAAATTTGTGGGTATGACGATCAATGATGAAAAACTTTTATTTGTATCGACGTTTCGGCCATGCATGGCTCGCCATTCTCAAGTTCCGTAATATGATATAATTACCCGAAATTATTACCTAATAGATTTTATAGATAGGAATTAACTTTTGGTTAATGTGCATGATTTCTAGAACGAAGCAAAATGAAGCTATACTAACAAAATTCATTATAATCGTCCCATCAGGTCAACGTATAGGAATCCTTAATTTTACAATAATTCTTTACTTTAGACTAGGAGCCATCCAAATCTCCTAGTCTAAAGTGTGAAGATGGCTCCTAGTCTAAAGTGAAGAATTATTGCATTTGTACCGAAATTAATCGCTTTCGCATTCCGTATCGCTTGACTTTGATTTCCCCGTGGCATTTATCCTCGAAGTATTTGGCATCGAGACTAAAGATTTATAAAACATTTGATTCGCAGGTGGAATAGCATTCTTAGAGCACAAAAAGAGAAGGTCCGTTAATTTTGCTTGCGAGATACCCAGTTTATTAGAATAGGCTCGGTGTAGATTGTACCGTGACAAATCTAACCGGTAATGAGATTTCTCCAAGTGTATTGACTTGTAAGCGTCTTCAAAATTGGTTTTAAATTGCAACACATTCGCGACTGCACCGTCCGCACGCAGCTCTTTAACTTTCGACCAGAAAACTTTTTTTTTCTCTGTATCTACTTGCCAGTTTTGTTTTTGAACGAGCTCTTTGAAATCAAAAATCATATTTTGATCGATTTCGATCACCGTATACGGATTGTTTTCCTTGGCTGTTCTTATAATATCAAACCACTGCGCGGGAGTATGAATATCCCGTCCAGCACTTCGTCGCTCGATGCAAGCATGAACCGAATCCCCCTCATTTTGCGTGTGCCCCTTCTCTAAAAATCTGTGTGTTATTTTTATATCGTATTTTTGAGCTGCCAGAACATACATCGAGAACAAAAATCGGTTTCGATTTTGACCCGAGCAATTATCAGAGTAAAAAATTACTTCTTTAACGCCTTTACTTTTCGCTATTCCGATGTAATGCAATACAAAACTTGCCACCTCGTTCGATCCTTTTTTACCTATATCCTCTGTCCATACGTAACAATACCCCTCGTGGCGGCCCACGTCGTAAATGGTAAAATTGTACACGGCAAATTTCCTGCGGTAATAAAAAAGGCTACTTTTTCCTTGAGGAGTGTGTAAAACTTTTTGCAAATCAAAACAGCACATCGATACTGAAATTCTAATACGTCGTATCCCACAAAATTTGACATTTTCACTTTTTTTGAAAAATGGAATCATTATAACAGTGTGCAGCTTTTGTAAAAATTTTAGACGTCAAATTGTTTATTTAGTATTCTTAAATAAATATTCTAATATGTCGCATCCCACACGCAGACTTTCGCGTATTCTAATATGTCGTAACCCACAACATTTCAGAAATTGACTTTTTTTCAAAAAATTGAATGATAATGATGTTGTGCAGCCTATGATTAAGTTTTAGCGGTCAAATCGTCGATTCACTATTTTTAAATAAATATTCCAATCCGTCAAGTCCTATCTTTTCAATGGTGAAAGTGAAGCGTTTCCATGGCCTCCTGAACAATTTTACAATTGTGGGATACGACGTATTAGAATTGCAGTATCGACATACTTATATGTGTGTTGGTTTTTTTTTTTGATTCAATTGCATCAGCAGTTTTCAATTCGCGAGCTTTATTCTTATTGAATAAGTGTAAATCGTATTCTTTTTGCAATAACTTCTTCGTTTCGGTCTCGGAATTTTTATACTCAATACAAACGTCACATTGATCTTTTTTGGGTCTAAAGAATCCTATATTGAATTTAGTATTGAAAATATCACGGTACTGTCTCACGGTAGCCAATTTGTGTGACCTGTTCTTTCCCCACTCTAAGTACAAATGATGCATACGAGGGATGGATAAATTCTCTTCTAGGTACTCTCGTTGAGAATCTTTGCGTACGTAATGAGATTCGACACGCGGAAAAAGATCTATATGCTCAATTACGCTATCCTTGATATTAGGGTCGAGCTTGCCAGAAGGTCATGAATTTTTTCCTCGCCGATCACACACAATTCCTTCCGGTGTATTATTTTTTTTTAAAGCAGTTTGCACGAATTTGTCGGAGATCGCCAGTGTCTGAATAAACATTGTTTTGCAGATGAAAATTTCTTTTCCATCAATCTTGAAAAAATATTTTCTAGAATTTTGTCTCCTCGATCCCGAATCGGCGTTACTTTCTTTCTCGTGAACAATGACGTGCCTAGCAATAAAATCCCATTGACGTGTGTGATCACCCATACCCCAGAATTGCGAGAAAATTTCTTTTCGCTTTGACTGACTCAGTCTTTCGTCACATTTGTACCGACATCCGGGACCACATGATTCGCAAAGTCTCTTTGCTGGATTGATTTTCGTATCATCACTAGCAACGTGCTCGATTCCGCGATTTAATGCGGTTTTTCGCATCACCGACTTCCATCTTGATGGATTAAGCGATCTCTTACGCGTCAATTTCTCAGTTCTCTGTGGCGTTCTTCTGTGTCTATGTTCTGCAGAAGCGTTAAATGACAAATTTTCAATAAATTTTCTATTTTCAAAGGAGTCCGTGCTGAGATCTGATGTCGCAAAGGATGCTGTGTCGTATGAGGTGCTTGGGCGAAGTACACTGTCGTCAAATCGCGCTACTTTTGGTGAACCCATATCTTTAGAATATGATTCGCTTTTCTGATCGGATGTCGTTACACCTGAATCCATGTCGTACCAATTGCGGTATTCTGAAATATATTGTTACGAAGGTGAATTCACCTTTATATCTAGTTCACATCGTCTAGTAGTCATCTTAAATAAAAGATGTTAACATATACCTTTTGTTCGTAGTTACCTATGAATATTCAATTTTTATAAACAACGAGTCTTCTTTAAGACCCAAACCCAAACGCACGTATTTTTCAATACAACAAATATTTACCAAAATACTTAATTGTGCATTATTTCGTGTATTCACTTTCTTAACATATCTCAGAGACCCACTTATTACTTACGGACTACCTTAAAACTCACTTCCGTAACACTGGTGTCAGAAGTGGGATTTATCTGAGAATTAATACCAAGTGAAATAAAACGAAAGATGCCCAACACTCGTCAAACTCGAGCTTCTTCCCACGAGCCCACTCCTGCATCAACTTCCACGGAAGTTCCTTCAACTCTTCCGTCCGAACAGACCTCTCCTCCGCCGTCAACGCAAAATCCGATGACTCTACAAATGGAGATGTTCCGGATGATGTTCCAAGAGCAACAACGGCAGTCTGAGACTCTTCTCTCTTCCGTACTCGCCGCCCAACGCGAACAGTCAGAGGTCCTACAACTGACCCTACAAAAAAGCTTCGAGATCCTCGGAAATCGAATCGCGGATGCCAGGCCTTCCCCAATTCCTACTCCTCGCAGGCTTTCCTTGGCTCGGGACCGTTTGGAACAAGTCCCAACTCTCGATCATGGGTCTGTACAAATTCATGGGGGAAGAACTCCCCCTATTCTTACCAGATCAAGGTCGAACGAAGCGGAAACTTCAGTTCCGATCGTTCGATCAGTTCAACAAAACGACTGCGTCGAATTAACGGCGCAGGACGATATTCCACTTGCTACAGGTTTGAGACTGATGTGCGGCGATCAACCCTCGAGACATTTAAATCCGAGTTCGCCTCACATACAGGATAATGATAAAAATAATTTTGATGAAACTTTCCGCGAAAGCGTTCTCAATGAATTACAAAAATTACGATCTGATTTTGCCTTCCGCGCCGAGAGTGGTCGCGAAATTCGCGAAATTCGCGAAATTCCAGCTGAATTGGACTCCCATCAAAATAATCAATTTCAAAGGGGTTTATCTGAACCTCAAACTAAACAAAATAAAAATATCAAACTTCCTACTTTTGATGGCTCTTCTCCTTGGGCTGAATATGAGTGCCAATTTAAACTTTGTGCCGAATTAAACGATTGGGGTCCAATCGCTAAAGCTTCAAATTTAGCCATAAGCTTAAGAGGCCCTGCCTTGTCTGTTTTAACTACTCTTTCTGAAGCAGAAATGAAAGATTACAATAAATTAAGCGAATCTTTAAAACTTCGCTATGGAAATGACCATTTAAAGAAATTGCATTTAACTCAATTAGAAAATAGGCGACAGATGAAAGATGAGAGTCTTGTCACTCTTGGTCACGAGATTGAGCGAATGACCAGGTTAGCTTTACCAACCTGCGACGAAGATACACGAGATCAAATAGGCCGTACTAGATTCATAAATGCCATTTTTAATTCTGATTTGAAACAAGCCTTGAGCTTGGCAGGACCCTCATCTCTCAGAGAAGCCATTGTGAGAGCCCTTGAAATTGAAGCTCTCAATAAACAATATTTAGGAGTAGGTAGAATCAGACAGTTGCAAGCCTCAGATCAATCTTCTGACAAACGAAATAATTTCCAAAATAAGACCACTCCCTGGCAGCGACGCGACCAATATAGAGGTTCTAAGACAGAACAGTCCGCTGATTCACCCAAATTTTGTCGTTACTGTAAAAAGAACGGACATTTAATCGATGAGTGTTTTACTCTTAAACGAAAAAACGAATTAAACTCAGACAATTCAAGGGATAACATAAATAAAAATTCAAATACAAAATCTGACAATAAAGACTCGACAGACAGATCTCATTCAACATCATGGAGGAATACGGATTCCTCCTCCAATTCTCAACCTTCTTCTTCAAAAAACTAATCTCTGGTGATTCAGTAGGGCTAAAATCATCTGAGAAGCTTTATATTGGTGGCCCTTATAATAACAATTCTAATCTAACTCAATTTTTATTAAGAGGTCTCCGTCAAACCGGACTATACACTTGGGGCACTGTCAATGGTGTCAAATGTCTTTGGGTGGTAGATACCGGGGCGGAGGTTACAGTAGTCCGTTCGGATCTTTTAGATTCCGTTCAGGATGATTTCCATTCTACCTCTTTACGTACGGCTACAGGAGAGACCACTCCTATTTTAGGACAGAAATCTGTTCAAATTAATGTAGCCGGATTTATTACTTCGCCTCATAAGGTTTATTTAGCCGATATAGAGGACGACGGTATTTTAGGGTTAGATTTTCTGTCGGCACATGAATGCATAATTTCTACAGTCACCAATTCATTGAAATCTGGTCGTTACCAGATCCCTCTTCTAACGACTCGTCGTTCTTTTCAGTCTTCTTTAGATGTTGCCCCTAGATTACGCATCTTGTCACAACTTCCGCAAGAGCTTGAGATTTTATCTGAAAATTCACCAAGAGGTGAAAGACAGGACTTACAAGAAGAAAAAGATACACCAATAAAATCAACTAACCATTTTGAAGATCTCTTAGAAAGGTCTATGAAAAACCTTCAAGGACCTCAGTTTGAAGAATTCAAATCTCTGATGGATGCCTTTCAGGATTCTTTTGCCAAACATTCAGGAGATATTGGACGATGCACTCTCGTGAAACATAAGATTGATACCGGTGACAATGTTCCTTTCAAACAAGCAGCCAGGAGGCTTCCTCTCAACGGGAGGGAAGAGGTTGACAAACTAGTTGAAGACATGCTAGCCAATGATGTAATTGAACCTTCCTCCGGTCCTTGGGCATCTCCTATTGTTTTAGTTAACAAAAAAGATGGTTCTAAACGCTTTTGTATAGATTACAGAAAACTCAATGACATTACTAAAAAAGACTCGTTGTTTATAAAAATTGAATATTCATAGGTAACTACGAACAAAAGGTATATGTTAACATCTTTTATTTAAGATGACTACTAGACCATGTGAACTAAATATAAAGGTGAATTCACCTTCGTAACACTACCCCCCCCCCCCCCTTAGGAAAAGAGGCGTCCCGACTCTGGAAAAGTAAAAGTTGAAACCAAAATCGAATTCAAAAATGAAATCTCAAAAGAAAAATGAAATGTCTAGTAGTCAAATGGTGTGTAGGTGCTCTTTTTGGGAAAGCCTGTGTGGTAAGTAAGTTATTTGACACTTCCCCATAAACTATCTGGCATTTGCCGTATCCCCCAAGGGAAAAACCACACCAAAAGACCTTGGAAAGATAGCCGAGCGTTAAAATGATCAAAATGTGAGTTTTAGTATAAAAATGTTCTTTAAAATGTTCTTTCTTGAAAGAAGAACTAGAAGAACGTAGGATCAGGATGTGAGCGGTGAGCGGTGAGCGGTGGAAATTCTAGGTAGTGCAAAAGGGAGGTGGTCGGACGGAAAAATGGGACAGGAGCTCGGGAGAAGTAGAAGTATCCTTATTCCCAGTTTCGTCAGCAACTAAACCTTTTCAAAGAATCAATTAAAAGAACGACCTAGATGGGAAGACAAATGTGAGATTCGTGTGGAAATATGTTAAATCCCTTTTTGTAGGGTAAAATATTTAGATACAAATGTCTTAAAAATCAAGATTAATTGAATTAGTAAAATTGGAACAATCTTATCTGAGGGGACCAGGAAAGTCAGGAAAGAAGGGTCCAGGATGGAAGGATTGTTGGAATCAAATTCCTACCTCAGAATATCAGATTAGTCCAAAAGATAATCTGAAAATCTTGTAAAATGTTAGTTACTTGAAATTAACATTTAAATTAAATATTGTCCATTCGGATCTCTCAGCTGTTTTGAAAGCTTGAAGAAATTACAACAGCTGACTAGGAGAGACCATGAATCACCCATTCGCTGGAAGTGAAACAAAAGAAAAGGAACGAACGGAGCTCAGAAGTCTATGCCGAGGCCTCCTGAGTGGATTTCGATGACAGAAACAAGTCAAGTCAATCGATTTATAACCTGTCGAGACTACATTCAGGAATCAAAAACCAAACCTTAAAAATAAAAGTTATCATAACCTCAAAAAAAAATGTGATCAAGATGAAAATGTTGAAAGAAAATCTGCGAAAAGAAAAAGATGTTCTACACTGAAAGAAATTTGGGCGACTAGCCTTACTATGGAGTTACGCAGCGGCGTTAAACAGATATGTGCTGCGAACCTCCTTTTGGATCTGCCACACGCTCTACTAGGGTGACTCAGTACACCAAGCCGGGCGAGCTACAATCCCAGCGTATAGCTCACCGCGTTGTGGGTGAGAAAGTCACCCGACGAAGTGTACCTATGCTCCCCAAACCTGAGTAAGTAGTGTCTCAAGGCGACAGAGTGCAGCGCCACTAGGGGTATATTGGTAGGTCGCCCAAATTTTTTTCAGTGTACTATTGAGACGATTGAGAAGATTGTCTCTGCTCATAAGGAGCTAAACGGTCCAGGTGAACTATCTTCGATTTATTGCGTGGAGAACGCTGAATTCTATAAACTACATCATTAATTCTATCTTTAATTTTATATGGACCTTCCCAATTAGACTGAAGTTTTGGGCAGTGTCCCTTTTCTCTTCGAGGGTGGAACAACCAAACTAAATCTCCAGGTTCGAAATGAAGATTTCGAGACCTGATGTCATAACGGGCCTTTGTACGATCAGAAGCAACTTGAATCTTTTTCCTAGCAAAATCATGAATATCTTCTAGCTTTTCTCGGAGGAATGAGGCAAAATCAGAACGAAGAGGTTCTTGAATAGGAATAGGGCCTTTTTCTAAATCAGAAGGAAGACGAAGATCCCTTCCCATCAGCATAGAAGCAGGTGTTTGTCCCGTTGTTTCATGAACAGCTGACCTGTAAGACAATACAAAGAGTGGAATCCAATCATCCCAATCTCTTTGATCCTTTTCAACATATGAGGAAAGGTAACGCAGAAGAGTCCTATTTAAACGTTCGACCATCCCGTCTGACTGAGGATGTAAAGGAGTCGTATGAGTCTTTCTTACTCCCAAGACTTTGAATATTTCACCTACAAGAATAGATTCAAAATTTCGACCCTGGTCAGTATGAATTTCTAATGGTGTTCCGTACCTGCAAATAAATTCCTGAACAAATGCTTCGGCTACCGTTTTAGCACCTTGATCGGGAATAGGAATCACCTCAGGCCATTTGGTAAAATAATCGGCAATGACTAAAGCATAACGATTTCCCCTACGAGAGAGAGGGAGAGGACCTAGAATGTCCATGGCTACCCTTTCAAAAGGTGCTACAACGTTGTAAATTTGTAAATTACTCGTTCCTCTCTCTCGAGGTCCCTTTTTAGCTAGACAAATGTCACAGGTTTCACACCAGTTCTCTACATCTTGTCGGCAAGTTGCCCAAAAATATTTTTCTCGGATTCTACCTAGTGTCCGGTTAGAAGCAAAATGACCTCCGGAAGGAGAATCATGATATTCAGAAAGAATTGTAGAAATTTTATTTTTCGGAACTAAAACCTGCCACCTATAATGCTTTGTATCTGGTGATTCCCATTTCCGACATAGCAAACCTTCGTTGATATGGATTGATTCCCATTGTGCCCAATAAATCTTGAGATGTTGATGAGCTGCCGAAATTTGTTGCCATTCTGGTTTAATTCCAGACTCTTTCCAGGTTCTTAGTTGAGAAAGTATTCCATCTTCCTCTTGAAGAGCCTGCCACTCTTCTTTATCTCCATTGAGGGAAATCATTCTGATTTTAATAGAAGACATTTCTTGCTTTTCCAAGCGTATACACTGCTTGCAGTTAGAAGAATCTCCGCAGGGTCTTCTGGATAGAGCATCTGCGTTGCCATGAAGAATCCCAGCTCGGTGTTGAATTTCAAATTCATACTGGCCCAAGGTCTCTAACCATCTAGCGACTTGACCTTCCGGTGCTTTAAATGAAAGTAACCATCTTAAAGAAGCATGGTCAGTTCTAATCAAGAATTTCTTTCCATAAAGAAAATGATGAAAGTGAGAAATAGATTTGACAACAGCTAAAAGTTCTCTTCGAGTAACGCAATAATTTTTCTCAGTTTTACTAAGAACTCGACTAAAATAGCTAATAACTTTCTCTTGACCATCTTGAATCTGAGAAAGAACTCCACCTATGCCTGTCAACGAAGCGTCAGAGTCTAAAATGAATGGGAGATTAACATCTGGATAAGCTAAGATCGGAGAGGAAGTTAAACAAGATTTCAAATGAATAAAAGCTTCTTCGCAGTCTTGATTCCAATCAAAAGGTGTCTTGAGTCCGGTAAGATGATGGAGAGGTCTAGCGACAGTTGCAAATCCTTTTACAAATCTTCTATAATAGGTGCATAATCCAATAAAGCTTTGTATTTGTTCCTTATTTGTAGGTCGAGGCCATTCTGACACTTTCTCGATCTTCGCAGGGTCAGTCTTAACTCCTGTAGAAGAGACTACGTGGCCGAGAAAACTAACTTCTTTTTCAAAGAGATGACACTTCTTCGGACTCATCTTCAGTCCTACTTGTTGAAGTCGCTGAAAAACTTGACGTAGATTCTCTACTTCTTCCTTGAAGGTTTTTCCAAATACAATGATATCGTCTAAATAAACAAGGCAAATCTTTCCAGCCAATCCTTGTAGGGCCGTCTCCATGGCTCGTTCAAAAGTTGCAGGGGCATTACACAAACCAAAAGGCATCACTTTAAATTGCCATAACCCTCCAAGACCAGGAACGAAAGCGGTTTTTTCTTTATCGGCAGGATCCATTTCGATCTGCCAATATCCGCTCTGAAGGTCAATGGTACTGAACCATTGAGCTCCTGCTAAAAGATCTAGAGTTTCCTCGATTTTTGGAAGGGGGTAGGAGTCTTTTTTAGTAATGTCATTGAGTTTTCTGTAATCTATATAAAAGCGTTTAGAACCATCTTTTTTGTTAACTAAAACAATAGGAGATGCCCAAGGACCGGAGGAAGGTTCAATTACATCATTGGCTAGCATGTCTTCAACTAGTTTGTTAACCTCTTCCCTCCCGTTGAGAGGAAGCCTCCTGGCTGCTTGTTTGAAAGGAACATTGTCACCGGTATCAATCTTATGTTTCACGAGAGTGCATCGTCCAATATCTCCTGAATGTTTGGCAAAAGAATCCTGAAAGGCATCCATCAGAGATTTGAATTCTTCAAACTGAGATCCTTGAAGGTTTTTCATAGACCTTTCTAAGAGATCTTCAAAATGGTTAGTTGATTTTATTGGTGTATCTTTTTCTTCTTGTAAGTCCTGTCTTTCACCTCTTGGTGAATTTTCCTATACCTTTTGTTCGTAGTTACCTATGAATATTCAATTTTTATAAACAACAAGTCTTCTTTAAGACCCAAACCCAAACGCACGTATTTTTCAATACAACAAATATTTACCAAAATACTTAATTGTGCATTATTTCGTGTATTCACTTTCTTAACATATCTCAGAGACCCACTTATTACTTACGGACTACCTTAAAACTCACTTCCGTAACAATATGATCAATGATATCGCTGAGTTATTAAGGTGCTTCCCTACCCAATTCTACCAGACCTGAAAACATTCGGATGAACGCGAGCAGAAGGTACTATTAAACGGAATATCTCTGCCTGGACACCGAAATCAATCGAACAAAATTCGTCGCGTAATTCTATGTGCGACTCTGAACACGTACGTCCAAAAACATGTTCGTTTTACGCTAAAATAGAGAAGATATCCATGTAAAACGGTGTTAGAAACGTTTTACATGGATATTTTCATTTCACACCTCATGAAGTCAAATTTTGTAATTTCAACCCTCGCCTTCGGCTCGTGCTGCAACCTTACACTCGTCGGAAAAAGTTTCACCACCGTCGTATCGTAATGTACTATTTTAACTCACCTGACGAATCCATTCCGTGTAATTCACTTGATAATATTAATATGTATTAATATTAATATGCATTAATGGTAATATTATTCAGCCACTCCATAGCAACGGCAAAAGCATTCGAACTTACACCGCCTACTAGAAAATATTTTTTCAAGATTGATGGAAAAGAAATTTTCGACGGCCGCGTGGAAAAAGCGGCTATCTCGGGTTCCGCTTGGAGAACCGGCTATCTCGGTTTTCGCTTGGAGAACCGGCTATTTCGGATTGCGCTTGGAGAACCGGCTATCTCGATTTTCGCTTGGAGAACCGGCTATCTCGGTTTTCGCTTGGAGAACCGGCTATTTCGGATTGCGCTTGGAGAACCGGCTATCTCGGTTTTCGCTTGGAGAACCGGCTATTTCGGATTGCGCTTGGAGAACCGGCTATCTCGGATTGGGCTTGCAGAACCGGCTATCTCGAGCTAAGTTTGAAAAACCGGCTATCTCGCTCGTGAAATTTTCTCGCCGAAAATTCAGTTGGTAGCACTTTCAGACTCTTAATGAAAAACTCTGCGTCGTATCAGTATCTCATATTAAGGGGGTTTCCCAGTCTGGAGCTCCAGAAACCGTGCATGTTTTTCGAAGCGTCGTGCCGTTGAGGGTTTTAGGAGAAAAAAAAATAAAAAAATAGAATTTTGGTGATATTGTCAACCTTTTTCTTTCAAAGTGAAGCTTAATTTGCGCACTTTCAAAGCATATTCTTTCATTCATTCTCCTTCTGCAACCCTCAACGGCACAACGCTTCGAAAAACATGCACATTTTCTGGAGCTCCAGACTGGGAAACCCCGTTAACAGGTATAATATTCATTCATATAGATTACTGTCGCTGAAAAGTCAATGCAATAACAACCACAATGACATTTTTTTACAACTCGCAAAGAAAAAATGGGGATATTTATTTATTTACAATTATTTCAATAGTTAAAAGTAATACGAGAAACAAGAAACCAATATAGAAGTATACATCTATATTTTATATTTTAAAGATATTTATGAACTCAATTTTTTCAAGGACGTATCATAGGCATACTTTCATGTCAGAATGTCTTCATAGAAATCTCGACAATTCGGAGGAATCAGTCCCTTGTCTAGTAATGATTGTAAATCTTTTTTTTTATTCGCGTCAAGCTGTAGCTTACTACTATAAGCTCTTGGTAAATTTCTATTCTGCCACATCGCAGTGTCCATTGATGCAGTTAGCAGCTCTTCGTCATAAGCATATTTATATTGGATTTCCCCGTTTCCATTCATAGTTATTTCACGTAAATGTGAAATTTTTATTCGAGCCCATTTATTTTTTTCAGAAAATTTTGAAAAATCAAAAACTTCTTGCTGTTGAATTTCGTGCACAGCGTAACGCGGTTCGGTCACTTTCGCTTCTCTCATCAATTGGCACCATTTATTCTGCGTGTATATGGATCGGTTTTTACATTCCAACTCTATTCGAGCATGCATCGAGTCTCCATCATTTTGAGTATGGCCCGTTTCCAAATACCTCAATACAAAGAGTATTACGAAAATTAATTAGATACTTGGTTCGCATTCAATATTCGATGATTTTTTTTTACAATTCATAATATTGAATCAAGAGACTCGGTAGAGTCTCGCGCCAAGTACATTAAAAAGAATTTTTAAGCGCGCGGCGTGAGGCTCGACCGGGTCTCTAGACCCGCATGAGAGCTCTTCGGCCTATACGGCGATTATATTATTTTGACTTTATATTATTATCATTATTTTTTTTCATTTCATTTTATTTTAAAATCCAAAATCAGTTGCTACTGCCAAGTACCTACATCACATTACCTTTTGGAAGGCCGAATTACGATTCTGAGAAAAAGGTAATGTGATGTAGGTACTTGGCAGTAGCAACTGATTTTGGATTTTTTTTTAGTGGGAGGTGCTTTTTGTGGGATATATCTCACATCAATGTACTTGACGAAAGATTTTTGCACCAGAGGTGCTTTTTGAGGATAATTTATGAAGGTGAAAATGTTCACAGATTGCAGAAGTACCTGTGGGTAATTTTAATCTGGAAGTCCATGGCTGCTTTAACGTACATGGAAAATATAATTTTATTCCTATTCTGCCCACCGCAGTTGTCGCTACACTGAGAGAAAAAATTCGTTGAATTAAACATACTGATTTTGTTGGTTGAAAAATAGTTGCTTTGACCATCATTTTGTATGAATGAATAAGCCGTAATCACCATAACAAATCTTGGTCATTTGAATCAAACAAATGAGTTGTTCGGAACATATAGTTAATTCGACTACATTTTTAATTCAAACAACTATAAATTAGTTGTTTCGATTGAATCCACTCGGTTGAAGTCTAGAGGCGATGTGTTTGGATGCATGTAATTGCATTAACCACATACGTCGTTGTTTTGAATAAATATAATGATTGGATCAACCAAATTTGAACCGCTTGAAACAATCGATATGCATCGTTTGATAAAACAAGTGGTTTGATAGAATCAAGTCATCCGTATTTATTCAATTCAAACTTATGACTCTGTCAATTCTGTTAAATTCGCTCGGTTGATTTGACTAAATGTTACTTTAGTTTGAAACTGGTGATGGTTGTGGCGAAAAAATTGAATTGTCCGGCCAAACTGCTTGTGCGTTCGGAACAATCAAAGGAAATTTTCGCAGTTAACATATATTTGTTTGAATCAAATCAGCCACTGAGGTCAATTCACAACAATTGATTGCGTTGATTTAAATGCGTAGATTTATTCAATTCAAACTTATGACTCTCTCGACTCTGTCAAATTCGCTCGGTTGATTTGACTAAATGTTACTTTAGTTTGAAACTTGTGATGGTTGTGGCGAACAAATTGAATTGTCCGGCCAAACTGTTTGGGCGTTCGAAGAAATCAAAGGAAATTTTCGCCGTCAACATATATTTGTTTCATTCAAATCAGCCACTGAGATCAATTCACAACTAATTGCGTTGATTTAAATGCGCAGATGAGTTCGAAGGTCTAAAAATGATCTTATTGACTCGAGTGGCTTATAGACTTCAGACAATCACGGATATTTCATTAATCTAAATTAGCAGGCGAATTCAACTAAATAAAAATGTTCTTGTTTGAAGTACAAGGAATTTGTTTCGCAGATCATTGATATAAGTCCAACCAACTAAATGAGTATAGTTTCATCCAATTTATATGCTTTGTCACTGAGGAAAGAGTTAGGCTGTTATAGATAAATAAAGGAATTTGAGTGACTGTTTCTTAAGGCCCATCCGTATCCGCCTAGCTCCTTTCGATACAATGTGACACATTTGGATTATTATCCGAGCCCAGGCGTCAAAAACGCCAAAAACGCCAACGCTGCGCGAATTACAATTCAATTCCGAACACATACGTCCAAAAAAATGTTCGTTTCATGCGAAAATAGCGACTAGAGATGGTTTTTACATTGTTACGAAAAACATTACATTACGCAAAATGTAAAAACCATCTGTAGACTCTATTTTCGCACAAAACGAACATTTTTTTGGACGTATGTGTTCGGTATTGAATTTGAATTCGCGCAGCGTTGGCCTTTTTTGCGTTTTTAACGCCTGGGCTCGGATAATAATCGAAATGTGTTACATTGTATCAAAAGGAGGTGGGCGACTAAGGATTAAAAAAAAGAATGTTTTTTTTTGCCCTTTTTGAAAAAAAATATGCCGTCATCTCTGCGATACGTAGATTTAATTGGGGAATAATTCATGTTGGATTATCATTTATACAAACAGAATTATCCGAATATGCCCACTGTGATTGATAATTCATTGATGAGAAATTATACAATTATGGAAATCAAGAAAATACTGCCATCAGAATTTTCAGTGAATCGGAGCGACAGTGTAGAATTCATTCGACAACCGGTAAATTTATTATTCTCATTGTCTGAAAACGTGAAGAACAGCAGGGGATTGAATCCAAATTATTTTTTCATGTCAAAGTATAGTTTCAAGTAGTTTAAAGCTAAAAAAAAACTATCGATTTTCATTGACACGTTCTAATATATTATATATACGATACGTATACCAAATTAGAAACTTTCACCGGCCGATTTGTGAGGAATATAACACAATGGCTATACTGAAAATTTTATCCTAATTCTTAGACCCTGTGAAAGATTCGACACGAATTCTGAATGACCCTGTATAATAGACGATTGAAAGAAAATTTATAATTTCAAAAAATCTAAATTTGCGGCAGATTCATGACTTTGGGGTAACTTTATTGAGACCGTCGTCCGTGTTGTTATTGTATGTAGTCCGTCTACTTTGTCCGTCTACTTTGTGCGTGACTTTGCTACGCAACTTTGTGTACTGGATCTAGCATAAATTTGTAAAACATGCTTTTGTTACATAAAGTATAGTGTGCACTATGGAGGCCAAATTAAAAAAAGACCTACTTTCCCTCCTTGGTACCCAATGTACAATTTCAACAGGAATTTGCGGTAAAACAGTTTTCTTCAACTAATTTTTTTTTTTTCTTATGAAGTTTGAAACCTCAAAACAGAAGTGCGTTTTTGTTTTCTCGAAAAAATTTCAAAAATTCTTCGATCGAAGACGGGATATCCGGGCGTGAAAACTATTTTTTATTTTAACATTAACACGGGGATCAAAAT
Source organism: Tenthredo notha (assembly GCA_914767705.2). Lineage (NCBI taxonomy): Eukaryota > Metazoa > Arthropoda > Insecta > Hymenoptera > Tenthredinidae > Tenthredo > Tenthredo notha. The sequence goes on along the minus strand of OU611923.1, from coordinate 2,624,799 downwards.
TCCGAAAGTTTAATTCGGAAAATAAATGTAATTTTTTCAACCAGTTACTTTTTCTTGTAACTCAATCAGTAAAATGAATATAGGAAAAATAGTTTGCGCTTCTGGATATCGCCTGAATTAATGATCGACTTCGATCGTAGAATTTTTGAGAATTTTGTCGAACAGATTGAAAAATGGCTTCCTGTTTGAAAGATTAAAAATTCACATAATTAATAACGGTTTAAGAAAATGAAATAATTCATGAGTGCTATTTTTTTTCCCCCAAATTGCTATTTCCTTATCTGAGTTTAAGCTCAAGGTATGTGCCAAAGGAGTGCTATTTAGAACAAACATTTCATGCAAACTCCTAATTTCTAGATCGTTTTATTCTTTGAGGGTAGCTGATCGAGCGTTGCGCGGCTGCCGGAGCCCCAAAACCGGTACATTTGTTAGTGCATGGAGACGCGAAGCTCGCTCTCAGGCATTGGCTGTTGAAATGACGCCACGCGAGATCCTCGATCTCATTGGGCGCCATAGTCATGTGACACGGGCGCTCGGTCTGAGATGCTGAGTGGGGAGCGTCGAACGCTCACTCTGTTCCCAACGCTTCGCTTCGTCAGTACGGCCATGCGGCACTAACATATTACAAACGCGTTCGATTTTCACCTCCTCTTCCACGTTGCAGTTTTTAAAAGCGAATGAAGATTCATCTCATATAGCCATAAGAAACCGGTCAAGTTTTATTCTGCGTTAGCGACAAAACATCAGATGTATTCAAGCTTCCGTATCTTTATGCCGAAGTGCCTCGTGCTGTGAGTAAAATGGCCGACGAGTACTGCAAGAAGTTGCTGACCGCGTGGGATTTGGAATGCCTCGTCGATCGTTTTCAAGGTAAGTTCCACAATTTTCTTGTTGCACGGTCAGATATTGAATGAAAAAGCAGGCTGCGCTTATTATCTTGCACTTTGTATCAGCCGCACTGAGAGAAAAAAAAAATAGGATACGGATATTCATATAAATACATATTGGATATGAATTGTCGCTTGCCAACTAAATATTTTGTTCGTCGCAATTGAATTTCAAGGACATACTCTGTGTACAGATCTACCTTAAGTGCCATCAAGGCATATAATTATTTTTTTTGTCCCATCGATTCAGAATAACTTGAAATGGATATTCTAGAAAAATAAAAAATTAATTCCAAAAGAGCATATCTTTTTGGCCATAGGCCCTTTTGGTTTCAGGATTACTGATTCTTTTTTTATTTTTACTTTCTATGCGATTTTTCTGTTTTCAAAGTGATAGGCAAAGTTTGAAAAAACCATGCTTTTTTATGAGGCTGAATCTAGCCGCCGCTAGCCCGTTAGTGAGCGATTACCAATATTTTATAATTTTCCAAAGATTGTCTCCCGGGATTTCAATTTTTTTCTCAGTTCGAATGTCAGTCATGAGTATGTATACGAAATTTCAACTCAATATTTGCTTGCAATAACTTCGCACGCTCCGAGTGGCCGCTAGATTCAGCCTCATGTTTTTTTGGGATTCGTATGCCATAATATAACAATGATATGCCTTCATGGCATTAGAGACGCAATATTTTTTATAATACATGTATGGATTTTTCACTTTTTTTAGTATATTTTCAATTTTACTCTATTAAAAAAGATTTTTACTGGGTGCCGATTTTTTTTCCCCGCTGGTAGGAAAACTGCTCCTTGCATCCCAGATTTTAGGCCAACAAAACGCAAGAATCGTGCATGTGTTACAAGATGTAAATTTTCGGGAAACAAAGCATAGGAGGGAATCAAAGTGCTAGTTTGGTCCAATAAAGTGACTGTTACGGTTAAGTTAGAAATAAAAATATTTAGTTGGCAGCCGGTAATAAAAGTCTCACTATTTACAGATTTTTCTCTCAGTATGTATTGCAGACAGAAATTGAAATCCCAATGTTACCCAAATGCTACAACTCGCCAAATGTGATTTCATTCTTCGATTGTCGCGATTACTTTAGGCAGTTGAGAGTGAAATCTATATTTTCCCAAATTTCCAGGCCAGAATTCGAACGATAGATTCAAAAGTTGAATTTAGCCTGTCCGTACGATTTGAGTCAGCTGTACAGCATTTATCAGAATTATTCAAATTTGTCTCAACATCTGGGTGCGCCTCGTTTAAAACTTCCGTATTCCTTTTTGAGAAATTTTTTTGAAAACGTTTTGCTCAACAGACAACGGCATAAATGAAAGCAACATCCACAACCTAACCGCGGACCTCATTAAAGAACTGATCCCCCAAATCGGATTAAGAATAAAATTCAGCTTGAAATGGGGAGACCATGTTTCCGATATGAATAACAACCCAAAGTTACAAGTAAGTTGGTCCATAATCAACAAGTAGGTGCGAGAAAGATTTCGGAGGACCTCCTCAGAGTTTTTTTTTTCGCTAATTGCTCATACCTGACTTGCTAAATTGCTACTATTTTGTTCAAAGTCGAGTTTATCTCAAAATGCATTGTTGAATTATAAGTGATTAAGTAGTGTAGAGTAGTATAAAGATATAGTATGAAAGGTAAGATATTCCAACCCATGCTCAATTTTGTAGATTATAGTATTAAGTCGCTAGATTTCGATTTTCAACTTCCTGCAATGAAAATTGCCACGCTGGAGCTTTTCGCAGAACCTCTTCGCAAGGCTTTGGAGGGGTTCTGCATAGACTCGTTGCGTCTTAATTCTTATCGTAGGAGGTTGAAAATAGAAATCAAGCTACTTTATACTAAAATCTACAAAACTCAGCATGGGTTGGAAGATCTTACCGTTTTTACTCTAACTTTATACTACAAAAATCGACTCCAAATACAATATCACAGTAATTGTAGGGAGTAGCATTAATGAGGTGAAATATTTTCACATTTAGAAAAACACCGATATTTCTGAGAACTCAAGTCTTAGCTCTGAAGATAGCTCAGCGAATAATACAGAAGCTGACGCAAATGAAACAATACTTTGTACAAAAATTCGTCGCCCACATGTCCGACAGATGTTGAAGCAATCCATGCAAGGTCGTGCCATTCTGAAATCCTACACCAAAACCAAAACATTGTCTAGGAAATGCAGAAACTTGATAGTAGGAATCATAGTTTCCGAAATTTTACAAGAAAACTACAAGTGAGCATTGTAGGAGATTACTTTCCCTGCTCGGGTGTGACATGACCAAAATTAATTGCTTTTTTTTTTTTTTCAATTCTCCAGTCGTAGATCTTTTAGAAACGAGGATTTTGGAGTTATGGCGCACGAAATTGTCGAAGTATTCCCAGAATCCGAGGTGGCAGGCACATATTATATCCCACCAATTAAGAAGAAATTTTCCCGATTACAAAAGTCTGTGACATCCCGTGGTAAACTCATGGACAAATATCGGAACAAGATACGCGAGTATAGAAAATTAACAGGCGAATCTTTCTCCAGTGAGAGCTGCTCTAGTACATCTATGGATCAATCTAGTGGCGATGAAAGGATCAATGGTAAATCATTGATATAATAGTTAATATCCGAATTGAATGAGTTTAAATCTAGCAGCTGAATCCGCTCAACTTCTCCTGAACAGGATATATGCGATCTAGTTGGTCAATTCTTATGAAAAATTTTGAAAATTTCTTATATTACCTTGCAGTGAGATTTGAAAAACTTTTGCTTCTAACTGCCTAATATTAATCAACGTCAATACATTCAGCTGCTAACTGCTGCATCACAATTGTATAATTGTGTTATGATTCTGTGAATTATTAGTGAATTATCCCAAATTTTGAGTATTATTTGACTCAAATATATATATATATATAAAAAAAAAAAAAAAAAAAAACAGATTTGTTCTCCAAGTTTTCGATTGTGTACCTTTTGCAAAAACTTATTTGAACTTACAGCAGATATTGAAACTCAGAATAGTGTCAGATGGTTGGAAAACAACCAAGCGCCATGGGAATTGGTGATTGGTCATTGGACTGCAACTTATCAGTATCGCAGGAAAAAAATTGAGCAGTCAGGATGGAACAGCATAGCTGATATCTTTAAACAGTGGCCAATTTTACTGCATCCTAAAGGTCATGACCTCGTCTCTTGTGATTTCCAACTTCTTAAACTGTCTGAGACAGCTGTCACCCCAGCTAACTGGCAAAACTTTTTCGAAATCATCCATGATCTATCGAACGTGACAAAAGATAAAAAAATTGACGATTTGTACGATCTCTTGAAATCCGACGAATTAAAAGAAGGTGAGGGGTAGCAGATATTTAAATAGTATCTGAATAGTTATTTTATGGGGATTGATGGAGTTTCTGAAAAAAATATGTTATTCAATTTCACATTCGATTTTAAAATGATAATCCAATAATTTCCACCACTTTGGTTGAGCTTGGGTAATTTCCAGTTGAGCCAATCAAGTGTAGCCTTTATGCAATTGTGTCACATAAATATGTGCTAGAACATACATTCTTGATTCAATTATTGAATCAATCAAGTTAAATTCGCCAAACATTAGAAACATTGAAGAATGATTTAAATGTAGCCATCGGTTATCTATCATTTTAACAGTGTGGGGTCTGATTTTTTGGAGCAGGCATTCGAAAGATTTTATAATTTTATGTTGTAGACAGCAAAATTGCAGTTCAGTTGTCGCTTCTTCCCCACCTCGTGCCACCGAAGGGCAGAGTCCGGACTAAGGCTAGACATTGGAAACCAACGATTGCCGAGTGCATAGAAAGCCTAATAGAACATGCCAAGGTTAGCCATTCTGCATTGTCGGTTACAGTAGATGGCGCTGAAGATAGCAGGACACTAGCAATGTCAGGGATTGTTTTTTTTTTCTCCTAATAAGCAAAATTAGGGGTTCAGGTTGTAGAAGATCTGAAACTTTTCTTTTCACTGATAATAAGTAATTTAAAAACTGCTTCTGCGTGTAATAAAACTAGGGTATTTCACATAAATCTCATAAAATAATGAGCGGTCTGAGTACTCAAATGTTCTCAGAGCTTAAATATATACCTGCATTTAACAGTTGTCTGTACTATAGGTTCCAGGTGATATCTCTCGCATCCAGGAAAGAAAAGTTGAGGCCATGTGTGCCATGAAATTGACGGTTCAACCCTATGTCATCATTGTCGGACCTACTATCAAAGAAATATCTGCTTTCTACGTCTGCATCGACCAAACTTTGTACACCATCTCATCAATGTTGGAGGCAATCGACATTTGCTTCAAGACATTTCACGTCTTCAATGCTACGTACCCAGCTCAAAGTGAACACATCTGGTCGTTAATGCAACACGGTTTGTACCGATTCTCCACCAAATTTGACAAACAAATTGCTTATATTATGGAAATTATAAACATTTTGAGAAACAAAGCGACAACTGGAATTGCCGAATAGTATAGTAGACAAATTGCATAAAGTGGTCCACATAATGTCTGCACAATTCTCACTAATATTCTGAAACACATGTGTTCCTCTTCTAATTTAACCGGGCTGCCACTGCCTCTAATACTAATTCATAACAACTTGTGCTGTGATTTTGGAAGAATCATATTTATACGTAAACCCCATACATTGGATATACCTTTTTTTTTTTCATTTCATGCCACTCCTGATCTGTATGCCACCTGATTCAAAGCATACCGAGCAGTAGAAGCCCTGTAATAAGTATTACATAGTTTTTGATTTGCCAATATGTATCCATGTCCGCTATGCACCAATCACTTTTCGTCTATCAACTTTTTCATCGGACACTTCAAGTTAAGTCATGGTACACAACAAAATGCAACCTTATGTTGCCCGCTAACACATTGTTTACGAAGCTTCAATAATATCTACGCGTATAAAAAACATTTGATCCACAAGCATTCTAATAATGGAAGCTCTTCCACCACTCAATGCAATAATAATACAGAAAGTATCTATGTGAAATCAGAATCGACATCCACTACTGAATTAAATTTAGACAGAGAACCATCAAGTCGCAGCGTTGATGCTGAACGTGTATTATTATCAGATATTGTTGAGCCTTGTACTTCCGTATCACAATTTTCGAATATAATCTCTAAAGCCATTGGTTCTTTCGTTACAAAACTTTATGCCAACACTTCTCTCAACAGAGTCCTTGCACAAGAAGTGATCCGAGACGTTAGTGAACTGTATGGTTCTACGTGTTACGAAATACTTAAACGAAAAAATAACTGTACTAAATGCCCTGATCCAAGAACAGACTTGAACACTATGTTTGACTTGATACAAGGGTCTTTTAAAACTTTTTCTACCGAACATGACACATTCAATTACCTTAAAAATTCTGAGCATCTCATCGCAGCGGAGTCAATTTGTATAGGAGCTACATTGCGACCAAGCCGTAAGAGCACAGCTATGAAAATCGACGCTGTTGATTCAAATATACAAATAGTACCTCTGAAAATACTTTTGAAAAGATTCCTAAAACTTCCTAATGTTTTGGAGTCCACTCTTGCACGGCTCGCGGAGCTTAAAAAAAGTGATGTTATGACATCGATTGTCCAAGGTGAACGGTGGAAAGCAATTGAACAAAATTTTCAGGGCAAGATTGTTTTGCCTTTGATAATGTATTTCGACGATTTTGAAATAAATAACCCCTTGGGGTCATCTAAAGGAGTCCACAAACTAGGAGCAATATATTGCACCATAGCTTGTTTTCCTCTGGAGTATCAAAGTAGGCTTGAAAATATCTTACTTGTTCAATTGCATCACACCAAAGACCAGGAAAAATTTGGAAATAAGACTCTATTCGCCAATTTGATAGATCAAATTACTGAGCTTGAAACCAATGGCATCGACATAGTAATGGATGGTTCAGAAACAAGAATATACTTTGCTTTAGCGTTGATTATAGGCGATAATTTAGGGCTCAACAGTATTTTCGGTTTTACAACTAGCTTCAATTCCCGACATTGTTGTCGAATTTGTTTAATTGATAAGGAAACACTGCACCATCAAGTGGCAGAGAATGTTGAAATGCTACGTACCACCGAAAATTATAACGTAGACGTGTCTGATGGTTCTAGAGGTGTAAACGAAGAATGTGTTTTCAATAAGATTCCAAATTATCACGCCATACGAAATTCTAGCGTTGACACCTCACATGATTTAGAAGAAGGCATATTCAGATATGGTGTTGCAAAGGTACTAAATATATTGGTACACGTAGACAAAGTGTTTTCCCTCGAAACCCTTAACGATAGGATTCGGCTTTTTGATTTCAATACCAGCATTACTACGAATATTCCACCTTCAATAAAGAGAGATGCCTTAAAATCAGGATGTATTATTATGTCAGCATCTGAAATGTCCTGTTTAGTGCAATATTTGAGTTTAATCATAGGTGATCTTGTTCCACCAGATGATGTAACATGGCAGTTGTACGTTATACTCCGGGAAATGTACAGCCTAATAATGGCTCCAACAGTTACAATTGAAAGTTGTCAGTTACTTCGAACTCTGATAGCCGAACATCATGAATTATACATAGAACTTTTCCACGAAAATCTCAAACCGAAACACCATTTTTTAAATCACTACCCACGTCTCATGCAAGAGCTTGGTCCATTGAAGAATATTTCAACCATACGTTATGAAGGAAAACATCAGGATTTAAAAAAAAACTCTAAAGTCATAACCTCACGCGTTAATCCAGCTGACACATTAGCTTTAAAACATCAACTTCAAATGGCACATAGGTTTCTCAATGATAAAGGATTTCACGAGCAAAAGTCTTGGGGCGTTATACTCCAAACAGATTTGAGTAGTAATGATGAGTTTGATGATTTTGAGGCAGCTCTTCCGAGTGATTTTAATCGTAAATGTTTGACCGCAACCTGGGCGAAAGTTAATGGTACCAAGTATAGGCCAGGTATGATTTTGATGATAGACGATGCCAATTATGAACCAATATTCGGCAAGATTCGATATGTGCTCATCGATGCCAATCGGCAATTGCATTTTTTGGTGAAAAAATTAGTAAATTTGGGTCTTGTAGACCATGTATATGCATTTCAAGTAACCGAAACACAAAACTGGGGATTCATGTCACAAAAGCAATTAATCACATATCAACCTTATAGCATGCACGTCATGACTGATGGAATATATTATGTATCGTGTCTTTGAATGAAAAATGAGGCAACTTGGAGCGAGTATTTCTATATATACACATTAGGGTGGTTTTTATTTGTTCCAATTTGGAATTTTCAGGAGACCCGCCCCCTAAAACCCATTCAAATAACTCGAAAAAAAATTCCTATTCGATTTGAAGTATCAATATTCATGTTAACATTAATCCGATCTCCAAGACGACGAAAGTTTTAAATGGAAAATCACATGTATTTTTCGAAACTAAACTTTGAAATTCTATGAATCCGATAACTATTAATTGAGGAATCTGAAATTTGGTGTAGTTATTTCTACTCCTATGATGTTCAAAATGGTGTATTGAACAATTATTGGATAAGTATATTTTTACCTTTTAATCCTCAATTTTTGATAAAAAAAAATTTTCATCACATTGAAAGGTAAGAATATTATTATCAAAAACTTGTTCTAATACACTGTTTTGTACATCGTACAAATACAAATAACTGTACCAAATTTCAGATTTTTTCTTCAATAATCATCAGAAATATGAAAATTCACAGTTGAGTTTTAAAAAATACATGCGATTTCCCATCTAAAACTTTCGTCGTCTTGGGGGTCAGGTTAATATCAATATTAGGGGCTCAAACTTGGCAGGAATTTTCTTTTTTGTTATTTGTAAGGGTTTTAGGGGGCAAGTCTATTAAAGTTCCAAGATGACCGAAATAAGGACTACCCTAATATACGTATAGTCGATGTGTACCTGCGATGAGAGATACATACCGTGAAGTTAAGGGGAAACCGAACGATGGCCGCACTATAGTTCGACCAACACACGCTCGCGTTGCGTACCTGAGTTTCTACTAGCTGCCAGTGACTGCCAACTCGATTCTCCCGGCGCCTGTCACCGAGGCTCAAGGATACTTAACTATAGTTTAGTATCTTTGAGGCGCCGGGCGAATCGAGTTGGCAGTCACTAGCAGCTAGTAGGAACTCAGGTACGCAACGCGAGCGTGTGTTGGTCCAACTATAGTGCGGCCATCGTTCGGCTTCCCCTTAACTTCACGGTATAGTCAAAACTATAAAATGAGTCCACAGAAATAGAATGAAGAATGTGTACGTGCGATGAGATAACACATGGTTGCTACTCATACGTATTTAACACCGGTATCGTTCTTAGCGTTAAAAACGCTGGGTGATACCTCTTATATTTTCATAGAATTATATTGCTACTGATGCACCAAAGGTTAGGGAGGGACTCACTCGTCTGGTGATATCCTTATGCCCAATATTTGGCCCATGCGCCAAACACTTTAGATCTCTTTCAAAAATCTTAAGGTTCCGAGACTCCTATAAAAGTCGATTAATGAGTCCTATATTTGTCATAAACTGCCTAGTCGAAACGTAGTGTAATTGTCTGACTGACTGAAACAAGCTCACAGAGATGAAAGGAAAAATGTATACCTGCGATGAGAGATACAATATGCATATAAGTAAAACTGCATATGTGCAGACATTTTGTTGGCCACTTGATACAACCACATTTTACTATACTTAAGTTAAAGTGTCCGTTGATATGAGTTGATCTCATAACTTCAACTATGTATATATATATATATATATATATATATATATATATATATATATTGTAACCGACGGACCTCGCGAATCCGGTTCCACACGAAACGGATTTCGCCCAGCTAGGTCGTACCGTCGCCTTACCGATATACTCAGATTAAGGGGAGGGAAAGAGGGGCGATATTATGGTCGGATAATGAATCAAATCGAACAGACCGTTCACAGATCATTTATTTGAGTATTTCTCAACATTGGTTTTACTGATTCAGTTAATCGATTACTAATAGGGCTATGCGAGCATCTAAAATCTACTCTAGGTATTATTCGCGCAAGGATGCGAGTCTATTCGCGGGCAGAACTGGTGCAGGCCATAGGTAAGCATATTCGAGTACAACTTGTTACTCATATAATTTTTCCGCGGGCTGTGTTATCCATGTTGGTTTTCCCAACAAGTCAACCGCCTGTCGGATCTCATCTCCTCTACACGAGGCAACCGAGAGACGGCCAGCCCGCGTTATCGGATTTTTTCCGTCTTTCATTGTTAACCCGCGAACTGTAATATCCACGCTGGTTTCCCAACGTGTCAACCATTCCGGCCGGTCTCACTAAAGTGAGACCGCCGGGGAAGGCCAGTTCACGCGTTAACAAATCTACCTGGATTCGCGGCTGTAATATCCACGCTGGTTTCCCAGCGTGTCAACCATTCTGGCCAGTCTCACCTAGGTGAGACTACCAGAGAAGGCCAGCGCGCGAACCCCCCGAAACCTTACACAGTTCTGCCCTACTATACTAACTCGATCCCGTGAACTCAAGGGAAACTATAATCCGTTTTCTGATTTTCAATTATCGTTTATAAACTAGCTCTCGCGCCCAACGAATTCTACTAAGCGTTCGTGTTCTCTAATCAATCGTCGAATCGATAGCCTCTCATTTACACGCAATTATATTTCTCGCACACACTACGTGCTACCCGAAATTTTCTTACATCTGTTGCGTACCGAGGTTTTGCAAATACTGACCTACTAAATCGGTTTTGGATTGCGGCTTTATTTCCCACCTGTTTTTGGAGGCGTGGGGGTTTCGTGGTCTTTGGACTGTATTGTCTACTGACTTATTTTTTCGCGGTGTGCGTGAGGTTAGCGTACTTAGGTATATACATACACACACGCGTACCTATCGTAATATTATGAATACGTTATGTCACTGTTCAATCCCTAAATAGTCTATCGTAGTCGCTCATCCTATTGTCTTCCTATTCTTTCTCTACACGCGTTCTCAGCCTTGTTGTCCTAGTCTATGTATTTGCATGCATCGCTAACATTCTCCCGACCGTACAGGGATGCCGCCTCCCTGTACCATATTCTTTAGGTACTCCAGCGATGCTTTCCTATAGGCGGGTGGTTAGGTACCCGTTCGGCTAACTCATCCGGATAAGAATACTATGTCTCAGAACATTGAGAGTGACCCTTAAAAACATTTACACGTCAGTAGTGGTTGCATTCAACAAAATAACTTTGCCAAAAAGAATATGTTTCCCTTTTTTTTTTTTCAATATATATATTTTTTTTTATTTGTCTCGAAACTAAATACATTTTTTTTGAAAATCAAGCGAAATTATTACTTTCTTCCCCTTTTATTAATTATTGTTACAGGTATAGTTCTGTGATATGGTACTGAGAACGAAATCTTAACTAAATACTTTCCTCTTTCGGTGTTCTCATGCGTCTGTTACCCAGGTGGCAATCTTCGTGACTGGACGGGTGAGCACGCCTTTGCTGGTGCGTACGTCCACTACCCGGACTCGCCCGTCTTTCCCTGGGTATGTCTTGTCGATTATGCCTTTGGGCCACACGTTTCGAGGTAGGTTGCTGTCGACGATAATCACGACCTCTCCTACCTTCGGCGGTTGAACTTCCTCGTTCCATTTGCGGCGCGGGGCTAGTGTCGGCAGGTACTCCTTTACCCAACTTTGCCAAAATTGGTCGGCTAGGCGTTGGGCTACTCGCCACTGTTTCCTGGAGCACAGATCTCCTGCCTCGAATTTCCCCGGGCTGGTATTCCCTGACGATGTTCCGATCAGGAAGTGGTTCGGGGTCAGAGCTTCCTGGTCTCGGTGGTCTACCGACACATGCGTCAGCGGTCGGCTGTTCACCGTGTGCTCTGCCTCCGCGAGAAGGGTCGCGAGGCTCTCTTCTTTCGGTGCCCTTTCCTTTAGCGTGGCCGCTAGCGCTGTTTTCACGCAGCGTACCATCCTTTCCCAACTACCGCCCATGTGTGGCGCAGCCGGGGGGATGAATTTCCACGTCATTCCTTGGTTGGTCGCGTATTCTTTGTTTCTTTCGTTATTTAGCTCTTGCAGCGCCTGCCTCATTTCGGTGTCTGCGCCTCTCAGGTTTGTGCCATTGTCTGAGTACATTTCCACGGGGTGGCCTCTGCGAGCGGCCATCCTTCGTAGTGCCATGATGGTGGAGTCGGTTGTCAAGGAGGCCGCCAGCTCTATGTGGACTGCTCTTGTGGTGAGACACGTGAACAGTACTCCCCATCTTTTCTCGTGTCGGCGGCCGACCGTGACCATCATTGGCCCGAAGTAGTCTACGCCGCAGTAGGTGAATGGTCTGTGGTGGTGGGCCACCCTGGCCGCGGGTAGATCTCCCATGCGAGGTGGTAGTGTTCTGGCCTTTCGAATACGGCACTGTGTACATCGGTGCGCCACTGCTCGTACCGTTGGTCGCAGGCTGGTGACCCAATATTTTTGCCTCATCTCGTTGATGACCGTCTCATGGCTTCCATGACCTTGCTCTTTGTGATACTTCTGGACCAGCAGCCTGGTGAAAGGGTGTCTTCCGTCCAGTATCGTCGGGGATCTGGCTGGCCTTGGCACCCCGGCGACTGCGTCTGCCCGGCTTCGTATCCTTAACACTCCGTTTTCGTCGATTTCTGGCGTTAGCTGCAGGATTCTGCTTTTTCGGTCGACCGGTTGACCTCGTTGTAGGTCTTTTATCTCCGCTCCGTAGCTGTCTCTTTGTGTTTGCTTGACCCATAGTGTCTCTGCCTTTTTTAGGTGTTGGGCGGTTAATCCCGTCTTCGGCCTCCCTTTACATACTTCGATGAAATACAAGACCCAAGCTGTGCTCCTGATGAGCCTCAGCCAAGACGAGAACCTTTCCAGCTTGGGTAATGCAGCGTTCAATTTCTCGCCCTGTACTGCTACGAAACTTGTCCTTTTTTCTATCCCCGTGTCCGCGTTGACGTCCTGGGACGGTGTCGATGGTTGGGCCGGCCATGAAGGCTGCTCTTTTTGTAGAAACGATGGACCTTGGAACCATCTCGTGCTGTAATCTAGCCTGATCTGGGCGTCTCTGGTCGCGTCGTCTGCAGGGTTCTCAGCTGTGGGGACCCACTTCCATTCGGACGTGTTGGTAAGTTCGTCTATCTCTCCCAGGCGGTGAGCTACGAATACCTTGTACGTCAGAGGGTCTGCTTTTATCCAGCTCAGTACGGTACGCGAGTCTGTCCAGAATGTCCTGTTGGCAGCTTGATACTCATGTTCCGTCGTGATCATCTGCGCTAATCGGCTCGCTAGTAGTGCCGCTTGTAGTTCGAGACGAGGGATTGAGAGTGGTTTTAGTGGTGCTACCCGGCTTTTGCTTGCTATGAATCTCACGGTCGGTGGTCGGTCTCGGTGTTGGATTCTCCAGTAGGCGACTGCAGAATATGCTTTTTCGCTTGCGTCGCAGAATGTGTGGAGTTCCATCTTCGTTGCACGCTGGCCTCCGTTTAGGTAGCACCTTGGGATGGCGCAGCGTTTGAGAAATTGTAAGTCTTCTATCCATTGCTTCCAACTCTCGTATTCCTTCTCCTTCAGCGTCTGATCCCATCCTATTCCACTCCGCCACACGTCTTGAAGCAGGATCTTACTGCGGATCGTGAAGGGTGTCAGAAATCCTAACGGGTCAAAGAGTGACATGATCACCCTGAGCATCTCGCGTTTCGTTGGTCGCCTTTTCCCTGATGCTATTTCGGCTGGCACTCTCTTCATCCCGACCTCGAAGGTGAAGGTATCGTTTCGAGGGTTCCATTTCAGGCCCAGCGTTTTTTCGTGGCTTTCTGTTTGTTCGTCCAATGTGAGGTTTACGGATCCAGAGGTACGTTGGTCGTGTGGTACGCTCTGGAGTACGTTCTGGCTGTTGCTGGCCCACTTATGCATTTCGAAACCCCCGTTTTTGTTGATCTTTGTTACCTGCTTTATTAGTGCAATAGCTGCTTCTTCTGAGTCGGCGCTGTCCAAGTAGTCGTCCATATAGCATTTTTTTATTATTGCGTTCGCTGCTAGAGGCATGTCGTTCGCGTGTTCTTCCGCGTTCCGGTTTTTTATGTATAGGGCTGTGCAGGGGGAGGATTTTGCTCCGAAAATCATGGACGTCATTCGGTAGGTGTCCGGGACTCGTGTCCTATCTCTACCTCGCCATAAGAAGCGTTGGGCGTCCCGATCTTCCTCTCGTATTTTGATTTGCATAAACATTTCTTTGATGTCCCCCATAAAAGCCACCGGTTTCTGTCGGAAACGCACCAGTACACCTATCAGCGAGGTGAGCATATCGGGTCCGGCTAGGAGCCTGTCGTTCAGACACACCCCCCGTGTCTTCGCGGCTGCGTCGAATACCAGTCTGAGTTTGCCGGGTTTGTTTAGGCTGCTTACGCCAAAGTGCGGAAGGTACCAAACGCGGCTCCCCTCCGTGTCGGTCGCATTGGTTTTCTCGGCGTACCCACGTGTAATAAACCTGTCGACTTGTTCGTAGTACAGCTCAGCGTACGCTGGGTCCTTGTCTATTTTGTTCTCTAGGTTTGTTAATCGTGCCAGCGCGTTCTCTCGGTTTCCTGGCAGCCATATTGCGTCTTCTTTCCAGAGTAACCCAGTTTCCCAATGGTTTCCGTCGCGGCGTGTGTTATCTTCCAACAGTTGTCTGGCGCGTTCGTCTAACAGGTTGGTACGCTCGGTACGCGCTACCCCTATCGCTTCTATTCGGAAGTTGGCTTTCACTAGCTCGTGTAGGCTCGCGTCATCGTCTTTTCTTTGTTGGTTGTCTCTGTCTAGGTCGTGGTGGTTGTGCAGGGCCATATTTTTCCGGCTGGTCTGATGTGTGGTCGTTGTGTATCCGTGGATGACCCAACCCAGTTCCGTGAGGGAGGCTACTGGGGATCCACGATTTCCTTCGCGGACTTCTCGGGACACTATTAGGTGCCAGTTATCTTGTCCGAGTAGTATCGTGGGTCTCGCGTTCTCGTAGTACTCCGTATCGATTTGTCTTAAATGGGGATATTTTTCTATGTCGTTTCTTCGCAAAGTTTGTTCGTAAAGGGACAGGTCCTTTATCGTTCGTACTCCCTGCAGTCGGTGCGCCCTTTTGTTTCTCGTCCCACTGATGTACAGAGCCACTTTCCGGCTTTCCGTCTCTACCATTCCTGTATCCTTGATTCCGTGGATAGACAACACTACCTTTGGTCCTGAGGCGCCTATCGATTTGGCCACGCTTGCGTCGATTATTGTTATTGTGGATCCTTCATCTAATAGAGCGTAAGTTTTGATTTGCGTTTTCGCACCTCTCAACAATACCGGTACGATTTTCAGCAGTACTTTTCTCTGGCCATATAGTCACGTTTGAGTTGTCGTCTGTGCGTCGTGCTGGCTGGTGGAGGGCCGCTGCGCGTCCGTTGTGGTGGAATCACTCTGTCTTTGGTCCTTTGTCACGTGTAGAAGAGGGTGATGCTGATTGTTACACCCCTCCCGCGTGCAAGCTTCGGCTTGACAGTGTTCACGCCGGTGTCTGCTTAATAAACACCGAAAGCAGATGCCCTTTTGCTTAACCCATTGCCATCTACGCTTGAGCGGTTGGGCTGCGAATTTATGACATTTTACGGTTGAGTGGTTGGCCCAACCGCAGTAACCGCACTCTTTTCGCCCCTTTGGCTCTTCCTCCTGTCTTCCTCCTCTAGTTTTGGCCTTCTTGGTCACCCTGCCGCTGTCTCGGCCGCCCAGCGTGTATACGGGTGCTGTTCTTCCGTGGGATGTCCTTCTTTCGCCCTGTTTGGCTTGTCGCCTCTCCTCTTGACGCTCCTGCGTCGGCGCTGCGATGCGGACTGTCCCGGCTTTGCAGGCTAGCTCCGCTTCTCGATATAAAAAGTTTGAAATGGTCTTTAACCGTGGTTCTTCCGAGTCCGTACATTTTCCCAGGTAGTGGTTGTAATTATAGATCATGGCAGATGACATCTTGCCAATTATGTCTTGTGCCAACTCTGGGCTATGGAGATATCCCACGTGGTTCATCGTCTCCATGGCTGCCACGGCGTTTTTTATTTTTGTCGCTAGTACCACCACGTCTATTTTCCCAGAATTTATCTTCGGGAGCTTCTTTACGTCCTCCACTATCCTCCTTAGTATGACGTCGGGATTGCCAAACCGCAGCTCCAGCGTCTTCATTATTTCATCCGCATTTCCGGCCGTCATCATGAGTGAGGCTACCGCGTCTCTGGCCTCTCCTTGTAGGCATTCATAAAGGCGTGAGATGTTTTCTCGCTCTGAATAGCCCCCCAGTTCCGTGGACAGTTCAAAGGCGCGCTTGAACTTTAGCCATTCCAGGGCTTCTCCTTTAAACGTGGGTAGGCTTTGCTTCGCCGATAACCTGCTGAGCAGGCGGTTTGAGTTGTAGCTCGTGCTTGCGTCCCGGACTGTTTCTAACGTTTGCGTTATGGCCTGGGTCAGTCGCGAGATGTCAGCGATGCCAACGTTTGGCGAGCTGGCACACGGAAACCTCTCCGCCTGATGCTGTGCCACTGCTTCGTCGGGATCGTTGTGTGTGCCATCCAGCCAGTCCTCGACGTCGCCAGCTCTACCAACGCTGCTTCGTTCCTCTGATCCAATTAAGGGTTCGGGTGACCCTATCTCCGCCGCTAATTTATCGTTTATTAACTGAAGCTCTATCCGCTCCCGTTCTTCCATTGTTCGGCGCCGAATTTTAGCCCTTTCTTCTGCTGCTCTTATTTCCAGCGCTCGTTTTCTCGCCGTCACCCCGGACACTGACCCCTGAGAAGCAACATATGTCTCGCCCATTGGGAGCGGTTCGGCTTCCGGTAGTGCCCGGCGACCGTGCTCCTCTGTCCCAGTAGTTGGTTGCTGCGGTGGTTCTATCACCGCGAGCGCATTGACAGGTGCTCCGGTGCGGCGATTATGATCCGACGTACTTGGTAATGGATCGTTGGGTCTCTCTATCGGAACCATACTCATATCGGGCCCTGGGTCCCGGTCGGCCACGATCTCCCATCCTACTGACGTAGAACTGCTCGACAGTCTACTGGCGCGTCGCCGCCATCTGCCTTGTCCTCGTCTTGAAGGCATTACGTTGATTTCGTCACCCTCACTTTTGCTGGGATGATTTTTAAATTGGTTTTAAAACGTCTCTTTTTATCGCACTTTGCTTAATTTTGTTCAATTGTTCTATTTGTTTTCCGTGTTTATGTGTTCCTACACTTGGACAAGCACCCACTTTCGCGTTAACGCACTTGCCACATAAGCTTTTCCGTTTTCGCGTTACTGTTGGCTGTCGACTCGACGATTCCATCCGCGATTCTACCCCAGTCAAACCCCCACGTTAGCTAGCTCGAGATCCGGCTCGAAGGACCGTTTTGTAACCGACGGACCTCGCGAATCCGGTTCCACACGAAACGGATTTCGCCCAGCTAGGTCGTACCGTCGCCTTACCGATATACTCAGATTAAGGGGAGGGAAAGAGGGGCGATATTATGGTCGGATAATGAATCAAATCGAACAGACCGTTCACAGATCATTTATTTGAGTATTTCTCAACATTGGTTTTACTGATTCAGTTAATCGATTACTAATAGGGCTATGCGAGCATCTAAAATCTACTCTAGGTATTATTCGCGCAAGGATGCGAGTCTATTCGCGGGCAGAACTGGTGCAGGCCATAGGTAAGCATATTCGAGTACAACTTGTTACTCATATAATTTTTCCGCGGGCTGTGTTATCCATGTTGGTTTTCCCAACAAGTCAACCGCCTGTCGGATCTCATCTCCTCTACACGAGGCAACCGAGAGACGGCCAGCCCGCGTTATCGGATTTTTTCCGTCTTTCATTGTTAACCCGCGAACTGTAATATCCACGCTGGTTTCCCAACGTGTCAACCATTCCGGCCGGTCTCACTAAAGTGAGACCGCCGGGGAAGGCCAGTTCACGCGTTAACAAATCTACCTGGATTCGCGGCTGTAATATCCACGCTGGTTTCCCAGCGTGTCAACCATTCTGGCCAGTCTCACCTAGGTGAGACTACCAGAGAAGGCCAGCGCGCGAACCCCCCGAAACCTTACACAGTTCTGCCCTACTATACTAACTCGATCCCGTGAACTCAAGGGAAACTATAATCCGTTTTCTGATTTTCAATTATCGTTTATAAACTAGCTCTCGCGCCCAACGAATTCTACTAAGCGTTCGTGTTCTCTAATCAATCGTCGAATCGACAGCCTCTCATTTACACGCAATTATATTTCTCGCACACACTACGTGCTACCCGAAATTTTCTTACATCTGTTGCGTACCGAGGTTTTGCAAATACTGACCTACTAAATCGGTTTTGGATTGCGGCTTTATTTCCCACCTGTTTTTGGAGGCGTGGGGGTTTCGTGGTCTTTGGACTGTATTGTCTACTGACTTATTTTTTCGCGGTGTGCGTGAGGTTAGCGTACTTAGGTATATACATACACACACGCGTACCTATCGTAATATTATGAATACGTTATGTCACTGTTCAATCCCTAAATAGTCTATCGTAGTCGCTCATCCTATTGTCTTCCTATTCTTTCTCTACACGCGTTCTCAGCCTTGTTGTCCTAGTCTATGTATTTGCATGCATCGCTAACATATATATATACATATATACACATATACATGTAGTCAAAACTATAAAATGAGTTCACAGAAATAGAATGAAGAATGTGTACGTGCGATGAGATAGACACATGGTTGCTACTCATACGTATTTAACACCGGTATCGTTCTTAGCGTTAAAAACGCTGGGTGATACCTCTTATATTTTCATAGAATTATATTGCTACTGATGCACCAAAGGTTAGGGAGGGACTCACTCGTCTGGTGATATCCTTATGCCCAATATTTGGCCCATGCGCCAAACACTTTAGATCTCTTTCAAAAATCTTAAGGTTCCGAGACTCCTATAAAAGTCGATTAATGAGTCCTATATTTGTCATAAACTGCCTAGTCGAAACGTAGTGTAATTGTCTGACTGACTGAAACAAGCTTACAGAGATGAAAGGAAAAATGTATACCTGCGATGAGAGATACAATATGCATATAAGTAAAACTGCATATGTGCAGACATTTTGTTGGCCACTTGATACAACCACATTTTACTATACTTGAGTTAAAGTGTCCGTTGATATGAGTTGATCTCATAACTTCAACTATATATTTATATATATATATATACACATATTTACCGGTTGTTATTTTGTTTGTGAAAAAACCAAGGTTCATGTTACCGCCTAAGTACAAAAACGACCAGAGTCGTTTCGAATATTATAGTCATATTTCGTTAGTTGATATCTAGTTTTTCAGTCGCTTATCCATATTGGATAGAAGTACCGTTTTTGGCTACTTTTGCACCTTCTTTGGCCACTTCGGATTTGAGTTGATTTGTAAAGCATTCTAACGTTACTATCATATATCATTTCTTTCGAAATTTTCCAATCTTTTCAATCCTATGAATATAATTCATAATCTTACATTATTATTAGATTGATTTTCATACCAATTTGGACCTAAAGTGGCCAAAAAACGTACAATGGCCACAAACGGTAGTTCTACCTATATTACCAAAGTTTGATACATGACATTGCATTACCCGCAGCTATTTTATATGTGAAAAATGAACCAAGGTTCAAGTTACCGCCTAAGTACAAAAACGACCAGAGTCGTTTCGAATATTATAGTCATATTTCGTTAGTTAATATCTAGTTTTTGGCTACCTTTGCACCTTCTTTGGCCACTTCGGATTTGAGTTGATATGTAAAGCATTCTAACGTTACTATCATATATCATTTCTACTATCTATATCATTTCTTTCGAAACTTTCCAATCTTTTCAATCCTATGAATATAATTCTTGATCTTACATTATTTTTAGAATGATTTTCATACCAATTTGGACCTAAAGTGGCCAAAAAACGTACAATGGCCACAAACGGTAGTTCTACCTATATTACCAAAGTTTGATACATGACATTGCATTACCCGCAGCTATTTTATATGTGAAAAATGAACCAAGGTTCAAGTTACCGCCTAAGTACAAAAACGACCAGAGTCGTTTCGAATATTATAGTCATATTTCGTTAGTTGATATCTAGTTTTTCAGTCGCTTATCCATATTGGATAGAAGTACCGTTTTTGGCTACCTTTGCACCTTCTTTGGCCACTTCGGATTTGAGTTGATTTGTAAAGCATTCTAACGTTACTATCATATATCATTTCTTCCGAAATTTTCCAATCTTTTCAATTGTATGAATATAATTCATAATCTTACATTATTTTTAGAATGATTTTCATACCAATTTGGACCTAAAGTGGCCAAAAAACGTACAATGGCCACAAACGGTAGTTCTACCTATATTACCAAAGTTTGATACATGACATTGCATTACCCGCAGCTATTTTATATGTGAAAAATGAACCAAGGTTCAAGTTACCGCCTAAGTACAAAAACGACCAGAGTCGTTTCGAATATTATAGTCATATTTCGTTAGTTGATATCTAGTTTTTCAGTCGCTTATCCATATTGGATAGAAGTACCGTTTTTGGCTACCTTTGCACCTTCTTTGGCCACTTCGGATTTGAGTTGATTTGTAAAGCATTCTAACGTTACTATCATATATCATTTCTTTCGAAATTTTCCAATCTTTTCAATCCTATGAATATAATTCATAATCTTACATTATTATTAGATTGATTTTCATACCAATTTGGACCTAAAGTGGCCAAAAAACGTACAATGGCCACAAACGGTAGTTCTACCTATATTACCAAAGTTTGATACATGACATTGCATTACCCGCAGCTATTTTATATGTGAAAAATGAACCAAGGTTCAAGTTACCGCCTAAGTACAAAAACGACCAGAGTCGTTTCGAATATTATAGTCATATTTCGTTAGTTAATATCTAGTTTTTGGCTACCTTTGCACCTTCTTTGGCCACTTCGGATTTGAGTTGATATGTAAAGCATTCTAACGTTACTATCATATATCATTTCTACTATCTATATCATTTCTTTCGAAACTTTCCAATCTTTTCAATCCTATGAATATAATTCTTGATCTTACATTATTTTTAGAATGATTTTCATACCAATTTGGACCTAAAGTGGCCAAAAAACGTACAATGGCCACAAACGGTAGTTCTACCTATATTACCAAAGTTTGATACATGACATTGCATTACCCGCAGCTATTTTATATGTGAAAAATGAACCAAGGTTCAAGTTACCGCCTAAGTACAAAAACGACCAGAGTCGTTTCGAATATTATAGTCATATTTCGTTAGTTGATATCTAGTTTTTCAGTCGCTTATCCATATTGGATAGAAGTACCGTTTTTGGCTACCTTTGCACCTTCTTTGGCCACTTCGGATTTGAGTTGATTTGTAAAGCATTCTAACGTTACTATCATATATCATTTCTTCCGAAATTTTCCAATCTTTTCAATCCTATGAATATAATTCATAATCTTACATTATTTTTAGAATGATTTTCATACCAATTTGGACCTAAAGTGGCCAAAAAACGTACAATGGCCACAAACGGTAGTTCTACCTATATTACCAAAGTTTGATACATGACATTGCATTACCCGCAGCTATTTTATATGTGAAAAATGAACCAAGGTTCAAGTTACCGCCTAAGTACAAAAACGACCAGAGTCGTTTCGAATATTATAGTCATATTTCGTTAGTTGATATCTAGTTTTTCAGTCGCTTATCCATATTGGATAGAAGTACCGTTTTTGGCTACCTTTGCACCTTCTTTGGCCACTTCGGATTTGAGTTGATTTGTAAAGCATTCTAACGTTACTATCATATATCATTTCTTTCGAAATTTTCCAATCTTTTCAATCCTATGAATATAATTCATAATCTTACATTATTTTTAGAATGATTTTCATACCAATTTGGACCTAAAGTGGCCAAAAAACGTACAATGGCCACAAACGGTAGTTCTACCTATATTACCAAAGTTTGATACATGATATTGCATTACCCGCAGCTATTTTATATGTGAAAAATGAACCAAGGTTCAAGTTACCGCCTAAGTACAAAAACGACCAGAGTCGTTTCGAATATTATAGTCATATTTCGTTAGTTGATATCTAGTTTTTGGCTACCTTTGCACCTTCTTTGGCCACTTCGGATTTGAGTTGATTTGTA
The DNA here is from genome assembly GCA_914767705.2 of Tenthredo notha. Classification (NCBI taxonomy): domain Eukaryota; kingdom Metazoa; phylum Arthropoda; class Insecta; order Hymenoptera; family Tenthredinidae; genus Tenthredo; species Tenthredo notha. Next base: position 2,602,600 of record OU611923.1, on the reverse strand, counting down.
AAGCATTCTTACGTTACTATCATATATCATTTCTACTATCATATTGTGATCTTAAACATAAGTTTAATCCTAGAGTGTTGAAATAAAAACAAACATAGATAATATATACACAGATCTTTAATTCTTTCACCTGCAGAGCAAAATAGGTCTTTTTATGTTATGTTTCACGTGTCCTTTTAATATAGGGAAAAAGATTGTGGAAGTGGTAAGAATGATTTCACATATGTTTTTCAGGAGTGTAAAGATTCTGATTCAAAAATACAACCTCACGTTGAACCAACTCAGGTTGTTTTTGAATCAAACCTATATCTCGTTAAGACATATCGATGCGCAGATCAATGGTATTGGCAAATAAAATTCTGTACTGAACTGGATATGAAGTTGGCCAGAGTAATCTTTGGTTGCTTCAACTGTGCTAGCAACCAAAAATTACTGTGAACAACTTTAAATCCAGTTCAGTGCAGAATTTCCTTTGCTAATTCAAGAAAATATTTCGTTTATTGCAGAGTGACATGATTGGATTGAACAAAACTTTGGGTCAAGTAAGGCGATATTCTGTTTGTTAGACTGAATCTTGATCCTTAGAACCGAATATTTACAACTAGAGAGCTACTTCACCCAAAGATTCTAACCAAATCCTCGATTCAATGGATCAACATTTAGTCCAACAAACAAAATATCGCGTCACTCGACCCAAAGCTTTGTTCAATGCAACGACGTCTCGCTGCAATCAACGAAATGTTTTCTCGAATCAGCGAAGGAACTTCTGCCTTGAACTGGATTCGGAGTTGTCCGGAGTAATCTCTGGTTGCTCCAAACAAATACTCGGTTCAGCGGATCAACATTTAGTCCAACAAATAAAATAACGCGTCACTCGACCCAAAGCTTTGTTCAATGCAACGACGTCTCGCTGCAATCAACGAAATGTTTTCTCGAATCAGCGAAGGAACTTCTGCCTTGAACTGGATTCGGAGTTGTCCGGAGTAATCTCTGGTTGCTCCAAACAAATACTCGGTTCAGCGGATCAACATTTAGTCCAACAAATAAAATAACGCGTCACTCGACCCAAAGCTTTGTTCAATGCAACGACGTCTCGCTGCAATCAACGAAATGTTTTCTCGAATCAGCGAAGGAACTTCTGCCTTGAACTGGATTCGGAGTTGTCCGGAGTAATCTCTGGTTGCTCCAAACAAATACTCGGTTCAGCGGATCAACATTTAGTCCAACAAATAAAATAACGCGTCACTCGACCCAAAGCTTTGTTCAATGCAACGACGTCTCGCTGCAATCAACGAAATGTTTTCTCGAATCAGCGAAGGAACTTCTGCCTTGAACTGGATTCGGAGTTGTCCGGAGTAATCTCTGGTTGCTCCAAACAAATACTCGGTTCAGCGGATCAACATTTAGTCCAACAAACAAAATAACGCGTCACTCGACCCAAAGCTTTGTTCAATGCAACGACGTCTCGCTGCAATGAACGAAATGTTTTCTTGAATCAGCAAAGGAAATTCTGCCCTGAACTGAATATGAAGTTCACTGGACTGATCATTGGCGGTCCCAATCAAATATTTAGTTACATTGAAAGATGTTCAGTCAAACAGACAGAACATCACTTTGCTTTGTTCAAAAGTTTATTCAATTCAAAAAGGCCACATTCTGATCAACAATGTTTTTTTTAAATTAACGAAATTGTACACGTCAGTAGACTAAATTTGTTTTTCCCACGAACTCATTATTTCTTGAATTAACTTTACATTCGTTTAATCGAACAAGTTTTGATTCAGTTCAAGCAACCAATATTTTGTCACATTTACATAATATTTATTTCGCCGCCCGTAACCGCCGTATTTTGTTGGGTCAACCAAGGTTTCTTAAATCCAACGAATTTTTTCTCTCAGTGTATAAAATCTGAATTCTTTAGTTCCAGACTCAACTTTAGATGAAATGAATTGCCAAATACAACTACTTATTTCATTGGCGCCTCTTTTCGCAATGGTTTCATTCCAAATATAGCAGGTTCCCTTGTGATTTGCCATGTCAAATACCGTCAAGTTGTATATTGCTAGTTTCCTGGAGTAATACATCACTGAGGTCTCTGATCGCGGCGTAGATAGAATCTGTTAAAGAAATATTCATTCAGATCATTTCAGATCATCATAATAGAGCGATGAATCCACCTGAGCGTTACGCGTGTAGAGGCAAATCTTGAAAATGGGAGTTTTTTTTTTGTCAAATTATGACCGTAACAGAATAAATTCAACGTTAATTCAAAATGATAACACGTAGTATTCGGATTATAAATCGTGTCCAATGATGTAAACTTTCCTCTCAGTTCTGAAAGTAAAGTGGATCCGGTATAAACTGAATAATTTACTTTTTGAAGATCGAAACAAGCAGTGCACACTGTCATATTACTTCGTGCTGCAAGCCCCTTATCTTGACACATCAATTCGCGAGATCTTATTTTATTATTTTGATGCAAGTCGTAATCTGCTTGTTCGGCAATTCTTTGTTCGACGGTGAGGAACCGGAAATGTGTGCACTTTGCACATTGATCCTTCTTTGGTTTGTGAAAGCTCAAATTATAAGTATTAAAGGTGTCTCTGTAATGATGCGCTGAGGCAACATTGCCATCTTCTCTAACGAGCATCCACTCAACGTATTTCTTATACATTTTTTCAATGTTTAGGTCTTCGTCCAAGTACTCCCGACTACTACTCTTTCGAGTGTAATGCGACTCAACCCTTTCGAACGTATCGATGTGGTCACGCACAGATTGAGTCACGGATTCCGGAATTTTTTTAGGTCTATTTTTATGCGTTCCGCGCTTATCAGCCGATATAAATTCGCCATCCATAGAGCTGCTTTTTTTTTTATCGACAGTCAGCAACCAGTGTCGTGAGATGCCTACCAAAATTCAATAATCAACGGTATGATTATTTTCCATTATTATTATATTAACTTCATATTATGAAGTTTTTTTATTTACGAACCTAATGTGTCGACAAACATTTTCCGGCAAACCTTGATTTGCTGCGTCGACGTGGCAAGAAAATAATCGTGAGACCTATTTTTCCGATACGTATCACTCTTCACTTCCAATGTTCTTTCTCTCGGTTGAAATGTCTGCATGTATCGGGCTACATAGTCCCATTGCCGGGTATGATTTCCCAATGCCCAAAAAGATTGGAAAATTTTCTTTCGATCATCGATGGTAATTTTTGAATGGCACCTAAATCGACAGGTTCTATTGCAACCCGTACGAAACTTTTTCGCTGCGAAAGAGTTTCTCGTTCTAGAAACCCCGGTTTTGCCCGAATTACGCGCCGTTTTGGCTGCATTATCCATCCACTCATTCGGTTGACTTCGACGCTTTCTAGATTTTTTTGATGAATTTCTAATGTTCTCGCCCTCGCCTTCGTTCCTATCAGTATTTCCAGTCAAAGATGTTTGATGAGAAAGTGAGCCGTCAGTTGATTCTCCATCAGATATTTTGCCTTCATTAGCGTCGCCACTGTCACTCAGCAAAGAAGAACCTATTGTTCCGTATGATGATATGGAATATGTTTGAGTTATGTTATGTTTTTTTGTTTTATTTCACATTTTCAAAATACCTTCCAGCGCTTCTCGTACATTATGCGCTTTGACCTCATCTAGTATTTCATAAGTTATCGCATTATCACTATCATTATCAAGGATCGCAGTAGGTGAACAATGGACTTGTCGTGGATAATTTCGTTGATCATGGCAAACATCAAAATCTGTAGTAGAATATCAAATTTTTGTATTGTAATATATGTGAAGGTATGGTGACAAATATCGCTGCAATAGAAGTATAATTGCAGATGTACTCACAATCCATTTTGAAAACCAATGCTGTTGCTATCATTATGTATCCATAACGACGTGAGGTATTTTGTTTGGATTAGAGATCGATGATCACTACGACCTGCTATGATGAATCGATTGGATCAACATATTTCATATTATCATATAAAACAATAGGTTCTTCTTCGCTGAGCGACAGTGACGACGCTAATGAAGGCGAAAAAAAAATGTAATGCAGCCAAAAAGGCGCGTAACTCGGGCAAACACGGGGTTTCTAGAACAAGAAACTCTTCTGCAGCGAAAAAATTTTGTACTGGTCGCAAACAGCTTATAGTAAAGACTTACAATAGTTACTAGACAAGGGACTGATTTCTCCGAATTGTCAAGATTTTTATGAAGACATCCTGGCATAAAAGTACGTCTATGATACGTCCTTGAAAAAATTGAGTTTCTGAATATCTTTAGCGGTATGAATAGGAAATCTATTTTGATGGGATCCACGCTTATCAGCCAATATAAACTGGCCATCCATAGAGCTGAGACACCTTTAAGGTGCTTCCCTACGAAGATATCCATGTAAAACGGCTTTGAAAACGTTTTACATGGATAACTTCTCTATTTTCGCGTAAAAAAACCATATTTTTGGCCGTACGCGTTCGAAATCGTACATAGAATTGCGCGACGAAGTTTGTTTCATTGATTTCGGTACCCAGGCAGAGATATTCCGTTTAATAACACCTTTTTTTCCAAATTTTGAGGTCTGGTGGAACTGGGTAGGGAAGCACCTTAACACGTACAATTTGAGCTTCCACAAACCAAAGAAGGATCAATGTGCAAAGTGCACACATTTCCGGTTCCTCACAGTCGAACAAAGAATTGCCGACCAAGCAGATTTGAAAAAGGTTGACAATATCACCAAAATTCTATTTTTTTATTTTTTTTCCTCCTGAAACCCTCAACGGCACGACGCTTCGAGAAACATGCACGGTTTCTGGAGCTCCAGAAACCCCCTTAATATGAGATACTGATACGACGCAGAGTTTTTCATTGAGTCTGAAAGTGCTACCAACTGAATTTTCGGCGAGAAAATTTCACGAGCGAGATAGCCGGTTTTTCAAACTTAGCTCGAGATAGCCGGTTCTGCAAGCCCAATCCGAGATAGCCGGTTCTCCAAGCGCAATCCGAAATAGCCGGTTCTCCAAGCGAAAACCGAGATAGCCGGTTCTCCAAGCGCAATCCGAAATAGCCGGTTCTCCAAGCGAAAACCGAGATAGCCGGTTCTCCAAGCGCAATCCGAAATAGCCGGTTCTCCAAGCGAAAATCGAGATAGCCGGTTCTCCAAGCGCAATCCGAAATAGCCGGTTCTCCAAGCGAAAACCGAGATAGCCGGTTCTCCAAGCGGAACCCGAGATAGCCGCTTTTTCCACGCGGCCGTCGTTTTCATCTGCAAAACAATGTTTATTCAGACACTGGCGATCTCCGACAAATTCGTGCAAACTGCTTTAAAAAAAAATAATACACCGGAAGGAATTGTGTGTGATCGGCGAGGAAAAAATTCACGACCTTCTGGCAAGCTCGACCCTAATATCAAGGATAGCGTAATTGAGCATATAGATCTTTTTCCGCGTGTCGAATCTCATTACGTACGCAAAGATTCTCAACGAGAGTACCTAGAAGAGAATTTATCCATCCCTCGTATGCATCATTTGTACTTAGAGAGAGGGGAAAGAACAGGTCACACAAATTGGCTACCGTGAGACAGTACCGTGATATTTTCAATACTAAATTCAATATAGGATTCTTTAGACCCAAAAAAGATCAATGTGACGTTTGTATTGAGTATAAAATTTCCGAGACCGAAACGAAGAAGTTATTGCAAAAAGAATACGATTTACACTTATTCAATAAGAATAAAGCTCGCGAATTGAAAACTGCTGATGCAATTGAATCAAAAAAAAAAACCAACACACATATAAGTATGTGCTGTTTTGATTTGCAAAAAGTTTTACACACTCCTCAAGGAAAAAGTAGCCTTTTTTATTACCGCAGGAAATTTGCCGTGTACAATTTTACCATTTACGACGTGGGCCGCCACGAGGGGTATTGTTACGTATGGACAGAGGATATAGGTAAAAAAGGATCGAACGAGGTGGCAAGTTTTGTATTGCATTACATCGGAATAGCGAAAAGTAAAGGCGTTGAAGAAGTAATTTTTTACTCTGATAATTGCTCGGGTCAAAATCGAAACCGATTTTTGTTCTCGATGTATGTTCTGGCAGCTCAAAAATACGATATAAAAATAACACACAGATTTTTAGAGAAGGGGCACACGCAAAATGAGGGGGATTCGGTTCATGCTTGCATCGAGCGACGAAGTGCTGGACGGGATATTCATACTCCCGCGCAGTGGTTTGATATTATAAGAACAGCCAAGGAAAACAATCCGTATACGGTGATCGAAATCGATCAAAATATGATTTTTGATTTCAAAGAGCTCGTTCAAAAACAAAACTGGCAAGTAGATACAGAGAAAAAAAAAGTTTTCTGGTCGAAAGTTAAAGAGCTGCGTGCGGACGGTGCAGTCGCGAATGTGTTGCAATTTAAAACCAATTTTGAAGACGCTTACAAGTCAATACACTTGGAGAAATCTCATTACCGGTTAGATTTGTCACGGTACAATCTACACCGAGCCTATTCTAATAAACTGGGTATCTCGCAAGCAAAATTAACGGACCTTCTCTTTTTGTGCTCTAAGAATGCTATTCCACCTGCGAATCAAATGTTTTATAAATCTTTAGTCTCGATGCCAAATACTTCGAGGATAAATGCCACGGGGAAATCAAAGTCAAGCGATACGGAATGCGAAAGCGATTAATTTCGGTACAAATGCAATAATTCTTCACTTTAGACTAGGAGCCATCTTCACACTTTAGACTAGGAGATTTGGATGGCTCCTAGTCTAAAGTAAAGAATTATTGTAAAATTAAGGATTCCTATACGTTGACCTGATGGGACGATTATAATGAATTTTGTTAGTATAGCTTCATTTTGCTTCGTTCTAGAAATCATGCACATTAACCAAAAGTTAATTCCTATCTATAAAATCTATTAGGTAATAATTTCGGGTAATTATATCATATTACGGAACTTGAGAATGGCGAGCCATGCATGGCCGAAACGTCGATACAAATAAAAGTTTTTCATCATTGATCGTCATACCCACAAATTTATTCACCAATTACCAATGTAACGAACATGAACTTCAATCATTCAATCATAATATTCGTACGTATCTAAATAAGTTTCATGTTTTTCAGTTTCTGTATATGCCTAATAAAGAACCTCGTTATAAAGATTAATTAACATTCTTACTTGATAGCGAAGTTCCTTTTCCTGATTGGACGAACTGCATGTCAATAGAATCCATTATAGTAAATAATAATAATGCGCAAATATTTTTATAAGTAAATACAAAATTTTAGAAAAATTGATAATGAACAACTTTCATAGACGATATAAACATATTTTTCTTAACATTCCCGAAGTTATAAGATATTTGAGAGGATACAGAATTTTCAAACATGTTTCGGGAAGTAAAGATTTTTGAGACCCAAAAATTCATCAATTTGCAGCCGACGCACCGAGTTTGCCGCAGTCTCACCTAATTATCGAAAAGTTTCATCTTCATACCAAATCTCTGTCGCATCTGTTTGAAAAAGATTTGGTATATTTATCGCGAGATACGTCCGTTCTAACCGGCCCGCCGAGATACGACCGTTCTAGCTTGCCCGGCGAGTTACGTCCGTTCTAGACTGCCCGCCGAGATACGACCGTTCTAGCTGGCCCGGCGAGTTACGTCTGTTCTAGACTGCCCGCCGAGATACGTCTGTTCTAGCTGGCCCGGCGAATTACGTCCGTTCTAGATTGCCCGCCGAGATACGTCTGTTTCCTTAGGACCCGTCGTCCCACATCAAAAATTAAATTGGTTTTATAAGGTGATTGAGGCACCTGCGAGACTCAATTGACCGAAGCCCCCTTCCGCGAGGTGAAATCTCACAGCAAGTTGAATAAAATGACAAGGTGGTATAGGGAATAGACTGATAAAAAATTATGTTTTGAGAACAAAATTGAAAAAAAAAAGTGCATATATTCATGGGTTAATTCCCAACAATTCTTCTTCATTTCCTACTTATTATACCACATGCTGAGACAGCTGAATGTCATGTAATATTTCAATTTCCGAAAGGGGGATGCTGATAATCAAGTTGAAAGGGTGCCTTATTAGTATACTTCTGGTCGAGTGAGACACCACTTCGCATTTTTCTCAGTGCCCTCCTTCATCGAGGCTTCTTATTTCATAAAACCACTTTGATTTTTGATTTTTTATCGCATGATAACAATTTTTATTTTTTATTCTTAAATTCTTTTAAGACATATATTATTTTCCCCGAGAAAATTCATTGTGATGTTCGGACAGTTTATGAAATAAAAATTGGCACACGTCAATGATGTTTTTAATATTTTATTATTATTGAGCTGCACTCCATTGATCCATCCAAACCATGGATCCATCCAAACCATGTTACAGCTCAGTCGGCCGTGGATGTGTTGTAATCAGTAATTAATCAAAATATATAAATTAATTAAGATGATTTATTATTATATACAGCGAGGAAATCTAGAAAGTATACAGGCGACTGCGCACGCGCGGGTTTCGTCGTCCGCTGGCGCAGGCTGGTCATCCCGAGTTTTAGCTGTCAAAATTTGTTTTTCACGGCGATGTAATTGATACGAAATTATTAGGTTAAAATCTCAATCAATTGCGGTAGAGATTCAGAAAGGCTTGGAAAGCTATTACAGTCCGACCCCTTAATAGTTCCGGGCAGGGATGAGAGGGGAAGAGTTTTTCCACTGATCGGTATACCCCCACCATGTACCTTGCCAGCGAGACTTTTGCACTTACCTCTCAATAGTTCCGACCGCTTTACACACAACCTCAAAAAGCACCCCTGGTGCAAAAACTTTTCGCCAAGTACATTAATGTGGTCACTACCCAAAGAAAAATTCACCAACAAAAATTCTTCTTCGACAAAAGTGGTACTATAGAAATGTCTACTTACAAAAGAATTGAAATCAGATAAAATTGCCAAGTACATGTCATCTGTATAACAAAAGTTTACAACAGAAGAACAGAAAACTGAATAGTCTTGTATCGTTCACTCACTACGCTCGCTCACTCGATCGGCTCTTGATAATTACAGGGAAAAAATCAGGAAAAAAAATTTAGGAAGTGGTACTTGCGGGCCATTTATAAGTAAGTACAAGAGTATTTACTTAGGTCTATGTATCATTTGTTCGATACATATTGCCTACCGAATAATTGTGCTCGCTCGCTACGCTCGCTCGATTGGGTTTTCCTATATCCTCGCTTGCGAGGCTTGCTCAGTTGTCAGCATTCTGCCAATTGTTCCTATGAACATCTCAATGCATGTACGGTGATGCATTTTATATCATCCGAATCCCTCAAAAAGCAGCAATGTTGAATGTGGTAGTATAATTTCAAATGAATGAAAATAATGTTATAATATACACGTATGAGCGGATCCACGTCACTTCACTCAAAAAAAAACCATCAAGTCACGGATCTTTGCGCCATTCAAAATATCTATAGTACTATGGAAAAAAAAAATACAACTTGGAGGATTTTGAAAAATTTTCAAAAATGGCGGAGTTAGAGCTATGTGAATTTTTGTAAACCGCTGTTGCACCGCTATGTTTGAAAATTCATATCTCCGAAAGTATTCATCGGAGCGGGCTGATCCTTTAATCATTTTGTTCGTCAAAGAATGCGCTTTTATAGAAAAAAATTTGTTTCTCAAAAAAAAAATTCCATCATTTTTTTTTTGTCGTTTTTTTTTTAAATTTCGCTGCCATTTCCGCGGGACTCACAGAAATTCATGAAAGTAAATTTTTTTGGATACCCGAATCCTTTCCCTTCAACCCTAAAAAAAAAAATTCATGGAGAAAATACCTGGGCCGGAGAAAAAAACCAAAACGTCTAGTCGCGCGTCGCCGCGCACGCCGATCCACGTGCGCGCGCGGCGTTCACGGTCCAAGAATGCCTCGAAACAAAGTTAAAAAACACGCTTTTTGATCGCAAATGTTCTGAATTTTTCAAAAATGATGATCATTTTTTATTCACTCGTCATTTTTGACGCGTAGCTCAAAAAATAAAACTTAAAATGTCAATTCCACCACGTTTGACATGGTTTTTTGAAAATCGTATTTTTTTTCTAAAAGTTCAGGAAATTTCCGATGAAAATCATGGACGAAAATTTCCAGTCGTACCTCCAAGGCACAGTTACGGTTTAAATAAAATTTGAGGGTTTTGTGTAATCATTTGTGCATTTCGATGTTAAGAATAAAATGATCTCGATAATGATGACTTGGAGGTCAACGAGCAGAAAATTTTCGTTCATGATTTTCATCGGAAATTTCCTGAACTTTTAGAAAAAAAATACGATTTTCAAAAAACCATGTGAAACGTGGTGGAATTGACATTTTAAGTTTTATTTTTTGAGCTACGCGTCAAAAATGACGAGTGAATAAAAAATGATCATCATTTTTGAAAAATTCAGAACATTTGCGATCAAAAAGCGTGTTTTTTAACTTTGTTTCGAGGCATTCTTGGACCGTGAACGCCGCGCGCGCACGTGGATCGGCGTGCGCGGCGACGCGCGACTAGACGTTTTGGTTTTTTTTCTCCGGCCCAGGTATTTTCTCCATGAATTTTTTTTTTTAGGGTTGAAGGGAAAGGATTCGGGTATCCAAAAAAATTTACTTTCATGAATTTCTGTGAGTCCCGCGGAAATGGCAGCGAAATTAAAAAAAAAAACGACAAAAAAAAATTGATGGAATTTTTTTTTTTAGAAACAAATTTTTTTCTATAAAAGCGCATTCTTTGACGAACAAAATGATTAAAGGATCAGCCCGCTCCGATGAATACTTTCGGAGATATGAATTTTCAAACATAGCGGTGCAACAGCGGTTTACAAAAATTCACATAGCTCTAACTCCGCCATTTTTGAAAATTTTTCAAAATCCTCCAAGTTGTATTTTTTTTTTCCATAGTACTATAGATATTTTGAATGGCGCAAAGATCCGTGACTTGATGGTTTTTTTTTGAGTGAAGTGACGTGGATCCGCTCGTATGCTCATACTTTTCTGTGAGCCTTAAATTTCTGTAGACAGACGTAACATGTGTTCTTTCATTAGGTTCTACGAAATGTTTCGTTAGAATCCGGTATAATTCTATATGCCCGAGAAAAAATCGTTGCATATAATCAGATATAAGCATATACAATCAACCATATATAATTGTATCCGAAAATTGGCCCGATCGGGACATATATAATTATATATCAGTATATAAAATGATATATTATTATATATCAACTTGTATATAATCTGATATCATTATATGTATATGCGCTTATATGCTCAGGTCATTGTATGTGGGCTTATCTTATCAGATATCACTATGTATGGGTATATATTATAATATATGGGGATATTCATATATACCGTGAAGTTAAGGGGAAGCCGAACGATGGCCGCACTATAGTTCAACCAACACGCGCTCGCGTTGCGTACCTGAGCTTCTACTAGCAGTGAGCAGAAGCTCAGGTACGCAACGCGAGCGTGTGTTGGTCGAACTATAGTGCAGCCATCGTTCGGTTTCCCCTTAACTTCACGGTAGTTATATATGAGCCAACCCGTCGCTTTTGAATGCATCGTACATTCAAAAAATATTTTCACCTTTGAGTTTTATTGATAGTTAGGAACTTTATTTGATTTATTAATACAGTTTGATATTTATTATGGTTACTAGTATAAATATATTTATATATTTATATATTTGTATATTTTGGGGAATTCCATACGAAACCGACCAATTCGTAACCCCGACCATTTTCGATTTTGTTCAAATTTTCTATTTTTCTGTACCTACCGAAAGCAGTCTTCCGGAATTTTTTCAGTTTTTTGTCTCAACCCATCCAAACACAATGAATTTTTCAAAACTTATAAACTTGGACCATTTTGATTTTATTGAAAAAAATCACCAATTTTCAAGAGACATTTTTACAAGTACTGACCAATTCGTAGCTTGTGATATCCATAACTTCTATTTTTTTCTATTTTTTACCGTGTGTGAACCAAGGAATCGTGTTTTTTCCTTGAAATAATAACGCAAGTAGTCATTTGATTCCGAATTATTCTTTTTCATTTTATTGAAGTAGTTTGCAGAAGAACATTGGATTAAGTGGTAATATGAATATTTCAAGGTCGCTCGAAAACATCAAAAGCAATGCATTCACAAATTAAAAAAAATCATGAGCGACCTTTAAAGATGAATATTTTGAGCTAAAAATTTGAGAAACTTATTTTTTTTTCGTCTACAAAATTTTACGGTAACGAGAGAAAAAATAAAAAAATAAAAAAATATCGAATTTTGACTATTTTTGGAATTTTCAAAAATCGTGAGCGACCCCCAAAAAAATTTTTTTTGAGCTGATTTTTGAAGGGGGCTCTTAAAACGTGATGAATTACCTTTTTTTCATAAGAGACTCAAAAAAAAAAAAACAGTCGGTTTTTTGCGCCACCCTACTATATATGATGATATATAGTACTGTATCTGAATATATTTGGATACATATATTTGTATATGATTGTATCTGAGCGTCGTAAACGAATAAAAATAATTATATCTGGTCATAACTGATTAGATATAGTGCATTTGTTACCTCATATGTTCATATATGGGCATATGGGACACTATATACATTCGGATATAGTATTATATATGGTCATATATACCGGTATATAATTGTACATAGTAATATATGATTCTATCTGAACATTGTATGCGATTATATATACAAATATATGGTTATATATGATCATATATCTGTCTATATAATCATTTTTTCTCGGGTGCCTGCAACGTAAAACCCTGCGCGCAGCCCTCCTCCTGTCTCATCTGGGCTTGGGACCGGCAATGGCGGAGTTACTTGCACGCAGGGTTATAGTTGCAGCTCATGATTAAATATATATAAATATTAGATATACAGCGTGATTTCCTTTGCGCGCACCACCTGGTAAGGGCGGATTCCTTGTGAAATTCTAAGACTAATTTTCCTTTACCAAAAAGTCCTGGGACTAATGGTTCTCGGGCTACAGAAGGTCTTAGTTGACCAATCACAGAGCCTACAGCTGCTCAAGTTAGGGCCGGGTCAAAAGTAATAAAACTAGCTGTGCCCGTGGCGTGTGGATTTTCAGTGAAATAAAAATAAATGATTAAATCTAGTGACAAATTCTTTCACCATATGGCATTTAAGTTACAGGTAATTATGAGTGTTAACGACGTCGTCGCCGGGAGTTGTCTTCGCACAACATACGCTTTCGGTATCATTGACCAGGACCACCGCTACGTGGTATAGGTCCACTGCACCGTAGTTTCCGTTCTCCAGGACCACCGCTACGTAGTTTGAGTCCTCCAGGTCGACCGCAATGTAGTTTCCGTCCTGCAAGTCCAGCGCTACGTATTTTTTGTTCTCCAGGTCCGCCGCTACGTAGTTTGAGTCCTCCAGGTCGACCGCAATGTAGTTTCCGTCCTGCAAGTCCAGCGCTACGTATTTTTTGTCCTCCAGGTCCGCCGCTACGTAGTTTGAGTCCTCCAGGTCGACCGCTATGTAGTTTGAGTCCTCATGGACCACCGCTACGTAGTTTTCGTCTTCTAGGTCGACCGCTAGGTAGTTTCCGTCCTGGAGGAGCAGTGGACTGGAGGACGAAAAATACGTAGCGCTGGACCTGCAGGACGAAAACTACGTAGCGGTCGACTGGGGAACGGACACTACGGTGCGGTGGTCCTGGAGGACGGAAACTACGTAGTGGTCGACCTGGGGGACAGGAACTACGATGCGGTGGTCCTGGAGGACGGAAACTACGGTGCGGTGGACCTAGAGGACGAAAACTACGTAGCGGTCGACCTGGGGGACAGAAACTACGGTGCGGTGGTCCTGGAGGACGGAAACTACGTAGCGGTCAACCTGGGGGACGGAAACTACGTGGTGGTGGACCTAGAGGACAATACCACGTAGCGGTGGTCCTGGTCAATGATACCGAAAGCGTATGTTGTGCGAAGACAACTCCCGGCGACGACGTCGTTAACACTCACAATAACCTGTAACTTAAATGCCATATGGTGAAAGAATTTGTCACTAGATTTAATCATTCATTTTTATTTCACTGAAAATCCACACGCCACGGGCACAGCTAGTTTTATTACTTTTGACCCGGCCCTAACTTGAGCAGCTGTAGGCTCTGTGATTGGTCAACTAAGACCTTCTGTAGCCCGAGAACCATTAGTCCCAGGACTTTTTGGTAAAGGAAAATTAGTCTTAGAATTTCACAAGGAATCCGCCCTTACCAGGTGGTGCGCGCAAAGGGAATCACGCTGTATGTATTGCAATTCTTAGGTAGTTTTTTTTTTTAATGCAGCTAGGTCCTCTGCAAAAAGAACATGTACGCGTCCTGTACTCATAACGTCAACTTCAACTTCGGGTCTGAACCGAAGGTATCGAAATATATAGAATTGAGCCTATTGATGCAAGACTAGCGTAGAGCATAAAATGGAATTTTCTGAAGTCAAACAATTGCATTCTGCTCTATTCGTTTGACTCTACCCATTTCTTGTATCAAATCACACTATCCCGATGTCTTGCAACTTCAGCGTTTTCTCTCATCATCCTCTCTTCTGAAACGATGACCCGCTACAAAATTGAACAATCCATAAAAAAGGTTGTTCTCCAATAATTACATTCATAAATGAAATTACGCCGAGTCTAAAACGAATGAATTAATATAGATGAGAATCTCTATCATCTGACAAAGAGGGCGTCGATCGATCATTTCTTTCATAGCGAATAAGTATTTTAATTCAATTTGTCGTGATAGCACTAATCTGAATTTGAAGAAAGCTTAAGAGACTTGAACATACAGACACAGGTTGCATACCAAAATCTAAGAAATTTATGTATTGAAATTTGACAGTAAATTATGAATATATAGTTTGTAATGGTTTGTACGATTAATTTACATGTAATCATAGATATTTATACAGACTTTGAGATCGCACTGAACGAAGAATCTAAGCTGTTTGTAAAACATGGATTAAAAATTATCTCCACCGAAGGTCAAGGCACTACGTTGACGTGGAGTGTAGAATAAAGCCTATCGGAGTCCAACACACAAGTCGACTTACAGTCTCGTTTTGACTAGAGGATATAGATCATAAAACTCGTCGGAATCCTACGTACAACGTCGACTCACAATTTGAGTCTGAGCAGACGGGCCTTCGGAGATGAGTTTAACATAGAGCTTGAAGTGGAATTCGCTGCAAACCAACACTTGAAATCGGCTTCATTGGTCTGGCTCCTTGCCGTTCCTTATATCAAATCATGATATCCTGATATTTTTCGACTTCAACATTTGCTCTTGATTTACTATCATCAGACTTCCTCAGGCGGTAACTTGCTAAATAATTAAATCCCCAAAAAACCGTTTCCTCCAATAATTACATTCATAAATAACCTCAAAAGCTCAATATCGTAAGATTCAAGATTAACCTATCGAAACATTTTTGTTGGTGACTATCACATTAATGTACTTGGCGTAAGGTTTTCGTACCTGAGGAGCTTTTGGTGGGTATTCACTAGTTTTTGTACCGTCAAATTTTCTATTAATCATTGCTCGTACTTTCTTTTATTTCCTTCATTTGGATTTAAAAAGATGAAATGACAACACGCGTCTGCTAGTGTTGCAGACGATTTTTGTTTGCGATACTAGCGCCGACTACGTCGTGACTATCGTACTCACGCTACTCTATACAACTTTTGTGTGGATTTATCCCCTCTATGTCATGTTTCCAGATGCGTAAGGACGTATGTTCTGTGTATGAGCATAGGACATACGTCCTGCGTTTAGCGACGCGATGTGATTTTATGGGAATGGTTTTAATGGGATGAATCTTGGTCTGAATTTTTGTGTGGACTTTCCCTTCTATGTCTGTTCCCAGACCCGTAAGGACGTATGTTCTGTGTATGAGCATAGGACATACGTCCTGCGTTTAGCGACGAAATGTGATTTCATGGGAATGGTTTGAGTTGGCAGAATCTTGGTCTGAAGAACAGGAAAGAGAAAATTTGATACGAGGAAACGAGGTATCAGAATCTGTAATTAATTATATCTCAGCACTCCGGACACCGATTTAATCGATTTAGGGCTCAAATGAAAGCTTTTTATGCCCACATCTTAAATAAAATTAGTTTCAATTCGTGTATGTTGTGAGGTGAAAGAAAACGAAGATACTAATTCGCGGTATAGGTTAGGGTAGTTGCCTCTCGGGTATATAGACTCGTTGAGTCTCGCGCTTGAAAAAATTTTCTTTTAATGTACTTGGCGCGAGACTCTACCGAGTCTCTTGATTCGCTTTATGACATTAATGTAAGCCAGCGTATAGACTCTTCGTTTTCTTATACTTCGAAATACGTATGAAATGGAGTTTCGGCTGACGGAACTATTGAAAGGTAGTTACACAAAATCCGAGTCCATGGTTGTTCGTCTGAGTAGTGAGGAAAGCAGTTCGCACATCAAACTGGGGAAGCGGAACTATTGAGTGAGGCACTATTGAGAGGTCGGACTGTATTATCGAGATTAAAACTTGAAAGAACCTGCCTCCGTTTGTCCAGACTGCCAGTTAATAATGATCTTTCACATTTCATTTTAGATTTCATCTTTCAACAAATCTTTTCAAGATAATTCTTGTGGCGATTAATTGTTGTTTTTCTATTAAATCCTTTAGTGCACCCATTGTATAATCTTCCGATATGGACAACGTTATTAAAAACTGCTAGTCCGTGCTATGTTTTTATTTTCTTTTGATATAATTAACGTCGAATTAAGGGGGGGGGGAATACTCGAATTTTACCGACCTTTCTATTTTCTCGAATATCTCCGAAACGGGGCTATCAATCGACTTGTCCTTTCGGCAGTCAATGTTTGACGAGTAATGAGTTCGAACTGGTATGTTTTATCGGATGAAATCGTTTTTTTTTTTTTTTTTTTATCGAAAAGTGTGGGCGTACCATTTATTTCGACTTATATCAAAGCCTACGCATCAAAAATGCAAAATCGGCCTCTGTAGCCCGATTTTTTATGGAATTCCGAACATAACGATCCAAAAACATCTTTGTTTCAGACAACGATGAAGGTGCAAAATGTAGAATACGATTTTGTGGTAATTTTCGCAATTGTCAAGGGCTGTGAGCGAAAATGGCCGCTCACAGCTGTCGATATGATGCGGTGGTTCCCAGAACGACCGTCAGATGTCGCCGCGCGCGCCATTTTCGAGCTTCTCCTTTATATTTTATGTATTTTTATATAATTGTCTATAATGGATAGCTGTATAATGCGAGGAACGTAAAGTATTAAATTATATATGATATACAGTACAACTATTTACATGTTATTTTATATAAAGAAGCTCGAAAATGGCGCGCGCGGCGACATCTGACGGTCGTTCTGGGAACCACCGCATCATATCGACAGCTGTGAGCGGCCATTTTCGCTCACAGCCCTTGACAATTGCGAAAATTACCACAAAATCGTATTCTACATTTTGCGCCTTCATCGTTGTCGGAAACAAAGATGTTTTTGGATCGTTATGTTCGGAATTCCATAAAAAATCTGGCTACAGAGGCCGATTTTGCATTTTTGATGCGTAGGCTTTGATATAAGTCGAAATAAATGGTACACCCACACTTTTCGATAAAAAAAAAAAAAAAAAACGATTTCATCCGATAAAACATACCAGTTCGAACTCATTACTCGTCAAACATTGACTGCCGAAAGGACAAGTCGATTGATAGCCCCGTTTCGGAGATATTCGAGAAAATAGAAAGGTCGGTAAAATTCGAGTATTCCCCCCCCTTAAAATAAATATCAACATAACCTCGACAAACTATTCTACGCGCGAGAGTTTGACAGCTTTCGCTTAATTTTTGTGCAGGCACCCATGCCTCGCAGGTTGAATTACCACCGCGGGACGATCCTACCGACCAATGAAAATGAATTATTTGGCACGTGCGCAGTCGCCTGTATACTTTCTAGATTTCCTCGCTGTATGTATATTGTATATACTATTCGTGAATTAATGAAGTGATATAAAATTTTTGATTCAAAATAAAAATTTGATTACGATTTTCATTACATTTTTGAATCCAACCCTTTTATTTCATCATATAAACTTGACAAAAAAATCAATATTTTATAAAAAAAAAATTCATAATATATTTAAGAGTTAGATTGGGGAAGTTTTGAACACTATCAATAACCGACCCAAATCAATCACGTTTTTTAGGTGTCGTAGGTCAATAAAAAAAACTCTAACGTTTCGGCCCGCGAAAAGGGCCCGCTTCAGAACTATAATCGACTAATAATAACCTACTTTTACATTACAAATTATTATACAAAAATATATCATTTCTATGCATTAATTTAACAGATCATTCATTTGGACTGTGCCCGGGCAAAGGCTATCCTGAATCCAAATTTTAATAAGGGCACTTCATCGTATGAACTTAGTATTCAACCCTATACAAGAGTCAACATATTAGGAAAACATAATATTGGACAGCAAGTTCGTCCATTCACGCCCGACTTGATTGAAATAAGCGCAATCGGAGAGAAAGCCCAATATATAAGTAAGCGAACACCAGGATTTCCACTTTTTTAAACCGCGTGCATTTGATAGGGCTAAAAAGCGGAATTTCCTTCATGAATGATACAATATTTATTATAAAATGGTCTTATTTTGTTATTCCATTTTTTCAATTCACTATTTTCACTCAGACTTATGACTTCAAGAAACTTCATCAATATTTATGTTTCTTTGTACAACATAGGAGTCCAGGGCTATATAAAGTCGGTTCCACGACCGATGAATCGACAAGGGTCACAAAACAGTGAAATTTGTGCGGGATCTCTAACGGACGGTGTCTATAAAATTGAATTTCGCGTCCCAAACACCGACGCCATTCTCGATTACGAGGATGGTGATCATATAGAAATTACAGGATTCGCACAGACGAATGGTTAGTTCAAATACCTACCTATGTGAACCTGGCACCCGACTTTGGAAAAAAAAAATTTCGAAAACTGATATAGATTGTACTCCGTTTGTACTCAATTGTACCACTTTTTTTTTCGTTTGTACCTCAAAGGAAAAAGAGATATAGCGTTTTCAAAAAATGACCCGCACCCCACTTTCGAAAATTTAGTTTTTTCCAACGGAAATCGCTTCAGAATCGTTTGTACCCGTTTGTACCACCGTTTTTTTCGTTTGTACCCGGACCCAAAAAAGGAGAGAGTCATTTTTTGATTTTGAGAAAACCCAACTTTTCTGTTTTCGGAGATAATCGGATTCTGCACACGGGGGTTGTTTCAAAATCGTTTGTACCCGTTTGTACCACCCTTTTTTTCGTTTGTACCCGGACCCAAAAAAGGAGAGAGTCATTTTTTGATTTTGAGAAAACCCAACTTTTCTGTTTTCGGAGATAATCGGATTCTGCACACGGGGGTTGTTTCAAAATCGTTTGTACCCGTTTGTACCACCCTTTTTTTCGTTTGTACCCGGACCCAAAAAAGGAGAGAGTCATTTTTTTGATTTTGAGAAAACCCAACTTTTCTGTTTTCGGAGATAATCGGATTCTGCACACGGGAGTCGCTTCAGAATCGTTTGTACCCGATTGTACCACCTTTTTTTTCGTTTGTACCTTGCTCCAAAAAAGGAGAGAGTCATTTTTTCATTTTTAGGAAACCTAACTTTCCTGTTTTCGGAGATAATCGAATTCTGCCGACGGGACTCGCTTCAGAATCGTTTGTACCCGATTGTACCACTTTTTTTTTTCGTTTGTACCTCGATCCAAAAAAAGACGGAGTTGTTTTTTCATTTTTAGAAAACCCAACTTTTCTGTTTTCGGAGATAATCGGATTCTGCACACGGGAGTCGCTTCAGAATCGTTTGTACCCGATTGTACCACTTTTTTTTTCTTTTGTACCTCGATCCAAAAAAAGACGGAGTTGTTTTTTCATTTTTAGAAAACCCAACTTTTCTGTTTTCGGAGATAATCGGATTCTGCACACGGGAGTCGCTTCAGAATCGTTTGTACCCGTTTGTACCACCCTTTTTTTCGTTTGTACCCGGACCCAAAAAAGGAGTGAGTCATTTTTTGATTTTGAGAAAACCCAACTTTTCTGTTTTCGGAGATAATCGGATTCTGCACACGGGGGTTGTTTCAAAATCGTTTGTACCCGTTTGTACCACCCTTTTTTTCGTTTGTACCCGGACCCAAAAAAGGAGAGAGTCATTTTTTGATTTTGAGAAAACCCAACTTTTCTGTTTTCGGAGATAATCGGATTCTGCACACGGGGGTTGTTTCAAAATCGTTTGTACCCGTTTGTACCACCCTTTTTTTCGTTTGTACCCGGACCCAAAAAAGGAGAGAGTCATTTTTTGATTTTGAGAAAACCCAACTTTTCTGTTTTCGGAGATAATCGGATTCTGCACACGGGGGTTGTTTCAAAATCGTTTGTACCCGTTTGTACCACCCTTTTTTTCGTTTGTACCCGGACCCAAAAAAGGAGAGAGTCATTTTTTGATTTTGAGAAAACCCAACTTTTCTGTTTTCGGAGATAATCGGATTCTGCACACGGGAGTCGCTTCAGAATCGTTTGTACCCGATTGTACCACCTTTTTTTTCGTTTGTACCTTGCTCCAAAAAAGGAGAGAGTCATTTTTTCATTTTTAGGAAACCTAACTTTCCTGTTTTCGGAGATAATCGAATTCTGCCGACGGGACTCGCTTCAGAATCGTTTGTACCCGATTGTACCACTTTTTTTTTTCGTTTGTACCTCGATCCAAAAAAAGACGGAGTTGTTTTTTCATTTTTAGAAAACCCAACTTTTCTGTTTTCGGAGATAATCGGATTCTGCACACGGGAGTCGCTTCAGAATCGTTTGTACCCGATTGTACCACTTTTTTTTTCTTTTGTACCTCGATCCAAAAAAAGACGGAGTTGTTTTTTCATTTTTAGAAAACCCAACTTTTCTGTTTTCGGAGATAATCGGATTCTGCACACGGGAGTCGCTTCAGAATCGTTTGTACCCGTTTGTACCACCCTTTTTTTCGTTTGTACCCGGACCCAAAAAAGGAGTGAGTCATTTTTTGATTTTGAGAAAACCCAACTTTTCTGTTTTCGGAGATAATCGGATTCTGCACACGGGGGTTGTTTCAAAATCGTTTGTACCCGTTTGTACCACCCTTTTTTTCGTTTGTACCCGGACCCAAAAAAGGAGAGAGTCATTTTTTGATTTTGAGAAAACCCAACTTTTCTGTTTTCGGAGATAATCGGATTCTGCACACGGGAGTCGCTTCAGAATCGTTTGTACCCGATTGTACCACCTTTTTTTTCGTTTGTACCTTGCTCCAAAAAAGGAGAGAGTCATTTTTTCATTTTTAGGAAACCTAACTTTCCTGTTTTCGGAGATAATCGAATTCTGCCGACGGGAATCGCTTCAGAATCGTTTGTACCCGATTGTACCACTTTTTTTTTCGTTTGTACCTCGATCCAAAAAAAGACGGAGTTGTTTTTTCATTTTTAGAAAACCCAACTTTTCTGTTTTCGGAGATAATCGGATTCTGCACACGGGAGTCGCTTCAGAATCGTTTGTACCCGATTGTACCACTTTTTTTTTCGTTTGTACCTCGATCCAAAAAAAGACGGAGTTGTTTTTTCATTTTTAGAAAACCCAACTTTTCTGTTTTCGGAGATAATCGGATTCTGCACACGGGAGTCGCTTCAGAATCGTTTGTACCCGTTTGTACCACCCTTTTTTTCGTTTGTACCCGGACCCAAAAAAGGAGAGAGTCATTTTTTGATTTTGAGAAAACCCAACTTTTCTGTTTTCGGAGATATTTGGATTCTGCACACGGGGGTTGTTTCAAAATCGTTTGTACCCGTTTGTACCACCCTTTTTTTCGTTTGTACCCGGACCCAAAAAAGGAGAGAGTCATTTTTTGATTTTGAGAAAACCCAACTTTTCTGTTTTCGGAGATAATCGGATTCTGCACACGGGAGTCGCTTCAGAATCGTTTGTACCCGATTGTACCACCTTTTTTTTCGTTTGTACCTTGCTCCAAAAAAGGAGAGAGTCATTTTTTCATTTTTAGGAAACCTAACTTTCCTGTTTTCGGAGATAATCGAATTCTGCCGACGGGAATCGCTTCAGAATCGTTTGTACCCGATTGTACCACTTTTTTTTTCGTTTGTACCTCGATCCAAAAAAAGACGGAGTTGTTTTTTCATTTTTAGAAAACCCAACTTTTCTGTTTTCGGAGATAATCGGATTCTGCACACGGGAGTCGCTTCAGAATCGTTTGTACCCGATTGTACCACTTTTTTTTTCGTTTGTACCTCGATCCAAAAAAAGACGGAGTTGTTTTTTCATTTTTAGAAAACCCAACTTTTCTGTTTTCGGAGATAATCGGATTCTGCACACGGGAGTCGCTTCAGAATCGTTTGTACCCGATTGTACCACTTTTTTTTTCGTTTGTACCTCGATCCAAAAAAAGACGGAGTTGTTTTTTCATTTTTAGAAAACCCAACTTTTCTGTTTTCGGAGATAATCGGATTCTGCACACGGGAGTCGCTTCAGAATCGTTTGTACCCGTTTGTACCACCCTTTTTTTCGTTTGTACCCGGACCCAAAAAAGGAGAGAGTCATTTTTTGATTTTGAGAAAACCCAACTTTTCTGTTTTCGGAGATAATCCAATTCTGCCGACGGGAGTCACTTCAGAATCGTTTGTACCCGATTGTACCACTTTTTTGTACCCCTCCCATTTGAGTACTCAATATTCTCGACATAGCCTTTGAATCTGCGTCGTTTGTACTCATTGGTACCACAATCCTTTTCATCTGTAACCGAACCAAAGGAAAGTTACAGACATTTTTCAGAATCCAACAACCGGAATTTCGTCGAATTAAGAGATAATCTAAATTCGAGTACGGGGGCTTTCCCCCCGTGAACGTATGGCCCGTTCCGAATTCCGATCGTACCTCAAAGGGTCCGAAGATACCTACGTTTGAAGCCCTTGACCATCTAACACTGCTTGCGAGATCTATAAAGACACTGCCATGCGTATTACCCAGAGAAAAACGGAAGTCGGGTATTAATCAAAGGTTGACTCGTTGTCTGTTAAAGGATTTAAATTTGCAGTAAGACATATTCGGTACGCAATATTTTCTATGGTTGAAATGATATACCAACATTATAAGCCTGCAAATTACCACGATCAAAATATGTACACCATCGTATATAAGATCGGGATCAATTTTCAAAATTTGATCACGACAACAAAGTTAGGTACATATTCCCGCCAAGGAAAGACCCAGACAAATGATCAAAGTGGCATTTGAAATTAAAAAAAAGCCAGCTACATTGGGATTTTTTTTTCAAATTGTTCACGTTTTTTTTTGCACTCACTAGGTAACGTTGAATTCGTTTTCTTTTCACGCTGTTCGTACTTCTATAAAGTTGCATGTAGTTTCTTGGGAAATAGTAATAGGAATTTTTTCTCTCAAAATAACACGAGAATCACAATAAAACAAAGAAATTCAACGTCACCCAGTGAGCGCAAAAGAAATCATGGAATGAAATAATGCATTATGCTATGGACGTGGTATTTAGAAAAAACAATATCATGAAATTTCGTTTCCAAATCCATATGTTGAAAACTTTCTGTATTTACGTAAGAAGAAATATATAATCTGGCGACTAGGTACACTTATTTGTTATTATATCACAGAACGCTGTATTCGGTATTGTTGGCATCACGCTTTTTAGCCATTCAAAATGTAAATCAACAGTTGTAACCGGCGTTTTGTGTATAAATGCCTCGCGCTCGCCAGCTGAGGTTCGTTGTTGATGGACGTTCCGTCGTGAATTTCCCATGTAGACTTGTATCTACGTCTTATCAGTGCTCGATAATGGCCTACTTCTTCAGTGCTCGCTAACCCGTCGAATTCAATGGCGCCAACTAGCGTATACACTTTTCCTGTAAACTTTATATTCATTGGTAACTGTAGGACTGTGTGCTTCCCTGTCCAATCAGAAAATCCACAAATTAACTGCCACATTAACCCAAGTCAGACATTCCGTGTCAACGATTAAGTGGTGCCCAGAAGTAATGGTGCGCGTGACGTCGATGGAGCCACAAGTTGTACATGGATGTTGGGCCTCTACATATCGGTGATGCAAATTCATTTCAATTCCTGCGAGTCCATTTTGATAACAAGCAATAGGGTCTATATCTAGGCAGACCTTGAAATGTGTTTCACATTTGGAGCAATTTTTACAGTCAATATTGATCGTGACGGAGGTATTCTCTTCCATCAAATTGTCACACATTCTATTGAGGTTGAACTTACAGTCTAATACGCCCTTCGCGTTCGGAGGGATGAAGTTATTTATCAAATGACCTCTTTGACGGTATACCTCCTGCGAAATGCCGTTCTCAACTACTTTTCTAACAAGCTGTAGGAATTCACATTCTGTATTGTTAACGAAATCTCGGTAGGCCTCCCATTCTAAGTATGCCACTATCATACATTGAATAACAGTATCGAAAGGGCATGTGTTAGCAACTTTGACTAGTTTGTTGTTAATTCTAATCGGGTTTTGGCGATTCGCATTTTTCAACAGAGGTATCTTTTTGTGTATCTTCTTGTTGGTTGTAGTCCTTGCTTCGCCATCATTTACTGCGATATCCAACGGCTTTCTTAAGGGAGTGAGATATGTACCCCTCTTCTTCGGTGGTTCATTCGGCTTATTCTTACCCCTCCACTGTTCCTCTTCCTTGAGGCATTGACTTATCGAGCATTCTGACACACCGCTCCCCGTGTCATTCAGTTGTTCATCTGAAAAACGATGAATCGATAATTGTTTGAAAAGTACCTCATCGTGAAAATTTTCCTTTTTGAATTAGATTATTATTTATGATTGCAATACAAATCTAGTCATCTGTCTAATTCTATATTTTGACCTCTGTATCCACAAATCGCACCACTGAAGTCCAGAACATAACGTAACATATTTGCTCATCATTTGAAATTCATTGGGTACAGAAATCGATTTGTATTTATTGTTATGATTATGTACGATTTACCTCTCCTATTTCAAATCTGCGCATTCACATTATGTGTCGTGTCGAAAGATAGAAAATCGAACTAGTTCGGAATTTACCATAAGTGTAAGCAAAGAAAATGAATGTAACCAAAGAAACAGAATATAACCAACTAAACGTGTGTAATAAAATGCAAAGAAATATCCCGTGATACAACTGAGTGCATACCTCCTTCTGCAGAGTTCGCCAAACTACTGGTCAAACTATATCTATCAGATGATCGGGTTTGTAGTTTCGGTGGTGTTTCAACTCCCGCTAGTGTTTCAACTTCCTGTTGGATTACTTCAAATTCGGTGACGATCTCATCAGTTTCATTGGCCGAATCACCTACGTAATGTAAAAATGAAAACATTCGGAGGAAACATTAAACGACGATATCTTGTTACATATTTAGTGCATACCTCCTTCTGCAGAGTTCGCCAAACTACTGGTCAAACTATATCTATCAGATGATCGGGTTTGTAGTTTCGGTGGTGTTTCAACTCCCGCTAGTGTTTCAACTTCCTGTTGGATTACTTCAAATTCGGTGACGATCTCATCAGTTTCATTGGCCGAATCACCTACGTAATGTAAAAATGAAGACATTCGGAGGAAACATTAAACGACGATATCTTGTTACATATTTTCAGAGCTATTTATGACACGCGGTATCCATGTGGAATTGCTATGTCATACAGCAAAGTGACCTATCATGAAATGTATTAATATACTGACAAGGGGATCTTTCAGCTACGGAGATTCCGACCATCTATACATATATCTATCTATAAAATGAAACGTTTCGGTCTGTCTACTGTTGACCATCTTGTTCTCAAGTAAAATCGAAGTGTTAAAAACTACTACAGCGACAAGTTAAATACACGAAATCAGCTCTTTGGGTAGACCTGAACTTATGCGTATCGTCATTTACTAAGAATGAATCATACCTTTATCATTTTCGCTGTTTTCGAATAAAGCATGACCCTGTTCGTTTTCGGGAGCTGTTATAGGGATGTCTTTGTGGTTTGCAAATAAAATTTTCATGGTACCTGCAAATTATATAATAATGACTAGATGATTAATTTCACCTATAAGGTGTCTTCGAAACTGTCATGTTTAAATATAGCTAACTGATTTTCCACGCTATTTCTTCAACTGAAGTATCGTTTCCCTGATCGCTGATACGACTGCAGGAAACTTCCAAAATTAGGCAAAGCAAACGTAAATTATAACTTGGGAAATGGACCTACAGAGCTTTTTTCTAAAGGAAAAATACCCAACATGAGTAAATACTTCAAATCGACGGCAGTATGGAAGAACGTGCTATCTCAAATTGTGCCAGAAGAACGTGCTATCTCGAACAGAGACTATATTATCATTGATATTGCACTGGAATTTGAGGTGCCTGGAGTATACAAAGCACTGTTTTTTAATAGATTGATCAATCGTTCCAATCATTTCCCCATTCATTTAGCTCCGATATAATACGGAAACAGAAAATTAAGGACAAGTTTCAATCAAAAAATTTTGTTAATTGAAACTTATCTTAACTTTTCTGTTTCTGTATCAAAGGAGCTAAATAAATGAGAAAATTTTTGGAACAATTGATTGATTTATTAAAAAACAGTGCTTTGTATTCTCCAGGCACCCCAAATTCCAGCGCCGTATCAATGAAAATATTGTCCCTGTTTGAGATAGCACGTTCTTCTGGCACAATTTGGGATAGCACGTTGTTCTGGCACAGCTTGGGATAGCACGTTCTTCTATACTGCCGTTGAAATGTAGTAATTATGTTCATATTAATGTGCATATGCACGCATACCTGATAATGACCGAATGTGCTCGACCAGGAATTTATCCACTCTTACTTTTTTCCGATTCATGAAGATTAATCGCTTAATTTCGCGGAAATATTCCTCGCTACGTGCGGATGTTGCAACAGACTCAACAGTGCACCAAATGCCCGTCCATAATGGGAAGAGGAGACATAAATTCATCAAATCAGGAACAAAATGAGGACAATGGTACGGATTACGACGATTGCCTGACGTCAAAGATTCGCGACATTCCGTCTCGAGGTCTCGTAAGTACTTCTGTATTTCTCTTCCTGTACATTCATGAAAATCTTCGTTATTGTCTGCATCCATTGCAGTAGTCTCCGTAACCGTGCCAATTTCTTCTTGGTCCGCTATCTGTCCCGTTCTTATCAAGATTTCCAACCTTTGCTGTGCCGCAAAACACACATTTTCACTGTTTGTAATGTCTTCGGTTGGTGATAGAGCAACGGTAAGGATATCCAACATGACGGAACGGAATTGAGCAAAATTCGCACAATCCGTAAGGAAACCTACAGAGAGAGCTTATAAGGTTACGTTCTCAAGGAATGCACATACCGAGAATATTCGGTGAGAGTAAACGATCTCCTTCCTACGCAAAACCAACACAGGCGCGCACCGCGTGCGTGAGGCTCGTTCGGGAGGGAACGAGGTACCAGTAGCATTGCATCCCCTCCCGAACGAGCCTCACGCACACGGTGCGCGCCTGGGTAGGTTTTGCCGTAGGAAGGGGGTCTTTTACTCTCACCGAATACTCTCGGTATACCTATAATGTTGAAATTAGTAGGCCTACTAACCGATGCACCGAACGAAAAATTCTTTTGTGCCAGAGTCAACGTTTTTGAAGCACTTCCAATTGCACACAGCCTTGATTAGATGTGCGATGTCCAAACGAATTACAGTATGCGGCATTTCGGATCTATGCGTCTTACCCTCAGCAATACTCAAACACTTATCTATGTAAGTGGATAATTTGCAATCACAAAACGTTAAAGATACCGCATTCAATAGGGCCTTTGAATTGTCTGTCACTATTTCGCGTGGACAGGGTGCTCCAGAGCTTAACCAGACACGCATCCAATAGGATAGCATATTGGCATCATGTTTCTCAGACACCATTTGAAATAAAGGCAAAATTTTCCCATTGAAGCCGGCGACAGCTTGGTATAAAAAAATCACATTTTTTCTGCCGTCCGGTCTTTCGATTTGTCCAATAATCGAACCAGTTGCGTCGATACTGATTCGTCCGATGGGATCTTTTTTGAGGAAATGTTTGTATACCCGAATTTGTTCGGGTGTGAAGTATATCACGAAGAACTTATCCAACCCGATTTGAACTATTGATGACGTAAATTCCGTCTTGTACTTCAGATCAAGTACTCCTTGTATCGGATCGGTTACCCCAACCAGCCCGAGCTCAAGATCACGAACTTCTTGCCGAGCTTTTCGGAGCACATTTTCTGAATACAGATCAGCTGGTTCTTTATCACCGAAAGACATAGTTTCATCAGCTTTCTGGCGACGCACAGTGGGGCCGAATCCCAAATTCGCGGACATAACCCGAAAAATCAAGTTTTGTTTTCGGGGTTTTAGAGTGAAGGAGTAAGTAAAGTAATAGTCCAAGGGTCGGATTCCAGACTGGGGAGGGTAAGATCCCCTATACCTGCTCTTTTATTCTAGTTCGAAAGTGACCCTCGCTCGAGTTAGACGCAGCGCGCTCCGAGTGAAATTCACAGTGTTGTGTTTAGAACGTGCTGAAGCTGACAAAAATCACGCCAAAAAATTTCTAAAAAATGGATTTGAAAGGGGAAAGTAAGTACAATATCACCGTGAAATTGAAAATGTATAGTAGTGATGCATGTGGCATCGAAAAAATAATGATTTATCTGAAAATTACCGTAAAACTGCTACGAAAAATTGTAAACACGTAGAGAAAAGTTGAGTTGCTCCCTGTTGTCCCGCGGTCTTTCTTGTTGGAGGTTGTAGATTGATGTATTGTTTAATGGAAATAACCAAAAAATAGTCCGCATTTTTACGCGCCTGCTGTTGGTGCACATTTTTGTAACGAAAAGTACATTTTTCGCAATTTCGAGCGGTGAAAACACAAAATATCGGGAAATGGTTTATACATAAGTTGTGTGGTTTCGAAATATCTACCCAGGGGTGTACTCACATTGTGGGCCCAGTACCCCAGGTGGGCCCGGTGAGGCCCAAATCAATTTTTTGTTATCATAACGCTCATCTTTTTTATAGCGGATTAATATTTTACGCTTTCGAAAGGAAATATTATGTGTCAAAAGCCCCCCCCTCCCCCCCAATCCATTTTCTTGTTTTTACGTTGCATTAATTTTACGATGCATCATGCGGTCTTCTGAATAATTCAAAAATTATTAATTATAAGTTATGAATAATATTTTGTAACAAATAATGTAACCGCCTATTTATACGTAGTACACTTTGACTTTTCAGAATCTTCTGCCGATGATCCTGCACCTGCGGTGCCTGGTTCTACCAGGAAGGATGCGGTACCTGGTTTGACCAGGAAGGACATTTTTTTTTTTTAGTATGTATACATCATTATGATTTGCATATTTTTGTAATAACCTAATTTTAAGAAAATTATTGATATTTGTGAATACTAACTTTACATCATTTCCATTTTTATATTTCTGTAGTCACTTAGTTTGAGCAAATTACTGTCATTTTCGTCTAAATAAAACATTTTTTTCCGTACAAATCAGCCATATTGGATCCGCCATTTTGTTTTTGAGATTTTTGTTTTCGGATTCGTAATCAGCGACCCCGAAAACCCCCGAGTACAGAGTTTCAACCGAATTCAGAGTTATGTCCGCAAATTTGGGATTCGGCCCCACTGTGCGACGCCAACTATACGTCGATGATCTCTGCAATTCTTTTACAATGCAGTTCCTTTTGGGTTTACGCAGTTGACGTTTCTTTGAATGCTGGACATCCTTCGTATCAAATGTGGATACGTTCAGCGATAAGCCATCGTTCGTTGGCGGGTTTTGCGCGGAAATATTTATCTGTGTCCTACATTCTGTGCATCTTCCGTTGACTCTCAAATATAATTCTCCAGGTGTGAGGCTTACCTTTGCACGTTTGAATGCAAACGCGC
This sequence comes from Tenthredo notha, assembly GCA_914767705.2. Taxonomy (NCBI): domain Eukaryota; kingdom Metazoa; phylum Arthropoda; class Insecta; order Hymenoptera; family Tenthredinidae; genus Tenthredo; species Tenthredo notha. The sequence continues at coordinate 2,572,460 of OU611923.1, read as the reverse complement.
AAGGTAACTTCAGGTTGATCCATAAATGGCTGTACAAAATATCAGTCCAACCGGGCTTGAGAGATAAATAGGATCTACCTTGATACTTGACATTATGAGCCGTCATTTTCATGGAATCTTCATTTGCGATGGTCATGGTAGTTCTTAACGGTGGTAGAATGTTATCTATGGAGTCCATGGACCAGTTAGATTGGTCACTAATGTTCAACCTTGCCAAAATAACAATCGAAATCATGGTAAAAATAGAACAAAGTGAGTAATTAGAGTCAAAGAAGACTGGGTAGAGGGTATACAAGCTATTTCTGACCAACTCGGTGAAGGTTTACCATGGCCATTTCCGGTTAAAGCTATAATTTTTTACGTTGCTGTACCTGCTAGAAAAAACGTAGACTTTTGTAAGTTTAACGTTGTAGCCCCAATTTCCAAGTCTGAATTTTTTTTTTCAAAAATCCTGTTCTTACGTGTATAAAAATTTGCTAAATTTCTCAGCCTAGGCCCAAAATCGGCAGGCGTTCACTTCTAATTTTTCTCGAGTTTTATTTCTTCGGAAAAAACATTGACACATCAGTATAGAAACAGGAAAAGTAGATTTAACATGGTGACCGCCCAGAAAGAAAAATGTAGTTCAGACTGTCCTGGTGGAGAGTTATTTCGCATATGGGCAAATCTCAGAAACCTCGAATTTTTTCGAGGAATTTTTTTTTATTTCCAATTCTTGAGCACATGCCTGAAATTTTGAGTATACGCCCCGTCAGCTGTGAGAATACAGAATCTAACGTGGTGCAACGTTTTAAAGGAACCCACTAATCAAGACATCTCCAAAACCGACGGGCGAATTTTTTTTTTGAAAAAAACGGTTTTTTGGAAATTAAATTTTTTTGTATGAAAGCGCATTCTTTAACAAACAAAATGATTTCAGGATCAGTCTGCTCCGATGGATACTTTCGGAAATATGAATTTTCGAACATAGCGGTGCAACAGGGGTTTACAAAAATTAACATAGCTCTAACTCCGCCATTTTTGAAATTTTTAAGAAATCCTTGAAGTTGTATTTTTCTTTTCCATAGTACTCAAGATGTTTTGAATGGCGCGAAGTTCCGTGACTTGGCGGATTTTTTTTTGAGTGAGGTGACGTGGATCCGCTCACCTAACGCGTGTAATTGTATAATCTTGGATTTTCCGCATTTACTCTTGGTTCCATAACTTCTTGAATAATTGTTGAGGAGATAGGGCGGGTGAATTTTGATTCAATAGTGTACTAAACAGTAGTGCACAAATGTATTTAGCTAGATTTTTCAACAGCAGACGATGTGCCAATAAAAAGTATGCGTTTTTACTTCGATGCACGTATTGTCTAATTTTCAAGAAGTTGTATTTTAACTACCATCTCGTGCGAGCACATAATCCTGTCACGCCTAGATTTATTTCTTTTGTGCCCTAGAACACGATCGATGTTGTCTGATAACGATTTTGATTGCTCATGAAAATAACAAAACTATATATTTCGCGAAATTGAAAAAAATTATCGAAAAGTGTCTTTCATCGCCTTTAAAACGCGTTTTGAAACATCTCTCTACGGTGAAGGGGACCCGAGATATTAATTCTCAAAGCCGCCCGCGCGCCACTTTTATAGTAAAATGCGATAATTCATAACTAGCGTAAACAAAGTTTTTGGACTAACCAAAAAATACGGGTCTACTTTTTTGACGTAGATTTCACGTAAAAAAAGTTCGAAACGATTAAAAAAATACGAGGTCCAAAAACACCCAAAATTGACCGATTTGAGGTGGAATTGCCCATATATGACAAAAATCACTCATATTTATTTATGAATATCTGAGAATCCTGACCACACTCAACGTTTATCCTGACGCCAATAAAATCGTGATGCCGATATTTACTAACATCCTTCATTCAATGACCAAGGCAGAATTTCATGTTCTGCAATCTCATTATACTTTTATCCCAAATGTTAAATATGTTACCTAGGCTTCTTGACCACAGTTCTGATTGGTGAAGCTGCTATATCCTCGCCTCTCAAAATACTTTGTATATTATGGTCATCACGCCGAATGTAAAGATATATATATTTTCTCGACATACGACCATTCAAAACCTCTGTTGCTTCTTGGTACACGGGAGCCGATAGATTCAGTTGTTCACCATTTTCATCAAAAAACATTAATCCTTTCAACTTATCGCTGATTTCACAGGGACTGACTCTTCTTTTTGGAGCCATCGTCGGTGAAACACGTCAAGTCTTTTTCAATGTTCGCAACTGACTGAGGAGCTCATCAAGTTTTGTGCATTGAAAGAAAGAATGCGACAAGCCGGCAACAATGAAACGTAGCTGCGAACGTAGCTGGCAGCCAATAACAATCCTTACTTTGTGAATTCGAATCAATGAAAATGATCAATAACACAGGTCAACAATTTTATTTATTTTTTCTGGGTTTCTGTTTCAATGCTTAAATTTTGATTCTAGACATCAAAAAACACTCAAATTTCCATTTTTAGCTTTTAAAGTTTGCTTTTTTTTTTCATTTTTGAACTTGAATTTTTGTTATTTTATATTTATTTGCTATTATTTATCACAAATCTTGAATAATGAAGACTCGAGTGTTCAGCAAAAACTTTTTTAATCGTAATTTAAAAAAAAATAATGGAAAAAAAATATATAAATCATCATAAATCAATATATATATCATTTTTCTTGAAAATACAAAAAATTGCTCTAGTTTCTTCAAAAGCAAACTTTGATCGAAAAAATTATTTTTCCCCTTCTTATTAACGTAGGAGCAACCAAAATTTCATATGCAGAAGACAGACCCAAAAATCGTGTTGACCAGTGTAATCAGTCAATGGTTTGCAGTTAGAAGCATGCTACTGATGAAATTAGTCGTATACTTATAACCGTAATCAGTCACTATTTACTTATACAAATTTAAAAGGTATAGACTTGCTAACCTATACTCGGGACACCTGAGTTGGGAGTTCAACAGCATTGCGGGAACTGTGAAATCCTCCACTTTCTGTTATCACATGCATATTTGAGGGGCGAAATGCGAGGGAATACAATCTTTTCTCGCTCCGCAGAGATCGCCCCTCAGCTGTTACAAAAGAAATCCCGAATTTTGAATTTTCAAATATCTATTCCTGTGGGAAATTTGATTCCGCATCTTTTTTTCCCCTTGAAAAAAGTTGTAGCCTTTGTCGTTTCCGAAATTTCTTCAAAAAACTTATTTTTCGTGAGGTAAAAGATACCTACCTTTTTTCACTTCAACTCGCGCTAGATTACCCAATTTTTGGAATTTTCGAACAAAATTTGCAGGGATGATTTATTATAGTATTTCAAGATTTACTGAGAAAAAAAAAGGTTAATATAGTTGTTAACAAGAAGCTTATTAATTATTTTACGAAACGTTGCGAAAATCAGTTACGGATATCTTCGAGCGCTTCGAAAGTCGAACGTATTTCGAACGACCGAAAACTTCCAGTGAGAAAGTTGTTTATTAAGGCCCATCCTTAGTCGCCCACCTCCTTTCCATACAATGTAACGAAAAACGGGCCGGGGAGACACATTTCGATGATTATCTGAGCCCAGGCATCGAAAACGAAAAAAAGGCCAACGTAGCGCGAATTCTATTTCAATTCCAAACACATACGTCCAAAAAAATGTTCGTTTCATGCGAAAATAGAGCCAGCGTTTGGTTATTTCTTTTTTTCATTGTCTAAATGGTTTTCCACTGTCAAAAAAAAAAAAAAAACATTTCATTATATAAAACATACCAGTTCGAACTCATTACTCATCAAACATCGACTGCCGAAAGGACAGGTCGATTGATATCCCCGTTTCGGAGATATTCGAGAAAATAGAAGGATCGGTCAATTTTGAGTATCCATCCCCCCCCCCCCCCCCCCCCCCTTAACAACGATATTAACCTTTTTCTTTCTCAGACGATCTTGAAATACTACAACTCTGTTTTTGGATCACGGTACAAACGAAAAAAAGGGTGGTACAAACGGGTACAAACGATTTTGAAGCAACCCCCGTGTGCAGAATCCGATTATCTCCGAAAACAGAAAAGTTGGGTTTTCTCAAAATCAAAAAATGACTCTCTCCTTTTTTGGGTCCGGGTACAAACGAAAAAAAGGGTGGTACAAACGGGTACAAACGATTTTGAAGCAACCCCCGTGTGCAGAATCCGATTATCTCCGAAAACAGAAAAGTTGGGTTTTCTAAAAATGAAAAAACAACTCCGTCTTTTTTTGGATCGAGGTACAAACGAAAAAAAAAGTGGTACAATCGGGTACAAACGATTCTGAAGTGACTCCCGTCGGCAGAATTGGATTATCTCCGAAAACAGAAAAGTTGGGTTTTCTCAAAATCAAAAAATGACTCTCTCCTTTTTTGGGTCCGGGTACAAACGAAAAAAAGGGTGGTACAAACGGGTACAAACGATTTTGAAACAACCCCCGTGTGCAGAATCCGATTATCTCCGAAAACAGAAAAGTTGGGTTTTCTCGAAATCAAAAAATGACTCTCTCCTTTTTTGGGTCCGGGTACAAACGAAAAAAAGGGTGGTACAAACGGGTACAAACGATTCTGAAGCGACTCCCGTGTGCAGAATCCGATTATCTCCGAAAACAGAAAAGTTGGGTTTTCTAAAAATGAAAAAACAACTCCGTCTTTTTTTGGATCGAGGTACAAACGAAAAAAAAAGTGGTACAATCGGGTACAAACGATTCTGAAGCGACTCCCGTGTGCAGAATCCGATTATCTCCGAAAACAGAAAAGTTGGGTTTTCTAAAAATGAAAAAACAACTCCGTCTTTTTTTGGATCGAGGTACAAACGAAAAAAAAAGTGGTACAATCGGGTACAAACGATTCTGAAGCGATTCCCGTCGGCAGAATTCGATTATCTCCGAAAACAGGAAAGTTAGGTTTCCTAAAAATGAAAAAATGACTCTCTCCTTTTTTGGAGCAAGGTACAAACGAAAAAAAAGGTGGTACAATCGGGTACAAACGATTCTGAAGCGACTCCCGTGTGCAGAATCCGATTATCTCCGAAAACAGAAAAGTTGGGTTTTCTCAAAATCAAAAAATGACTCTCTCCTTTTTTGGGTCCGGGTACAAACGAAAAAAAGGGTGGTACAAACGGGTACAAACGATTTTGAAACAACCCCCGTGTGCAGAATCCGATTATCTCCGAAAACAGAAAAGTTGGGTTTTCTCAAAATCAAAAAATGACTCACTCCTTTTTTGGGTCCGGGTACAAACGAAAAAAAGGGTGGTACAAACGGGTACAAACGATTCTGAAGCGACTCCCGTGTGCAGAATCCGATTATCTCCGAAAACAGAAAAGTTGGGTTTTCTAAAAATGAAAAAACAACTCCGTCTTTTTTTGGATCGAGGTACAAACGAAAAAAAAAGTGGTACAATCGGGTACAAACGATTCTGAAGCGACTCCCGTGTGCAGAATCCGATTATCTCCGAAAACAGAAAAGTTGGGTTTTCTAAAAATGAAAAAACAACTCCGTCTTTTTTTGGATCGAGGTACAAACGAAAAAAAAAGTGGTACAATCGGGTACAAACGATTCTGAAGCGATTCCCGTCGGCAGAATTCGATTATCTCCGAAAACAGGAAAGTTAGGTTTCCTAAAAATGAAAAAATGACTCTCTCCTTTTTTGGAGCAAGGTACAAACGAAAAAAAAGGTGGTACAATCGGGTACAAACGATTCTGAAGCGACTCCCGTGTGCAGAATCCGATTATCTCCGAAAACAGAAAAGTTGGGTTTTCTCAAAATCAAAAAATGACTCTCTCCTTTTTTGGGTCCGGGTACAAACGAAAAAAAGGGTGGTACAAACGGGTACAAACGATTTTGAAACAACCCCCGTGTGCAGAATCCGATTATCTCCGAAAACAGAAAAGTTGGGTTTTCTCAAAATCAAAAAATGACTCTCTCCTTTTTTGGGTCCGGGTACAAACGAAAAAAAGGGTGGTACAAACGGGTACAAACGATTTTGAAACAACCCCCGTGTGCAGAATCCGATTATCTCCGAAAACAGAAAAGTTGGGTTTTCTCAAAATCAAAAAATGACTCTCTCCTTTTTTGGGTCCGGGTACAAACGAAAAAAACGGTGGTACAAACGGGTACAAACGATTCTGAAGCGATTTCCGTTGGAAAAAACTAAATTTTCGAAAGTGGGGTGCGGGTCATTTTTTGAAAACGCTATATCTCTTTTTCCTTTGAGGTACAAACGAAAAAAAAAGTGGTACAATTGAGTACAAACGGAGTACAATCGATATCAGTTTTCGAAATTTTTTTTTTCCAAAGTCGGGTGCCAGGTTCACATAGGTCAAATACCTGAATTAAAAAATGATGCAAGTTATTCCGATAAACCAAGTTTAAGGTTACGACTTAGGAGAGAGCGGGGCAAAGGGGGCACCTCGGCTAAAAAAAAAAAAATCTCGCCAAGTTTTCTAATTTTTTTTTTTTTTTATAAAAATTGTTTCCCAAAGGAACTTTTTCGAATGAATGAAATAATTTTTTCAAAACTTAGAGGCAAAAAGGTATAGATAATGATGAGAAATATTTATTCGGTTTGACAAATTAAAATTAACACCAGACATTTTAAATAAATCAAATCATAAGCGGGTCCCGTCAGTCAGCATACATTATTAAAATGAGAACATATAAATAAAATATACATGTGAACTGAATGTTTATTTTATTAATAAAATTACAGCAAATCCTATACACATTTTCGTGAAATCGGAAAATGATTTACGAAAGTTGGACCAATCGAAAATGCAATTAAAAAAATTGATGAGGGGAGTAAGAATTCCAAAATCAAACACCACCAACCAAGATCCGGCCACAAAACGGGCGAAGTTAAATTAAATAAATAGGTGTATCTCACCAAGCGCTGGCCCGGATAACGAGGGTATTCTGACGCAACCTCGTAACTCGATTTTTGAAGGATAACTCGTATCTTAGAGATTCACTAAAAAAAAATAAGCCTAAAATATTTTCTATCATATAATTGTCATTTACATCTATAAAAAAACGATAAAACTTTCAAATTGGCAACAAATGATTATAAGTTTTTGATTTAGTTTGTTCCAATAAAATGGTTTTTGTCTCTTCTGTAAACCAGTGTTTTTTGAGTTATGAGGTTGCGTCAAAATACCCTCGATAAATGTACTTATTCGTTCCACCTTATTGTTAGCTCATTTGGTTCGGTCAACTATGACGTAGAAGTTTATCAAAATGATTGTTTGAAGATTATTACAATATTTATGAAAAATTAAATCTATTTAATTTCTCATCGGTATTTTTATTGTTTTTTCATTCTTGTATACATTATTGTTATAGTTCTTTGTAATCGAAACTTTTGCAATTTCTATTGAAAAAACCATAGCTTGACATCCGTTACTATCGCCACTTCAAGAAAGGGAGACCTATAAAAGACATGAATATTCGTACAATTAAGGCCCATCCTTAGTCGCCCACCTCCTTTCCATACAATGTAACGAAAACGGGGCCGGGGAGACACATTTCGATGATTATCCGAGCCCAGGCGTCGAAAACGCAAAAAAGGCCAACGCTGCGCGAATTCTATTTCAATGCCAAACACATACGTCCAAAAAAATGTTCGTTTCATGCGAAAATAGAGCCAGCGTTTGGTTATTTCTTTTTTTCATTGTCTAAATGGTTTTTCATTGTCCTTGGCTTTAGACAATGGAAAAAAGAAATAACCAAACGCTGGCTCTATTTTCGCATGAAACGAACATTTTTTTGGACGTATCCCGAGTCGAATTTTTTGACCTGTTTAAAACTAACTACATCTATTCCGATCTCTTTAGCACTTTTCTAATCTGATGTATCCTACGAACTTCTTCTTGTGAATTGTGCGAAAAACTGATTAATCCTACCTATTCTTATAGGACCTGTGTTACATCATATAAATATGCCAACTTCGTTTAAAACCTATAATAGACTAAAAACGTCCAGTTTGTCCTGTCTATCTTTTTCAACGCCACATGTGACTGAAAGATGATCATATCATTAAATTTTATTGATCTTAGGAATAATCATTATTGACATATCGTCTACGGGAATTCACAATAGCAAGATAATTTTTGAGGCTATAGTCATTATAATCCCAAATCTGGGGAACCAACCGAAGGATTTCTGACATGGCATTATACATTTCATTGGAAAAAAGGGATCCATGGACCAATCGAGAATAGGTCAATTCTTGAGATTTTTTCGATGTTGATGTAATATAAGTTCCGCTATCTAGCCTTATGCGCGTAAATTTGATATTTCATAAGTTTAAAATGAAACAAATGGCTTAAAATGGAGATAAAAATCTGAAATGAACTACCGTAATATACACATATATGTATAAAAATTTGTATACCTATTAATATACAAATTTAAAAAAAATGGGATGGGTGTTAATAATTCATAATAAACGTCTTTATCATAATATTTTCATTTCACATGGTTGCATCAAGTATAAATTGATGGAAAAAAAAATAACACCATTTTTTAATTTTTTTTCATTTCTTCACGAATGAGTGCAACTTTCCTTTCGTCTTCAATTCATAATTATTCCAAAGGCTCATCCAAATATTCATCATCATCAATCCACTCATTCAACGTCTTGCTCATTAACAGGTATGCCAACGTACATTTGGTCTTCCAAGTTCATGTGCACACACACAGTGTAGAGAGATGCAACGAGTATTGCCTTAACATCATCGGTTAGGTGACATTTTATAAGGAAAGCCGCTGTGTTGTGAGTAAAATTATCACCGTCTACATCGAAGCTATCATCTGTTTCAATGACATTAATTATTGCTAAATGCGTAGCTCGGCACCCACAGTCTTCTAAGCAATTACATACGGGTGCTAGTTTAATGAAGCTGTGAATTGCACCAAGAGCCCAATCACCATGATCTCCAACGTATTTCACGACATAGGACTCCGTTTGCAACACCCGTGGATATATCTTGGACACATATAATTTTTTATCCTTCAATAATTTTTCATACTGAAAGACTAAGCCATATTGTTCATATCCTCCATTTAACAAGGCTTGAGAAATCATATCTGGTATTTCTATCAACCTTTTATATTTCCCAGCACTGTAAGTTCGTGGAAGAACATTTTCGATGAGCTTGACCTGCCTTTTTCTGCTCAAGCAAAAGTCCTTAATTCGTCCTTCAGGTAATCTCTCAACCATTCTGACCATGGCTATGATTTGCTCGTGTTTTCTGGCAATTTGAGTTTCAAGATGCCACGTTCCATGAACTAATTTTAAGAACTGCCCGTTCAAATCTTCGAATTGAAAACACGAGTAAGCCCATAATGGTCCTAAATTAAGAACAATGCTGGGTAAATGGAGTAACTGGTGAATGTTCAGTGAGCAAAATCGGAGTCCATATAAATTTTCGAATTCTCGAACAAATCTGTGCAAGAAATCGATTGCTATTTCACGCATTTGTGGAGTTATCGTGTCACTATTGAGCAAAAAAAGTGCTGTTACCAGGAGCAGGTAGTGTTGAAAGAAATCTCCTCTTAATATTCCCTCTAGGACTGGAATTGAATAATAGAAGAACCACATTTTCAACTCAGAGGCTTTCCAATGAGTCAGGTCGTCTACAGAGCGAGGCATGCGGTGTACGAACTTCGGTGGTTTAATAGTTGTTAATTTACTATCTATGAGATCTTTAAAACGATGCAACGAGAATGGATATGTTCTGTATTTAATGTCGAAGAAAAGATCAAGCATTTTCTGGACTACACCCCCTTCGATCCCGTGCATCCTATCGATAGCCATACCTCTGACAAAATCTGGCATTATTCTGGACCATGCTGTTGGTCCTCGCACTCCCATGACTGGGGCTTCGGGACTTGCGATGCGAGCATAATTTTCACATTCATCTGAAGTTCTGAGATGTGGCTCAGGATCATATGGATAAACCCAAACATGACTTCGTGGACCAATCTGCTCACTGTGCCCTGAGCAGTAGCATACTGGACATCCGTATAGACCGTTAAACTGTGTGAAGTTGAGGAACGCAGCTTTGGCTGGTAAATCGCACGTGCCCATCAAAACCATGCCTCTAACACTAATCGCACGATTTTCTTGAGGTAAATGGATGTTGACCCCATGAGCCATTTCCTCCATTTGCGGTCGGAATTTTTGAACAAAAAGGTTCGCCTCAGGCTTAGTATCTCCAAACCACAGTCCCACGAGTAATGTATTCTCGATTTTTCTCCTATACTCGAATGGTAATTCATTAATACTCAAGTATAATGGCCAAACACTTATTTGAGAGGACTTGAAAACTGGAATACCATCTGTGTACCACGTGAACGATATGTTGTTTGGATCTCTCAAGAATCCATTTTCCACCCACTCTTTATACAAGGAACTATCATAAACATCACTGATGTTGCCAGGAGGTTGGTCTGGTCGGTTGAAGCGCTGTTGTAGAAGATTGTAAAATTCTTGTCGTTGATACATTTCTTGTAATTGGTTGATAAACGGTAATTCGATGAAGTAACAATTTTTCGTTCTTGGGCATGATGGACAGGCATCGTCAACGGATTGTAAACTCCTGTGACATTTAGAGCAGAAGAAATACTTGTTGACAGGTGAGGTATCCAATGCGAAGTATCTTTCAAAGGCTCCAAGACTATTTTTCTTTAAACCTTGCTGCTGGCAATGTAAATTCATCACAGCGATGATGTCCGCTATACAAAGCATATTTAAATCATGCTTCAACATCAAAGCTAGAATCATTAGCATACTTTCTCCAACAGTGAGTGGAGCACCTTGATAGAGCGGTCGATAATTTTGCCAATCATCATTTATTGGTGGTCCTTCGATGTTCATTTGCTCATGGTCTTGTTCGCCATCAGCTTCTTCCAAAACTTCCTCTTCACTATCAGACAGATCTTGCTCACTTCCATCCCACTGCATGTTTTGTTCTTCTTCACTTTCACTCCGATCTCCACGTTCCGAACGTCCAATATCTTCGGCATTCTCATCGCTTATTTCTCCGGAGTCTACTCTAACGCGTAGCTGTGCAACATCTACGTGTTCTTCCTCATTGTCAAGAACTAAGTTGTCGTGTTCCCCATTTCCCACTTCTGCTGCCTCTCTTTCCTCCTCGTATTCCACATCGCTTTCACCCTCCATGAACCCACGAAGATCTCTAGATAAATTGTGGAGAAGACAATATGTCATCACAACACTTTTATCATTAAAAGAATAGATGCATTTTATCTCTAGAGATTTTCATGAAATTATCATTTATTTACGTGTAAACTCTTCAAAACCCATGGTAAACTTTACTCACGGTTCATTGATGATGTTGGCATCACGATGTTCCTCATGATCCTCATTAACCTCTGCTTCGTTGCCTCGTAATAAAACACTCAATCGCCGTCGTTTTTGTTTTTGACTCAATTCATGCAATGGCTTACGAGACATTCTGACATATATTGCAGAATGTTTTTATTTAAATAAATATAGTCTTTAAAATGATATCACTAGTACACGCGTGAAATATTTTAATTGCAAACCCAAGCTTTTTCAATAAATAACACGAACCGGAGTTTTCGGTGGACATTCGAGCGTTAACAGAATAGTAACAATGAACATATTATTTTGTCAATCATAAAATTGCCAACTTCTGACTGTTTATCGGTCTACACGCTACCATCCAATATGGCAGACGCATTGGAGTTGTAGACACAACGCGGTAATAAATGTAAGATATTATACCACATAACGTATCAAAGAAAAATTAAAAAAATTAAGGAAATGCCAAGAACAAAATTGTATGCACTTATTTGGTGGCCTGATGGCAAGAAAGATATCATCAATTTGAACAAAATAAAAAAATCCGATCGCATAATTGGTGGCTACACAACTTTAAAATGGACAGATGGAAAGAAAAGCACTTCCGTCAAAGCCAAACTCATCGCTATTGGAGGTACGTAAATTTAATTGTCTCTTGAGTTCATAATAATTTTCTATTTCTTCAAGCTGCTCGTTATAACTGCGGTTACTTGCAGTAATTTTTAGAACTATTGCATAGAGTAATTACATTTTCATTAATTAATTCGGAAGAGGAGACAGACGTGAATCTCATTTTTTTCATTATTCCCAGAGAATGAACAGGAATTGGAGAGGATTCGTCTTACCAATGATGGCGTCATCGTAGATGCATCCTCAAAACTTTTTGATGCTGATGTAATTGCTCATAAAGCAGAAATGTCGCAGCAAGAGAAAATGATTGTAGAAATAAAACAATCGAATAAAAAAAGGGTCAACAACGAAATTCTCTCTGCTTCACCAATCTTCCCCAAGACGAATTCACCTGCTGCCAAAAATCGTCGAAAACTTCCTGATAGAAAAAGTTGCACTCAGACCAGTGGAGCTTACACTCAGGTGGAGAAAACGACAGCTAATCCACAAAAAGCCTCAAGGATGGTGAAAACTCGTACAGAGATGATACGAATTCCGTCCAAAGCTAAACAGCTCAACCAACAAGTGAGTCTGGATCATACTCGATCGATGTCAAACTCAAACGCAGATCAACAGCGAAATGGATTCATGGACTCTACTCCCCAAATGTATCCACGTTCATTGGTCCCTCAGTCGAATCAAATGGCACCGTCTCTAAGTCCTTGGCATCAATCAGGATATATTCATGATCACTATCCATTCCGTCGAGAATCGGATTCACCTGCTCATCAGTCATTTGAACAATCATCCGGACCAACTAATTATAACTCCAGTGAGTTTGGCAGCTATGGAAGTAACCATTTTGGTAATCCGCAAATTCCGCAGAAATTTCCACGCAAGGATTTTCCCATGTCGTATCAGCAATGGCCACTTTCGTACGGACCACAGATGACCTACGGCCTTGGAATGCATCCAAATAATTATCATACTGCTCAACAATACCCACCAAGTGCTGCAGTTCATGAAGCTGGATCTATCGGAGATTGCAGGAACCAGTATTCCAAATATGAACGCGCGTGGGATCAATTTTTTTTTTTTTTTTAAAGGCCGGTCTAAAATTACGTAGGTGAGGAAAGATGACTTTGAAATTTGGAAGGCATAAGAAATTAATAAACGTAGTCTGCAAATAAAGTTCAAAATTATTTATTGTCGATGGATAGTTTCGTGATCACCCGGAAAGTGAAGTAAAAAAAGAACTGAGGCACTTTGAAGCGAAAACAGAGGGATTCGCGATTTTATGCAATAGGAAGCTCGAACGCGAAGAAGTTTCGACTTTGGCCGGTATGACCATACTGAATTTTTGGAGAACCTGGAAGACCAGCGGAAGGCGGGGACAGGCGGGGTATTAGGAGCTGTGTTCAAAACAGACTCAGGTGTTTATCCTAGATAGACTAATTCGGAACATACCGCCCGCCTCGTTCTGATTGGAACGAAAAAATCGCATCTTGCTATACTTGGTTTGAGTTTTCCGGGTGATCAGTCTTGGATTACTAACAACTAAATTTACATGCTTAACCCGACAATGAGTGCGAGTACTTAATAACTAATTTTACATAGGAAACCCGACAGAAAATCGGAGGCTTACTTACTACGATTTAAGCTAAGAAGAGTTTGGCTGCTCGCAAGGGAGTGGACAGACCTTCGTGATCGGACGCTTAAGGGTTGTTTTCGCGGTACGTAATGTAACGACTCGCACAAGACCGTCGCGACCTGGATGAGTACTTATCACGCGCGCGAGTTCCCAACGCGTAGGGGGAAGCGATTCGTTCTTAATAAGTACCAGGGATCCGATCTTCAATGAATTTGAGGGAGTTTGCCATTTTGTACGCTGGTGCAGGGTATGTAAATAATCGTGCGTCCAAGCTTTCCATATGTGTTCGCGCATCGCCTGAACCTGTTGCCAGCGAGAAAGGCGATTTTCGTTTAGTCCGAGTAACGAGGGCTCGGGAACACTGAGAAGGGGGCGACCGATTAAGAAGTGCCCTGGGGTTAGTGCTTCAAAGCAGTCTGGATCATCACGGAGAGGAGACAAGGGGCGCGAATTTAGGCAAGCCTCGATTTGACACAATAGAGTTGAGAGCTCCAATTGCGACAACGTGTGAGTGCCGACTACTCTCTTCATATGGTGCTTGAAGCTTTTCACGCCCGCTTCCCAGAGTCCGCCGAAATGAGGCGCGGAAGCCGGGATAAAGTGCCAACGAATGCCGTCGTTAGCGAGTTGTGCCTGCAATTTGGAATTTTTGAGTGTAGCGATGAACGTGCGACGAAGTTCATTGTCGGCGCCTTGAAAATTCGTGCCGTTATCACTGTAAACATCGGTTGGCAGGCCGCGCCTGCTAACAAAACGTTGAAAAGCGGCCAAAAATCCGGAAGTCGCGTAGTCGTCGACGTATTCTAAGTGAATAGCGCGGGTGGCTAGGCAAACGAAAAGAGCCACATAATACTTCCGAGATCGTTGACCGCGACCTACGTACGGGATCACCTGGAAGGGACCGGCGTAGTCCACTCCGCTATGTGAGAATGGAGGCGACGGGTTTACTCTCGGGGAGGGTAGGTCTCCCATTAGCTGACTCGCAGTTCTCGCGCGTTCTCGGACGCAGGTAATGCATCGATTAATTCTTGTTTTGACGAGGGATCTCGCGCCGAGAATCCAATAATTTTGACGAAGAAGGCGGAGCGTCAGCTCGGTTCCTCCATGCAGTGATCGGGCATGGGCTTGATCAGTTATGAGTTCACTGATATGATGACGGGGTAAAATTCGCGGAAAACGTTCGTCGTAAGAGAGAAACGACTGGCTTAACCGCCCGCCAAGACGCAACTGATCCTTCCCATCGAGGAAGGGATTGAGGGGTCTGAGCGGGCTCGAGCGCGGGAGAGGTGTTTTTGATCGAATCGCTTGAATTTCCGCGCTGAAGCTAATTTTTTGAATTCGACGGACCCAAAAGTCGCGGGCTTCCTGGATGTGTTCGGCGGACCGTGCGTGTAAGGTTATTGAGGTATTGCGTTGACGAGCTCGGAATTTTCGCAGCCAGTGGAAAAGCACAACTGTGACTCGGAGGAGTCTTCCCCAACTTGAGAAACGAGAGGGAAAGTCCCATTCCTCGTTCTCTTGAGCGACGTGTGTAGTCGCCTCTGAGCGCTGTTCGTCCAGAGCGGCCTGTGGCTTGGCAAGGAGGTCCTGTGACGCACCGGGTTGTGAGGTTGGCCAGAAAACCGAGTTCTGACTGAGCCACGAAGGCCCGGACCACCAGAGGGGGTGGTCGATGAATTCTTCGACCGAAATGCCTCGAGACGCGCAATCTGCGGGATTAGCGTGCGTTGGAACGTGACGCCATTTTACTTCAGGCATCTTTGTTTGAATTTCAGAGACACGATTTGCGACGTAGGGCTTCCAGCGCGAAGGGTGCTGGGTGAGCCAGGCGAGTGCGACTGTGGAGTCCGTCCAACCGTACACCGGGATTGAGTCGTATCGCAAAACTTGTTTGACGTACTCCAGGAGACGCACTAACAACACTATACCATTCAGCTCTAATCGCGGAATCGAGACCGTTTGAAGTGGGGCGACTTTAGACTTTGCGGCTAATAGCGATATGGAGACGTTGGTTGGCGAGTTCAATACGCGTAAATACACTACGGCGGAAAACGCGCGTTGCGAAGCGTCTGCGAAACCGTGCAGCTCGATGGGGGACTGTGATGTTGTAAGGCCCATCCAGCGCGGGATGCGTAACGTGGACAAATTTGGTAGTTCGCGACAATAATTTTCCCACTTTTCCAAAATGGACTGAGGGACGTCGTCATCCCAATCAACCTTGGTTAGCCACAGATCTTGCATGAGCAATTTAGCATTGATGATAATGGGAGAGGCCCATCCGAGTGGGTCGAATAAGCGCGCGATAAGTGATAAGACTGTGCGCTTAGTACTTCGAGCTTTCGGAATTTCCTCAACTTGAAAAGTGAAGGCGTCTTCTTTCGGGAGCCACGTGATACCGAGTACCTTCAATACGGCGGAATCATTGGCCGAAAGATCGACCGCGAGGTCATGACCCACTAACGGAAGATCTGAGATTAATTCGATGTCATTCGCGGCCCATTTTCGCAAATGGAAACCACCACGCGCTAAAAGCGAGGTGAGTTGTGTACGAATAGTGCGTGCGCTGGCGTGATCGTCGGCCCCGAATAAGACATCGTCGACATAGGTCGAGTGCTTTATGACATACGCGGCTTCGGGAAAAGACGAACTTTCGTCATCGGCCAGTTGAAGCAATACGCGGTTCGCCAGATAAGGTGCGCATGCTGTACCGTAAGTTACGGTCAGAAGCCGATAGGGAAGTATCGGACCGTCTTGCTCAGGTCTGAATAAAATACGCTGATAATCAGTGTCGTCCGCATGCACTTGAATTTGTCGGAACATTTTTTCTATGTCCGCCATATAAACGAAACGGTGTTGACGCCAGTTAGTGAGAATGCCACCTATGTCGCGTTGTAGTTTCGGTCCGATAAGCAGGTGGTCATTCAGTGACGAACCGTTGGACGTTGCGCTTGATGCGTTGAAAACCACACGAAGTCTGGTCGTGGAACTACTTTCGCGAATAACTGGATGATGCGGAATATATACTGGAACGTTTGAGCTCGCTTCGGGCGCGAGAACTTTTTTCATATGGCCCATGGATTCGTACTCGATTAGGAAATTGGAATACGAGCTTGCGAGTTCCGGGTTTTTTTGGAGACGGGCTTCTTGCTGCTTGTATCTCGAAAGAGCGATTTGGTGACTGGTGCCAAGATCGGGAGGGGATTCGCCGCGGAAAGGCAAACGTACGATGTACCGACCGGAGATATCGCGTGAATAGGTTTTGACGAAATGTTTTTCACATTCTTCTTCGTCAGGTGAAAGGAAGGATTTGGTCGGAATTTCCTCTATTTCCCAGAAACGACGAATTGCCGCGTCAGTGCTGGACGCGATTCCACAGTGTGTCGTGGAGGTACCTGAAGGATGTGAAGCGCGGCGTTTATCGGTGGGTCCGGAAATTATCCAGCCCAACGACGTGAGTTGTGCAGTTGGTGATCCAACCGGACCTTGTCGAAGTGGACCCACTAAGAGGTAACCGTAAAGATCGGCTCCGATTAACGCGTTAATTGACTCTTTACTGGACGGCGAGGGGTCAGCTAGTACTAATCCTTGTAGATGCGGCCAAGAGGCGATGTGTCGCGACTGGTTAGCGGCATAAGACGTTATTTTTTGATAGACATATGCGACCATAGGCAGTCGGGCGCTTCGGTCGAAGCATGACTCGAGCGTGAGTTTTACGTATGACGTAGAACGTCCGGAATAAGTGTCTCCGAAGGACGTGACGCTGAGGTCCGCTCGTTGACGCGGAGTGCGTAATTTTTGTACTAGAGACTCCGTAACGAAGCTATGCGTCGAGCCTTGATCAAGTAAGGCTCGTACTTTGATAACGCGATCTTCTGGGGTTCGTAACTGTACCCAGGCGGTAGCGAGTAACACCGGCGAACTGGCACCGTGTCCCGTATTACTTGTAGCGGTTTTTTCTATGTGATTTTGTAACGAAGGAGTAACTCCGAACTGAGCTGAGGGCGATAGATTAGACGGAAGAAGATTAACGCTCGCTGAGGTACTTGAAGCTTCAGCGGCTGAGTCAACCGTCGAAGAGCTTGTAGATCCTTGAGAGTTTGCGTTCGTACGGTGCAACGACGTGTGATGTAGCTTTTGGCATTTTTTGCAACGATTTGAGCTTGGACATTGTAGCGGGAGATGTCCTGGTTTCAAACAATTGAAGCAGACTCGTACTCTTTTCGCGAGCGCATAACGTTCGTCGATGGATTTCTTATTCCAAACCGGACAAAACCCGAGAGCATGATTGCCAGAACAGTCGGAACATTGCCGTGGCGTAGTATTGTGTACGTTAGCCTTTCCCTTAGATTTATGATGTTGTTCCGTCGAGCGCGAGGACTCTGGATTTTCGATTTGAACCGGCGCTGCTATGCCGCGAATTCTTTCAGTTAAAAAATCTTGAAGGACTCGAAACGAAGGGAAATCGTTTGACGCTCCGAGGCTTAAATTCCATTCAGTTCGAGTACGCGGACTGAATTTTTGAGTAATTACATAGACTAACAAATCATCCCAGTGGCCTACTGAACGATTCAAATTCCTCAGAGCTGCTAGTGAGGAGTTAACTGTGTCGCGTAAACGTTTTAACTCAGTCTCGGATTCCGACTTCATCACTGGTAAGCTCACAAACGCATGAATATGAGCAAGGACTAAGGCCCGCGTGTTATCGTACTCGTCTTCGAGCATTTTCCACGCACCTTCGTAATTCGCATCCGAGACGGGCACGTGTTCGAGCATCAGAGCAGCATTGCCCTCTAGGAAAGATTTTAAAAAATACAATTTTTGACCTGCAGTTAACGATACGTTCTCACCAACTAGCGCCTTAAAGGAATCTCGAAAACTCTCCCACCGGGTAGGCTCGCCGCTGAATTTTGGAATAGTGATGCGCGGGAGCGCGAAGGTAGATGTGCCGGAAGTTTCTCCATTCATCGTAGAGTTTGAAATTCCGGTCGGAGGGGGAGGGTGATCTCGTCTCTCCAGCTGATCTGCGATCTCGGTGAGCAAGTCCAAAGATTCTTCGAAATCAGCTTCAGCTACTAGGAATTCCGAATCGGTGAAGTATGAATGCTGCCGCTGCGCATCGGTAGCTTTCTGATGGATTTTCACTTCTATGGCACGACAGGAAGACCATAATTCCTGAAGTGAGTGTATGCGCGCTCGTGTTTTGCTGATTGAAAAGTTATCTTTGCCGATTTTCCGATAATTCGGTACAATCCTGCGAATCTGATTCATATTCACGCGCTGTTCGATGACGAGCTCTTCGAAAGAAGGCATTGTAAAGTTTTTTTTGAATTTAAGATCAACTGACACTGCCTTTTAACAAAATGTGAATAACGTCTGTATGTTATTCGTTGAATGCCGAGGAGGGCGCTTGGTTAGTCACTTAGCTCTATGAGAGCGACTGAGACAACGATTTTGTGTATACTATGCGCTCTAGAAGAGCAAGTGTAAAAACATTGGGTGGTCGCTCTGCGAGAGCGAGAGAGAGAGCAACAGCTAATAGTCTCTCACACACTGTCAAGTTCTAGAGTGACCCACACTACTGAGTAACGAGAGTCGTTGAGCACAAGAGTCACTCACTGCTTCAGATCACCGTTCGAATTTCACACAGCTCACTATTGAGATCGTTTATTTGGCATACACGCTTCAGCACTACGAAACGAAAACAGAGTTGCCCTTGCCGTATAGGCTTTATGAATCGTATCGTTCACTGACTACGTTGATAATTAGGAATTATGAATTGTCACTCACTATTTCCATTTATTTTAAACTTTTTAGATCCGGCTCGAAGGACCATAAATATGAACGCGCGTGGGATCAATTTTTTTTTTTTTTTTAAAGGCCGGTCTAAAATTACGTAGGTGAGGAAAGATGACTTTGAAATTTGGAAGGCATAAGAAATTAATAAACGTAGTCTGCAAATAAAGTTCAAAATTATTTATTGTCGATGGATAGTTTCGTGATCACCCGGAAAGTGAAGTAAAAAAAGAACTGAGGCACTTTGAAGCGAAAACAGAGGGATTCGCGATTTTATGCAATAGGAAGCTCGAACGCGAAGAAGTTTCGACTTTGGCCGGTATGACCATACTGAATTTTTGGAGAACCTGGAAGACCAGCGGAAGGCGGGGACAGGCGGGGTATTAGGAGCTGTGTTCAAAACAGACTCAGGTGTTTATCCTAGATAGACTAATTCGGAACACACAACACAAAAGTCTGGAGATATAGCAATAACTAAATGCAATGCTCCTGAAAAGTCTGAAGTGGCTGGATGGCAAGGATCAAAAATTTTCCCACTGAAAGAAAAAATACAAACTGATCTAATTCAAACTGTGACTAATTTTGGGAACACAGAAGTCACACTATTGGAACCTGTTGGGAATGAAACTGCTTCTGATGGAAATGAAAACCTTGGGCAAAAATTGTCAATCATTGGTGAATGTAAGCGCAGTCAGATCCATCCCAATGAAAACTGTCAAGTCACATCACCCCCATCAAACATACCCCAGGCGGGTTCCCCAGGAGTTCTAGCTAAAAAACAGGGCGAACAATTAACCCAGAAACTTGACGAATCAGAAAAAATTGATGTCCCTCTTGAATTAGTTGTGATTGATTCACGAAATAAAGATGACGAAGAACTGGGTTCAAACCATTCTGGCTCTGGTTCTACAAGATATGACGATGAGAATCGGCGTGACGATACCACTGATGAGAACGACACAGAAGACGATAGAACATCCGAGAAAGAAAATGTCGACAATGAAATTGTAATCCTCGCCAGCTTATTGCCACGGCCAGGTTAGCATTCATAGCTTCAGTCCTTTTCCCTAATACTCTGGGATTATAGATTATATATAATTATATTATATTATTTAACATATTATATTATTATATTATATTATCTTATCTTATGAAAATTTCAGTCCCTCAAGCGGTGATAGACTATCACACAAAGTTCCTAGCTGCATTGAATTATAATCCAGCTAATTGTGACAAAAAATTGCCCATTTATGAGGAGAAATTCGAGCGTTTTAAATTAAAACGCATCCATTATGAATCTGGGGATCGTATGGTATGAAAAATATTGAAAAATGTTTACAATTATAAATATTTCTTCACGCCATTTTATGTTTCAATTTTCAGAAAGAAATAGCCGATGGTTGCGGATTTTATTTGCACGAAAATATTCTGACCTATGCACAAGCGGCAGCAGTCGACCAAAATGATAAATTCCAGTGGAAAAATTTTGTTAATAGAGTGCTTATGGAGACATACGGAGAGAGATTGTCAGATTATTGTGCACGTGGGTTTCGTAAAGGTGGAAGACCCGGCATTTGTAAACGTTTATTCACGGGGATGTATAGTGAGTAAATTTCTTCCATTCATACAAAAAAAAAAGATCTGAACGCAATGCCACCATTTCTTTTCACAGAGTCTGTTTGCAAGTTAGTCGAAAAAGGAGAAGTTATTGATATGAAGGACTACGTGAATTACATCAATAAACAAGCTTCAAATAAACGTTAGTCAGCTGGTAATGAAGTCAACGAGAGTAACAGCAAGTGATGAAAACCACTGCAAAGAATCTTCACCCGCCAGGGGAGATCATTATGAGTTGTCAGAGTAAAAAAAAAATAACTGTTTTTTGAATTGCTATAGCGTTAATCAGATGTAATTAAATAAATATATTTTGTGTGTTCTATTCCAAGCATTGATAATCGACCTTTTTTATTCCTAGTAAAGTGATTAAAGGAGTGGGGAGGGGGTATCAGAGGGGGGGGGGGGGGGGGGGAATGAGATCGAGCAGGGCTTACAAGGGTCTGTAAGGGTCAACGATGCAGTACTCCTAGAGGTTATGAAAAGGACTGCTCAGGTTTTGCGTATATCCTGGGTACATCTGAAAACCTCCTGAATGGGACATAAGTAGCATTTCAAAGGATACATTAGGCCTTGTTAATAATAGAAAATCTAAACCTATTACGTTCGATCAAGTGTTATGATACCCTGAGAAGTACTATTTATGTAAGTACTCTCCAGGTCAAAAAATTCGACTCGGGATGTGTTTGGAATTGAAATAGAATTCGCGCTACGTTGGCCTTTTTTGCGTTTTCGACGCCTGGGCTCGGATAATCATCGAAATGTGTCTCCCCGGCCCCGTTTTCGTTACATTGTATGGAAAGGAGGTGGGCGACTAAGGATGGGCCTTAATAATTAAAATAGAATCCTAATATGAATTTCAAAGAACTATAACATTAATATGCTATATTCACATATAAATCAATCATTAATTATGATACAGCTCTATAAGGATTACAAGGATAGAAGAATATACACGATAAAGACTCTGAATCCCGGTTTTCCCTGTTAAAAATTCCAACAGAAAACCATCAGAAGCTCACAGAATTTTCATGTCAAGCTTATGAGAATTTAACGGAATCCTCTCCGCTCCATCTGCGAGAGATAATCGATGAGTGTATTTCAATGCGTGTCTATACGTCTGATATCTGCACAGCTATATATCTTTAACGTAAGCTATCTGAATTCTAATGGTCCATCTGTATTTGTCTGTCATAACGTATATTGATATTAAAGATTTTTGTTCGCTTTTCTGTGCGCACCCTAAGGTCTTCGCTTCTGCCAGGAGTTTCAGATGAAATACGTATTCGTCTCTGTACGCGTCGCTTTTGGTTATCAGATCCTTTACGTAATTCCGCGATACAATCTAACAGTTGGAGACCGCAATTCCGTGAGAATCGAACTCGTTTCATTCATTACTGCAATGCCGTATACCAGATCTATCCGTATCAATACGTACACTAAACGTAATGGATTCTGAGCCGGATGTGTTTGACAATTTCAGAAACAGCCAATCGGCGCTCTGGATTACAAAACCCAACAAGCTTATGCGCACACTTACCCCAAACTGTCTGAATGGAATTGACTTGAACTTGCTCATTATTGCGTCATTAGATAAAGCTTTCAAATGTTACACAACAAAATAGATAAAATAATGTGCATAATCGCATATAATAAGTAATAAATACCGCAGCAGAAGTACAAAAGTTTTTAAATTGAAAATGAAAAAAATATCATAAGATTTTTAACAAAAAATTTCAATGACCTATATTGACAAAACTACGCAAGCACGCCAGACAAGATTCGAGTATTTTGTCCCACGTCGAAGTAAGTACTAGAGATAGTTGATTTTGGTTCTCTAATTTTTACGGTTTCCGAAATAATGAGTCTGCGCACTCTTACCCGCTGCGCACACTTGCCCCACATGACTCTAAAGCTCAACGCGCACTATGCCGAAGCGAAGCGATCGGAAAGTTTCATTAACATGTTTTCTTAGGAGTGTGCGTGCATGAGGGAAATTTGCTTTAGGTGAAAAAAACGTAAAGAACACTGGCGCAAGACGACCATAGTTTTTATTTCGAGGAATCCACAGTTTTTTTGAAATGTTTCACAAAATATGCAGATTTGATCCAAAACTGATGGAAAACAGAAAACAAATTTTTTTTTTTTAATTCTGAAAATTTGAAAGAATTTTTTTTCGTTTAAAATTAAATTTTTAACGGCCATCCTAATATGTATGCATAGCGTCGGATACAGTTGGGGCGAATAAAACGATACCGTGTTCTGTCTGGCATTGCGCATACAAACAGACAGTAGTACTTAGACAATATATCAACAGATACATTTGTATCCGGTTCTCCGGACAAATACGATTAGAGTCCTCGCGGATAAATGCGGATAGGTTTCCTGTTTGTATTTGCTCATTATTACGGCTATCTATGTCTGCGTCAAGAACCAGATAGATTCGACTGTCGTTCCTATACGTTGTTGTACGAAAATGCATATATGTATAATAGTTTTAATCTGCTTCTGTCAGTAAAAGCAGTGATAAAAACACATACTAGAACGAGAAGCAACGGATAGAATTCACATCCTATCCGTTTCTAATGGAATTTTTAACAGGGTTAGCGCGCGCAGAGCGCGCGAATAATATAATCTAGTATGAATAAAATATTAATGAATAGCAAACCAAATTTTCATTGCGGTCAGATTACAAAAAGGTTGATAATTCAGATCAAATCCAAATTCAAAAACAAATCGACTCATCTGCCATATATAGGTCGCAATACAGTTTATACCTTCGTTATTCTCGACAAATTAGTCATCAAACACAGATGAATCTTCTGCGTTTCTATTTTGGGCTTGAATAGGGTGTTTAAGAATACGAAATCTTCGAACTCTCATGCCGGTATGAAATCTAAGCCTTCTAGCCGCTTGGTCTTCCATTGTCACTGGTGCACTCACCGCTATACCAATACTGTTTATTCTCCGTTTTTACCGAATTTTTTTTGAGGTTATTTAATTTGATCGATTTCAAACGGAAATTTGAAACAAATCAAGACGTATATCAACAATAACAGTGGGGTCTCGTCAAGGGCGGATTTATCACTAGGCTGAGTAGGTTGGGGCAGCAGAAATGGGGCAAAAAAAAAAAAAAAACTAGATGCAAATTTTTCCACAATATTTCTATAACATTATTAGTATGAGAGTAAATCTTTTTTTCATCTAGTGTTTATTTCTTATTTCTTTTCGTTAAGGACGTTCCCAAGGGGTAGTCGTGCTCAACCTACAGAAATATCCCCCTATGTAAACTAACATGTATACAATGAATAAATGGTTGATGCGCAGTGCGCCCTTCCCCTTGCCTCGCATGCGCAGAAATAGAAAAGTAATCCTAGTGCGTCGATTTTCGGATCTGGCAACGTTGCATTCTTACAGTGACCAAGACACGACTTGTTTACGTTTGGTGGAGTATCTTTTGAGGTTATATTTTGATTCGAGATTTAAAAAAAAAAATAGACAATGACTTGACGATTAAAAAGTGGCAGATTTGTGAAAAAAAAAAGACTGCTGAAAAAATAAATAAAGCGTTGACAAGTATGTATAAAGCAAAAAAAAAAGTGCTCCAAACAACAATCGATGAAATAGTGGAATCCGAAATTCCTGATGAAAATAGAATAGTTCCATTGAAAGAACTAGGTAAAAATCTGAAATGCACTAGCTGCAAAAGCCTTTTAGATATGGAAAAATTAAGTGATTTTCGAAGAGAAGGGCTCCATTCGCAGTTTGAAATAAAATGTGACAACTGTACTGAATGTAGTTCAGTAAATACAGGAGTGCTAAAAAACAATATCTCTGATATTAACTCATCTACGATCCTAGGTAAGTAATCAAAGTTATGTTCAGATTTGTGTGTAGGCAAGTGGATTGAAAAATTTGATTTCGTTCAGGAGTTTATTGTTGTATAAGTTTGTATTTAAAAAAATATTTAATTCTAACAAGCTAATTATTTTTTTTCCAACAATCAGTTCAAGATATTTTATTCATTTTTCTGTTTAGGTTATGTGCATTTACCATTAATAAATAGAATTGAATATTTATTAATATAAATTAAAGTTGTTTATTATATGTTTGAGGTGCTATACATGCAGGTGTAGGAAATACAAGTTTAAATAAGATTCTCGCTTGTGCTTATTTACCTCGTATGAGTGATTACATGTATGAGAAGTACGAGAGTATAATTGGAAGATCAAACTTCGCCCGCCTTCGGCGGGCGAAGTTTGATCAAAATTATATGAAACGTCTCGTTCGAAGATGATAGTTATTGTAGTCATGCTTGTCATGCGCTCACATCACAACGTTTAGCGTATATAGTTATTTCTTTTGAATTTTTGGCGCCCACCTACCGCCATCTTATCTATATACGGATGTACCTCGAGTCCTCTACTTCCTTCATATTGTTTTGTGTAACGAACTCAGAATTATCACCTGGTCTTTTGAAGATGATAGCGGGGATATCGAGAAACATTTTTTTTTTTTGGGAATACAATGGGTGGGAGACTATCATCTTGGAACGAGATATTTCATATAATTTTGATCAAACGAGCCTGCCTTCGGCCTTTTCAGTAGCATCTTTTAGTTTAAGCTGTCTTAATGGATGGAGTTTTTTAAAACAGGAGTTACATCCCATGTTGTAGCATATTTTAGTCTCGTTGGTTTTATTTTCGAAACCCCCCCTCAGGAACCGTGAGATTAGCCCATCACTGTTGATATCATGTGCTGAGATTAGTGAAATGGCCGAGCGGGTGGTATTTATTGTACTATACCCTGCTCCCGAAATAAATCTTTCATTAAGAAATTTTATAATTTCTGATGTTTTTGAGTTGAAAACATCTAACCCTTTAGATTGAGCACACTCCCACCAACACTTGAGATTACTCTCATACTGTTTAAGAGTTGTTTTAGTAATTGAATCGATCATTACATTTACGGCTTCTTCGTTGATACCTTTATTTAGGTAAGCTGCTCGGATAATTTGCCTACCACCAATGAAAGGTGTGGTGATAATCGGTGGTCCTCTTCTCTGTAAGGAGATGTCAATAATGAATTACTGGGTTTAAATGTGATGGTGGGCTGAATAAGGAGAGATGCGAATAAGGGATGCGATGGCTAATCAGGCACCACAAGTACTCTCACAGCTTTATCATTAATTATTTTTCTTAAGGATCGTAGGACCAGTGCGAAGGGGAGGAAAGGCGTAAAAAGCCTCATTGTTCCATGAAACTGTGAATGCATCTATTAGCTCTGCTTCAGGATCAGGAGATCGAGAGTAAAACCTTTCGCCTTTTTTATTTACTCTGGACGCAAAGAGGTCTACAGAAAAAGGTCCGAATTTTTTCCTGATTTGCTCAAATGCAGATTGGGACAGTTCCCATTCCGTATCTATGTTGGTATTACGCGATGCTCTGTCGGCCTCTACATTTTCAGCCGATCTAATGTATGACGCTTTCAACCAAATTTTTCTACCTTCACACCAGTCTCAAATCTTTCTGGAAAGCTCGCTGAGATGAGGAAATTGTACCCCTTCAGCTCTATTTACATATGCGATAGCGGTTGTGTTGTCTAACCTGAGTAAAACTTTACAATCGCGTAAATCGGAAGCAAAGCATTTCAGGGTAAAAAACGCAGCAAGTAGCTCAAGATAATTTATGTGTCTCTTCCTTTCTTCTTTACTCCAGAAACCGGAGGCACTTACATCGTGGCAATAACAGCCCCAACCTGAGAGCGAAGAATCAGAAAATATCTCATTGCAAAAGTTCTGCTTTCTAATTGGATTTGAGCCGATGGCTGCATTTGTTTTCCACCATCCAAGGTCATCTACCATACCTTGATTTAATATAATTTTTTGTTCATAATCCCCACCGTTAAATTTCAAAGCTAGGAATTTTTGTCGTTCAAGTCTTTTGCAATGAATAAAGCCGTACGCCACTGTTGGGCATGCAGCTGTCAAAATTCCGAGGAATTTTGCAAACTCACGAATTTTCAGACTATTCCCTTTTTTACACACACTTGCAATTTCTGTAATTTGATTTTTCTTTTTATCTGTTAGATTTAGGACAATTTTCACTGAATCGATGATAAAGCCTAGGTATTTACATCTTTGGCTGGCCCTTAATACCGTGAAGTTATGGGGAAGCCGAACGATAGCCGCACTATAGTTCGACCAACACACGCTCACGTTGCGTACCTGAGCTTTTACTAGCTGACAGTGACTGCCAACTCGATTCGTCCGGCGCCTGTCACCGAGGCTCAAGGATATCTCACTATAGTTTAGTATCCTTGAGGCGCCGGGCGCATCGAGTTGGCAGTCACTAGCAGTAAGCAGAAGCTCACGTACGCAACGCGAGCTTGTGTTGGTCGAACTGTAGTGCGGCCATCGTTCGGCTTCCCCATAACTTCACGGTATACTTTTCTGAAAATTGATTACAAAACCGAGATGTTCCAACAACTCAGCTACTACATTAGTATTCTGTTCACACAAGGCTTTTGATTTATTGATGAAAAGAAGATCGTCTAAGTATAGTATTAGTAACATCCCGTTCGATCTCAATTTGTTCACTACCGGTTTTAGTATTTTTGTGAAAATATATGGGCTCATACATAAGAGCCATTCCACGTCAAACCGGACGAAATAAATCAAAAATTGACCTCGATGTTATCGATTTCGCTATAATTTTTTTTACGGGTTCTATGGAACGAATAAATTAATCGAATGATTTTTTTTTTTTTTTTTCGGCCCCTATTTTTTAAGTTACACGGGGGTGAAATTCAGGAAAAAGAGCCAAAAATCGAAAACATACTCCCCTTCAAACGGTCATATCTTTGGTTGTATTCGTCCTAGAGACTTCATTCAAGAACCATTTCAAAGCTATTGAATGACAGTATTATTATATATTTATTTCATTCTGCGATAACAAACAATTTCATTTGTTATAAACAAATATATTATTCAAACGTGATTTTCAAAGCAAGCTCCAAGCGATAAAAATCTCAAAAAAATATGAGCGTATTCCTTGATCAATTCTCTACAAAATCGTAAAAAAAAATCGATGGAGACTCGATGGGAACTATGTTCAAACGATTTATTTATAAGCGACGGCGCGCGCTGCCGCTGAAAGACCCGGCTCGGGTACGGTTTTTCAACGCCAACCAGCTCTGTGAATCGTATGATGCGCTAGACGTGCGTAATTTCTGTGCCTCTCGGTCTCTACCTCGGTATCTTCTTCCGATCTCTTTCCTAGCGCTCCGCACGTCGTCGTCCCTCGGGGTCTGACTGGGGTGGACGACCAATTCTTTTTTTCAAACATAAATGAGCAATGTGTAGGTGATGCTTTAGCTAGAGTGGTTACGCGCGCGCACGGCCCTGATGATCTGCCTATCCAAGCCTTTAAGACGTTTCGTCCGCTAATCATGCCTCTTATCGTATCGCTCTTTAACACCTCGCTCCAGGATGGTGCTTATCCCTCCCTATGGAAGTTTTCATACGTGACACCTCTACCTAAAGTGCGTGATGCACATGTGTGTGCTGATTTTAGGCCTATCTCTTTGCTTTGTGCTATCTCTAAGGTTCTAGAGCGAGTAGTTTTCGACCAGATGACGCGATACCTGGAGGTGAATAACTTACTTAACCCACGTCAGACAGGTTTCCGGAAAGGTATGGGGACGCAGACCGCTGTATTACGACTAGTAGACGATATTCGGCAAGGTATAGACGACCGTATGGTCACTGTCGCTGTGTTTTTTGATCTTAGCAAGGCTTTCGACATGGTTGACCACTCACTACTGCTTCAAAAGCTTCGAGGCCTGCAATTCTCGGAGACTTGTATCGCGTGGTTCTGTTCGTATCTAAGCGGCCGCCTCCAAGCGGTTCGCGACGGTGAGAATGGTCTTTCTGACTGGCTTTTTATCCGATCAGGAGTTCCGCAGGGCAGCGTTCTGGGTCCTCTCTTTTTTTCGGTCTTTATAAATGACCTACCTTCATGCCTTCGTCACTGCTCGCACCTACTCTATGCCGATGACCTGGTGATCTACCTTCGCTGCCTGCCTGCACAGTTCGCTGACGGTGTGCGCTTGCTGAATGACGATGTTGAGGCTATTGTAGTTTGGGGGAGCAGGACGATTCGGCGCGGCCGTTTCGGCGCGACCGTTTCGGCGCTGGGACGTTTCGGCGCGAGCCGTTTTGGCGCGAGCCGTTTTGGCGCGAGTCCTTTCGGCGCTGGGACGTTTCGGCGCGAGCCGTTTTGGCGCGAGCCGTTTCGGCGCGAGTCCTTTCGGCGCTGGGACGTTTCGGCGCGAGCCGTTTGAGAGCACGTCTTCTGGCATGAAGACGCTTTGGCGCGTCTTCTTTTGCACAGGGAAGTTTCTAATCAAGTTTTCTGATCGATTATTCCTGCATCCACTTGCGAGCTAATATTCTGTCATTTCTTCATTATTTCGGTTTATATTTGAACTAGTCGGTTAATTTTTTTTCTTTTGTGGCTGAATAAATAACCTCAGAATTATTTGTCCGGTCGCCGGTCGAATATCCTAAAAATCGTTCATTTGTTGAAAAAAAAATGTAAATCCATGCCCAGTATGAAACGCGCAGTCGGTGGTTACCGCACCTGAAGGTTGAAATGGGTTAGGAGACTAGTTTCAAACCCCCAAAAGTTAAAATAGGTTAGGACACTAGAATTGCACCCTTGAAGGTTAAAATAGGTTAGGACTCCATTGATCTGTCGCTTATGTGAAACCACAACACCATTACAAAACCAACACATTAGTGGGCCACCCCACTAATCCTACACACACACACACACACATGCAAAATACTCAGAAGGTGGCTGTGGCTCCCGGGAGGTTAGAATAGGTTAGAACAGGTTAGAATAGGTTAGGCCACCCCACTAATCCTACACACACACACACACATGCGAAATACTCAGAAGGTGGCTGTGGCTCCCGGGAGGTTAGAATAGGTTAGAACAGGTTAGAATAGGTTAGGCCACCCCACTAATCCTACACACACACACACACATGCGAAATACTCAGAAGGTGGCTGTGGCTCCTGGAAGGTTAGAATAGGTTAGAACAGGTTAGAATAGGTTAGGCCACCCCACTGATCCTACACACACACACACACATGCGAAATACTCAGAAGGTGGCTGTGGCTCCTGGAAGGTTAGAATAGGTTAGGCCACCCCACTAATCCTACACACACACACACACATGCGAAATACTCAGAAGGTGGCTGTGGCTCCTGGAAGGTTAGAATAGGTTAGAACAGGTTAGAATAGGTTAGGCCACCCCACTAATCCTACACACACACACACACACATGCGAAATACTCAGAAGGTGGCTGTGGCTACGAATACACAGAGTGTCTTTTAAATAGGTATACAAGCTTACATAGGGCGATTCGTGTTCGAAATAGAAAACGATTTATCGCAAAAAAAAAAAAAATGATAAAAAATCGACCAACAAAATTTCAAAACTTATTACCTTTCTTCTGAATAATTTCTTGTTGGTTTTCTTTATTTATTCTGCGAAAACCCGTCTTCTATTCTAGAGAGGAATAGCCGCTTGTAGGTTCGTATGACTAATTGAAAGACACCCTGTATATGTTCACCGCGTGTTGCGGCGACTCTATCCGATCCGAGTACAGAAGTCCGTGCGAACTCAGATCAGGGTGATGTTTATTTTTTGAGTGTAGCTACTATAGCTTCATACGAAAGTCATTACAGACAAAACGACCTGTTTTGATGTTTTATTTGAAGAGCAGGTAGGTATTGTGCTCCCATACGGCCTTTGTCTTTAAATTCAGAGTTGAGTTGTTACCAGCAAACGCCGGCAACACGGCAACCCACATACCAATCCCTCACGCGCGCCGGGGTTAGAGGGGAGAACCGGCGGGCGCTGCAACGCTCGACCGAAAAACGCTTCTCGCATGCAAGGTAACTCCACTAGTTAATGAGACCCGACGGTTTCGGAGTAAAAATCAGCTAGCTACTGATATTCGAATATCAACATATACTTCGAACCATTATAGTATATGCTATATATCTGTACAGCGCCAAAACCAAACAATAAAAGACTTTAGAGTGTTGTAACCGACGCCTCTAGTCGACTTTTTGATTTCCCCCTTCCAACCCTTCCTCACCTCCCTCATCCTTTCCCCCTCCCTCCTCGTCTGCGGATGACGCCGTCACCCGCCTTCACGGCCGAGCGCGTTCTCACGTCCGACGAGGTCCGGCAACTCGCCTGCGCTCAGGCTTACGCAGCTCGCTGTACCGCGGAGAACCTCCCGGGGTGGACGACGGGGCCCACCACCAGGTCAGCAGGGACCCAGACGAGCCGGATCCCACGGCCGACGCTCCGTACTGTCCGGGTAGAATTAGAATTAGAATTAGAATTTTATTTAAATGCCTATGACAATGTTAGGCAACTGTAATACAGAGAGCATACAATAGTGAGAAAAATAAAAGTAACTAAAAACTAGGCTTAAAAGCTAGAGATAGAGACAAGGTAGAGTAAGCAGAGACTAAGTAGAATAGTGAAGAGAGCAGCAAAGAGAGACGAGGAGACAGATAGGCGAAAGACAAGCGAAAAGAAGAGCAAAGAGGTGGTCAGGAGGCAGACGGAGATAAGACAAAGAACGAGAGAGAGACAGAGGCAGTTGCGCTGGGGCCTACTGACGAGCATCCTCGGTGTTGAACAGATACTCATGGAGACCACGCTTAAAGGCCGAAAGCGAACGGACTACCTTAAGGTCAGGAGGGAGGGCATCCCATTGGCGGATGGCCACCGCAGAAAACGAGTTCGCTAGCGCTTCAGTTCGCGGACACGGAGGCAGAAAGTCGCCGCGGGGAATCCTGGCCGAGCCAGCAGCCGTAGCACTGCGCTTAGTGAAAAGCTCGCGAAGGTATGCCGGACGGCCAGAGCGGATAGTAATGAAGAAGACCGCGAGTAGAAAGTAAAGACGCCTATCTTTGACCGTAAGCCAGCCGAGCCGCCGACGATAGGGCGAGATATGCTCATCCCTGGCGACACCCCACACGAAGCGCACGCAGTTATTCAGGAGACGCTGCAATTTAGTGTTAAGCACGCCCGAGAGGTCGTTATAGACCACACAGCAATAATCGAGCAACGGGAATAGGAGCGTGACCACGAGCCGTCGACGGAGGTCCTGGGAGAGAAGGCGCCGAGACGCCGCAAGTTGCCGAAGACTACAATGCAGGCGGCCAGAGATAGATGCGACCTGAGCCGACCAAGAGAGCTTGCTATCCAAGATCAACCCCAGATTGCGAACGATCTGAGAATAGCACAGAGGAGAGCCATCGAGGAGAAGCGGCGGAAGCGAAGCGAGGTCCAGCCGGGAGATGTAAGAAGAGCTGCCAAAGATACATACGTGGGTCTTAGCTACGTTAAGCCGGAGGTGACAAGCAGTCGCCCAGGATAAGACAGCACTGGCATCCTGGTTTACCCTCTCGAGACAGTCCGAGAGGTCCCCCGGAGCACACTGACAATAAACCTGCAGGTCATCGGCGTAGATTAGGTGGTTCGTATGACGCAAGACCTCGGAGATATCATTGATGAACAAAAAGAACAGCAGAGGCCCCAGAACCGAGCCCTGGGGAACCCCTAAGTCAAGCGGAGCCCAAGAGGATAAAGTCCCATCAGTTCCGGCTACCGCCTGAGATCGACCTTGAAGGTAGCTAGCGACCCACCGGAGCGCGTGCTGCGAGAGACCTAACGCAAACAGCTTCGCCAGCAGGATGGCATGCGGAATTGTATCGAACGCCTTGCTAAAATCAAAAAGTACTAGGACCGTAAGTTTGCGATTGTCGATACCCCTGCGAATGTCCTCAGTGAGGCGCAAGAGAGCTGACTGCGTGTTGAAACCCGAGCGAAAGCCCGACTGCCTCGGATCAAGTCTCGCGGAATCTTCGAGATAACTAGTAAGCTGAACGAGTACGACGCGCTCGGGTAGAGAGGGGTACGCAGACCGACGGCCCTAGACGAGCCCGCTACCCGCCGGCTCGGAACCTGGCCACTGAACGGAAGACGACTCAACCTTCCAAGACCTTCTCCGGGGTCCCGGTCGAACCGTTGGTAAAAACAGAGGTTGTTCCGCCTGTCCAGGTCCCAGTCCGGGCCCAGACCGCCCACGCGATCCACCTACCACCGGGAGCGCTACCGCCGGCCATCCCGCAACACGCCGACTTCCGAGGCCCGCAACACCGCCGGGTCACCGCTACTCCTCCGGCCCGAACCCCCTCCAGGACCCCGACCAAACCATCACCCGGTGCGGTCGTACTGTCTCCGGCCAAGCTCCTGCCTGCCTACGAGCCCTACGTGGACTGCAGGGCTCCGAAGCCGAAGCGCCGCAGCGTACAGATCCTCACGGACGAGGAAATCGCCGCCCTCGCCCAACGCGGCATTACCCGTCGCCGTTAAGGCACGGGATTTTTCCCGGCTGGTCGCAAGACCGGCCACACAAACAACCCAAAAACACAAGTCGAGCGACGGGGGTTACCTCCCGTCAACAGAGTATCAGTCGCTTATCAGTGTTCGTTATAGACGAATCTTGCGTGTCTGTCAGAGTGAAAGATATTATGGAAGGTGATTTACTTTCTACGCGAGGCAATCCAAAATACGTCCACGAAGGGTTTTCGTATATCTTTGATAAATTGAGTGGCTGTAGAATGAAAAAGTTCTGGAGGTGCTCCAGAAAATCGGATGGATGCAAGGCTCGTCTACATACATGTAGTCGCACGAACGGGGTATGTTTCCATGATCATTATTTTTAATATTATCGTAGGTATAATCTCGAAATCTTATACGATCTGGCATACTTCGGTCTTCGCTTTTCTTTGATTAGTCATCGTTTGGAGAGTTTTCACGTATTCTGAGATACGTCTCTGAATGCATTTATCAATCTTTTCACATGACCTTTGCATTATTTTATGACACTTTGCTTTCGGTTAGTCAAAATTTTCGCTAGTAAACAGACGGTCTAGTTATATCTTAGCTCTTGTTACATAATTAACAGTCAAGGTACTGACGATGGTGAATATGCACAGTAGGATGGTCCTTATTTGGGGTGTTTTCGAAATTTTCTGCGGACAAGGCGGAAAAAGCTTGCAAATAAATATAAACAAAAGTACGCAAAAGTTGAAGTCTGTAGGTCACCTCAAAGTACTGCCCACAGGGCAGTAAATTTGCCCATTTGATTTACATAGGAACTCGGGCTCAATGCATTATTTTTTTTTCTCTGCCTTAATAGTGTTCCGAAAAATCTGAAATTTGTCATACGTTCACCCTATAGTCATGGGTATTCCATAAAAAATTGGGCAATTTTCGGCGATAAAAGTTTCGAAGTTCCAGAACGTCAAAACTTGTGTTTCGAAGCCGAAAATCACCATTTTTACGTTCTGGAACTTCGAAACTTTTATCGCTGAAAATCGCCCAATTTTTTGTGGGATACCTATAATTATAGGGTAGACGTATGCCAAATTTCAGATTTTTCGGAACACTATTAAGGCAGAGAAAAAAAAAATAATACATTGAGCCCGAGTTCCTATGTAAATCAAATGGGAAAATTCACTGCCCTGTGGGCAGTACTTTCAGTTGACCTACAGACTTCAACTTTTGCGTACTTTTTTAAAAATTTATTTGCAAACTTTTTCCGCCTTGTCCACGGAAAATTTCAAAAACACCCCAAACAAGGACCACCCTAATGCACAGCCATGGGAGTGATCCCGGATTGATCGGCGCAGATCTAGTGAAAAACGCTATCAAGCGGAGAGCTAATGAGACAGTAGAAACGCCTGCTCAGATAATTTCGAATGCAATGGCAGGTACGTCATCCGCATTGCAAGGGCAATTATCGAACAAAGGAGCCCTCCAAAATATTATACAGCGTAAACGTCGCGTAGTTCATGCTGTGCCACCGTCGCCAATTAATTTGACGCAACTTGTATTGCCTGAAGCGTACAAAAATTATGTCGTGTCATCAGACCAGACGATTCGCTTTCTGTTGGGCGATACAGGAAACAGCGAAGATCGCATCCTTCTGTTTGGGCGAGACGATGCTCAAGAGTGGAGCTCTCACGTGAAAAATTTATATATGAATGGCACATTCAAATTGGCCCCACCATTGTTTACACAAGTTTTTGCCATTCTTGTCGAGCGTGAAGGTTTTGTGTTTCCGATTCTATATGCCCTACTGCCAGATAAACGACAGGCAACTTATTCACGACTTTTTGGTTTAATAAAATCAGTGTGGCCGAACTTGGAGCCTGATAGTATTTCTACGGACTATGAAACAGCCATTTTAAACAGCATTGCTGAACAATTTCCGGCCACTGCAATCCGAGGCTGCTTGTTCCACCTGGCACAGAATATAAAAAAACAGCTTGGCAGAAGAAATATGCTGGCTCAATATAGAAATGATGCCGAATTCGCTCTTAAAGCACGCACGATTGTGAGCTTAGCGTTTGTACCTCCTCACAAACTTGATGAGGTTCTGGCGGAGCTCTACCATCATCTTCCCGCAAGTCTACAAGAGGTTCTTCAATGGTTCGAGGTGAATAGTGTAGACTGTTTCGATGACTAGAACGAAAAAAAAAATGTTCTAAAATATTTGCTTCAATTAACTGAACGTTGGCTTCCTCAAATATTTCATTACGATTTGTGATTTGTGCTGTTTTATTTATTTATTCATTACATTTGTATTTCCTTGTTATCGGGATTTCTTCTGCTGCGGCCATTACTGGAGTATTTTTTTTTTTTTTATCAATATAATATTGTCATTCTTATAACTACTTTTTGTTTTTTTAAATAATATTCCGTTACGCCTCAACGTTTTCAAATAAAATTCAATATGTTAAGCATGCTAATTGCGAATTTTGTTTGATTTAATTATTATTTCTCGTTGATGTAGACTGTACAATGCGCAATTTTTATGTCAGGAGAATTATGTTGGATATTTAAATCAAAATGGATCGCGATCAAAGCCGATGTTCGCACCTAATATTTGGTCCGTTTATGAACGGGTTTTATCTGGCCAAAATCGAACTAACAACTTTGCCGAAGCATCACATCGAGCTCTTCAGCGAGAACTTGACGTCGAGCATCCTTCTATATGGAAATTCATAGATGGATTGAGAGCAGTTCAAAAAACTAGAGACGCCCACTATGCGGGATTTCTAAGGGGAGATCAACCACCATATAAACGGCGAAAATATCAACTGGTAGATGCCAGAATTGCAGAATGCGTACGTAAATTCGCTTCGAAGTTGATCATAGAGTATCTCACAGGCATTGCACACAATTTGTTGCTTAACTAAACTCTCTGTTGCTATGTAGATACGATATGGTACGACTGGTATTGCTTTATGTATGTATTATGTCCGCTACACGCTGTATTTTTTTGTGTCTCTAGTCAATTTGTTTTCTACTAGTCTACCACATTAAATATTATTTTAAGTTAAATTATTTCAACTTCTCATAATGAATACTCATTATTATAATTTATTTAATTAATCAAATTAATTAAACTATTTAATAATCATTCAATGAATAACTAGCCTCTTTAGAGTAGTCGAGCAGTATATCAATTGATAGATAGATTTTTGTTGTGTTTTTTATAATATTTGGTGACAGATTGACTGTGTAAAATATGTGTTGCGTAAAGTAGCAGAGTACGTGAAATGGATGAATGTATTAAAATAGATAATAACGATATTACATTAATGTAGTATTATTATTATTTTGATCGATCAATATATATGAGTATTAGATGTTGTACTGTCAGTAAAGACGTCCTACTGAACTTGCTCTTCCCTATACTGTAATTATACTGTTTATCGCTATTGCAACTATGAATTTCTCCCAAGATTGTGTCGATTCTGTTTTGTTATCAGCTGTTACGTTAATTTCCAATCCCTGCTTTTTGCTCTGAATAATAAATATGCTTCTATCAGATCTATGTACCAATTGTTTGATATTTTATTTGCTTTTTGTTATGTTCTTTGAATTATTTCCATGGTCCGCTGCAAGTAGAACTGGTGATGTTCTCAGTATTGCAACCAAGTTTTTTACTCGAAATTTTGTGCTTGAACATCTTCTATATCTTTCAGTTACTGTTGGGCTACTTAGCCTCTTGTAAAGGTGAGTACTTAAGGCCCATCCCTAGTTGCTCACCTCCGTCGTGTATTCAATTATACATTTTAGAAAAAATAAAGCGACCTAAATTATTTCATAGTGGCCATCGCGCCGAAACGGCCGGCGCCGAAACGGCCGGCGCCGAAACGTCCTAGCGCCGAAACGGCTCGCGCCGAAACGTCTCAGCGCCGAAAGGACTTGCGCCGAAACGGTCGCGCCGAATCGGTCGCGCCGAAACGGCGGCGCCGAAACGTACTGTACCCTGTAGTTTGGTGCGTTGAGAACCGTCTGCGCTTGAATGTGGGTAAGACCAGGGCGATGACTTTTGGTAGCTCAAAGTTCATTAACGATCTTGACTTTCAATCGCTGCCAACACCCTCGCTGCGTGGCGAGTCTATCGACTTTGTGCCAGTATTTCGCTACCTCGGAGTCATGCTGGACAGTACCCTGTCGTGGACTCGGCACGTGGCACAGGTGTGCAGCAAAGCTGCAGGAGCCCTTTATCGTGTTCGAATGAACGATAATCACCTCACTCTCGATCTAAGGCGACGCTTGGTTGTCGCCCTGGTCCTCCCTCACTTCGACTACTGCGCGGCGCCGCTCACTAATCTGTCAGAAGGGCTTGAACTTGAACTACAAATCTCGCTCAACAACTGTGTTCGTTTTCTACTGAGGGTGCCTCGTCGTGAGCACATTTCTGGTCACCGGCGAAGTCTTGGCTGGCTTAGACCATTCAACCGTCGAAGGCTTCTCATTGGCTGCATATTTTTTAGAACGCTGTGTCTGGGTGAGCCGGGACTTCTCGGTGATCAGCTTCGACTTAGGCCTGATTTAGTAAGACGCCGTGATTTGACCCGGACAGACACGCTTCGTGTTCCCTCTGCTCGGACTGTGACTTTCCAGAAGTCTTTTCTGGTTGCTGGAATTCAGTTCTGGAATTCCCTGCCGCCAGATATCACATCTGCATCCACGCTTCCGGCTTTTCGCCGCCTTGTTTTTAAATATTTGATGTCCGAGGAGGTGCGCGAGGCAGGGATGTCCGGGTGACTCACTTTACTCACCTCGTGCTAGTTTTTAGTTTTTAATTTTTAATTTTTAATATTTAATTTTTAATTATTAACTTTTATTTTAATTTTAGCTTTAACTTTTAATTTTAGCACTAATTCATTTATCAATTTTATTCTTAATTTTCACCATGACTTATCTCTCCTTTTACCTTATATTCATTTTTAGTATCAAGTCATGTTATATACAAACACATAGTGCATAGCATACATTTTATATTCTATATTTTTAATCTATAATCTATACTCTATATTCTATACTTTAGTTTCGCGTATTTACGCAAGTCTCTATCTTACATTCTATATTTTATCTTACTTTTATAGTTTATATCATATGACGATTATATTCATTTACTTTTATTTTTATATACTTATACCTCACTGCATGCTGTCGATCCTTATATTTTAATTTTATGTCTCTTCTTTGTAACCTGCCTGTGGCCCTTAGGGAGCATTGCTCCAGGGACGAATAAATCTTCTCTCTCTCTCTCTCTCTCTCTCTCTCTCTTGTTCTCTTCTTCTCTCCTCTGTCACGGAGCAATTCTCCCTTGTAATGCTCCGTGTCGCATTGTCTAGCATTGCTATAGACATAAATAAACTTATCTATCTATCTATCTATCTCTATCTTGACTGTCTACCGACAGTAGTAGCGCAGTGCTAGCACTCGAGACTATGGAGCGGGAGGACCTGAGTTCAAATCCCCAAGCGAGTCAAGGAAGGCCTGAGCGGCAACTTGCGAAAAATGTAAGACGGGTCACGCCGTTCAGGCGCGGACTTGACTCACGGTGGTTTTAGCTTCGATCCGGCTACACCTGGACAAGGTTTTTCGGCGGTTTCCCTTGTCCCTCGTGCGAATGCGGGTGTTTCTATATATGTAGGTATATTTTGTGACGTGGATTTTATTAATCCTCGGATCTGGACCGGATAGCCAGCATCCGAGATCAATCCAGTCAACAATTAGCGAAAACCTGGCAATTGAACAAGATGTTGGGCGCCTGGCGGATAACCGCCTATTTCAAAAATCTCAACAAAATCTACTGAAGCGTCGGCTAGCTACAGTACCGCGGAGAGGGGTCAGGATTAATTGAAGGATCAGCTGGGCGTTAAGTAACGACTCGAAGTTTTGAATTTAATAATGAAAAATAGAATTTATTCAATAAACGAAATATGAAAAATATAAATAACAAATCGTGTACCCGGGGTTACTTCCCCGCGGGTATAAAACGGCTTCAGGTCGTGTAAAGGCGACCTGGCCGCGATTTGCGAGTTTTACAATACTAAATAAACTACTAGCTTCCACGTAGGAGAGCAATAACAAGGAAAAATAAATCAAAAAGAAAGAACTCGACAAATCAAGTCCTCGTGTGACAATGAATTAGCTAAAACACTAATTACTTCCACGAGGAAAATTCACTTACAAATAATTAACAAACTTACAACTAACGGAAGGACCAAAACAATAAATAGAATAACAAGTCGGGAGGCTCGCGGCCTAACTCAATAATACAATGTAATAATGAAAAGCGTAGCCTATGACGTCACCAGCCGCTGAAGACGGCTGGTTTGCCTCCGTGAGACGAAACCTCCCGTTCAATAAATTATTATTTACAATTTTTACTAAAACTTACTTAATCTAACTCTGCGCCTAACGCAATCAATAATTTAAACAATCACCCGAAAAACAAATATGAAAAGTTAACTCGAACCCGAAATAAATAGAGGCTCTCGGCTAAGCCTCGAGCTTCGTCTCTCCCCGCAGGAGGAAGAGAGAGCGACAGCGACCGACTATCTATCTCTGTCGCACTCAGGTGCGACGAGTATCGAACCGGCTTACTCTAGATCACAAAATAATTTCCAATAATTATCGACTCGAACTCTAACTTAGGTGCAGTGGGACACTGGTGACGGCCTACCCTTCGGAGATCGGCTTAATTCGAATCTCAAAAATACTAAATAGCCTCGTGGCTGAATTAAGGCAAGATGGCAGACGGCCGTTGCCGAATTCGAATTTTAATGAGTAAGAATGGCTAACGCTTACCGTCTTCCAGCCACCTAACGAAGAGGACTTTTTCCCTCCCGTAATTCATCTTCCGGTATCGGGTTGCCCTCGGGGGTAGCCTAATTGCACACAACGCACACACAAACTCTATCCAAAAGCCCACGGGGCGTAAACGCAGACAATCCTTTTGTATTTCGCAAAACAAAAAAAAGTAACGTAGAAGCCAATTAACACCCTAGTGCTCGGAGCGCTAGTCTAACGCAGAGTGACTAGACCGCATGGCGCCGGTACTCAGCGCCCTCATTACTCGGTCGAATATCGATTTTTCGTATCGAGCGCAGGATCCTTTAATATGGCGACCTATTGTCGCAACGCGCGAAATTTCGAAATTCGCTACGGTGATCGTACATCGGAGGAACACGGGTTGCAGGCTCTTCTTGGTGGTGGGAATCTCTTCCACCACCGATATCCCGCGTTGTAGAGTGCCCTCGGCACTCCCCCGTGCTCTCTCTCTCGTTGGTGTTCGTCAAAAGGATCCAAACACTCGGTGTGCAATCTCTTATGTCCGTCGAGTGGCGTATTGGTCTCAGTTTTGGCCGTCGGATAGGTCTCGGCTCCCCACATGTTAGAGAAAAGTCGTAAAACAAAACAAAAGAATAAATAATATGCTCTATCGTTTTTAGTCGGTCACGGTCGCCTCTCGGAATTATGGTCAGACCTCGGGGTCACTCTACTCATTCACACTTTTTCATACATTCCGCTAAGGTCGTTCAAGGGGTAAGGAGTCTGCTGCAACATGCAATGTTACAATTTATACCTATATATACAACCTGTCTGCTTGCTCGTACAGCTATGTACTCTCCTCTCTCTCTACCTAGTTCTAAGTTAGGTTAAGCTTGCTCTCCACCTACCCTGCATACTGAATTGTAAATGCAGGGTAGGGTCGTCCAACATTGTAATGGATGAAATAAAGAATATCTATCTATCTATCTATCTATCTTGTGCCGTTTGCTCCCACCTGCCACACGCACTCTTCGGACACGCTGTTGGACCTCTGCATACTGAGTGACGAGGCGGCTCTCTGTTCCTTCGATCAGTCGGCTGCACCTTTCATCGCAGGGCATGATCTAATCTCTGTCGAAATCCGCCGGCCAGCTGCTTCTTCCCCTGCTAAGGTCTATTCTGCACGCTCCTATCGCGACTTTGAACCTGAGAACTATCTTCGGGAACTGCAGGGCTGCGACTGGGCGATTTTTGAGACCTCGACCTCTGTGGATGAGTTGCTTGACCGCCTCCAGGGCAACCTGACTCAGGCCTTGGATACGCTCGCCCCCTATCGTACGTGCCGGTCGAGGCCCGCTAGGCCGCTTTGGATCACCGCTGAGCTTGGTGGTCTCGTTCGTGCCAGAGATTCGCTCTACAGAGTGTTTAAACGAACCAGGTCGCAGGTATCTTTGGCTCGTTATCGCCAGGCCAGAGACGACCTTCATGCACGTATCTCGGCGGCTCGTTCAGATTTTTACGCAAGGCGCTTGTCGGCTATTGAACAGCCTCGTGCTCTCTGGAAGGAGCTCGGGAGCATCGGCCTCCTTGCGGGCGGCTCCAGCAGCTGTGGGGATTTCTCTGTGGAGGAGCTCAATCGGCACTTCGCTGCGGTATCTCAGCGGTCCTCCTCTGTCACCGAAGTTCAGGACTTTTTTGCTTCGCTACCTGCTCCTCGCTATCAAGACTCGCTGTTTTACTTCAAGGACATCACGCCGCCGGCTCTTTTGAGAGCCTTTGGTCACTTCGCATCACAGTCGCGGGGGGTTGATGATCTTTCGCTTCGCAATGTGAAGGAGGCCTTGCCTGTGGTCTTCACTTTCCTGCTCTCTCTCTTCAACGAATCGTTGGGCACCGCTGTCTTTCCTGCACGGTGGAAGCAGGCCAGGGTATTACCTCTGGCGAAGGTGGGGTCGCCTGCATCTCTGCAGCACTTTCG
This sequence comes from Tenthredo notha, assembly GCA_914767705.2. Lineage (NCBI taxonomy): Eukaryota > Metazoa > Arthropoda > Insecta > Hymenoptera > Tenthredinidae > Tenthredo > Tenthredo notha. The sequence goes on along the minus strand of OU611923.1, from coordinate 2,530,177 downwards.
GCCCATTGCCAACCTTTGTTTCCTGTCCAAGGTACTCGAGCGTATTGTATTAGATCAGATATCCGCCTACCTGGAGGAGCGTGGCCTCTTGGATCCGAGGCAGTCCGGTTTTCCACCAGGATACAGCACGCAGACATCCGCAGGGGCATAGACGACCGGAAGGTCACTATTTTAGTCTTGTTTGACTTCTCCAAGGCATTTGACACCATCTCGCACGCAGTCCTTCTTGCCAACCTTATACTTGCGCTGGGCTTCTCGCAGCATGCTTTGCGTTGGGTTGCCTCCTATTTGGGGGGCAGGTCGCAGGCAGTTGTTGGTCCCGATGGTCAACTTTCTTCTTGGGTTGCTCTGGACCTTGGGGTTCCTCAGGGGTCAGTTCTTGGGCCTCTTCTCTTCTCCATGTTCGCCAACGATATCTTGCGCAACCTGCGTCACTCAGCCCATCTGCTCTATGCAGATGATCTCCAGATTTACTGCCATTGCGCTGTGGAGGAGCTACCTGTCGCGGTGGCCAGGATTAATGAGGATGTTGCGGCTATCTCGGGCTGGTCCAGGCAATGCGGCCTTCAGCTAAACGCGGCCAAATCACAAGCGATAATCCTGGGAAGTTCGGCTTATGTCTCCAGGTTGGGCCTCTCGAACGTTCCCTCCATTGACCTGGACGGGGTGTCCATACCGTACTCCGACTCGGTACGGGACCTAGGAGTCATCATTGATAATAAGCTATCTTGGGGTTGGTTCCATCTCGGTCCGTGTGCACCGTACGCTACGTCAGCTATCCGCATCCGGGCGCTTTCTCTCTCAGCCGATTCGCAAGATGCTGGTGACTGCTTTAATCTTCCCGCTGCTGGATTATTGCTGCGTGGTGTGCTGTGACATCTCTGGTGTGCTTAATACCAGGCTCCAACGGCTCTCGAATTCCTGTGTCCGCTTCGTATGCGGTGTTGCTCGTGATGATCACATCACCCCTTATCGTCAAAGACTTGGCTGGCTCTCGATTTCTGATAGAAGGACCTATTTCCTCCTATCCTTGCTCTCCGTCGTCTTGAGCTCGAACCGGCCTTCGTATCTGAGGGAACTTTTTGCAGTCCGGGCTCCGGAAATAGCGGAGAACTCCACGAGGCGGCCTCGCAGTCATTTTATTCCACCGAATGTTCGCACTGAGGCGTTCAAGAGATCCTTCTCGGTTGCTGCGATCCACCTTTGGGATTCGTTGCCGTCGCGGGTGAAAGAGGCGCGTACTCTCTCCGCGTTTAAACATAGGCTGTTCGGGGCTATTCTCTCGGGTGAGCTTCGCCTTCCTTAACTCGCCGGACTGGCTTTACGGGCGTTCGCCAGTTTTCCCTGCTTCACCTGTCTTCTCGCTCTTGGCTCTTTCGCTTTCTCGCTCGCTCTCTTGCTCGCTCCTATTTTTTCTCGCTTCTCGCTTTCATCTCTCTCTTTCTTGCTATCTTTGCTGCTAGCTCTATGTTTTCTCTTGCTCTCTCACTTTACTCACTGCTTTTTTCCAGCTAGCTCTAAGTCTTTTCTATTTTTTTATTTGTTACTATCTCTGCTACTGTACTCACTGTTACTTTACTCTCTATGTTACTCTACTTTTTCTGTTACTTTTGCTGTCTATTCTACTTGTCCAATATTGTCATGGTCATAAATAAAGCATCTATCTGTCTATCTATAAGTTTGGTCAAGATTGATGACCCGGAGGTGCGATACTCTCCTTGTTAGATATCCTCAACATTTCTTCGAGTACTGAAAATTCTTCATTCGATCAGGCTTTAGGCGAAATAATCAATATCATTGTATCGTTTGATATGGGCTGGTCGAAACGTGGGAATGGGCGTAGCTGCGACAGTTTGAATGGCTATAGTACAATAATTGGCTATTTATCGGGAAAAATTTTAGATTATGCTACAAGAAATAGAAAATGCAAAAAATGCGACCTGGCCGGTCATAAAAAAAAAAATCATGACTGTCAACTAAATTTCCATGTTAGTACTAAGGCTATGGAATCTAGTGCAGGTGTTCAACTTGTCAATCATAGCAGTATTTTAAAAGAAGTTGGACTGCAAGTACGAGTAATCATAGGAGATGAAGATAGTTCTATGATTGCTGCTGTAAGATCAGATGAACCAAATCAAAAATTTCATAAATTAGCTGATAAAAATCATTTGACAAAAAATTTTGCTAATGAACTCTACAAAATACGTGATAAATTTAAAGAATTAAATAAAAAAGATGTTATCCTTCATATAAAAAAATGTTTCACGTACGCTGTGTCACAAAATACGGGTAAGCCTCAGCGTCTGGCTATGCATTTGAAACAAATACCCGATCACATCTTCAGCAGACATGAAAATTGCGGTATTTGGCGCAATCCAAACAAAAAACACATCCCTCACTTAAGGTGAAGTGAAACGTTTGTCAGAACCTCGAAAACGGCAATCAATAATTCTCCGAAACTACTGAACCGATCGCAATGAAACTTTGAGGGATTACACATAATTGTGGCAGAAAGTGGCTAATTATTTCACTTTTCCAAAATTTGACAAAAATTTCAACAGATTGACGTATCGACCACATAAATCGCGAGATTATTCATTGTCGCCGTAGATGATCGCATTTTCCGGATAATTAGCCACTCCGCAATGAAATACCAAACACTTTGAGCCAAATCCCGTGTCATTTGATGAAGAAATGGCTGAGAATGATTGTTTTTCCGTTACTCAAAACTAAAAAACCGACATTCAGTTGAGATCACAACCCGTATCGACATTTAGTTGAGATCACAGTACCCTGTACCGAAATTGCGGCCAGTTTACTTGCAAATCGAGCAGCGGCGCTAGTGAAAGTTTCCTATGTCGTCACTTTACGTAAGATGTTGGCTCCCGCCGCTCCCGCTTGCCTGGAGCTCCGCTCCGCTCTTTCATACTAATGTATCGGAAAATGAGTAACGTGTATGAAAAATCAATATCGGTGTTGGAATATGGAGTAAATTTATCATTATAGAACATAGATTATATTACATGGCGCACGATCTATGAAGGAGAAGTAGAGGAGATGCGCGAAGTACGCGACGCGTGCGTAAACGCTGAGTACAGACTAAAATCGGTGAATTAGTAATGACTGAGACTTGGAGACAGTATACCGAATAATAAGAGTGTAATAATAAAATAAATTCCTTTTGTTAAGAGATAATGTGTAATTAAGTTGAACTACCCTGACCACTAATATCCACTTCTCCACCAACTTTCACATGGTAGCAGAGCGTGGTTAGTTGCGAAAAAGAGTGGATTGGAAAAACGTGGTCGGAAATGATTCAGCAGTGTGAAGAGGATGAAAAAAAATGCTCTGCCTAGAGATATTGTGAAAAGTGACACGATAGATGAAATAGATAAAGAAATTAAAGTGAAAGACTTGGAGGTAATTTTTGAAGAAGAGATATACAGAATAGTGAAGTTAAAAGAATACATTTGTCAAGGAAGTTCCAGGTTAGAGAACGAGGAAGACAAGATGGCGGACGAGATAAAAGTTCAAGTATTCGATGGCAGAGATTATAATATATGGAAGAAGAGGATCATGCTATTCTTGAAGTGGAAGAAATGTGATGAAGTAGCGAACAGAGAAAAATTAGCTACGGACAACGAAAGTTCATGGGAAGACTAGATCGGTAATATTAAAAACTATTCCATGGCTGAGGGAATGAAAATGGGGATTGAAATAACGAACGTATTCTATGTAAGAGAAATGGACAGGAATTTACTCAACTTTGCAAAAGTTACTAATAAAAATAGAGTTGTTTCAGTAGGCGACAGCTCTAAAATATATAACGATCAAAATAAGCTGATTGCCGTCGCAGTTAGAGAAAATGGATTGGATAAAATGTGCAGCTTTATAGAAAATAGAGAGTCCAATGTAACAATACGAAAAAAAGGAAATATGACCTTGAAAGAAAAATATCATAGAATTTTAGGGCATGTTAACTTTAATTACTTAGACACGATGTGCAAAAATAAATTAGTAGATGGAATGCCAAGCGAACTAGAATCAGAAGTCTTGAAGTGTGGAACTTGTATACAAAATAAGATGAGTAATTTATCCTTTGAAAATAAAAGGACAAGAGCCCAAGAAGTGTTGGAAATGGTACACACAGACCTAAACGGTCCTCATAGAACTACAGGATGTAACGGAGAAAAGTATTTTATATCATTCGTTGATGACTACAGTAAGGCAGCAAGAGTATATAGCCTGAAATCAAAGGCTGCCCCCATGAAAAAATTTGTATGCAATATACATGTGAAAAATATAGTTCCTGTATAAAAATTATATGTGTCACATATATGCTACATAATGCACTTACATTACACATATAAATAACATATACAACTTTTCGTCGCTTTTTCTTTTTCGCGTATACATGTAAAATCTATATTTAAGATATGGATTTCACATGCCATGTGCAAATCGAATGCATAGGAAACATTTACATACATGCACGCGTCATATAAGCCGTTTGCATATGAACTCTACAAATCCATCTACGTATTATATCAGTGATGTGTATGAGCATTTCACACGAGAGTATATGCGCCATGTATACGCTACATATGTATATCTCTACATGAATTGTACTTCGTATTATATGCAGCATATAATGCGTATACATAACGCACGACACTAACATAGCCGGTAGATGAAGTAGGAATTAGATTCAAGAAAAAAGTTTACAACGTTATTTATGTGTCAAACAATTTTATATTTCTTCTGATATACATATTTAAAAAAAAATGAAACCATGATTTAATGAAAACAAGTCGAGGATGCTGCCGTTTCCGGGTTCCAGAGTGGCGATCATTCGTTTCAGGTTGCCTGCATTACATAACTGATTTAGAGATCAAGATATAAGCTTATGCGAATGTAGAATGCAATTAGCTATTGATTATCCAAGCATCCTCACAAAGGGCAAATGACTCGCTGATGTAAAAGCAGTGGAATGAAATAAAAGTTTTCGCTAAGGACGTGATATTGAATAACCATATCAAAAGCGAGACAAACTAAATAAGTTGTGCTGTTTCTTTGTCCCCCGAGATTATGTTAAAAAGTTAGTTGGCTAATGGGACGTGTAGAAATGGAAAAAACAATGTTCTTCAGACGTTTCGGCCCTTTGGATGGGGGCCCTCCTCAGTGAGCTATAACATTTATTTATATTCAGTGTACTAATACAATGAGATAAATAAATAAACCATATACGAAAAGAAAAATGATGAGCTAAAAAACATATAACATGTTTTAACATATATATAACATGTTTTTTAGCTCATCATTTTTCTTTTCGTATATGGTTTATTTGTTTATCTCATTGTATTAGTAGACTGAATATAAATAAATGTTATAGCTCACTGAGGAGGGCCCCCATCCAAAGGGCCGAAACGTCTGAAGAACATTGTTTTTTCCATTTCTACACGTCCCATTAGCCAACTAACTTTTTAACACAAACTAAATAAAACCAACGAAATCAAAATGGTGTGAGTAAATGAATCCTTTTCGAATGTACCTCATTAGAAGCTTTTTTTACCGCCCTACGTAGAGAAACTATCTTATTGTTGATAGCAATGCCAAGACCCGTTTTGTTGAACATTTTTTTGTGTTTCTCTTCGACTGCATCTAGAAAATCAAAATATTTCAACAATATTTCGTTTTTGGGAAAAAAATTTAATATTTCAATATTTCAATATTTTAATATTCGAAGGTCGCTCAAGAATTAAACAAAAAAAAAAATCAAATTCAAATTCAATATCTTCACTTGAAATTTTAGTATGTTCCTCTACAATACACCTCGGAAAGATTGGATTGATTAGTAAGCAAGTAAAAAACATTTTTTAAAAATCGATCTCATTGAATATTTATATTTTCGAAATTCTTGAACGACCTCTACGAAATGTTTATTTTAGCTAAAACTTGGAGATGGTTCTTACAATATATCGCATCGACTCTTTGTTAGTATAACAAACATTGTTAATTCAAATTATAAATATGGCGGTAGGCAGAGTGGCGCACGTAACCTCTCTTCCTTCCGCTTCTTGTTCTAAGCAGCATGTTAATAAAATTGAGTTATATCTGAAAAAGTGTTTAATCCATTTCGTGCACTCACGGATATTTCCATCCGCAACTAATTTCAATAGGTTATGGGCCCAGAAGTGTTCAGAAATGGATAATTGCAATCAGTAACCGTAAGAATGATAGTTTTATCTCTTCAAGCCAAAAATTAAGAAAGTGAGGTTAGAGTACCGCATGTCGAATCAGACTAAGACTTTAGTGAATCCTGGTATTCAGCGATGGAGCAACAATCAAGCAACGCTAGAAGCTCCATTTTCACAATTAAGAAGCTCACTCACCCAGGAGATTATAAGGAGTGGAAATTCGCCATTCGTATGCTCCTTTACCACGAAAAGCTTTGGGAGTACGCGAACGGAGACATCACGCCGATCGATGCAAGTTATAACGTAGAGAAGGACAGGCAAGCGCTGTCAACCATATGTTTATCGATCGATCCTAAATTATTCGTTCATGTCGAGAAAGCATTAGTAGCCAAGGAAGCTTGGGACAATTTGGCAAAAACTTTCGAACCGCAAGGTACAACCGGCAGACTAGGTATGTTACAACAACTCACTTCTACTCGACTTGCTGACTGTAAGGATATGACTGAATATGTCAACAAGATGATGAGTGTAGGTCAGCAAATTAAAGACGCTGATTTTAAAGTAGATGAACTAGTTGGTTGCATGATGTTAATTGGGCTCACGTCTAGCTATAGACCAATGTCAATGGTCTTGGATCATTCGGGACAGGAACTGACAGCAGACTACGTCAAAAACCGTCTACCGGCAGAAGAGGGACGTCGAGCGCTAGAGGAAGGACCGACGAAAGCATTGGCGATAAAGTCAGAATCCAAGGAGCCGCATACACGGCACAGATTCTCTATAGAATGTGGCTATTGCCATAAGTTAGGACACATCAAGAAAGACTGTTATCGACTCAAGAACGTTTAGGAAAGAAAATCATCTCAGCAAAACAATAATAGCGGAGCAAGCCAGCAAAGTAAGGAACCCAACAGCAAAAGGGTAACGACTTTGTACACCGCATTAAGTACTACAAATGAAGGTATTTATGATTCAGAGTGGTACATAGATTCAGGTGCCACAAATCACATGAGTAAATCTAAGGACTGGATGCAAACATTTCACTCAGGAACATTCTCAAATGTTACAACTGCAAATAATGCTAGTCTAAAAACACAAGGTACAGGAGATGTACCTGTCAAGCTACAGAAAGATGTTAAAATCTTGAAAGATGTTTTATATGTGCCAGAATTGACTACTAACTTGGTATCAGTCTCAAGGATGGTAGATAGGGATTTAAATGTACTGTTCACAGCAGACGGATGTAAAGTTTTTCACAAAGACAATTTTTCATACGACGGCAACATTCAGTTTACAGGATCCAGGGTCAATGGACTATTTAAGTTAGATGGGACTTCGGAGAAGAATCTAAAGTCATCTGAAACCCAGTCAATGGAGAACGCAAGTACGCCTTCGGTTCTTGCAACTCACACGAGCGAGTTGAATAAAGCCGACTTATGGCACCGTAGACTAGGGCATCTAAATGACCAAGATATGAAGAAATTGGGTCTCGATTTCAAGGATCAGTCAATGAGTTCACCCTGTGTACCCTGCATTACAGGAAAAATGTTCAAGAAGCCGTTCAAATCAAGTGCAAACATTCGCGCAAGTAAAAGACTGAATTTAGTACGTACAGACGTTTGTGGGCCTTTCGAGGCATCACTTGGAGGTTGCAAATATTATTTAACTTTCGTCAATGACTACTCCAGAAAAATATTTATCTACTTCCTCAAGTCTAAAGACGAAGTATTCGAAAAGTTCAAAGAATTTCAAGTGAGGGTTGAAAATGAATCAGGAGAAAAAATCAACACATTAAGATCGGACAACGGTGGCGAATACGTGAATAAGGCAATGGAAGAGTATTGCAAAAACCAAGGAATAAAGCATCAATTCACTGTTCCTTACAACCCCCAACAAAATGGCATCGCAGAGAGGGTAAACCGATCGCTGTGTGACAAGATACGATGCATGTTAATGGACGCGCAGTGCTCCAAAAGGTTGTGGGCTGAAGCATGCAATACAGCAGCCTATTTGAAAAATCGTTCGCCTCATTCAGCTCTAAATGGAGAAATCCCTGAAGAAGTTTGGTCCGGATCGATGGTCAACCTGGATCACCTACGAGTATTTGGTTCCCAGTGCTACACACATATCCCCAAGGAGAAACGTGGTAAGCTGGATCCGAAAGCCAAACAACAAATATTCGTTGGTTACAGTGAAGTGAGTAAAGGCTATCGAGTGTTAGATTTAGAAAATGAAAATACAACAGTATCTAGAGACGTTATTTTCCTAGAGACCGAGTCAAAAACAAAAAATTTAGAAAATAATGATCACGATGACTATGTATCAGTATTCGATTTATTCACAAATCATTCCGAAGTAGAAGACAATTTAGAATTAGAGTTTCAATCAGAATCAGAAATTAATTTAGAAAGTGATGAAACCGAAAGCTATTACACAGACGTTGAAAGTAGCCACGAGTCATCAGACTCAGAAGTAACAATAGTTGAAGTAGATCCTAATACACCAAGAAGGTCCACTAGAACTAAGACACAAAGAATTTATCCAGACCACATTGTGTATAATGTTAAAGTCAATTCAAATGATCCTACGACAGTTTCAGAAGCGATGAAACGATCCGATAGCATTTTGTGGAAAAAGGCTATGGATGATGAACTAAAATCGTTAAAAGAAAACAAAACTTGGATCCTAGTAGATAAGCCGTTAGATCAAAAAATTATTAACAGTAAATGGGTTTTTAAAATAAAGCAAGATGTAACTGGTACGCTAAATAAACATAAGGCTAGGATAGTGGCCAGAGGTTTCGCTCAAGAAGCAGGTACTGACTACGATGAGACATACTCACCAGTTGTAAGACGAGAAACAATAAGACTGCTATTCGCACTCAGTGCTAAAAACAATTTAGATATTACACACTTAGATGTTAAGACAGCTTTCTTAAATGGCGATTTAAGCGAGACGATTTATATGTATCAACCGGTAGGTCTAGTCGAAAAAGGTCAAGAAGACAAGGTCTGTCTTCTAAAAAAAGCCATTTATGGGCTGAAACAAGCGTCGCGTATTTGGAACCAAAAAATCCATACCGATTTAACTAGTCTAGGTCTTAAGCAATCAAAGAAAGAACCGTGCTTATACTTCAAAGTCAAAGATAATTGTGTGCTGTTCGTTTCTTTATATGTTGATGATCTGTTAATATTTAGTAATAATCAATCTGAGACTAACAAATTGAAGAATGCACTGATGAATAAATATAAAATGCAAGATCTTGGTGAAGCTAAGAAATGTGTAGGACTAAGAATAAGAAGAAATAAGCACAAAGGTACCATTGCGTTAGATCAAACACAATATATAGAAGAATTGCTTGAAAAATTTAAGATGGACGATGCGAAAACAATAGCAACTCCAATGGAAGTAAATTTTCAGTTCAATTCTTGTATCGAAAAATCTGATAAACCAGATGTGCCATATCAAAGCTTAATAGGAGCTCTAACATATCTAGGAGTTAGTACTCGTCCTGACATAGTGCACGCGGTAAACAAGTTGAGTCAATACAATACTTCGTATACTTTGGAACATTGGAAGTGTTTGAAACGCATACTTAGATATCTGAAATTAACCAAAGATCTGTGTCTAGTATACAATCAGAATAAAGATGAATTAAAAGGTTACGTTGATGCAGACTGGGGTAATGACACCACTGACAGAAAGTCTTATACAGGCTACGCTTTTACTGTCGGGGGAACGGCAATATCCTGGTGTAGTAGAAAACAAAGATGCGTAACGTTATCTAGTACAGAATCAGAGTACGTAGCATTAGCTGAAGGCGCAAAGGAAGCTATATATTTAAAAGAAATTATAGCTGAACTAATAGGTATTAACGAGCCAGTATTAATATATAATGATAGCCAAAGCGCTCAGCAGATAGCTTCGAACCCAGTATTCCATAACAAAACTAAGCATGTAGACATAGGCTACCATTTTATCAGAGAAGGCATAAAAGACAATAAATTATTTCTCAAGTATATGCCAACTGAAAGAATGATCGCGGATAGCTTAACCAAAGCTGTTCCGCAACAAAAGCTAAAATATTGTAATCAGGGCATGGGATTAACCAATGTTTGAGAGAGGGTGTTAGTATAACAAACATTGTTAATTCAAATTATAAATATGGCGGTAAGCAGAGTGGCGCACGCAACCTCTCTTCCTTCCGCTTCTTGTTCTAAGCAGCATGTTAATAAAATTGAGTTATATCTGAAAAAGTGTTTAATCCATTTCTTGCACTCACGGATATTTCCATCCGCAACTAATTTCAATACTTTTTTCCTGTCCAGTGCTCGATACCGTGGACTATTCTCAGAGCCACCGCTTTTGCGGTGCCCTCCTCTCAAATTACTGACTAGTAAAGTCTCTATCGGAAATAGGGACATCAGAAACGTTGCACCCATGGCAGTGTATGACGTCTGTGATTTCGCCGATCGCCATTGTGCATCCGTGATTTTAACGCGGCTGCCTTTTGCGCCAATGCGTTTCATCTGCAGAAAGAACGCCAAGTAGTGATTATCAAATAATTAATTAATGAATTATCCGATGTTTGTCTATATAATTCACGTAATGTTCTGTTGAATAGTTTGCGTAGTTGAACTCAGAAAAATAATAATAGTAACCCATTCACCTTAGGGCTGCCAGTGCTGGAATCACTCGACGAGTCACTGCTTGAAGATTGTCGAGCTCTGTGCCGTCGTTTACGTCGTTTTTCAAGCTGCTTCAAGATCACCTCCAACTTTTTCTCAAGTTTATGGTTGCCTGCACATTTTCAGTTTAGTTACACACCACGAATTAAAATTATGTACGATTGACTGAATCGGTAGTTTAACCTTATGTTATACCTTTCATTTGTTTATGAAGCTTCGACCGTTTGACGAGCTCGTCAGTATTCCAAGATCGGTCTTGTATTTCGTCCTCGCACTCCGTCTCAGAGTATCTGTCCATTTCTAATCGTTTCTGTTTGATCTTCCCTTGTTTTCGATTGTGGGTACGATTTATAATTTTTGAAGAACCAGCACTCCCTTTCTTCTTTAAAAAATTTTTTTTTCGTATATATAAAGGGTGTCACAGGATTCGTGACGAGGATTTTACAGGGTAAATCTTGACCAAAAACGGTATCGAAATTTCCTTGTATAGACGATACCGAAACATATATTAGCAAGGTATTTATATTATCCATACGAATAATACATTTTGCGACTTAACGCGCTGTGTTGAAAAATGAAGTTCGATACACGTGCGAAAGATGATTCTCGACTCGTGTGATTGTCACCATGGCTTCACTTGGGCGAAAAACTTCGCACTCGTCCGATCAACACTTTCGCACTAGTATCGAAAAGTACTATTTTCTGTCTCTCCGATTCAAATTACTACCTTTCTTTGATTATTCTCCATGTCACCAGGTGTATGCAGACTGTATATACCCGACAGATCTTTCGGTGTACAGTCATTTTCGCGGTCTGTAATGTCGCTGTCAGAGGACCCGAATGATGTCCTTTTTCGTTTCGTTCCTTACTCGGTTCTTTCGAAGACGACGGAATAGGTTGAAGACACAAATTTTCGTTTGTAGTTTTCTTCTATAAAAGTATTTCGATTATTCCAGTCGGAATCGTTTTTTTACTTCTTTTAAATCCATGTTCGGTGTATATACTAACTGTTATAGTAATTCTGCTATGGGTGAGCGAATCTGTTTGTGTCCAAACTCTCTTTGGACTTTCAAGTCCATCGATAGTTTTCAATTTTTTGGCGAGGTAACTTCTACGATCTGTAATATACACGAAATGATGTTCGGCTGCTATCGATGATTTTTTTAACATTCTCACCGGAAACTGCTATTACGAAACCAGCCACCGAGCGGCTCTTTCGCTGTGTCACGCCACTCGATCACAAATGGTACCGGCTCATATGCATCAGAGTTGAATTTTTCTAAGTCGAAATTCCTGATCCACTCAATCGGCAACCCTATTGTATATTTGTTGTGATCTTCGCCACCGACCCATTTGATCGAAGCAAACATCTTCGTTGGCTTCCTGTATAGAAACATCATGTAATAATCCCCCGAAATCGACTCCAAGTGAATCGAAACTAACGCTCTGTAATTTTTTTTGATTTTCATTTAACCGCTTGACCCTTGATCATAGAGGATGAACTTTTCCATTTTAAACGCACGGGGTTTCGCAGTCATTCAAATGATTTTCTATTTTTTCATGTATCAAGAATAGCTTCGACACTTACCTACTAAATGAGTGAAGCGGTTATCCCGGTGGGAGAAAAAAATGATTATAATTTGGGTTTCAATCAATCTCTTGCCTGGTTGAAGTACGGTCGAGTTAGACATCGACGTTGTTTATCTGTTGCTATGCGGATATCTATACCTTTTACACCTTCGCTTTTGTTTCTTTCTTCATCGTTTTATTTACTTCAATTCGAGTTGGCCGCTGAATCTAAACTTTACAGAAAACTTATTTCAAGTGATCATGGCTGATTCGGTCCACGAGGGCGACGCGCGGGTGAATATGAAACGGGGCTCGTACAAAAGCTATACCCATTATGGGAGTCATAGCACGATTCCCGGTATCACAAAACGATTCTGGAGATCCAAAAAAAAAAGACCAAGGTAATGGTAGACAGCTTACGATGTATTTTAGCACGGACCCTCATTTTCATGTTGATAATAAATGCATATTCGCAGAAACATTCGCAAAAAACGTACGGTGAATCGTCCTGCAGCCAGCGATTCCTGTATACAGGAATCTAACCAACAGAATACTGTAAGTATTAAGAAAATATTGAGATCGATATCGTATGGTCTGTACATAATTTTATCCCTTCATATTTTCGGTGCTTGGATTTATTCCAAAATTTATTTTTTCCAAAAGGGAGAATCTTCATATCGAGCAGATGAACCCGTTCAATCCATCGAGACTGAACTTACATCGTCAGCTCAAAATATCGGAGTTGCCGGTTTTGAAAAAAACAATACAGTAAGTGTATTTAAAATAATATGTCGACTGTTTCGCAAAGATTGTGGTCATTTTATAAATAACCTTTGAAACGCCGCACAGTGGGACAGTATCCCAAAAAGCTGGCCAAAAGTCAAAAACGCATTTAATTTGGATGAAAGTTTATACTCAGGGGTTTTTGGGGTCGCTGATCACGAATTCGAAGTCGAAAATTTGAAAAACAAAATGGCGGATCTAAAACGGCCACAAATTTCTCTAAAAACGCGTTCAATTCGGGTGAAAATTCGTACTCGAGGGTTTTTGGGGTCGCTGATCACGAATCCCAAGTCGAAAATCTGAAAAACAAAATGGCGGATCCAATATGGCGACCAAGTATCTTATAAAATTCCTTTTTTTTGGTGAAATTTTGTATCTGGAGGTTTTACATTGCGCTAATTACAAATAAGATGTTTGTTTTTGAAGGAACAGAATATTTTAATCGTAATTCTATCGGCAATGTAGAAGAATCAGAACGATTCCGGTGGGGAACTAGGTAATAATAAATAAATTGAACATCAAAATTAAACAAGAAAATGAAATCTTTTTAATTTGTACACTACATCTATACATTGGATATATTAATCTAGTTACATTCACTATCATCAGATTCGCCATCAGTATGTATAGTGGACACATCAGTGTCGTCTTCAGTGTCCGTATCATCCGGTACAGTTAAATGTAGAGCTTCTATCGACATTTGTTTTTTCTTCGTTTTCGGTAGTTTTCGTACACTTGAAATGTATGGATCGGAGCAATAGTATTTTTAATTATACGGAATATCTCTTTCCTTGTCAATTGCTTTTGCAGTGCTTCTTTAATGTCTGCAGTTCCTGAAATCAGTGAATAATATATGATTATATCGCTCAGAGCTGAAACTAGCCCGTGAATAGAATAGACAACGAGCGAAAACGAAAGATCTCACTATACTGTGACACTACTATATTGTGACATATTTTACTATGTTTTATACAATGTAGACAATAATTTATTAAAGAGATATGTTTATTCATCCTCAACAAATAACTAATAATGGAAGAAGTTAAAAAATAAAAGGTAAATCAGCGACCCCGAATACCCCCGTGTACCAAAATACCACGTCGGAATTTGCATGGCTTCAGAAAAAAAATCATATCTCCGTTCGCGCAAAAATGCGCAAGTTCGTCGACTACGCTTTTTTTTCCTTGGGATATAAGCAATTCAATGAAAAATAGACCAAAGAACGAGCGAGGACGAGCGATAAAGTTATGTCTGCCTGAAAGTTTACTTGTCGTTTGCGTTTTCCAAAAAACACACCCTCAATTCAAAACGAATAACTTTTTTTCTAATAACAATTTTGCAATTATGTAAGTCGTATTCCATTCTACATACCTTTACGAAGAGAATCCATTTTACACTTTTCCGATCGCACTATTTTTCAAGATTATATTGTAATTTTTCTGTACCGTATAGCGCGCGTCAAATCCGGTAGTTCGATGTGACTCGTATAACGGTCACATTCAAACTAGTCCTGCAGGGACAAGAAATATACCTGCGCCTAGAGAACGGTTGTTTGGGGACCCTCGATACCCCTACTTCACATTCCGCAACAAAAGAAACCCGAAATAAAACCTTGGTTTTCGAGGTTTTGGCCAGCTTTTTGGGATTCTGTCCCACTGTGCGCCGTTGACAAATTTTGTGCGTCATTAGCTGAGGTCAGAAAGGTTCATTTTAAAGTAAGGTCCATATTCAACAATACTATCAAATCTTTTCTTCAGACGGACTTTCTCGAGCAATCTTCGTCTGCATTGCGAGCTTCGTCTGGTACCGATCGTGAAACTCCAAGCAGGTCTGGGGGCTTATTCTGTAACGTCATAGCTGCGGAAATAACTGCAAAATAGCACTGAAATCATGAAAAACAATAGGCGGCTTCCAATGAGCTGCTTCTATTTCATGTTTTGCGCAGCTATTCTGCAGTTATGATAGCACCAGAGTTACAGAATCAACTCCCTGGTTCACCGGTTTTTAACGATGTTTGTGGTGCTCATAAACCATCTGCCGCCACCAGCAATTCATATGCAATTGACGTTTTAATACAATCTGTATTGATATTGGCAATGAAATCGCGACACGGTTTAAGGGGGGCCTATACAGATGTTTTAATCAAAAACATAAAAAAAGTCGATTTTCGGTTTTTTGGCTTATAAAATACTTCAAATAGTTCCGCAACTTTTGGTGAAGTGATTTGCCCGTCTGATCATTTTTGAAGGTTTGGCAGCGCTATCTATGCGGGCATATGCAAACCGCGCCATCAACTTCGCGCGCACATGTTAGCAGACGACAAATCACATCAAACGATAATTGCTTTGACGCTCTGCTTACGCAAGATCAAAACTTTGCCTGTGCTCAATTTTTTCTCGAGTTTGAAAACCTGTTCTTATCAGAACACTATATTACTATATCTAAAAAGCTTCATTTGAAGAAATACCTGTTCTTATCAGAACCATACCTGTTCTTATCAGAACAATACTGTTGTTTATACGTTTGTTTTTATTTCAGCCTGCTTGCGAATATTTTTACGCGGCCACAGCTTCGGAGCTTGGAGCTCGGAGCTCCTGAGGAGTAATCCTTTCACGGAAATCTGACGAACTCGTATTTTCGGAACAAAATCTGAGAGTGGTGTAATAAGTGCGTTTGTGTAACCTTGTGTAGAATACTAGTATCTGCATTTAGAGGCTAGTTTTCGATTGTGTTTCAGTTTATTACTTGACACAGGTAAGTCATGGATAAATCTTCTGGCCGTTGGCGGCCCCTAAAGAAAAGATCTAGTAAGTTCACTCGTAGGACTCTCAAAGCTTCAGAAACAAAGCGTGACACTGCATTGAATATTCCGCAGGCTTCTTCGGAGCCACAACCCGGTTCATCTGGGTTACAGGAAAGATCTCAACCTTCTAGATTGCAGACTGTATTGCCCCCTTCTAAGTGTGTTGAAGCGATGGATGTTCTTCAGAATATTGAAGAGCCACAGCCAGGTCCATCTGGACTACAACAAACATTGCCACTCCCTATGGATGTCCCGGAGCGACCATCATCAGCCACTGATCGCAAGTTCAGTGCTTTCCAGGTACCGATGTCCCCAGGTAATGCAACCCATGATCCTGATTATATTTTGATACATTGCGAAGCGATGCAAGAATTAATGAAAAATTTGTCTTGTAGTGACTGCGGGGAAAAGGCTCTTCGGGTCCAGATGAGAAACAGGAAAGGATTCGCTGTCAAATTAGTTTTGAAATGCGAGTCCTGCGACCTCCGACATGGTGAAGCTTACAGCAGTCCACATATAGATGAAAAAAATAACAAGTCTCCATTTCAGGTCAACCGAAGAATAGTAGATTCATTTATTGGTATCGGAACAGGACACGCTGCGATGGAAAATTTCTGCATGATCATGGGGATGAATTTGATAACTCCTAAAACATATAACGCACACATGAAGATGCTGGCGAACGATAGCCATAATTACAGACAAGGGATTCTGTCCAAGGCACGTGACATTGTACGAAAAGCTCATGCAGCCATTGATAGGAACCCTGCGTCAGAAGAGGTGATAGACATTGCTGTGTCTTATGATGGTACCTGGCATAAGCGTGGATATACGTCTATGTATGGAATTGGCGCAGTGATTGATATACTGACTGGCCTTGTCATTGACTTTGAAGTGCTGTCAAAGTTCTGCCATATGTGCACGCTAACTGCATCTGAGCTTGGCGAAGACTCACCCGAGTATGCAGTATGGAAAGATGGACATCAGTCAAGTCGAGAATGCAACAAGAACTACGAGGGATCCTCAGTTGCAATGGAAGCAGCTGCCGCAGACCGTATCTGGAAGCGGTCAATTGCAGAATGCAAAATGCGGTACACAACAGTCCTTTCCGATGGCGATGCTAAAACCTACACCCACTTGAATAGAGAGGCTGTTTATGGTCCAGATGTGCCCATTGAAAAAGAAGAGTGTATAAACCACGTGGCAAAACGAATGGGCACCGGGCTCAGAAATCTTGTGAAAGACTGGAAAGCAAGAGGAACCACACTCGGTGGCCGCGGAGAAGGCACGCTAAAGGAGAGCACAATAGTTGCCCTGACTAATTATTACAGAAGTGCCGTCACACAGAATCTTCCAGACGTGACAAAAATGAAGCAGCAGGTCTACGCCACGCTGACCCACTGCATGTCTACGGACCAAAAGCCACAACATTCAGACTGCCCGACTGGGCCAGACTCCTGGTGCTTCTTCAACAAGAGATTGGCAAAAGGTGAGACACCTGGTAGTCATAGCAAGATGCCAGTAAAGTTGAAACCAGATGTGGTGACCAAGCTCCTTCCTCTGTACACACGACTATCCAGCGATGAACTTTTAGCAGCTTGTAGTCGTGGGGCGACACAAAATGCCAACGAAAGACTCCATTCTACTATCTGGAGAAAGTGCCCCAAAGGAACATTCGTCTCGAAACAACGGATTGATATTGCCGTAACTAAGGCTGTAGCTGTGTTCAACATGGGTTGTACAATGGCGCGAGGCAACGAACCGTCCACAGAGAAGGAGCAAGGCATGACAAGTGCTGAGGAGATCAGTAGGCGACTAGACATGAGGCGCAAGAGGAAAAGTGACGCCCGCAGTACCGACTTGGCAACTAAGTTCCGTCGTACTTTAAAAATAAAAAAAGCCACAGCCGAGAGAGCAAAAAAGAAAAAAAAAGGGCCAACATATGGAGCGGGGGAGTTCTGAATATCTTTTGACTACCACTGGAAAAATTATGACACAGGATCATGGACATTATTTTTATAGTTACTGTTTTTACAGTCAATAATTTGATACCTTCTGTTTTTGTAATTTATTTTTAATTCAATGTATATTATGCAAATTGACCTTGTTGTAGAATATTAAACTACCTTGACATCCTGAAATTATAATGGTATTTTATATTAATATCCAACTGCATCCTAACTGACTCGACAAGTAATGACGAGACGACCATGCATCGAGCAGACCCTTGGAGGAAGGGGGGAAGTGGGTGGGTGGGTGGCCCCCCTTCCTTCACTTTTCCATCACTTCCTAAACCATCCAGAAGTTATTCAAACATGCAGAACTAAATATTTTTCAAGTTTTCACAAAAGTGCTGTTATCTCAAAACTACATTTTTACTTCTTGAAAAAGTCCCTTGCGTTACAACTTGAGTCGGATTGACTTGGAATTTGGTGAGCACATTCACAGATACCTTACCCACAAAATAACGTAGGGTTTTTACTCTAGAGCGAGAGAAACTGGAACTGTAGTCTATTTTTCGCACAAAATTGACCAAATCCCTGAGAAAATAAATATAGAAAAAAAAAAATTGTGTACTATGACTAATAGTAATCGGATTTCAAAAACCCTACGTTATTTTCTTGAGGTAGTGTCCATCAATAAGCCAAGGAAGTTTGAGTTGGATAACTTCATATTTGTAACGCAAGGAGCATTTTGAAATTTGGTATTCTTCGCTCGATAAATATGAGTAAGCCAGCGTAACTTTGGCATTATCATTTGGAATGAGTTTATATTTGGTACAATATTTCCGATTACAATAGTGAACATTCTGTGTAAATAGCAATTCATTTGAATTAGAATTGTAGAAGTTTTCGTTTTCAGTATAGGCCCCCCTTAACCTATGCTGCAACACAAGACGCTGCCCAGCTGCTTTGTGTCATGTCCGGTTCACCCACGAAACAATCGACGAAATATCACTGGAAGAAAATTATTGACGATTTTTCTACGCATATGACAATACATCACCTTCGTCCCAGATGTAAATCTTACGTAGGAATAGCATCCGACCAAACATTGCACTGCGGTAGCTGCGATACCGATATTGATGTGAGAACAAATCTGAATACGCACCACATATTCATAACTCTGTCTCTAGCACAACAGCTCAAAGAAATATTCGAAATAACCGATGCTCACAATCAATGTCAAAAAAAAAAAGGCAAAAGCTTTGCGAATATGCAATCGAAGATATCACTGACGCTAAACTGTACAAACAAAATGTCTATAGTGACATGATAAGTTTGAATTGAAGCCTCGATGGAGCTTCGATTTTCGATAGTTCAAATACCTCGATATATCCGGTCTTATGCACGATAAACGAATTCGAACCTAAAGTGAGAAGAACAACGATATTGTTGTACGCACTTTGGTTCGGGGAGGGTAAACCGATTATGAACGAGTATTTGAGACCCTTCGTAACTGAAAGCAAAAGTTTGTACACCGAAGGGTTCAGTTACGAATTGGAAGGAACTATGTACAGAAAAAAGTGTTCAGTGCTCATGTGCATTAGCGATTCAGTTGCAAGACCACTTTTGAGGAACACTCATCAATTCAACGGAGAATATGGCTGCGGTCTATGTTTACACTCTGGTGAAACCATAGGTAAAGGTAGAGGATTTGTCCGCGTTTATCCTTTGGATATAAACAATAAGCCATTCGGCGAAGGACTGCGAACATATGCTGAAACGATAGAAAATGCTCGAAACAGGATGAAGGGGGTGAAAGGTGAATCGATTTTGTGTGAAATACCAGGCTTCGATATTATTCGATCATTAGACGTAGATTGGATGCATTGTGTCCTATTGGGCATCTGCAGACAGTTTTGCACACTGTGGTTCGATTCGTATAACCACGAAAGAGATTTTTATTTTAGACATCTTGAAGAGTCGATAGACGAGTGTTTATTATCGACCTTTCCAACTCTAGAAGTCTCGAGAACTCCACGCAAAATATCAGATCGTTCACATTGGAAGGCTCATGAATGGGCTATTTTTCTGTTATTCTACAGTTTACCGATATTGCGAGCGCATTTTCCGACCAATTTAGTAAAACACTGGGCTTCACTTGTAGATGGTGTCTCTATTCTCTTACAAACGTCAATCATGCCGAGTGAAATCGAGTTTTCTCGTAACTGCTTCATTGAATTCATTCACGGAGTTGAAGAATTATATGGCAAGCAGCACGTTTCTTTCAATGTACATTTACTCGCACACTTACCAGACAGTGTGTTGCACTGGGGTCCTTATGGACGCATAGTGCGTTTCCGTACGAAAATTTTAACCAGGAATTACTCGATTATGTGAAGAGTTCAAATGGAGTAGCTCTTCAAATTTGCGATACGTTCCGCTTAAAGTGCGTCGTCGATCGTCTGTACCATGCTTGTTGGGCGTCGATGAGAGTAGATCAGAAAGACTATTTAGACAGTCTATTGAAGAAACAGAAACGCGCTCAGCCTACTTTAATTTTGAAAGATGCGAGTATGTTGGGGGCAGCTTCTTTTCTACATGAATTACCACGTGATCAATATCTGGCCGTACAAAGGCTTCGTATAAAAATCGATCAACAATCTATCATACAAAGCTATAAAAGAGCAATCAAAAATAACGAAATTTTCCACAGTAGACAATATTCAAGAGTTAAAAAAGAGCGAGTTATTACGCAATTTTACAGAGTCTCGAAATATTTGAAATAGAAACATTTTTGGTCATAAGAATCGATAGTATTTATACTCCATTTGCATTAGGAAGGTATTTGGAAAAAGAAAACACTCCGTTCATAGCGGGTAGACAATTAAAACACTTGATAGTATTGAAAAAACGTCACGACAACTTGGCGGCGATAAATATTTCACTTATAAAGGAGAAGGTAAATGTGTTCGAAATAAGCAGCACCTCTAAGTTTATTGCTTGTGTGCATCCGAACCACTACGAATTACTAACCTAAGATTTAAAAAAAACAAAAAAAAGAAAGATTAGAATCATATAATTTATTATTTGCAAGTAAACATAAAATATAAAATTGAATATATTTATATAATATAATTTCATTCTATTATTAGATTTGACGTCTTAAAATGTTAAAAATTATTACTGTTTATAGGACTGTTTCTATTAAGGTGCTTAACTACCCAATTCCATCAGACCTGAAAACATTGAGTAGGGAATCACCTTACATATAACAATATTTTTTTTTACCTTTCGTTGAATTTGTTATTAAATGCCTATATACGGTGCATAAAACAGGACTTTCGATGTAGGTGTTGCAAAAAAAAATGTATTTATTGTCGATGACTTCTATCAATTTTATTCAATAAAAATGCATACCTCCATACATTTAAATTGTCTGTCATTCATATAATCAATTATATACATATTATAGTAGTCTTCAATGAATAGGATAAAAAGACAAACAATATTTTTAGTATCCATTATTTTTCAAGATAATTATTAATATTTAAAGAATACATTAGAAAAAAAAAAGTGAAAAAATTAAAAATTGAAAAAGATATAGGCTGATGAAGTGGGGGGTCCCAAAAAAATGGCCCACGAAGTCTGTCACGATTGTAACCCTCCTAGTAATGCTGCTATCGTACTAACTATAAATAATTTGAAAAAAATTTTTTTTTGCGAAATTGCGGCTGCCTGAAAAAATGATAAATTTTTGTACCATTTTTTTTTTGAGTATTCCGAATTTTTTAAAAATAGTAAAAATTGAAAATTGGTGTTCAACTATAGTTAGTTCGATAGAGAAATGTATAGAGAAAAATAGTTTAAAAATAGTTTCGAGAAAAACGCGTTTAAAGTTTCGCATAAAGTTACGCGCAGTCTAAGTCATAAAGTGATATTTTATACTTACATTTATTCAATCTGCCATTCCTGCTTCACACATGGGACCTTCCTCGACTTCGAAAAAAGCTGAGGGAACACTATCGCAGGTAGACGGATGATCCCGCACGTCTTTTGTACGATTAGTTCTGGCCGAGCCAGTTTTTATGCCGCGTCACTAAAACAGCTATGTCTCCGAAAATAATTTGAATTTTGAAAAATCCTCTGCATGACATATTCTTGAAGGGTTAAGCTTTGAAATAACGAAAAAAAAAAATCGATTTTTTGAAATTTCTAGACCAGAATACCCCCTCAATTATATGCAATTTATACAATCTCTATGCGCACATTGGAGTACCTAGTATTCTATGAATTATCAAAATTGCATTTATCGAATATGTACGCCAATGTATATTTCTGTTGTATGTAGTTCATATGCTTCATAGAAGACAAATACATTTTGTATGCAAAAGTTTGTTTATAAAAATTGCAGTTTTTTTTATAGAGATCATACATCGATCATACATCGATCATACATTTTACATACGTGCTGCAGATATTATTATTATATACGATTTATACAACTTTTTGGCGGAATATATGTACATATATGTACACACATAAAATATATGCAACATATATTTCACATATCTTTTTCATATATAACCAACATATATCCATTTTCATGGGGGTGAAGTTTATGAGTGCGTTGTTGATTATATAAATACTGTTGAAAATCTAACCGGGAAAAAAATTAAGAGGTTAAGGTGCGATAATGGTACAGAATACTTAAATAAAGATATAGATAAGCTAGCTAGGGAGAAGGGCATTTTTGTAGAGCCATGCCCACCGTATGTACATCAATTAAATGGCACAGCGGAGCGATATAATAGGTCGATAATGGACACTGCGAGATGTCTGCTATCAGAAGCCAAAGTAGATAACAGATTCTGGCCTGAAGTGATTAAAACAGCATCGTACTTAAAGAATAGAACATTAGCTAATACGCTGGAGGAAAAGACTCCATACGAAATCCTAACCAACGAGAAACCAAATATAAGTAGCTTACGTCTTTATGGGAGCAGAGTTTTTGTACGTGTGCCAGAAGAGAAAAGAAAATCAAAATGCGATAGAAAGGCAGATTTAGGAGTACTGTTAGGATACGATAGTGTAGGATATAGAGTTCTGATTAATAACAAAATTGTTAGAGCAAGACATGTCGATATCATCGAAGAAAACGTCAAGTTGATAGGGTTCAGAGGCAATGACGAAGAAAGTCCTACGGGCAGCGGAAACGATAGTACAATAGAAATAGAAAACTCTAATCACGATATAGGAGAGGTTAGTGATCAAGACAGACAGGAGGATCCAAGCTTGAATGATGAGGCTGATGATAATCGAGAGAATAAAGAGGAAAATGAAATAAGGAAGTCAGATAGAGCTAAGAAAAAGCCAGAAAGATATGGCGATAATGTTGCATACGCGAGTTGTATATACGTAAACTACGTAAGTGCAGACAGCCCATTGAATGTAGAGGATGCATTAGGTAGCGATGAGTCAGAATTGTGGAAACAAGCGATGGATAGGGAAATGGAGTGCATAGAAAAAAATAAAACCTGGAAGTTGGTACGGCGGCCTAAAGATAAGAAAGCCTTAGATCTAAAATGGGTATTTACGAACAAATCAGACAACAGAAAAAAAGCGAGACTCGTAGTTAGAGGTTTCCAACAAAACCAAATTTTAGAAGACGTGTACTCACCGGTAGCGAGAATGCAAACATTGAAACTAATATTGTCGCATTGTTGCCAACATGGCTTAACCATAATGCAAATGGATGTGGAGACGGCATTTTTGGGTGGACTTCCGAAAACCCCCCACCTCCGATCGATTGGAAATTTGGCACAGACCTTCCTTTTGATGTTCTAAGACAACCCCTAAAAGGATTTTTGGCGGCTATCAATAGTTTCCGAGAAATTGAATTTTGAAAATTGGATGTTAGCAACCGCGGTATATCTATATAGTGCGGGGTGCGCGTTCGTGTGTGTGTGTGCTCTATCTCCTTCCGCGCTTTTCCCCACCACTGTTCTTTTGCATTACTGGATATAAGCTGTACAGTCCAATCGTGCACTTCTACTCTACCCTCTAGCCGGATTTTTCACTTAATCTAGCTGAACTGACTAGACCGCTTCAATATTATTTTGCTCCCATCATACTTGGTCAACTGCTGCTACTCCTCCTACTGCCATTACCACTGATATATTTTTTCTTACTGCATACTTTTTTCCAATTTCTTGTTTCTTCTATCATTCTTTCCTTTCTTCCTTTCTTCATTTTTTCCCTGCTCTGTTTTCCTTTTTATCAACGTTTTTTGTTTCCTTTTTCTCTCTTTCCATTTTCTTTGACTTTTTCCTCACTTTTCTTCTGTCAATTGCAATATGGACGACCGCTTCAATTTTTTTAAATTATTCGGAATTCTTTCCGACCATGCCCGAACCCTACAATGGCTTCGAGACATCGGTTTGATACCATCGAGCCGATTTTGCTCGAAGCATAGAAAATTGATGACTTTGTTCGAGGACAAATACGTTGTTGGTGAGTTTCGGTGCAGGAAAAAAGACTCGCACGATCATGTGTTGACCGTCGCCAAAAACACGTGGTTTGAAAGGTGCCATATTTCTGCTGAGTCATGTATGCTGATCACATATTGCTTTGCAGTTAATATGACCTTCAGTCAAACGATCCGGGAATCGTCTATCACCGAAGCGAAACAAATCTCGCCAGAAACTGTCTCTGATAGATTTTCATTTTGCCGGGAGGTTTGTATGATCGCTTTAGATCAAGCTTTTGATGCCGAAGGCTTATTGGGGGGAATCGGCGAAGTTATTGAGATCGATGAGTGTAAGATCGGCCGCCGGAAGTACGAGAGGGGGCGTATTGTGGAAGGCCACTGGATCCTTGGAATGATTCATCGTGGCCATAGCGAAAATTATCGCTTGGAGGTGTGCCCGGAAAATAAAAGAGACCAGAATACTCTTATCCAGCTAATCAAAAAACATGTAGCTCCTGGGACTACAATCCATACTGATTGCTGGAAAGGATACATTAATTTGGAAAATCACGGGTACATCCACGCGACGGTGAATCATTCCGAAGAATTCGTGGATTCTAACTCGGGTGCCCACACTCAAAATGTTGAGTCTTCCTGGCGGTGGATGCGCCGACAACTTTCTCGAGGAGGCGTTCGGTCAGACGCCTTCGATGCTCACTTGTGTGAGTTTTTAAAATGAAACGAGATCCTTTTTGTGAGCTCATCGCTGCCATAAAACTCGTATATCCGGGTAATTGAATGTTCACTTCCTCGGTAGAGTTTTCATTTTTGTAAGTCTACATTCTATATTCGTGATTACAACAATATTTATATCCATATAAAATATTTTTCCACTTATTATCAAAAAAATTAACAATAAAAGATAAAAAAAAAATATAAAAAAAATAAAAAAAAAATAAAAAATGAATGAAAATTAAAAAAATTAAAAAAAAAAAAATTGAAGGTTAGAATAGGTTAGGCCATTCTACTGGTCCCACACACACACACACACACATGCGAAATACCCAGTCGGTAGCTGTGGCTTTTGAAAGGTTAGAATGGGTTAGGCCACCCTACTGATCCCACACACACACACACATGCGAAATACCCACCCGGTGGCTGTGGCTCTCGAAAGGTTAGAATAGGTTAGGCCACCCTACTGATCCCACACACACACACACATGCGAAATACCCAGTCTGTGGCTGTGGCTTTCGAAAGGTCAGAAGGTGATAGAGCACACACACACACACACACGAACGCGCACTCCGCACTCCGCACTATATGTATAGATAATAGATATACCGCGGTTGCTGAAATCCAATTTTCAAAATTCAATTTCTCGGAAACTATTGGCAGGCGCCAAAAATCCTTTTAGGGGTTGTCTTAGAACATCAAAAGGAAGGTCTGTACCAAATTTCAAATCGATCGGAGGTGGGGGGTTTTCGGAAGTTTATCCATCTAAGGTCTCCGCCTCAATTATTACTAAACAAGTAAATTCCAACCTGTCGCAGCAGCACAACCATGACACTGGACATTTCGAATTTCGTTATCTTTTTCGTTTATCGTTATTGTCGCCACATAAGCCTTACTTCGAACTTTATGTTCAGGACATACGCGACATTTAACGACGCAGACGTTTCCTTCTCGCTTCAGCTGTACATAACCTATGGCTTTATCTCCGTAACTTTCGCGAGATACCATATAATGGAATGAAAAGTTTACTAGAACGAATTTTTACAATTAACATATAATATTTGTTGGTGAAGTGTTAACAATCAATCATACATCTCGAAGACTTACATTGATGCTTTGGCACCATGAACTTCTGCAGCATTGAATCGGTCACCTATTTATAAAAATTCCGTGACCATAAATATGTCTATGGTCGGTAAATTACTAGCAGTTGCCTTGACAAAACCCGTGTCGCACATTTTTTCATACACTTGGTCGTAAATCGCGTTCTGGGTATTTGTAATAATTGGCACTTGTTGAAAGAACGTTGAAAGCTATGTATCGTCGATTGCCGCGTTTTCGGTTGTAATATCGCGACGTCATCGGCTCAAGCCGCCAATGGCGACGCGTTTCATAATCACGTGATACGGTTCGCACCTTCGTGATTATAAAATTCTTGTTATTCAATTATAGAAAGGTCAATAATTGAAAATTCCTTCAAATTTATTGTATTTTACAGTCAATGTTTCGTTTCAGCATGAAAAAGTTGATAAAAATTTTTATTTTTTGCAAACCTAATTTCCTCACGTTCGTAAAACGCAGCGCACGGTAAGAAAAAGGAATACTCTTACTCGTGAACGTAAAGTATTGTCGGAAAACGTTCAAACTCCAAACTAGCAGCAAATGGAGCAAGAGAACTCATGCCCCGTTGGGGTTAAAAAACAACGAGCGGAACTTATCGCGCACACTGAACAAGAAGAAGCTTTGTATCCGGAATGAGAATCTGAAACAAATGTTGCAACTTACCCAAAACCGCTAATCTGCAGCGAGCACATTCATGCGGATGCAACAACTAAATGTCATCGAGAGTTTAATGAAAAACAACAACCTATAATGCCAAATATAGATCCAGAATCTATGCACCATGTTAGATTAGATATCATTAATCGCGGACAGGTACACCAAGATACGACAAAAACATCTATGGTGGATGCCATTAAAAACAGAGACAAATATACGTATAATAATTCTCGTGCCGGAAAGTCTGAGCACTGTAGTGTCGCTACGAAACGGAGTATTATAAACCATCAGAACTACCTTTCTAACGCTGAGAGGCTGCGAGGTCGAGCCTGCGAACTCTATCATTCGAACGTTGAAAAACGGCGAGAGGAAAAGCGCAATCGTAATCATTTGAATGCTGAAGCGCGGAAAATTAAGAATCGCGAACGTTATAATTTGAACCCCGAGAAATAGCGAATTATAGCGCTCGCATATTATAGATCAAATGCTAACAAGGAGCGAATTAAGCGTACTATCTATTCTTTACATCGTTCAGCAAAGCTCAAGAAGAGTACCGCTACGAAGATTGTTGCTAAATATCATCGTATTCGAAATGCGAATACCATAGCATTAATACGGTCCAAGGAAAAATATATAGCAAAGATTACGCCAAAGATTGACGAGCTAAACGAAATTGATAGAAGAATTAATGCCGAATCGATTAATAAATGGTGCATTCGTGATAGAGATTTGAAAATAAAATCGATTAGGAAAACTTTACAAGTTGTGAATAAAAGAGCAGACATATATTTAACTGAGGTTGACAAATGCTCCAGTCATAAAATCGAAGATAAACTAAGCGTTCTTTGTGGTTCATCAGGGCACATCGCCTCAGCTGAATAGTTTTACGCGGAAGCTGGGTATGAGCTCGTTCAGTTTCATGAATCAATTGCGATTAATACAACAGGGCAAGCTGCCAACATTCTGCCATTGTTTAAAAAAAAAACAAAATAAAAGTGTCAAAAGCAAATGCAAGAGTTGGCCTTGCAACAAAATGTGTAAAACGAAAGATGTTAAATTACTCGCGAAATACGTAGACTTTCTTCGGATTATATCCACGTGCACGTTGAAAAATAAACATAAGTTTCTAGAGAAGTTGGAGTGTACAGCTAGACACGCGAATAGTAAGCTAGGCCATTCGATTCGTAACTTTGTTATATGGATGATGCCACCTGCAAATCAATTTTCTTGCCTGTACAAATGTTATCCGTACATTTTCCATCAGTTCGGTATACGCAGAGGCTAGTATACAAATTGATGAATGGTTACGCGAAAATTTCCGTCGTCGACAAGGCACTAAACGACGGTGATCTCGAGAAACTGAATGAAATTTCACAACTTGCGCAGCAAAATGCTAATAGCGTCGCTGACAATATCACGAACGATATTGATTTGGTTGAAAAAGAAATCAGAAATGAGTATTAAAGTGCATTCAATACTTTGACAAAACGTTCTATAGACATTCCCCGCTTAGTCTGCGTATCCTGTGAAAAACTTTGTTTCAAAAGAGAAGTCACAAGCGTGGACAAATTCAGAAAACCCATAACAACCAAAATTTGGACAAATTTGATGGAACATCTGGAATGTAAAGATGATGATTGCGAATATGTTTGCAACTATTGCCTTCCTAAACCTAGACAAAACACCATGCCACCTAAGTGCATAATGAATAAACTTATTACCGAATCAGTACCGGAAATTATACAATCGTTGAATGATTTCGAACGAATTTTGATACAAAGAGCTAAAGCATTCCAAACTGTTCAGAGAATAAATACCGTAGCAAACAAGAAACTACCGCACAGAGAGATGGTACAAAAAGTAAAAGGCAGGACATTTCATTTGCCCTTACCTATGGAGGAAACTTTGAAGAAAATCTGTCCCCCTGCAGATCCAATTAATCTTGATCACAAGCTATACATATTAGTTCGCGGAATACCAACAAAATCTAAGTTAGTGTGGGAACAATTGGTAGACGTAAATAAAGTATGGGACGCATCAATATGGCTCAGGGCGAACAATCCTCAATATTCTGAAATTCAGATGCCAGCAACGGCTGACGCCTTGCTAGCTGATATAGAAGACATTGAATTCCCATTAGTGGATGAAGATAACGATGAGAATGGCAAATCGAAGAAACGCGAAAGTCTTGATGGAATACATTCCGCAAGTGAAATCGGAAATAATGACGATGAAAAGCGTGAACATCAGAATAATACAGTGGACGCAAATAAGGGCACCTTATTGACTTGAGTGTCTCAATCGGATAAAATTTACGAACAATTCACTATACATCCGATGTATGAGAAGAGGCCCAATGAAACTATTACAGATCTTTATCAAATGTTGAAAATCCAAGACGTGCCATTGGATAATCGCCATAAAAGTCTGGTTTTGCTATGTTTGTCGCATTTGTATCCATATGGTCGCAATGGACAGCACGAGGATAGATCAACGCGTCTGACGCAAGCCGAATTTATCAAATCAAGACTCATGTCAAAGCATTCGCAATACCGGCTGGATCAGCAATACTTGTTCTATCTATTGAATGACGCCAATATTCGGCAGTTGAATAGTGGGATATATTACGAACTTAATATCACCAATCCAAGCGAACGACTTACCGCAGCGAGTTATCTAGAAAAACTTTCCAGGGAAGAATTGGAAGGGAATTTGAATGCAATATTTTCGAGGCTGCGCAACACGGCGCAATATTGGAGTCGGCCCAGAAATGATGTATCTTGCATGACACATCATTACGGTCCGGCAACATAGTTTCTCACCCTAAGTCCAAGCGAATGGTTATGGTCAGACATGACGGAATACCTTCGCGAAGTCGGTGGCCCTGCTGCCGCTAAGATGTCTCCGAGTCAATTGATCGCGGCGGATCCAGTGGCTGCATCTCGATTCATTGAAAACAAGTTTCGCGCTATGCTCGATTTCATAACATGCTCTCCCGATAACCCTATCGGAGAGGTGACCCATTATTTTTGGAGGGGCGAATACCAAGGCAGGGGAATGCAGCATTTCCACCCATTAATCTGGATCAAAGATGCTCCGGTTATTGGAAAATCTTCGAACGAAGAAATAGCGAGTCTTATTCTGAAATATGTAACTTCCAGAATGCCACCGAAACATGCTTCACCTGACTGGTATCGTCGCGTGAATACGCATCAACGGCACAAACACAGTTCCTATTGCTTGCGAAGTAAGCGAAAAAAAGATAGTGGTTTGTCCAGCGCATGTCGATTCGGGTTTCCTCGTCCCGCGACGAATAACATTGTTATCAGGGACGTGGCTGTTTTGATAGCTGCGGCAGGCGGAAGCTCAAGTCTAGAAGTAGGCCGTATGATCTCCCTCGAAATCAGAATGAGGTGGATATCAATGACTACAACCCAGCAATTCTTTATGCTTGGGAAGGCAACATGGACATAAAGTTCATTGGCGAGCTCAGCGCTATACTCATGTGGTATATCACTAAGTACCTGTCAAAATAGATAGATAGATAGATATTCTTTATTTCATCCATTACAATGTTGGACGAGCCTACCCTGCATTTACAATTCAGTATGCAGGGTAGGCGGAGAGAAAGCTTAACCTAACTTAGAACTAGGTAGAGAGAGAAGAGAGTACATAGCTGTACGAGAAAATGTGAGAAACGCAACATGAACGAAGACATGGCAACACTGATCAGTTCGGCAAATCGCTCTACAGTCGTCTGTGGAGTTTCGTTCAACGTACGTTAAGTCATAGAGAATGTGGAGCGCTCGAGGCCGCTACGCTATTAGGAATTCCGTTGCACGGCACGGATCCACAAACAACTATTGAATGGATAGATGTGAATATAATAAGAAACAGAAAAGTAAAAACTCGTCAAGAAATTGAAGCCCTCGATGCGGATTCTACTGATATCTTCTGTGCTTCAGTAGTTGATACGCATTATTCAGCTCGACCAAAGGAATTGGAATCAACCAATCTGTACGACTTCGTAAAATGGTACGAAGTTACCAAAGTGGAACCTAAAGCAAAAGATGTTGAATATTACAAGATCGGAAAATCATTGTACCTGAAAAGAAGGAAACGTGGTTGTTTAATTATTCATTACAAAAATAATGTGAATAATCAGCATGAACGATATTACTTTGCGCTACTGTTACTCTTCAAACCTTGGAGAGATACAAATGAGCTGCGGAACGGATGTGATACGTACGCAGAAGCATTCTAATCAGTCCGAACGGAGCTCGAAGATGCGTTACAGTATCACGAACGCATTGCGGAAATACAGAAGGGTTTTGAGCATATCAAGGAGGTCATCGAAAAACGTATGACAGAAGGAGCTCAATCCCAACAAAGCGACACTTCGGATGCGGTACCTTTAGGTTGTGCGCCAATCGAAGCAGAAGGTGCGATGAAAGAATTTCACGCACGCGTCCAGAGGGTCGACACGGTGAACAGTTTGCAAATAATTGCGGATTTGAATCCTCATCAAAAACAGGTATGTGATACAACCACGGTTGCCGTGAGTTCGAACGATAGAATTCTACGATATTACGTCAGTGGAGAGGGTGGAACTGGTAAGAGTCATCTTATCGAAGCACTCGTATAGTGGATCAAGCAACATACTGGTAAAGATACCGCCGTAACAGCACCGACTGGAATAGCAGCATTCAATGTCAACGGTATGACTATTCATAGGTTGTTTCAACTGCCTGTCGGGCATGGGGGTACTCCTAAGTCCTAAATACAAGCAACTCTCTGATGCAGCTTTGAAAGTCATTCGAGAACAGCTTAGAAATGTCGCGCTCATTATCATTGACGAGGTCTTAAGGGCTTTTGAGCGCTCCGCTGTTTTACCGACGGAGTAGCATTTTCGGCCAGTCGTCACAACCGCAATTTACTCGACGGATCACGTCTCTATTGCTCCACTAATCACTCTCAGATTTCGGAGGGGTGATCCTCAGATTATCAGCTAGTGCGGGCTGGTTTCCGAAAAGTAATCGAGTGAAATTTCAAATAATCATTGATTTATTTATATACGAAGCTGTGAAATCAGCTGACACTAATACATTGCCGATACACAGACACAGTGGTAATAACATTATTTTTCAGCACTTCATCTGGAAAACCGGTGCTGGGGATACCAGCCCGCCGTACAGGCTCTCGTTAGCAATCTTTTGATATTATTCCGCGGTAAATCAGAGAAGCAGGAGCAACAGCAGACGTCGAGTAAAATCCGAAGTGACAGGCTAGCGTCGACACGAATACATGCAGAGACTGCCCTATAGATGTGGTCATTTTAATAGAGTTCTTGAGCTGGGCGCTAGAGGCGCTCTTCCGATCGAGAAGTTGTCGGGGCTCGCTCAAAAGCCCTTAAGGTGAAGTGAAACGTTTCAAGGCCACGGCCGAGTGCCTTCCCCAGCGGTAAAACAGAGATACCCAGCGTTTGGGGCCGCTTGGTTTACACGTATACTGGCTACAATGTCGGTACAGGTTGTGATCTTAACTGAATGTCCGTGTTTTAGTTTTGAGTAACGGAAAAACAATCATTCTCAGCCATTTCTTCATCAAATGACACGGGATTAGGCTCAAAGTGTTTGGTACTTCATTGCGGAGTGGCTAATTATCCGGAAAATGCGATTATCTACGGCGACAATGAATAATCTCGCGATTTATGTGGTCGGTACGTCAATCTGTTGAAATTTTTGTCAAATTTTGGAAAAGTGAAATAATTAGCCACTTTCTGCCACAATTATGTGTAATCCCTCAAAGTTTCATTCCGATCGGTTCAGTAGTTTCGGAGAACTATTGTTTGCCGTTTTCGAGGTTCTGACAAACGTTTCACTTCACCTTAATGATTTCCAATGTAACACTCATGTAAATACATCTCCGATTGAGTGGAATATTTGATACCACCGATTGCGAAGACGGTTGGTTAGGTAAAAAACATATTCTCCTGTTCGGCGACTTGTTGCAACTCCCACCTGTTCGAGAAGAACCTGCGTTCACTCAGCTATCGAGTGCAATTTTGAATAAACTTCTAGGCGCAATGGGAAGTGTTAATCTGTGGAGTAAGTTATTCAGTTACGATGAATTAACGATTAACCCTTAGAAGCATGGTGGTAACCCACGTTACCACCTCGATTTTCTTGAATTTTTCTAATTTATTTACTTTTTAACGTATTCAGATCCGGTTTTTTGCACTTTTCAGTTACTATAGTAATAAAAAAACATAAAAATACAGTCCAATTAGCATGATTGTTTATAATATAAGATTGATAAATGAACAAACTAAACGTAATGACGTTTTTTTCGGAAAAATTCATTTTTGGAGAATCAATCCGAAGAAATAACTTGAAATTTCATACGTCAGGGTTTTTGGGGTCGCTGATGACGAATCTGGAATCAGATTTCCGAAATTCAAAATGGCGGATCCAATATGGCGGACCAAAAAATTAAAAATATCGCTCCAGCTTTGAAATTTTGTACATTGGGGTTTTCGGGGTCGCTGATAACGAATTTGGAATCAGAATTCCGAAATTCGAAATGGCGGACCAAGATGACGGACGCCAAAACGTAACTGCACGAGAATGTTGCTGCGAATTTTCGTATTGTAATGTTGTGATATTTGCCAGTTGTAATGATTTAAGTTTTATTTAAATTTAGTTTGCATGAAAATTATTGATGCGTTCGGAAAATGTAGAGAGGCGAATACATGGAAGGTAAGAGACGTCACAAATAAAAATGTGCACAAGGTAGCGGTTCCTTTCAAAAGAGATATATTCTGATTACGTAAGGAATTGAATATGACCAGAAGTGGCCATAACAGAATATACGATATGAGTCAGTCCACGTCAAGCGGGACACCTTTTTGACCTCATGGTCTTGAAAATCGTCGTCATTTTTTTTACATATTCTCTGGGTGAAATGAATGCATGAAACATTTTTTTTTTTTTTTTCAACTCGAAGGGCTTAGAAGATACAAGGGGTTGAATTTCCGAAAAAAACACCTAAAATCGGAATCGCGCTCTTCTTTAAATGTTAATATCTCCGGTTCCCTTTGTCGTACAGACCTCGTAGAAAACTCATTTTCAAGCTCTTGAATTGCACTTTCATGTTATGAATTTTTAATTCATGTAATAAACAATTTTCTATTTGTTATTAACAATTATACTTTTCAAACGCGATTTTCGAGATGACTACCACCTTCTAAAATTCTGAAAAAAATACGAGCGTGTTCCTTGATTCATTCTCTACGAAATCTGTAAGTTTAAAAATGGAACTCCGATGGAAACTATATTTAAAAAGCGATCGATTCATGCGGGACGTCGCGCACGGCCGGGTACGCGAGTGCGCCGAGACCTAGGCTTGTTCGCTTTGCATGCAAGGAATACAGGGGGGGCTGTTATACGTTCAAATTCATCAGTCCATTAATTCACGAAATTATTAACTATTTATTTCATTTCATACTGAATATTCGAATTAAAACAACAAAAATACAAATATATTCTTCAGTCGTGTGAAACTACGTGAACAAAGAATCGATGTGACTTTAGTAAGCGTCAAGACGATACTGAAATAGTCAAATCCTGCAATACATTTATATATTCTAGGGAGGCCATGGAAGGGTGAAAAGACGGTATTTTAAATACCTGAGGGTCGACACACTGGTGTTCAAATAATGGGCATATTTATTGCATTACGCGGAATTAGTTTCTCACCTGAGTTCAATTCCAAGTATGTAACGACGCGCGAACAGGGCCTTGCCGCCCCAACGCTCGTGTACCCGGCCGTGCGCGACGTCCCGCATGAATCAACCGCTTTGGAAATATAGTTTCCATCGGAGTTCCATTTTTAAACTTACAGATTTCGTAGAGAATGAATCAAGGAACACGCTCGTATTTTTTTCAGAATTTTCGAAGGTGGTAGTCATCTCGAAAATCGCGTTTGAAAAGTATAATTGTTAATAACAAATAGAAAATTGTTTATTACATGAATTAAAAATTCATAACATGAAAGTGCAATTCAAGAGCTTCAAAATGAGTTTTTGACGATGTCTGTACGACAAAGGGAACCGGAGATATTAACGTTTAAAGAAGAGCGCGATCCCAAATTTTAGTGTTTTTTTCGAAAATTCAACCCCTTGTATCTTCTAAGCCCTTCGAGTTAAAAAAAAAAAAAAAATGTTTCATATGTTTATTTCACCCAGAGAATGTGTAAAAAAAATTCAAAAAGAATCCGAAACATCGACGAATATTTTTGGCCAAATCCGTCCCGCTTGACGTGGATTGACTCATATGCGGATGCTGGTAGCACAAATAAAATGGATTAGATCACACCCAGAGAAAAGATTTATTTGCTTTAAATAAAATTTATTTACTGCAAATATATTTTCTTATTCGTATATGAACCTAATAGGCATTTATTTGCCACGAATATTTATAAATATTTGGAATTTTTTATTACTTATTCAAATTCTCTTATTTAATCCGAATAAAAATTAATTCAGATCAAATAAGGAATTTTCATGGCATCAAATAAATTGTTTTAAATAAATTACAAAATTTATTCGGATGAAATAAATTGCTTATCCAGTTGTAATAAACATTCTATTTGATCCGAATGAATAATGAATGAAATATAGGTCTTTATTTGCCATGAATAAATTATTTATTAGGATAATTAAATATTTGTTTTATTCAAATCAAATAAACAATTTGCTTGATTTGAATATAAAAATAATTTTTGTATTTAATTCATTGAAATTGAAGAAATGATGGATGTGTCGCATCAAGAATTACGAATAGCAGGTTATTGGACAAGCATGATTAATAACCATGCGAATAAAATTTTACAGGTACAAGTTATTATTTTACCAGGTACTTTATTATTACATATATTTACATATATTGTAACGTTTGCGGCTTTCGCGAACCTCTAGGTTATAGCGAAAGTCGTAAGCTACGGGTTCTTATAGATATTTGAAAGATGATTTTACTGAATTAATAAAATTTATGGACTCCTCAAACTGTGAGGTGAGGAAAAGGATGGGTCTACCATGCAAAAGCCACCTCATACAGATTTTTATCTCCCTGCGCTAACTACGGACTCGGATAGGTTTTAATTATCAAAGCCGCCTTTCGTTCTGAACAGAAGGTTCAGAACCAACTCTTACAGAGCCGGGATTTTACGCCAAGCCTGTCTTGACTGCTATTGAGAATTTAATATGATAACTGCAGATCCGGGGTTTTACACCAAGACTGCCTATCAGACTCGGGTTTCCAACGGTTGGCCCTCGAACACAGGTTCTTACACCAATGTCGTTCGCTTCTTCCGTTGGTCGCCAAAGCTGTAACTACTCGGCTTTGCTGTGGTATTGAACTTGTCAAACGGTGAGATAAGAAAACCCACGAAAAACATCCAAAGATGTAAAAAAAGCCGCCAAGTACTCACACGAAAATCACAATTGCTTCATAAGCAAAACGGTTCGCCAGTCTCTGTCGTGAAATCAAGAAAAAAGCCAAGCACCGAACGTACAACTGCGATCTCTCAGCAATTTGTTAAAAAAAAATAAAAAAACTCAAACTCAAACTCAAGCCTACGTCGTGAAGTCGGAGTTTCGTGTGACGATATCGAAGCATCATTCCAAGAGCTACGTACTTGGCGGGCACATTCGGCTTTTCTTCTTTGTGTTTGTTGTTCTCACGTTGAATTGATATGACCTTATCGTATTTTGCGAACCAGTCTCAAAGTACTATGTTTTCGGTCGCTGGTTATAAACATGTCATGAACTTTGCATCGACTGACGAATGTTAGATTCGCAGATAACATTGGTTCTATAGGTATAAATTTATTTAAAATGCATCTTCCGATCTTGTCGGACGACTATGTCGTGGCAGTTGAAGGATTAGCGCTTGCGAGTTCACGGTAGTGCGTAGTGCGGGCGCCAAAAGCGCCCACACTACGCACTCCCGTGAACTCGCAAGCGCTAATCCTTCAACTGCCACGATTGTGTAGTTGCAAATGATCATTCTCCACAAACGAATGAGCAACAATATAGTACATTATGCTACTAGGGAGGAAAGTGTGTGGTTTTTGCTGAGTGCGATGTTCAGCACGAGCACGAGGTGAAAGTTCGCTCCTCCCGTGTGGCATATATCACTTTTTACCCGACTAGATAAAATGTCCATATTGCATCCACTAGTCAAACACAGCAATTCAATCAATCAAACTTAGAATCGGTCAAATTTAGAGTTTTTTTCTGCCCTTCAAATTTATTTTTTCTACCGCAAAATTCACTTCTTCTTCCCTCTGATCAGAAATTGATTACTTTCCGCCCGCGTTGCAGGGATGGAGTATAGTAATTTTATCGTAGTCGGGTAAAAAATATTTTTGCACTCAAGTGAGGCCGAACTGTTACGAAGATGGGTTTCAGGTATTGAAATTGATCCTCCCCACTACGTGTATACGCTCGTGCACTTGCATATACGCATGCATCGTGAGCAAGATTGTATGACATAGTATAGGTACACCAATTAAGCAATCATCAACTGAATTTTATATTTATCATTATATCAAACTGTCATACTCTATGCTACTTTTAACATATACGTATATCCGTAGGTGTATGTTTTAGGTTGCATGCCGCAATAGCAGGGTAGAGTTTTCTTGATTCGATCGTTTTGCAAGTGAATAAGTTTATTCTTCCATAATTAATACTACCTAGCGAGGTATGTGATTCCAGAGTTCCAAGTCTGATTTGATAATTCAATGACAGTGGGAACGACCAAGATTTTTATTGATTATACAAGTATTTATGTCTGTCAAGTCATACACATAGTTAAAGACACGTAGAAGTATTGTCTGAAACGATTATTGGTTTGAATAACTAGTTTTTCATTGTGTTTAATTGCTGTCGCATTAAAAACTCAATTTTTGCATAAAACGAAGCGGGTTGTCCGTATAGCTCTAAGGAACCGAATGTGCCCGCCAAGTACGTAGCTCTTGGAATGATGCTTCGATATCGTCACACGAAACTCCGACTTCACGACGTAGGCTTGAGTTTGAGTTTGAGTTTTTTTATTTTTTTTTAACAAATTGCTGAGAGATCGCAGTTGTACGTTCGGTGCTTGGCTTTTTTCTTGATTTCACGACAGAGACTGGCGAACCGTTTTGCTTATGAAGCAATTGTGATTTTCGTGTGAGTACTTGGCGGCTTTTTTTACATCTTTGGATGTTTTTCGTGGGATTTCACTTCTTTTTGCAAGTACCAGAACTGAGAAAGATTGCTCATTTCATTCCAGCAGGGTTATACGTTATTATAGTTTGATCACCATAAGAAATACATTCGGAATTTGGACAAGGGAAGAAACATTCAGCGAAAGACAAACGCATTTACTTCAATTGTCAACTGTGACAAACATAAATAATTTATTAGCCAGAACTTAATTTTGTCTTATACAGTATCAGGTTGAAGTTCGTAACGTTACTTCAACAAAATATTCGCCAAAAAATTCTCAAATTCAAGGCTCGAATTTCAAATCGATCAAGAAAGATGTATAATTCCTCAAATCGTGTGAAACACCTTTATCTAGCATATTTTGTAATTCTAACAATATTAGGATCACGAAATATTGCATTTCTTCAACGAATATTCTGTTATTACGTTAACGTTACGAACTTCAACCTTAATATACAGTTTTAACTTAAATTTAGTATTTAATCAGTAATTTTTCCACACGATCATCTGAAGGTCAATGAATTACCGAAGATTTTATACATTCAGTTTGACACTTATTAGACGGGTTGTTGATTTTGCTGCCAAACGTAAGAGCCAAGGCTTGAAATTGGGCAGTTATCAAAAAATCAGCCCTCTTCTATGTATTAGAAACGAATCTCAACAAGAATCGTTCAGGGAAAATCTGAAAGTTTTCTTTTTGATAGTAGAAGCTACCGAGGAAAGACGAAAGCACTTGGCTACACCATTTTTCGAAACCATTAAAACTTTGCGCAACACACCTTGGATGTTTTACGCACGCTCCGCGTGTGTGAGAATTTCATACGTCATAAAGTCAAATTTTGTATAATACTCGACTATAACACTCTCATATCATACTGTACTATTTTCAACTCAGTGTGTGATACTTGATTTCTTTTGCCTGTTGATAGTGTGTAAAGTGTCCGATTCACATACTTCCATATGTAAAACTAATTAATTTCTCTCTGTTTGAAACTAATAATTTCTAAAATATTTTTCTTCCATTCAACTTTCTCAATTTTGTGTCAAATTGTGTTGAGACATACATATTTACTGATTAAATAATAGTGTTACCAATATATCAAATTAACATTACATGTTATTTATAAATAAAATAAAATTCATGTGAAACATAATATGATTCTATCAAAATCAAATGAGCCTTACTTTTCTGATCAAGATAACTTGTATCTCGAATTTGCGTTTCTATCGATAGACCACGAAAAGGGATATATAGAAGTGGAAGAAAAACAGTTGTTTTTGTCTTTGATTTCCTCATTTCTTTAGTTTCGAAGACGAATAAAAATTGATGCTATTGAAAATCATATTTGGAAGTATTTTGTTTTTAATGGGGGGGGGGGGGGGGGGGGGCTTTTCCCCCTGCACCCCTAGCAGGGGCTTTGCCCCCTGCACCCTGACCGGGCGCTCTGCCTTTGGACCTTGTTCCCACCCGCCCATCCACACTGAGTTAAACAAAATAGTATATGGCACGTGTATGCTACCTGTATCGTGTTGTACTATTATAACACTTTGAATGATCAGTAATTTCAAATATATTAGTCTGTTTGATAACTAGTTTGTGGTGCTGATGTACAGGTAGGTGAAGTAAGTGGTTGGTAGGCTGGTCGAAGTTGGTTCATTTGAAGAAGATACGTAGACTGTTATAACTTTGGAGCAGCTGTGAACTACTTCTGTTATGGGACATCGTCTTGCCGAAATGTTATGCTCTTCTGTTCCGATGAATTAATAATAGGATAGCAATGGTCCAGATGACTGTAAAAGATATAAAATAACAAAGTATTGAAGGAAAGATTTTAGTATATTAGTATTAATTTTCCTAGCATTGTTATCATTTCGGAACCATGAACTGTGGGCTACCTTTGTCTTGGGACGCTGTTTTGCCGAAGTGTTATGTTCGTCTATCTCAACGGCTTGATAATCGGAACCTTTTTTTTTGTGACGTCGTTTTGTCAAAGCATTATATTCAACTATTCCAATGGATCGATGATAGGATAGGAAAGGTCCAGGTGACTGTGAAACATAGAAAATGACAAAGGATTAAATGAGAGGTTTCGTATCGCTACTAATTTTCCTAATATTGTTATCACGTTGGAGCTATGAGTTGTAGGCTACTTTCGTTTTGGGAGGATGTTTCGCCGACATGTTATCTTCCTCTATTTCAACTGATTGGTAATCGCAACCTTCATTTTGGGACGTCGTTTTGTTAAAGCATCATCTCCGTCTATTCCAATGGATCGATGATAGGATAGGAAAAGGCCAAGTAACTGCGAAACATCGAAAATGACAAAGGATTAAATGAGAGGTTTCGTATCGCTACTAATTTTCCTAATATTGTTATCACGTTGGAGCTATGAGTTGTAGGCTACTTTCGTTTTGGGAGGATGTTTCGCCGACATGTTATCTTCCTCTATTTCAACTGATTGGTAATCGCAACCTTTATTTTGGGACGTCGTTTTGTTAAAGCATCATCTCCGTCTATTCCAATGGATCGATGATAGGATAGGAAAAGGCCAAGTAACTGCGAAACATAGAAAATGACAAAGGA
The DNA here is from genome assembly GCA_914767705.2 of Tenthredo notha. Classification (NCBI taxonomy): domain Eukaryota; kingdom Metazoa; phylum Arthropoda; class Insecta; order Hymenoptera; family Tenthredinidae; genus Tenthredo; species Tenthredo notha. Next base: position 2,489,353 of record OU611923.1, on the reverse strand, counting down.
TTAAATAAGAGGTTTCGTATCGCTACTAATTTTCCTAACATTGTTATAACATTGGAGCTATGAGCTGTCGGCTACCTTTGTTTTGGGACGATGTTTCGCCGAAATGTTATCTTCGTCTATTCCAACGGATTGGTAATTGCAGCCTTTGTTTTCGGGACGTCGTTTTGTCGGAGTGTTATATTCGTCTATTCCAATGGATTGTTAATAGGATAGGAATGGTCCAGATGACTGTGGAAATTTATTGGAAACAAAGAAGTTGAGGTTGGTCTATTCATCTAGTATTATTATATGTAAAATCTAGTGAAAATCAATGTCCGTACATACCGGTTAATGTAAGTCATCGTAACCTTATTTTCACTTGTTCCGGATCGAAGTGAAATAATATTTTGCCAGGATCGTTGATTTATTCTTTATCTAAATATTTGAACCCAGCTTAGAGTATCTGTTCCGTGCACTTACAACAGGCCATCATGCAGATTTATTAAATAATAACGGTCATCGGCGTGAAACCACGGTCGGCGCACTTTTCACTCTGATCATTGTTCACTGATTCACTGTTTCACTGATTTACTGAAATAAAACCATCAGCTTGACCGATAACATCTTATATAATATGAATATATAACTATATAATACGATTATATATAAATTATGAATATTTTAACTGTCAATACCGCGATCCGTCAGCCATCCGACAGCCATTTTGATTTCGTCGTCCCTCTGTGGCTCACTTAGTAACTTCATTATCACATATCGACCGAATGCGGATTCAGATTCATGCCAAAATCAATAGGGGGCGAGATTTCGATGGCTTGTACCCACGTTTCAAAGATCAAGTCGATCCGTTTCACCGTTCGTTCAGAAACGTGAGGACAAGCAAGCGTCTAGCGAAAATCTGATGACCAGGAAGAAGTGGAAGAAGAAGAAGAAGAAGATGCTTTTTCATCAACTTTCGTGACCGATATATCAGAAACCAGTGTACCGATTCCGATCAAATTTATACAGCGAAGTCGTGTGGTGGGGGAATATCTGTTCTGTGAATTTGATCGAAAAATATTCACGCGTTCCGAAGTTATGACCTCCTGCTTACAGGTATAAAGAGTTCCCCCGAGAAAATAGAGTCCCGGCTAGCGCTCGCCTGCCTACGGGTACTTGGCGGCGATTCGCTGCCGCGAATCTTGATACCAGGCAAATTGTGAGCGATAGTAGACTTCTATTAAACTCCCAAATTAAGCGTCGTAACAAAAAATGTACAATGAAAAGAATTAAATCTAACTTAAATTAATATTTTAAGTTCTTAACCTTATGCAAGTGTATTGTTTTATTTTATTAAATGAATTTGGCGACAATGCTGTTTTAGCTAATGTCCCTATGTCTGTTACTCGAGTCTCTATATTCTAAACAGCAATATTAGAGTGAATCGAAATTTTATAAGTTAAATGAAATGTCACTCTGGTGCTTTACCAAGAGTGCTTGAAGTTTACAAGATGTGAGTCGCACCGGTGCTCTACCTGGAATACGCTGTAATTATTATGTGTGAGTCGCCCGGGTGCTATACCACGAATTAGGGATGGGCGATTCGCATCGATTATTCAAAACATCGATTATTTTTCTTGCAAAATCGATTATTTTTAGTCGATTTTTTGATGGCTCAAATAATCGATGTTCGATTATTTTACCGGAACATCGATCGATGTTTGGTAGCCATTTTTTTTCTGATTCTTGGTGGGAAGTACCTATTTCATGTTTTCCGGAAGTCGGAACTCGGAACCCGGATTATTCACAATTCACATTATTTTCAAATATCCAGTGTCGTATCAGCGTCAGCGTGAGTGGTTCGTACTTTGTGTCCGAAGTTTTTACTTTTTGCATTCAATTAGTTAACGCTATGGAGGTTTCTGAAGGTAAGATATTGTTCAAGCGACAGCTATATGTTCGTATTTAACTATTCAATCATATAATGCAATTAGTGAAACCGGTGAAACCTAACCCCTTGCACATTGCAATATTGCTTCCGTTTAAGATGCCCGTAGCCACACTATTTATTTTTGTATAAACGACGACGATTCCGTTATAGCATATGTATTATGTAATATGTAATATGTAGTATCCGCTTATAAAATATTAGTCAAATATTATAATTTTAGGTAACGACGATGAGACTGGCAAAGTTTTATATGGCTTGATCAACGACATTGATTAGTGAGTATATTAATTATATTACCTCTGTAAATTTATTACCCGTCAAATTTTTCATTGTCAGTGACAATTTACATTCTGCACCTAGTATACCTACACCAGTCGAAATACCCTCTCGACAGACATGCAACACCGAAAACTTAAATGGCACAGAGCGACCAAGTACAAGTTCTCAGCATAGTCAAGGCATATTGAGAGCAGCAGTTTCAAAACCATCGACTAGCGCAGCAGTCTCAAAATCATCGACTAACGCAGCAGTTTCAAAACCATCGACTAGCGCAGCAGTCTCAAAATCATCGACTAATGCAACAGGCTCAAGACCTTCGACTAGCGCAGCAGTCTCAAAATCATCGACTAACGCAGCAGGCTCAAGACCTTCGACTAGCGCTGCAGGCTCAAGACCTTCGACTAGCACAGCAGGTACAAAACTTCTGACTGGCAATCAGGTTGAATATAGGGCAAAGTAGTACCAAATTTCAAAAAAGACACACGATATACTAATGGATTGCTAACTCAGTGAAACATCATAATAAGATTTCTTATTCGCAGATTCAATGCCACAGGACATGGTAACACATCCGCTCAGTAAAACACAGTACGTATACAGTTATACACTCATCATTTTCTATGTAATTTTTCGATTGATGAAAAAAAAAAAAAATCTCCCAGATCCAGGCAACCAAGTGAGGTCTGGAAATATTTCACGAAAAACACTGATACAATAGCGCAGTGTACTATTTGTCACAAAGAATTTAAACATTGCCGTAATACATCGAATTTGATGCAACATCTGATGAGAAAACATCAATTACTTTTCTCTGTATCTATAAACCAAAAAAGACATGCAGATGCAAGCGAATCTGACAGCGTCGACAGCGAATCTATGGATGACCCTGTGACAATGAAACGACGAAAATTTGAAGAAAAGGTTAACAAATATAATATACAAAAATGCAAAAATTCGAATAACAAACCTCCAATAATAGTTGAAAAAAATTGAAAATTCTTAGACAATGTGAAAACAGAACTGATATCTGTGTAATTGTGTATCCTATTTAACAAATGAATTTCATCTGCTTACAGGGAAAGTTGAGCCGAATCGATGAAGCTTTCAATCGTGTAACCTCTTTCATGGGTCAGTAAAACAATCACTTAGTGAATTAAAATGATAAAAATTTGAACATTTCAGTCATTAACGTCTTCTTTCATATTCTTTCACTCTTATTTTAGGTGGTGGTGAAACATTTGATAAGATCACAAATGCAATTCTATATATGATCGGTGTTGATGAAATGCCGATATCAACTGTAGAAAGGTCGGGTTTCAAATATTTAATGAAAACAGTGACGCCGCTTTACACTGTGCCAAGCCGTAAAACCATAACCAAGTTGCTGGATGACCGTTACGAAATGTTGAAAAAGAGATATGTGGCCAACCTTAAAACAGCTATGTCATATGCATTGACTTGTGATAACTGGACTGACATCAGCAACCAGAGTTATCTAGGAGTTTCTATACACTATGTATCTAAAGATTTTGTGATGAAAAGCGGAGTCCTGGGAGTTTTCCCACTGCACGAAAACCATACAGCACAGTATCTTGCAGAGAGTTTGAACTCTGTAATTGAGGATTTCGATTTAGATCGCTCGAAAATCTCTGCTGTGATTTCTGACAGTGCAGCAAATATTAAGAAAGCTATATGTGACACAATGGGTAAGGATAAACATCTTCCGTGTGTCGCCCATACTTTATCGCATCTTGTGCCAGATGCACTTCGTGATTTATCCGCCGCAAACGCAACAATCACCAAGGTAAAAAACATTGTCACATTAGTAAGAAGAAGCGTCGTAGCTTCAGACGAGTTGAAGCGGCTCCAAATACGAGACGGCAAGACTGAAGGAACGGTATTAAAACTTATCCAGGATGTAGCGACTCGGTGGAATTCCACTTTATACATGCTGGACAGGTTTCTGCTCCTTGAGGAATACATGTATCCGGTAACATCGAAATGTCCCACGGCGCCAGACATGTTAATACGGGAAGAAATTAACACACTTAAAGACCTGGTCTCAATCATGAAACCTATTGAAAGTGTAATAACTGAGATTAGTGGGGATTCGTATCCAACGTGCAGTGTGATTATCCCGATTATTCATTGCATGGAAACTGCAATCCATGCGTATGAGCCACAGACTCCTCTTGGGTTCGAGTTCAAAAGAAAACTTGAAACAGCCATTCAGAATCGCTTCAAAGACTTTGAATTTCATTCGATACTGTCAAAATCAACGTTACTTGACCCAAGATTCAAGAAGATCCACTTTCGAAATAGCATGGCAGTATCGAAAGGGATGCAACGGATAAATAATCTTGTGCAGGGAGCGACTGCTCAAAAGATCCTACCTGACAGAATAATGAGGAGCAAGCCAGATGTCATGAAAAGTATTTGGGGGTTTCACGACCAAATAGTAGCAGAGCATATTAACCTTGATCTTTTGCCTGAAGATTCAACTTCAGAGATTAAACAATATCTGGGTAATCCTGTGATTCCCCGGACTAAAAATCCATTCAAACATTGGAAGACGCTACAACATGCTTTTCCATCGCTATACAATATAGCAATACAGTCCATAAGTATTGTGGGAACATCGGTCCCTTCGGAGCGACTATTCTCCCATGCTGGTCTCATAAAATCTGAGAACCGCAACAGACTTACGGGTGAGCGTTTAAACAAATTATGTTTTCTCAGTTCCCTCACGCTCGAAGAATGGGGATTGCCGTAGTTCCATCTTCCATTAGCTTCTCTCTAATAAGGCCTAGTTTTAACTCAAACCCTTGTCCATATTTCCTTACACTAAAGAATTGCTGTTTTCATGTTCATCTGATATTTAATGTGTTGTTAATTGTTATAATTACTTAAGTTACTACTATTATAACCCAATAATCCATTCAATATCCTAGTTCATTGACATAATAATTTAAATTGTTACATTTTGTTCCTTTCATTTGCTATTTAACTCAGGGAATATTTAATGTTTGATGAGATTTTTTTCTTGCAAGTTGTGTTCTGTGAAACTACCTTCCTTACCATACTCCTAGTCCTACAAACTTTTAACTGAAAAGTAAGTCCTCAAAATTCAATTTACCAAATTTATTACACCACAGTAATTGTTATTTATAGTTGCTTATTGATTCGCTAAGCATGTATAAGATATTCGCAAGCAGCTGCACGATAATATGATTTCACTGGGGATAAAAATGTTGTTTACTGCATTTTCAGATACCGATCGACTATTTGGAATTGGAATTGTTCACCACAATGAACCGAATATGATGTACCAACTATAATTAATTGTTCTGAAAAAAAAAATAAAAAAAAATTAATTAATCGATTAATCGATTTTTTTTTTCGACCATCGATTTTAAGCATCGATGATTTTTTTTTTTTTTTTCAACATCGATTATTTGAAAATCGATTTTTATTTCTAACATCGCCCATCCCTACCACGAATGCGCTGCCTATGCTTGCTTGCGCGTGTTTATATACAATAGGTTCCTCGCCTCTGACGTCACAGGCGAGGAATGCTGGACAATGCGAATTTGTCCAGTTTTGCTTAACTTGCTTGGCCACGCCCAGCCGAACCCTCCATTACCGGCTGGACACGTTACAATATACTTATGCGTATATACTAATATACGAGGTATTCCACGTGAAAACAAAAGTGATTTGCCCTTTGGATTTTCGATTTCCATAAAAAATTTTTTTCGTATTACGTTTTGTAAGCTACAACGATACCCCCAAAGAGTTTTTTGATTGCAGCTGTTTATTTCGATTTATCAATTAATGAAAATATCCTAGATTTATCATTTGACTAAGTTTTCCATTTTTTTCTCGTTAACCTCGTGCTCTGGGGTGAAAATGAACCGGTTACAAAATGTTTGTTTTCGATCGAAGTTTTGTTCAAAAAAATGTTTTTTGGAAAATTCGATCGAAAACAAACATTTTGTATTCGGTTCATTTTCACCCCAGAGCACGAGGTTTCCGAGAAAAAAATGGAAAACTCAGTCGAATGGTGAATCTGGGATATTTTCATTAATTAATAATTCGAAACAAACAGCTGCAATCAAAAAAACCTTTGAGGGTAGCGTTTTAGCTTGCAAAAAGTGATACGAAAAGAATTTTGATCGAAATCGAAGACCCGAAGGTCAAATCACTTTTGTTTTCACGTGGAATACCCCATACATAAAACAAGTGCATATCTTACACATCACAGGTTATAGAGTATAAAGTTACATAATACTGACTGAGTTAGATAATACGTAAATAGGTATGTTAGGAACTGTAGGGCATTTTTACATGATACTTATCACCTATGTTTCTCAAATATAAAGGGCTAGAATCCGGTAAGTTTGAAAGAGCTATATGCTGATTATTTTCTGCGTAAAGTTGATGTACATCTACAACGTATGAGTGAGTATGTTCATCAAAACTTAGAACATGAATATTGTTATACATGAACTGAACAGTATCATTATATATCAACACCTTCATAATAAACCCAAACTGCGGTAGGTCATTGACGGTACCCACACGCAATACACACTTCCCAGCTGTATATAAATGGCCGTTACATTTCAACCACTGATGTGCTACATAAGACTGCAGATCAATAGGGCAAAGGAATTCGACCTTATCAATAGGTCCTTTTTCTATCAAATTTTTCATGTGTGTTCCATCAGCCAAAGAATATGCTAATTGAATTTGAAGCGTTACCGCAATTGTTTGACAGATATTAATTCTACTTCCAGTATTAAACGCTATTTTTTTAGCTTGCGCGTGCTTTCCCTCATATCTCATACACCAAAAATTCCGAATAGGCCCCACTAAACTCAAAATCCTAGGATAATGGACCACAAAGTGGTACTTAGGTTTCAAGTGTAAAGCATTAGCTTGGTATTGTGGAATTTTATTACACACCCGAATATATGCAATGTGATGTTCTTCAATTAATACTTGCAAAAGTTTTTCGGTGCCTACATGATAGCGAGGAGAAAGAACAATATCCAATATATGACACAAGGTGGTGTACAAACTCCAAACATCGTCTCCTTCAGGGATTAAATCCCCAAACAGGAGACCAAAATTCCTTGTGAAGCACATCATTTCAGCAGCTTTAAAGCTTAAATGCTTCTTCCTTAAAATCATTTCTAGGGTAATAATTGGGGGCTTGTTTCCCATTTCAATATATCCATAATCAAAACTCTGGATTCTGTTATTGACCGTTTCAAGAGTTACCATTTTCGCAACGTACACAAAATAATGCAATAAGACCACCATATCATAATTACTTACCCCCTCAAGGAAGTCATGCATAGCGTCTACCGCGTTATTTTCCGAGACTTGATATGACGGTATACTATTAAAAATACAAGATTCTTTTACTCCAGTTAATGCAGCATCGTCTAGTCTGAGGTCATCTTGATAATTGGCTGGTGTTCGCAGTAAAAATTCTCGCTCTCGTGTATCTCGCAGCAAATCGCGTTTGTGGCCGCGACAAAATCGACAAAAATAGTTTGCGGAACATGGACTGTAACCGAGTATGGCATTAAGTCCTGCATTGTCCCCTAGAATCATTGCCAAGCAAAAGTATATTCTCTTAACTTCCCCATTCTTCAATTCTATTTCTATCCCCTCTGTTTCCAAAAATGTTAGCTCGTCAACAAGAACTTGGAAGACACGATTAACGTGTGTAACAATTTCTTGATAGTGAACAAGCAACGCTAGAAAGATGTTACTCAGTCTGGACTGAAATTCTAACGGGAAACATCGAAGGCTGACGTATACAGCACCAATTTTATGAATCCCTGCATGCGATCCTAGGGGATTATTGCATTCGAATTCATCATAATAAACAAACAGTGGTACAAAAAATTTTTCGCGAAAGCATTCTTTTTTTCTCCTCCAAAACTCACTATGTGCAATATCATCAATCACCTCAGTACAATTATGAGCATGAAGATATGTGTCCGCAATGTCATATACACGGTGATTCGGATCAACCGCCCGTCCTTGCACAGTAAGATTCCTTACGAAAAATGAAAATCAAATTTCCTTAGCGAAAACTTCGAGGCTATCATAGTTTGCCAGATAGAGCAGGTTCAAGTTAGCCTATCGTAGAGCTCGCACGTCATACAGTCAGTGCCGTGCCGGTACTTGGGTGCCCGTACTTTGTTGCCTCGGCGTTTCTACTCGTAGACAGGTTCAACGGGCCGACATTTTTTCATCGCAGGTCGACCGCACCATTGCTTTCGATGTCCAGGTCGACCGGACCGTCGTTTCCAGTGTCCAGGTCGACCGGACCATCGTGTTCGACGTACAGGTCAACCGGACCGTCGATTTCGAGGTGCAGTTCGACCGGATCGTCGTTTTCAGCGTCTAGGTCGATCGGACCACCGCTTTCGACGCGCAGTTCGACCGAGCCGTCGTTTTCAGCGTCCAGGTCAACCGGACCGTCGTTTTCAGGGTCCAGGTCGATCGGACCGTCGTTTTAAACATTAACGTCATTCGGGTCGTCGTTTTCGACGTCAAGGCCGACCGGACCCTCGTTCTCAGCGTCCAGGTCAACCGGACCGTCGTTTCCGACCTGAACGTTGAAAACGACGGTCCGGGTGACCTGGACGCTGAAAACGACGGTCCGGTCGACCTGGACACTGAAAACGATGGTCCGGTCGACTTGGACATCGAAAGCAAGGGTTCGGTCGACCTGCGGTGAAATAATGTCGGCCCGTTGAACCTATCCACGAGTAGAAACGCCGAAGCAACAAAGTACGGGCACCCAAGTACCGGCACGGCACTGACTGTATGACGTGCGAGCTCTACGATAGGCTAACTTGAACCTGCTCTATCTGGCAAACTATGATAGCCTCGAAGTTTTCGCTAAGGAAATTTAATTTTCATTTTCCGTAAGGAATCTGACTGTGCAAGGACGGGCGGTTGATCCGAATCACCGTGTATATCTGCAATTTCAAAAAACCTTTGGAACAGTTTTCGTAATGGTATGAATGATATGGTGACTTCAACTGGAACATATTCGGTTTTTCCATTAACAATTTTGATATCAAGGCGCTGACAAAGAAATATCCGTTCAGGTAATATGAGGAATCCTGTGCTTGTTAAATTTATTTTCCTAAAGTATTCTGTGAATTGATTGTGGAATGGTTCACTTAAAAATGATACTACTCTTTTGAAATTTTCTTGCGTATTATTAGTTGGGATCACTACATCGTTCAAAAGAATACCAACGTTACATAAAATTTCTGCAGAAATTTCAGTAATATTTTGTATATTTGTACGAGTCAAGCTTCCACTTGAATGTAGTCGTGAAAAGAATTTATGTACTACCGTTGCTAGCTGTGCTTCAATATTTAGTATATCCGGCTCATTATCTGGTTCATTATCTGATTCATTATCTGGCACTGCTACAATATCTTCATGCTCAATAATTTCGTTATTAGGCACAGCTTCTACCACAACATTAGGTTCTATTGCTCTGTCATTTTGTTCGATATTAGGAACGATATGCTCGATAGGATGTTTTTTTCTAATGTGTCGTTTAGATGAATAAAGAAGTTGAAAGTTCCTTTCACAGTTGGCTTGGCCACACGTGTAATGTGTCAAATCAGAATGTGCGATTTGAATGTGTCGGAACAAAGTTTCGGCTCTCTCGAAACGGAGATTGCAATGATAACACGAATAACCCATGATTACAGTAACATAGATGACAAGCAAAAAACAAAAATAATAATAATCCTATCTTAATAAAGTCTCGCTGTGGCAACTTATTTGGACAGCTAGAAATCGCTCATGAGAGATGATACATTACATGACACCTTGTCGCACTTTGTTGTGATGTCATAGAAGTGTCTCTGAAGAAATGTCCAGCAGTTTTGAGCTTCTACAGGATAGGAAAGGTTCAATACTTGGAACATTTTGAAACATACATCTACAGCAGATAGTGGGTCTTCCACTCTGTACAGCTGTTCATTGACTGATACGTATGATTGTTGAATATCGAGTAGTGAATCTCCTTGAAGAATTACAAAGGGTTGTACAGTGCATCGAAGTTTGTTCATTTTCTGCGTTTTTTTATCGAGAGAGATTTTTATGTCTCCTGGCGTCTGAAATTCGTAACAGTAGATTTAAAAGTGACACAAAATGATAGTCAGGTGCATAATTGTTTTGCATATTTGATACGCTACCTTGACATGTAAAACGAATCCCTCTTGAGACTCAACGATGGTCGGTTTCCATGTATCCTTACCTTTTCGGCGGATAACTGTGCATGGTAATAATGCTGGTAGCATATGCAAAACCACAGCATCTTTGCAATCTGCGAAGCGTGAGAATTCAGTTGTAAATATACGTTTAAAATTAGTATGGTTGATAACTGAATGGTAATCTTTTCTTGAGTTTGTGACAATTGAAAGTAGGACCCATTATGATTTCAAGATATCATAAGACTTTCCTAATTCAACACATTTTATAACAAATTTTTAACCGTGAACTAGGAAAAATGCTAACCATTTTTTTCAGAATGTATGTTTCCCAAAATTTTGAATGATTGACCTTTTTCTGTCAATGAACGAGCTGTCATGATATTTATCAAGATTCGCGGCAGCGAATCGCCGCCAAGTACCCGTAGGCCGGCGCGCCAGCCCCGAATCATTTACCCGAGCAAGCTCTTGTCCTTGTAAAAAAACCGTCATATCTTTCGAACCACCGAATATTTTCCAACGAAATTTGTAGCGGCGTAAGACCCACTCCACCTCACATTGCTCCAAAAAGTTGAACGAAATTAACCTGGTGGTTCCTGAGATATCGACCGTCAAAGTTGATCGAAAAACGCATTCTTCTTCTCCTTCTCCTTCTTCGTCGCAGAACGTTTTTCTTGGGACCACGATATCTGTCGAACCGTTGCACTTATGAACTTGCAATTTGGAGGGGAGGTTCTTGACACCGAAATCTCGCCCCCTATTGTTTTTTAGCAACATTCGATCACGCATTTCGGAGTTATCAAGAAAATATTCATTTTATATATGCACATTAGGGCGGGTTGACATATGCACGGTAGGGTGGTCGTTATATATAAAATATATATGTAATATATATATATTATAATAAACACCGAAAATTCATGTTGGATCCCCTCCAAATCAGCTCCAAATGATAGAAAAAAAAATTCCCCAACTTTTTCAGATTTTTATTTTATTATTCCCTTCGTCTCCCTATTTTCATCCAAAGTTTTCAACAAATTCACAATATGTAAAGTTAATAAAATTTTCGCAGAAGTTTTTTTTTTTTGAATTTTGAATCAGAAAATATTTGTCGGTATTCACTGACGATCTGCATCACAAATATTTTTTGATCTTCGTTCCTGATTAAAAAAAGATCAAAAATGTTCGTGATACAGATCGTCAGTGAACACCGAAAAATATTTCCTAATTCAAAAAAAAAAAACACTTCTGCGAAAATGGTAACTTTACATATCGTGGATTTTGTTTTGAACTTTGGATGAAAATAGGGAGATGAATGGAATAAAATAAAAATTTGAAAAAGTTAGAGAATTTTTTTAAAATTATTTGGAGCTGATTTGGGGGCATCCAACATAAAATTAGAACATAAATATCCCGAGAAGATCATGAAGTGAAGAAGCCTGATTATATACAGGGTGTAAATCATAACTCTGTACATACGCATAGGGTGTATAAGAGATGCCAATACAAGCATTTTGAGGTATGACACCCATGGTCGGAAAGTCATCCCAACCACTGTGGAGGGCTTTGAAGGATATGGTACCGCGCGCTTGATCCTAGTGTAATGAATCAGATGTGATCTGCACCTTCGACTCAAAATTTCATCAAGCCGTAGATAACACTACACAGTTTTTGTATGAAATCAATAAAACGATAAACTTGGTAATCAAGAAAAAAAACTACACGATTTCCGGTGTTTGTAAACAGAATTTGAAAAAGTTCTGAATTGCTGAATAAAAATTTCACCTTTGTAGCCTTCGAGGTGCTTCCCTACGCAATTCCACCAGAACTGAAAACATTAGAAAAAAAGGTGTTCCTAAACGAAATATCTCTGTCTAGGCACCGAAATAAATGAAACAAACTACGTCGCGCAATTCTATGCATGATTTCGAACACGTACGGCAAAAAGAAATGTTTTTTTTACGCGAAAATAGAGAAGACATCCATGTAAAACGGCTTTGAAAACGTTTTTGCTACAAAGGTGAAATTTTTATTCAGCAATTCAGAACTTTTTTAAATTCTGCTTACAAGCACCGGAAATCGTGTAGTTTTTTTTCTTGATTACCAAGTTTATCGTTTTATTGATTTCATACAAAAACTGTGTAGTGTTATCTACGGCTTGATGAAATTTTGAGTCGAAGGTGCAGATCACATCTGATTCATTACACTAGGATCAAGCGCGCGGTACCATATCCTTCAAAGCCCTCCACAGTGGTTAGGATAAGTTTCCGACCATGGGGGTCATACCTCAAAATGCTTGTATTGGCATCCCCTATACACCCTATGCGTATGTACAGAGTTATGATTTACACCCTGTATAAGTGTTTCAGAAGAAACGAAAAAATTTTTAGGGTTCTAATATTGATGAAATATTTTATAAAGAATCAATGAGAGACCACTTAGGGTTGGGCTGAAAATTTGCCAATTATCGAGAATTTTTCCTTTCGTGAGATAGTGAGATAATGAAAATTTACGTTCAGTTCAGTGCTGTGATATTCAGATCCAGTTGTATGCATATATCTGTGCGCAGAATTCGGTGTCGTATATCTTGTATGTATATCAATATACATACAAATTAATCGACGTACCATGGAGAAAAGATCTCCCTTCCGTAGCGTAATTATATTATTGATTACTCAAAAAATGAACCGTCGTTCATTACATAGTACATGAGAACGTTTTCTCCTGACTAGTTTTCAAAAAAGTAGTATGTGTATCGCAACCGCGAAAGTGATCAATCTCTCTACTATCACACGATACACGTAAAGTGAACAAACGCATAAATGACAACAGAAGTTGAAAGGTAAGATTCTTTGGGCGGTTAGGAGTTCTAGTGGATTAAGTCCCCGGTTAGGTCTTTAGAGATCCGGGTTCGATTCCCGGTCTGCCTGATGATTTTTCTTGTCAATAAAAATTTGAGTTTGTTTAATTCATATTATATCAATGTACTGTGAGGATGATGTACTCATTGAATATCATAAATGATACAATTATGATACTAAATACGTTATTCTTTTTCATATGCATATACATTAGGGTGGCAATATTTTTTCGCCTTTTTTTTTTTTTCTGAGCTCACATGAAAATTTGTTAGTTTGGTCCATTTTAAGAGGCCTCTCAAAATTCTAGCTAAATAAAAAATTTCGTAGAGGTCGCTCAAGAATTTTGAAAATGTCAAAATTCACCAAAATCGATCTTTTTTTCTTTATGTTCTGCACTTGCTCACCAATCCAATCTTTCCCAGGTGGATTGTAGAGGAACATACTGAAATTTCAAGTAAAAATGTTAATATTCAAAGGTCGCTCAAGAATTAAACGAAAGAAATTCTATTGAACTTTCAATGGTCATTGAAGCGACCGTGAGCGACCTTTGAATATTAACATTTTTACTTGAAATTTCAGTATGTTCCTCTACAATCCACCTGGGAAAGATTGGATTGGTGAGCAAGTGCAGAACATAAAGAAAAAAAGATCGATTTTGGTGAATTTTGACATTTTCAAAATTCTTGAGCGACCTCTACGAAATTTTTGATTTAGCTAGAATTTTGAGAGGCCTCTTAAAATGGACCAAACTAACAAATTTTCATGTGAGCTCAGAAAAAAAAAAAAGGTGAAAAAATATTGCCACCCTAATATACATATATATGTATTTTTTTTAATTGCCCGGGTCGAAATATCTAGCCTCGATTGATTCTTATCGAACTCAAGTAAGCCTCGATTCAGCCTAACTGGTATCAAAAAGCAGCTCGAGCCTATAATGATGCTGAAAAAGACTGGATGAGCCTCAAATAAAACTAATCGAGACTAAACTGAAGTTAGATGTTGTATTGATCTATAAATTATAAACACGAGTGAAGTCAACTAGTTAAAAAAATAAAAGCAATTGATAATAAAATTACAGAAATAATAATTTTTTTTTAAATAAGACATTTGACATTTTGATATCAATTAAAAATACATAAATAATTTCAATAATTCGGTGTGATAAGTCAAGGGAGAAAAAAGAATCGGCATTGATTTGGTAGTTCATCTAGTCTCTTTTAGAATCGTTTTAGGCTCGAGAAACTTTATGATCCCGGTGAGGCTGAATCAAGGCTTACTTGAGTTCGAAAAGATTCAATCGAGGCTAGATATTTCGACCCGGGTGAGCTTGAAAAATATTATAGAACACATAATGGTCTGTTTCGAGATTGGGTTTGATTATTTCACGTAAGAGTTTCATAACCAGACAATCGACGAACATTATCCGTATTCTATGTTAGTACTTAGTACTATATTTTAATATGTGGCGCCGTTTAAATATAATAAGTCATGGGTAGCATAAGCTATCGTATGATTCTCAGACGGAGATTTCTTGATCTTATAAAATATCTTGTGCGTTTTGCGCGAACCCGAAAATACATAATATTTCATTTTATGACGAATGACTGAGAGTTGATCTCCGATGTGTATGATACATTGAAGTAATTTTAGCGCTGACCCGTTTGTAGTATATACAGGGCGAGTCATCCCTGGTATCGAATGAGGGAGGGGCTTATCATCGCAGACGCTCCGCCCTTTTCTATTCATACTTGTTATCGTCGTATCGGGAAACCCCACTTTTATTTTCACGTACCATCAACACTACCAGAAACCTCACTCTGTTATCACAATCCCAAATGAGAACATACCTGTTCTAGACGCGAACAAGGAGTATTTATTATCGAAATGGCACACTACTCTGTAAATGAGTATGTCGATATGCTTCTCATCTACGGTGAATGTCGTTCGAATGCAACAGCTGCCGTGAGGTGTTATGCAATTAGATTTCCCGATAGGTTAGTCTGATTCAGATCAACAACTGATTATCAATGCTAGAAAACTTATTATTTGACAGTTGTTGCCATTTTTAAGCCCTTGATTCTATGTTTCCATTACAATGATCTTCTGGATAGATGCCACGATAAACGCTGAAAATTCATTCGATTCCAATCTATTCATTACTATTTTTCATAGTTTCATAACAAATTCAGTTTTATTCTACAGAGTCACTCCTTCTGACCGGGCATTTAAAAATTGTGAGCGACGCCTACGTGAAACAGGTTCCGTTAAAGAACGCAAAAATGTAAGGCAATGTCCCTCTACGCGCGGCATTAACGAGGAAGTTGTATTGGCGGCTGTTGCTGCAAACCCTCAGATAAGTACCCGGGAGATCGCCACCAATGTCGTTAACGTCAGCCAAAGTTCTGTTGTAAGAATTTTGAAAAAAAAATAGATTTCACCCGTACCATATGCAGCTAGTGCAAGAATTACATGGTGAGGACAGCTTGAATAGAATGGTGTTTTGCCATTGGATGAGTGAGAAAATTCGAGAAGATGACAACTTTCTATCGTATGTTATGTTTTCCGATGAATCGCGATTCAATAATACGGGGATAGTTAATCGGCATAACATGCACTATTGGGCTGACGTTAATCCTCACTGGATGAGAGAGACGGCCTTTCAAGTGCAGTGGGGGATCAGTGTTTGGTGTGGCATCATCGAAGATCACATAATAGGGCCATATTTTTTTGAAGGGAACCTTACTGGTGCTCGTTATCTGCATTTTTTACAGCATGAGTTACCTCGTCTGTTAGAAAATGTACCTCTTGCTGTGCGTATTCGAATGTGGTTCCAGCATGACGGAGCCCCACCTCATTATTCTAGAGCGGTCCGTCAGTTTTTAAGTGGTAGGAAGTCACGTTTAATTACTATTACGATGAATTACTTGTCAACGGACTTTTGAATGTGAGGTGTTATTTTTTTGATTTTCAAAATGAAATATTGACTTCAAATTGCAAGCGTATGGGGAATGTTGATTGATGGGAAAGATTTATTTCAAGTAGTACACAATTTACCCAATCAGAAAAACTCAACATCATTGCAATGTCCTACAGAACAGTTTGCAGAAAAATGCATTGGCAGAGGGTGTGCCGTGCCCTGGCCACCTCGATCACCTGATTTAACTTCCCCCGATTTTTTTCTATGGGGGCACGTAAAGGCTGAAGTGTACCAAACACAGCCTAGAGATCTTGAGGACCTCAAAGATCGAATTAGAAGAGCTTGTGCAGCTATAACTCCAGAAACTTTGAGACGTGTACGAGAAAATTTGAAGTCCAGACTAATGATTTGTATCAATCAAGAAGGCAAACAGTTTGAACATTTAATGTAGTTAATAATTTACTTTCAATAAACTGAAATTGAAGACGGTTTCTGATCAAATCATTGTTTTCATTTTGATATCATCAATATCTCACATGTAGGTATTAGCAACTTGAGGTAGGATAGTTTTGACGGCACGTGAAAATAAAAGTGGGGTTTCTTGGTACGACGATAACAAGTATGAATAGAAAGAGGCGGGGCGTCTGCGATGATAAGCCCCTCCCTCATTCGATACCAGGGATGACTCGCCCTGTATATGGGGCATTCCACGCCAACTCGACCTGAGTCTGACCCTCGACCCCTTGGATTTGGTTCTTAATTTTTCATATGGTTGTTCCATCTTTCGAAAGCACACTGAATTTTTTTTAGATTTTTTCTATCAAATTTGTTCAAATAGAAAATCAATTACTTAAGGAAAAAATCACATCGAAGGACATTTTTGAAAAATCTGAAAAAATTCTCAAAAATCCTGTACTCGATTCCAAAAATTTCGGTGTGTGGATCAGAGTGGGCCGGCGCTTGCTTCCATCTGTCATTTGCGATTTTCTGAAAAAAAAAAATAGACGCAAAAGTCAGTTCACTGTGGGCAGTTAAAATAATCTCAGAAAATTCTGAAAAATTCGGAGTTACGTATCAGAACGTTCAAGCAACTGCTCACAGTGCACTGACTTTTGCGTTTATTTTTTGATTTGGTTTTTTTCCAGGAAATCGCAACGGACGGTAGAACCGAGCGCCGGCCCATTCTGATCCACGGACCGAAATTTTTGAAATCGAGTTCAGGATTTTTGAGAATTTTTTCAGATTTTTCAAAAATGTCCTTCGATGTGATTTTTTCCTTAAGTAATTGATTTTCTATTTGAACAAATTTGATAGAAAAAATCTAAAAAAAATTCAGTGTGCTTTCGAAAGATGGAACAACCATATGAAAAATTAAGAACGAAATCCAAGGGGTCGAGGGTCAGACTCAGGTCGAGTTGGCGTGGAATGCCCCATATACAAAAAGTAATGAAATACCCGGCAAAAACATTGTAAATGTCGAAAGTTACCGCCAAGTACAAAAATGGTTTCACCAGCCAAAAACTCAGAAGCATCATACTCTTCACCAGCGACATATTACAAACGTTATTTCTTTACACAAAATAATACAAAAACCTTGTACGTGAAATCAGACAACAAAGCCAAGCACTCTCGCAGTTATTTTCATTTTTCAAATTATGTTTCCCGAATGCTATTATGATGGAAATCAATGGAAACCCAATAGAAAATCATTCGTTACCTTCGAAATAACAGCATATTGAAGAATATTCACTCACATAATAGCATATTGGCGCCGGGAAATATTGCCTAAGGCAGTATCTCGTATGATGATACGAACTTGGCGGGCATAGATTGTTCTGAAAATTATCAATCACGGAAATGTGAGGTATGATCAACAATCAGTGTGTCCTTGAATGTGGAATATAGTTTAGTATATTCACTATTGTCCAATGAAAGAAACTGATGCGTTTAGATTCATTTCTACTGTGAGTAGAACAGAATAATCGGGTAACCCCAAGAAAATTTCCACACGAGAAGGTAGACGTTCAATAAGCATTACCCTAGTCAATAGTGTTACCGATGATGGGTACGTTCAGGATATGTACCGTGGCGTATTGTGGCGTATCATGGCGTTATAACCATAGGCGAACGTTGGTGAATTATAAATGCACAAGGAAATGAAACACTTTTTCAAATCTTGAATTTAAATTCCAATTTCCAGAACCACCGTTTATGGACTTATTAGTTCTTGCTATGGACACACTATAGGTACGTTTAACTCAACATTAATTTCAACGAATTATTCACTCGTTTCTTACATTCATTTCTGCACTACCTTTTGTCAAAAGCACGCTCTTTGTTAAGCTTTTCAAGCACTAGTGCGTTGGAAAAGTTTGCTCATTTCTAAATCTGGAAAAGAAGAAACAATCGGATGGAGCACACAGGCACATAGAGGAACTTTATGACGAGTGTGAAAGTCCTGTATGATCCGAAGACGAGATCTTTCCGCGTCCTTGTCATACGAATGACTATTATTTCTTAGTTTCATTTCACAATGATGGATATTATCAATGCAAACGATGTTCAAATAATCGTTTATCATGCTCTCAACAGTTCTGTGGGTGTGATCGTCGCAGAGTGACTGGCATGAATAAATCGAAAAAAAGAGTGCAATTGATAATTTTCAGAACAATCTATGCCCGCCAAGTTCGTATCATCATACGAGATACTGCCTTAGGCAATATTTCCCGGCGCCAATATGCTATTATGTGAGTAAATATTCTTCAATATGCTGTTATGTCGAAGGTAACGAATGATTTTCTATTGGGTTTCCATTGATTTCCATCATGATAGCATTCGGGAAACATAATTTGAAAAATGAAAATAACTGCGAGAGTGCTTGGCTTTGTTGCCTGATTTCACGTACAAGGTTTTTGTATTATTTTGTGTAAAGAAATAACGTTTGTAATATGTCGCTGGTGAAGAGTATGATGCTTCTGAGTTTTTGGCTGGTGAAACCATTTTTGTACTTGGCGGTAACTTTCGACATTTACAATGTTTTCGCCGGGTATTCGATTATCTCAGCAACTACTGAAGCTATTAGACATTTTTTTTTTTTGATTCTAGGATACCTGAACCCGCGAAATCTGATTCTTTATCCGGATTTCAGTCATAATTAACGGAAAAGCTGCTATCGGATGTTTCTTGCTACACATCTTTATATCCTCGTCTGGCGTTCTACCCCCACCACTCGACCGGTTTCACGCGCTCTGCCGTTTTCGGTCATGTTTGCACGTATTTCTCACCTATTTAGCAGCATTTTAACGAAAAATCAGGATAGACGTATTGTAGTATACTATACTTCTACTTGCGAAATCTTTTTTGAAAGATGAGATCGGACGATCTCCAGAGCATCCAGACTCGCTGCAAGATAGTGCAAAAAAAAATTCAAATTGCAATTGTGCAAAAACTAATGAACCTACAGCGCCTGTTTTTTGCACGCATAAAGTACATATCAATCGCTATTATGTCGCGAAAGATCTGTGCTACGACTCAAAAAATGGCGGAGTTATGCATTTTCGAAAAAAGGCTGATTTTTCCGGGTTTTTCCGATTTTTCTCCGTTACTAATAACCCAATCTGGTCGTTCCATAGGCTCATTTTCTTTGCATTCTGATTCTCTACAATTTATCTCGTGGGAGCATCAAGATTACTTCATTAGTTTGGATTTTATAGGCAAAAAACTAAAAAAAAAACAATTTTTTGATTTTAAATGTTTATAACAAAGTTTGCAATGGTTGCGAGTGGAATTTATGACAAAATACAACCACGGACTGTCCTCTGTGTGATGGCACCATCCGCATCCTGTTACTATTTTTGTCACAGAATCACTCATTTTCTGCTCTATTGCTTGGCCTAATATCCATTTATCAGCCTGGACTATACGTGTATTCAACTGCAGGTACGAAACGCTCCAAAGTACGTACACTGCTACACATATCATAGACGTATTGCATACGTTTCCTCAAAACATCTTCGAAAATCAAAAAACCAACGTATACCCCGCGGATTTTGAGTGACACTTTAATAACATTCAATTCTTTTCGATAGCTATACGCTCGAAATGCGTTGTCTTAAGTGTTATATCTACACGTCATTCATACGTTTTCCCGATATAATAATGAATGTGCAATATAATTGAATCGAGTGAGAACGTGTGGAACTTTAGGCAAGAAATTAAATTGAAAACATATTTGCAACTCGGATGTTAAGTTAACATATCTCGGTTGCATTAAAACAATGATATCATTGAGACAGATGCAAAGTCCAAGACAATTACAAGAAAGTGACTGACTTTGTCAATAGGTAGTTTGGCGTAATCGATAGAGCGTGCGAATAGTAACACAAGCGAATGCGAGCATCCCCGGATCGAATCCCGGCCACATCAATAATGCGAAGTTTTTCTAATCTTGAAATTCTCACTTTGAAATAAAGTGCGATTGTTTGCGATTAGTATTTGTTGATCAACGCCTCATATATTGTAATTAATTCATTTCAAATATCTTAATCTTTCTTCTCCGCGCAACAATAATTTGGCCAAATATTCAAGTGGTACACGTGTAGGGCGATTCCGCAGGAGACGATTTTTGACATAAATTTTTAAATCACAGTATTTCTTACTTTTTTTATACCAATCCAAAGAGAAAGATATAAATTTAATAATAAAAAAAACTTTTAAGAACTCAAGTTATTATTTGAATTTTTTGACGCGCTCAGAAATGGTGGCGCCTGAAGACTTGATGCAAATCATTCATCGATACTTGACAATTTCTCCACGAAATCTCTATTACCGGTGGTTTGAGGTTATATTTCACTGATGAATATTGAGGTTATAACATTTGTTTATTGCCTTATATAAAAAAATTTAATATTTATTATTATTTTTCTAACAATATTGATTAAATAAGAAACCATTGTTAGTCAGTTGCACCCGCGATATAAAAGAAATGAAAGTTTGGTTTTCTTGAAGAAATAAATTGGTAATTTTTTGAAACTTTGTAGAAGTAAGAAGAATTAAAAGGAAAACTTGATTCAGTCGCAATAGAAGGTATGTTGTCATTTTAATTAAAATTAACGTTGACTAAAATGAGTTGCACCCGCGATCAAAATATTAGAATCGCGGGTGCAACAGTTATGACTCTTACGATTACATTGTATTTGTCATATATTTTTCATTTATTGAGTTTTTGATAACTTCATATCTTATTTATAATTACTGATTCCTATTTAATAAGAGTTTATTGTTAATTTTTTCCTTTTTTTTGTGTAAATAGATCAAATGAAATGGCAGAACAACAGCAAAAGGAGACTGCTTCTCAAAAATATAGGCGAAAACTAAAGGAAAATCCTCAACTTCTTGCAAACCATCTCCGTCGAGAAAAGGCTCGTGATTCGAAACGTAGAGAAGTTATGAAAAAAAATATGGAAGAAAATGAAGAGTTAAAAATGCTGGCTAGAATGCGTTCAAAAGAAAGAATGCGGGCGACAAGAGAACGTCGTAAAGAAGCAAAAATTGGAAGAACAAGTGTTTCATATAAAAATTCTCGTACGTTGGGAAAAGCAGTAGCAAAAGTGAAGCGTAATTTACCCGCTTGCCCTACTAAAGCAGTTGAAGTTGTAAAAAAAATTGCTGCGGAATTTCAAGTTGCTGTCATCGATCCTCCTAAAACGATGCCTTCTAAATCGATAGATGAAGTCAAACAAAAAATTCGTAACTTTTACGAAAGGGATGATATTAGCAGACAAATGCCTGGAATAAAAGATGCTAAATCAATAAAAACAAGTACGGGAGAAAAATTAAGAATTCAGAAGAGAACGATGATTATGAGCGTCCGTGAAGCTTTCGAGCTATTTCAAATAAGTTTCCCCGAAATATCAATCGGCAAGACTCTTTTTTATAATGAAAGACCTGCTTACGTTTTGCCAGTCAACGAAACTCCTCATAATGTTTGTGTATGTACAATACACTCAAATTATATTAATCTTCTTACTGCTATTTCAAAACATGTGACAGATTTTCCCAAAACACACCGAGAGCTACTAAATCAGGTATCGTGTAATATCGATAATGAAAATTGTATGTCAAATGATTGCGATGTATGCAAAAATTCCAATATTTGGAATACTACCCTAGATTCTAATCCAAATGTTGAATGGAAGACCTGGATTTTGGAGAATCAGAGACCAAAACAGATCGTAGTGAACAAACCGTTTAGGGAAGCGTTAAATGAACTACGTGAGATCACTACGAAATTTAAGCTGCATTTTTTAGTTAAAAATGTCCAGTCCGAGTACTTTCAAAGTGCAAAAGAAAACTTGACCAGCGGAGAAGCCATTGTACAAATTGACTTTGCTGAAAACTATGGATTAGTTAGTCAAGACGAAATACAATCAGCTCATTGGTGTCATGGGCATGTGACGCTTTTTACGTGCTGTATTTGGACAACTGACAAACTTCACTCAGTGGTCATAGTAAGCGATGAACTAAGCCACAGTAAATATACAGTTTATGTTTTCCTGCAGAAAATTTTTCAGTACATTCGGTCAATAAATAATAATATAAAATCTATACGTATCTTCAGCGACAATTGTGCCGCTCAGTTCAAGAACCGATATGTAATTGAGAGTATGAAGACTCTTAAAGCAGAACACGGATTTACTCACCTTGAATGGAATTTCTTTGCTGCTTCACATGGCAAAGGTGCCGTCGATGGACTCGGAGGAAGTGTGAAAAGATCAGTGTGGACTGCTGTTAAAGCTCGGAAAGCAATTGTTAACAACGCTGAAGAATTTTATGATCTGGCTCGTCGCCTTTCTCCAAAAATTTCTTTTATATTTGTATCCCAAAAACAAATTGAAGAAGGAAAAACCATGTTAGATGATAGGTGGAAAGGACTAAAAAATATACCAGCCATTCAATCAAAACATTTTTTTCAATTTGAGGAGGGTAATAGCATTTGTCTTGCACGAACGTCGAAGTCTAATTTGAAAAGCAAATTAGTTTTGACAACTGCTACTAAAAAAAAACGTGGAAAAGTTACAAAAAAAGTTACGCAAAAGTTACGCGTTTCTGATGTTTACAGCGATTCTGAAGATGAACCTTGAGGCTGATAAATCGCCGACTATTCCAAAAAAAGAATTCATTTAAGTTACATAGGAAAGTGGTAATTAGTGATACAGTATATCTATGATCTCATATCTTTAATTTAAAGTCACATGGAAATGTTTATATTCGCTACAGTGAGACGTGTTGCACCCGCGATAATTTCACGTTGCACCCGCGACTGGATAAAAAGTGAATAATTTATAATATTTATTTCTTTTAATAATTTTATTTAAGTTAATAATTAGTTTGTTTTGTATTCTTTTAAAGAATGTAAAAATAATTTAATAAATATTCCATAATTAACAGACTTTTTTCATTCTAGCTTCATGACCTTTAATGGTGGGCCGATTTCGTTGCACCCGCGATAGCACTTTGAACCTCTCCTCTGTCTATTTATACATTTTATTAAATGTTTTTTATATTAATTTTTCTAAAACAGATTACAATGTAATCCTGCGACCAGTCATTTCTTTAAAAAGAGTTTTTATTTTCTTAGTAAGAAGCCTTGAGTGAGTCTAAATGTTGCACCCGCGAGTACGGAATCGCCCTGTATTCAACGTTGTTTATTGCGTAATGTTGAACGTATAGACGTAACGTTTTCAATAAACGCTACTTATGCGTTTAACTGAGGAACATTTTTCCTCTGAATAAACGTAGAGTATATGACCTTTTTATACGTTTTTTATACGAACTGGTGTTCATTGGGTTATAGGTGACGTTTCAGTTACGCGAATGCTAGGATATAGATGAACATGGGTAAATATTTGATAAGGTGGCCAAATCAGTATAGTAAATGGCCAAGCAATAAGCAACGTGCAAAGTAGAAACTGACATACTTCTTAGTAAGCATCATACAACTAGAGTATTCCGTAGAACGGGCCAGGCAAAAAACGACTTATTTTTTTATTTTTTCATGTCCAGGGGAAATACATCTACCAGGGGGATGACGAAGCTACAGGGGAATTAGTTTCAGAGCCAGGGTAATGATATTGTAGGTTTCCATGTGCAAGAAAATGAATGTTAAAGAAATCAGAACGTATTAATTCAAACTTTTTTGTATTTGTGTTACAAAAATTAGTCTTACATATTTAGGAATTAAGAAACGGGAAATATATAAAATATGCATTTTTAAAAATAAGTCTTACATAATATAATCTTTGATTTATAAAACGGGAAATATAAATAATTTTATATTTTAATTGGTGATCAAGCGTCCCAATTATCTCTATTGCTCAAACACATCGGGTGGTTCCACAAACTTATAGAAAACTCTATTTCCTTTTAATATCAGAGTTGGTGCTGGTAATGAGGATTCAATTTGGTCGATGGATACAAACGAAACATCCTCATTATCAACTTTGAACAAAGTACCTTCTCGATTACACAATTTCAAAACAGTGACTTGGATTTCATTTTCCTCTTTATCTATCTCTCCTGAACAGATTGCCGCATATTTATAATCAATTCTTTTGCTAGGAAGTTTGACTCTAACATAATCTCCTGGATTATAAAGCTTTCTGACACTATTTGGATTCGAACATCCGGCATCTGGTTGACATTCGTCCTCGCTATTAGAATCAGAATAAATATCATCAACAGATAGTTTTGTTTCATTTCCATCAGAAAAATTAAGTTCGCCCATTTTATAATGATTGCATCCTTCGTGGTTACAAAAACAACTCAATGATTTCATTGTTAGTTTATTTGGAAGAAGACTGTTACCACAGACTTGATGAACTTTCAATGTCCCAACAAATGGTAAAATATTTGCCTCATTTTCAGTGACAATGGACTGCATTGCCTGAATATCGTTTTCGGTAATAATGCAAGTGATTATAGAGGGACAGTTGTCTTGTATTATCTTAGCAAGTGAGTCTAAACATGAAACATCGGTACCTACGGAGACAAATTTGTCTGCTGTTCGCTTACAGACTGCCCCAATGCCATCAGGTGCACCTTTACCATGACCCGCCTCGTGATAATTCCAGGTGTAACGCTGCACGTTTGGATAAAATATGGTCAGTTGATTGGCCATCATGTAAAACATTGTTTTATTCTTGTATTGCGTGACTGGTCCATCGCTCAAAAAATGGATGTTTGTAACTGTATCTGGTAAAAGCTTGAAAACCGGCTGAAGGTGCGCCCAAATGGCAGCAGGGCAATGTGCTAAATTATTTGACAGGGAACAGATACAGGTCGTGGTAACTGAATCTTGATCATTTTTTTGCGTGTAAATTACGACTGTATGGAGACTTATTTGGGTTCTGGATCCACCAAAATGGAACGCCTGTATTTCTTCACTATATTTTGTGTTATAGTTTTCACTGAAATCCATGTGAATAATGCAGTCTTCCTCCGTGATGCGTTCTTTCAACAATTTTAGATTTTGATATTGATGCACTATATTCATCTGGTGCTTTAAGAATTTATCCAGACCATTTTCTAGCTGCAAGATTATACCTTTGGGACACATCCTCACAATTTCTTTTTTGTATTTTCGCAATTTGCGAGTATTTTTAGTTTTGCCATCAAGTATAGTTTCTACCGCAACTACCCATTGTTTTAAATTCAACAATTTTGAATCATCTGCTTGTTCGTATTGTATTTGTTTATTATTGCACTCGCGACACTTTCGCGAAAGACATTGCACATTATAACGATCACAGCAAATTTGCTGCAGTAATTTTTGGTAATTCGGTGTTGACACAATATTGGCATTATGCAGTGATTGTAAAATAAGGTCAAGGTTAGCGTGAGTGACACATAAGCACGTGTCGCGATCGGCAGTCTTTGGTTGGACTACCCAAAAAGGTCGAAATTTTGAAAATACTGCATAACTTAATGTAAAGCTGCCATGAGTCGACAAATACTTCCTGTGCAAATGTTTCAACGTATCCAGGAGTACTCGTTTTTGTTTCCGTTCTTTGTTTCTCGTTATATAATCCTTTTTACCAGCACACAAGCGCGAATTGCTATCTTCTTCGAAAAAGTGAACAACACTCTTTACAACGATTCCCGGAATCTTGTCTTTTCTTTTTTTTCTTCTCTGATCGAACGACTGCGTTCTTGATGCTCTTCTTATTCTCTGGGGTGAAATATTTTCAAGGGTTTTATAAACTCGGTATTTTTTAACTAGTCTTCCATTTATAACACGGACAAAAACATTTTTTTCTTTAGTTGTTCGGAGACGGGAGTAATTTTCTTTCAGCTGTTCTTTCATCACTTCTCCAAACAGTAACTGATTTGCTACTTTTTTTTTCGAATGCAGGCTAGAATCGCTCAATAATTTTTGTACCTCACGCCTTGGAGAAACAGGTAGCTTTTCTTTTACACGGTTTAATCTTTTTTTATATTTATTTACCTTTCGTTTCAGTTTGGTGATTTCTTCATCTTTCCGTTTTATTAATTTATTTCGAAGCTTCCTTAATTTGACGGATCTATTTCGTCCACTTACGACCCTCCCATCTTGCACTCGTTGCTGTGCATTCGGATCCTGTCTGATATTAGGTGCATTCCCAATCCCATCATCAGAATCAGGCGGCGTTCTGTCTCTCACAAATGCATTGGTCAGATCTTTATAAGCGGCCCGTCTATCGCGGAATGCTGCAACATTCTTCCGCCACCGTTTTCTTGCGGCCCGGTTCTCCCTAGGGGTCATATCTTTGGCAGCCTTAACTATTCTTTTCGTGGTGCACATTGCTCTGGGTTATTCTTTATATTTTGGTATCGTTTTCTCTCGGCTAGCCTTTTTTTCTCTAAAATTTCATCTCTTGTTGCTTTCCCCATATTGTAAAAGTTCAAACACCAATTCGGAATTTGGTCGTTACTAGGAAAATGAAAACACACAGATATTAGATAGAGGCGATTGTTAAAAATCGCATCATTGCCACGTTCTAATTTGAATGGAAGACAAAACAGGTTTTTCTGTAATTTCCCTGGTGTACTTGTAATTCCCCTGGCCCGTAATTGTGCAGGGGAATGTCGCCAGGGGAATTACGGATTCACCCTTATATGCTTAAATTATGGGTCAAAAGCTCAGAAATAGATTTTACGCTTATACGATGTTGTTTTGTCTTTCATTTTACATTCAATAACATATAAAATATTTTAGAACACTTTCGTTGAATAAAAAAAAAACACAGCACAGTGGAATGACAATACTTACTGGCATGGACATGACTTTTCCAGTTGAAGACCAAGCAGCGACTAATGCAGACAAACCATCTCCAACCGCTTACACGTGTTCTCAAAATCAGATCATATTATGTAGAACTATATACAATATGGTCATGGTGGCATAAACTTTGTGCATGAAAATTTATCTATACTTACCGGCAGGGGAATTACTCCAAAACACGGAGACACGCAGGGAAATCTTATTCACTCGGAATTGAATAAAATTTTGTTATTTTCGCATATCTACAAGTATAAAGCAAGTATCTGAAAATATATTACCGTAAGTTTCGTTCTGGTAAATCCGCATATTTTTCTAATTAGCTCGTTCTTTAGCTGAGAAAGCGGGGCCAGAGACACGCCAGGGGAATGACATTTTCCATGTTTGAGCTAATTTTTTAGTAGAAATAAATAATTTTATAATTTCCAAACACAACGTTCTGAATAACACGGTTACTCATCTGCAATTTGATAGTTCGAGAACCCAATTATCCCGAAAATTCCGCCGAAAAATTGAAGTGCCGCTACCGAACCACTTTATCAAATATTTACCCACATACAAAATGAATGTGGATAAAACGCTCTGCAAGTAGGTTCTAATCACGTTGATCGAAAACGTCGATTCCATACGTATATAAGTTGTTTAATAAACCGAATATAAACGTTGAATTTCTCGTTTTGAAGGCGGACATTCAGTGGTATAAGTAAACGTACTTGATAATCGTATATTATACAATCAATGTAGGCGGTTTTCAAATCCAGCTTCCACCAATTTTAAACGTTTATTCCACCATTTCGTGTTGGTTGGGAGCACACCGGTACGTTTGTTTTCGTTGCGCGTAGCCGTGCCAAGATTGGTCACCGCTGCGCCGATCGCGACCGAATTCAGTTCGACGCCATATTAGCCACAGACCTGCTGACGTCACGCTACGCACTCAGCTGCGGCGTGTCAGAGCTCTGTCGCTTCTCCTGACCCGCTGCCTGCCCCTCCACTTCTCCGCTGCCGCTATACCGCGCGCAGCGACAGTATAGACGTCGAGCAAGGCACGCAATCTCGCTACAGTGACAGCTGGCTGTCACGTAGCCAGAGCGAGAGAGAGATAGATCGTAGGTCGAGTCGACTAAAGCCCATGACACAAGAAAAGCCGTGCGCCGTAAGACGCATCACCTACAGGCCGGTCGGTCACCTACACGCGTACGTGATTGGTCGGCGCTTGGTGTGCGGGACCGACCGGCCTGTAGTTGATGCGTCTTACGGCGCACGGCTTCTCTTTAGTCCTCCCTACCGTCTATCTACAAAAGAGCACGGTAGTGCAAACTAGTAGATTATAGTTCTCTTTTTTTTGCTTCGTTATTATTCTAGTCTAATTTCATTTTTGCTTTTCTTTTGCTAATTTATTTATTTAATAACTTATAATAGTAGAGTAGAGTAGAGTCACGTTTAGTAGTAATATCATATTTTGTAGTGTACGCCAGGTAGCGGGCGTGTTCCCAAATTCGCCACCTTTTTCTTTTTTTCTTTTTTTAAATAAACAAGTATTTCAAATCGTAATAACTGGTGTCTTTATTCCTCGCCCCTACGAAATCCCTCTATCGTAGCAAGCTAGTCGGAGGGTCCCAGGGAGAGAGAGAGAGGACTTCTAGGGAAGTCTGGCGCCCAACACCATCCCCTACCTACCCGTTGGCCCCGGTTTGTATTCGGCATAAATTCCTCGGTACCCGAGCCCAGGAAAAACCCGTTACAAGATATAAATATAATATATTATAAAGATATAATTTAATTATAAATCTATCGGTATTGCGTTATTTTTTTTTAAAGACTCGATTTGTAACAATTTTAATGTCTTTGGAAAAAATTTTGCACTCGAGTGATGTATTATCTAAAGCTTTATAATAATGATATACTGTCGTGTATTTTTAATTGTAACAGATTGCTCATGCCGGGATTTATATTGTTGTTTATGAGAGTCATGGTCTTGTTGAGAGCAGAAACCAAAATTAACTTTTTTAAATGATTTTTCAGCCCATTCAAACAATGAAATCCCATTAGTTATGTGCTTATCATTATCCCTCTGAAGACTTGCACGATAAGCTTGTCTTTTCACACTTCCTGCCAAACCATCACATGCTTCTTTCCCGTGAGATGTAGCATAAAAGTTCCATTCTGCGTCTGAACTGAACTGGCGCGTGGCTAACTTTTTCTGAAATTATAACAAAGTTTTCATGTTTCATTTCTTCATTCTCTCTATAATACACCACGTAAGGGTGAATTGTAGCCTGAGTGTTAGTCCAATGATGAGACTGGATTGCGTCTTGTACAAAAAAAGTATAATTTTCAGAAAAATCAAGACAAACAATAAATTCTCCATCCTCAACAGTTTCCTTCTTTTCAGTAAAACATGATGCTTGAGCTTTTGCAAGAAAATCATGTCTCAATAATTCAGGCCATTTTTGTTTTAAATCATTAAAGTATTCTTCTTTGTTTTTCTTCTCTTCAACTATTTCAGTCCTGTGAATTTCAAGCAGTTTAATTAAATAAAAATAATAAAAATAAACGAATAACAAAAAAATGTACAATTTAAATAGACAAAATCTAATTATTTCATTATTAATATGTCGATACAATTAAAGCTCAACTTTACGAACCAACATATTAGTAGTATTTATTACTATACACAGTCAGAGAAAATTCAATTATTATTTATTATAATACAAAGTCTAATAAATAAAGCTATTTTTTGAAAGAAGTTATAATAATTTTAAAATATGAGAGTGATTTGGGTGAGTTTTTCCTTACCTGTCGGTACTTTTCCTGTTAGGGATTAAGCTTACATTCGGAAAGATTACCAATAACCGTGAATAAATTGCACCATATATTATATACTTTATTTATTCAATAACATACATTCGCATAGTAGGATTCTATTGTTCTCGCGCGGTTGCTTAATCCTGACTAAAACTAGACGGCACGCTTCGATATTATGTATAGACACACACATCCATACTTTTATGTTATTATACGCCTATTCGCCTATTCGCCTATTAACCTATTCGCTTGTATATTTCGGTTATTTCCTACATTTCCATTGGCTGTATGTAATTTCATCAATTTCATGATTATCAAGTAATAGTTTCAATTTATTTATAACGTTATCAGTTCCTGGGCATTTAGTACAGTTAGAAAAATAGCATATAATGATGTTGATTCTTGGCAAACAGACCTTTTAATTAAATCATTCGAAGTTTCTGATAAAACTGTTCCCTTTTTTTTTAGTTCATTTTTTAATCCGTTCAACTGTAGCTTAATATTTTGATGAATTTTACACACACACACATTATGAGTACCACTCTTGCCAGCAGATATACATTCGCGTGGACGGAAATTTTGAAATTTTGTTTGTCCAATCTTCTCGTCGGAAAAAGCTTCTGTGAATTTTTTATATAACTCATGAATATTAAATAATAATAATCGTTTTTGTTTATGAATTTTAATTCCGTTTTCTATCACCGATATATAATCTTTAATTCCAGGCATTACGCGACTGACATCATCCGACAAATAAAAAGCTTTAATGCGCTCGATTGTTTCATTTTTTAGAGTTTTTCCTTTTTTAATTGTGGGCTGTGAAGCGAATCCCCTTTCTTCCCTGATTTTTTTTGCCAATTTAACCATTCGTTTGGAAACTTTAAATTCTCTCCTTATCATTTTTATCGACCAATCTGGAGGAAGCGTGGTTAAAACTTGAATTTTCTCAGCTCTACAATTTTTACTATTATAAAAGCAGATTTGAAATTATTAAGGAGGAGATCTTTAGAATTAATATCATTATCTAAATTATTGTTAATATTATTTACCACTTTATTCATAACACTCTTCAAAGCTTTTTGACATTCCGTTGCATTTGATAGTCGCTTCACTTTGATTGGAGGTTCACCAATCTCTAATAACACTTTATTAACTTTATCAATTTGTAATTTGTTGTCGACAGGGTCACATCGGAAAGAAGAGTCTTTTTTTTTCATCATCTTCAATATCATAATTCGATGACTCAGGCTCATAGACATCAGAACTATTATTAACAGATAATTCACCAGAAATTTCAGGTTTTCGACCCAAATAAATAGCCCGTTCACACGAATTACACATATAATTCCTAATAAAATCTTTGAATTCATGAGCACGGTTTTTTGTAATCAAAACTAGATTTTTAATTATTTTTTTATGATTTTTTTTATAAGAAGGATTACAGCATTTATTCATGCGACCCATGATAAACCAAAAACAAAATTATAAATACTTATACAATTTAACACAAATTTGATGCAAACTAATTAAATTTAGATCAATAACCCGTGTGGAAATTGCCTTTTCAATCCATTTTTATGAAAAGGCGTTAGTCGGGTCCCGATCAGGCTGCCGTGATAGTCAAATATCACGATGTTCCCTATCTAGCCCTAGCACGGTAAGAGTCAGGCTGCCCTTTCAATTATTATGGCACACTCACGCGGTCCGTTCTTAGGGCTCCGATCCGTTGCCTACAAGATATTATAATAAACTGGGCGATCTCAGCTGTTGATAATGTGACCGGTATGAATTTGGCCCCACAGTCTTCCGTCTTTTTTCGCCGATATTCAATCACGATCGAGGAAACAATGAGACAAGTGAATGGTCAACTTCATACCGTACATAATCAAACACGTCAAACGTAAGGGGATAATGAACTCACAAAAACGTAAACGAAACCAAGAACGTCTTCGCATGAGAAAACAGCGAGAAATTGTGAAAGTTTGGAAAGACTTAGATTTGTCGTCATCATCAAATGACACCGGCGTCGATGCATCTTTTGCGGATAATTCAGAAGGTATAAGCTTATATTATTGTTATATTAGGTAAAATCACCCTTCTATCATTAATTCTATACGACCAACATCTAGTAGCCTCTATGATAAAAGACACCTCCTAAAATATAAGAACTTCGGTTGCTGAGTCAACAAGCATTATTGTGAAACAAATCAGTCTGTTTCCAGCTCACTACTAGTGCAGACCTGTATTTCAGAATACATAAGCGGGTTTCTTAATAAACAAGCACGGTAGTGGGGGGTAGTGCTCGGTCGCGGATTAGGGGAAGCGCTCTTATTGAGAGCCCTCTTATTGGGAGTCCCGACTGTATTTTCAACATACGATATCATTTGATATTTATTGTGCATCCCAATTTCACACTAATTCATAAGTGCGGGTTTTGACAGGGACCGGAAAAGGTCCTGAAAAGAACCTGCATTATTATTAGGGTAGAAAAATAATATCCTGATCAGGGCCAAGTCAGATTCTTTCTTAGGGGCCTTATCGTTTTGAACGTTACAGAACTAGTAAGGTCCTTACAAGTTTGCCTAGTGGGGACCTGATTTATACTAAGGTATACTAGCCAGGGCCTTACAACTGCCCTATTCAAATTTCCACACGGGATTATTTAAGACCACAAATAAATATAATGAATACCGTTCGTAAAGAACAATAATAAAAATAAAATAATAGAATACTGCTAAAATTTTGATATCTTCGTTTATTTAATAATAAAAAAAAACATTTTATGCATTAATTTTATGTAATGTGTTTTAGTAAAATTATCCATTAAATATCATTATTTTTATTAAAAAAATAAAGAATTGCTTCTTACTTACAATTACTGAGTAGATTCAAAGGTAAGTGATTGACGCGCGGCAGCGCGCCGTACCGACAGCGCTCACCGCCCGTCATAAATAAATTTTTTTTTGTTCAATCTAATCGCGAGCAGTCAAATTTTTTTTGCGGATTCTATTACTTTAATGTTTAGTGCATAATATCGAGAAAAAAAATTTTGTTTTTTGAGGGAGAAGTCATTGAAATTTTCATTTGTTAACTAAAAAGTTAATTAACAATATGAAAATCAATAAATAATTCAAACTTTTATATATCTTATTAAAATACAACTATTGAACTATAAATCCTGAAAGTTTCATTAAAATATCTTTAATAGCCTTTTATTTATTGATTTTTTAGTTAAAAGTCATAAAAATTTTCATGAAAAAAAAAAATGCTGTTAAAATGAAAATTTTCAAAAACTGTTATGGGGATTAATTGTTCATAGTAAATACTTCATGAAAAAATATTCATACCTGAATTTGATAATCAAGTGGAAAAGGGGGGGTGCACTTGACGTGATCTTGCTCAAATGTTAAATGTGGTAGTATAATTTTAAATGAATGTAAATAATGTTTAATAATATATACTGTGACGTTGCAGATTAGCTGCCGTCACAAGAGTACCTAAATTGCATTCGTTTTATCAGTTATACCGCGAGAGAGAGTTTACCGCCGTCTAGACCCTCGGGATACAAGTGACACACCTAGAATAAGCAATAGAATTAGACTAATTTGGAGTGTTTTTCTGTAAATGTACCGCGAGAGGGAGAGAGAGAGAACGAGGATAACGAAGAGGACGATCCTGAAGAAGCACGGAGACCTACCGCTTAACGTCAGGCAACCAGATGACGCCTTGAGCCGATCAGCTGGCGAGCTGATCGCTCGACAAGCGTTGCTCGCAGGACCAATGAGCTAATTAGCCGTTCCTGATAGGTCCTCTATTCCGAATCAAGGGAATATCGTCGAGACTTACCGAGTTACAGCCTGGATTCATCACTAGTACGTTTCGCCTAATAGCAACCAGACGTGTAATTACAACCTCTCTCTCGCAATTCAGTAAAAGAGTTAGCTTCAGTTAAGTTAAAAGTCACATAAGTTTGTGCTCAGAGACGCTCTTTGATAAGGTAAGGTCTCCATGATCTATAATAGCTGATTAAGCCACAATACTGGATCTGAATTTCTATTTGCTCCGTTTTATTAGATTTTCTTTTGTACCGCGTGCAGCCTACGGGCCACGTAGTCGCTCATTACCTCCGGTAAAGAAATTCAGTGAGAGCATTTCTTAATTGGCCGTAGTTAATTTGAATATCTATTTCGCTTAATAATTCTCTGCTTAAATTGGTCTGATCTATTTGCTTGCTTTGCTTACGATTTGTTAATAGTATTTGAGAGCTTGTTCTTGCTTTAATTCTCGCTTTGAAAATACCTAATTCTTTGATCTATCGCTATCTTTGATTTAGTAATTTGTTAGTAATTAATTAGAATAATAGTGCATGGTGTGTCGCTTACTATCCAACTTCCCGAGGGTTGGCTGAACGTAGTTAGTCATAGTTTTAAGTTGTTCATTTATTGATTTGTTCTATTACTCCTTTATTCTGTTTGATTTCTATTATTCTGTTCATTCTACTCCGATATCTTTGATTGTGCTATATAAACTGCGTAACCTTCTGCTTTTCGCTATATTGCGTTATCCTAAGTTTCCTGATTTCTGTGCTATAATTAATTAGTTCATTGCTTACCGTAGATTCATCTAAATTATTTATTCAGTTCTGTATCGCCAAGTAATTATCAATAACGCTGGCGAGCCGCATTAGAAAATTTGCTATAGAGTATCGTATCGCTCGGTAATACGTAGCCAGGAAAGTAGTTTAGCTTGCATTATATCGCTTCTACGGCTCTCGCTAGCTAAAAGGCGTGTTTACGTTTTTTTTTATACTGCTGCGTCGCAGAATCAGACTCAATAATATAATATTCTTCTTTTGTCAAATTGGTAATTTCTAAAGTATTGTTCCAACCGTCATTTTCATCTACTATTCGTAACGAACATTCTAATAACTATTTCTGTGTAATTTGATATCGTCAGTTATAAGTCAATCTCTTTGTTATCGCAGATACAATTGTTACCGCAGATTAGTAACAAACAATATACGAAATCGTAGATTTCATTGAAGGAATTTATTCTGGTGTTTTATATTTTATTAATTAGTAAGGTGAATTCACCCACTCTACCATTATCGCTGTATATCTGAGCTAACTGAGGCTTCAAGGCCGTCGTTCCGGTAGTATAATAATTAGTCGAGTACCGCTGATATTAAGTAGATTTTTGTGGAAAGGACACTTACGTGTCTGGCGCCCAACACTATCTGAGATTTTCTCTAATTTAGTATTTTATCCGAGGAACGCCGTAGGGTGCGGAGTGCGCTCTGAAACTCCGTTACAATACGTATGCTCATACTTTTCTGTGAGCCTTAAATTTCTGTGGACAGACGTAACATGTGTTCTTTTATTAAGTTCTACGAATTGTTTTGTTATAATACGGTATAATTCTATATGCCCGCAACGTGTAACCCTGCGCACAGCCCTCCTCCTAGCTATCTCATCTGGGTTTGGGGCCGGCAATGGCGGAGTTACTTGCACGCAGGTGTTATAATCAAACTCATGCAAATTTCAACTTCAATAAACTAAATTCAATAAACTAAATTTATAGACGAGATCGGGATGTTTCGCCTTCTTCCGAAGACAAAACATCGCGATACCAATAATTCTCCATTTCATATTCTTATTAATCTATAGCTTCTGGGAACTACAGTGGAGAGTAGTTCAAGATTAAACACCTTGCCTTTTGCGCTCATGCCTTTGAGACACTTTAACGACGTCCTATACGCCTATGCCAAATTACCCTGAGTCAGCACCCTGCTGACTTAAGGCTAGCAACTTAATGAGTTGCACATATTCGGATCTTCACTCTTCTTCTAATTGCCTACACGTTCACACTGTATTAAATAAAACTATATTTGGCAATCGCCTTAAGTACTGGTAAATTTTAATCAAGACCCATCCCGCCTTTAGTTATAAAGTATAACTAACACAGGGTTATAGCCCAACCAACACGAAATGGTGGAATAAACGTTTAAAATAGGTGGAAGCTGGATTCAAAGACCGCCTACATTGATTGTATAATATACGTTTATCAAGTACGTTTATTTATACCACCGAATGTCCACCGTCAAAACGAGATTCAACGTTTATATTCGGTTTATTAAACGACTTATATCTGAGAAAAAAACGTGGTTGATTTGAACAAAAATTGTTTGACTGAACTAAACTCGGCGGTCACGGGTGGGGAAACGCCGTTTTGGTTGAAACAATCAAAACGGCGTTTCCCCAATATGATCATTTCGGATTATAGTACAGCTAGAATTGAATGAAACAGATGGCCATTCAAACGAACACTGAGTTACGTGAACCAACTGAATTTTCAATTGAAAACACTGACTTGAAATAATCACCATCCAAATAACATGTTGATTTGACTCAATGTGTAATCAAGACAAACAGTCACACGATCGCTCCAAACACGATATACTCGAAGTAATCGAGTCAATTTTCGGATTGACAAGTCATTTAGGAAGAATTTAACAGCAAAAATTGCAAAAAGTTTGATACTTTGATTATCTTGGTTACCATGTTTCAGTAGACCGACAATGAATTACTAGGATTGACTGCATGTGCGTTTAGGTATTTCTTACAATATTTTTTATATTAGTAATGGCGCTATTTCGTAGGTTAACACATATACATCTCTCCCTCGGCTGACCTGATCTATCTTAACCTTAAAATTTCTATGACTTATATCAATTATTCGCTCGCAAGTCTGGACGCATCGCAGTGACATGTAGATATGTCAGTCGCCTCTTCCTTATATACAAACGTTGATCCAGTTTAAGCGCCAGTGAGAAATATTTTCCCGTTGGTCGCCACCTATCGGCGAAGTCAAACCCGCCAAATTCAAATCTCTCAAAAAAGCACTGATATGAGTCGCTTCAACTGAGTATCTACCAACCAAATGAGTCGTGCATATTCAACAATTTTTTTTCTCACTGTACCGAGTGGATATTTGTTTCGTATTAACCTATGACAAAAATTCTAAAAATCGTTCTAAATGATTGAGGTGTTCGATGGAATGCCGTAAAGTAATCATAGCAAGCATATATTGATTTCTCGAAAACGATATTATAAGTGCACTCAAACATACAGATATTTTAACGCTCTGCCCACTTCAATCAATAATCGTTTGAAGTAAACAATTCATTGTTTACAATAAATTTATCCTCATTCGACACAATGCATTATTTGTTTATATTGTTCATTATTCAAAACAAATTGCAATATATTTCAAGCACACGTTATTCTATAATTTAACTAAATATTCAATTTATTTAATTACTGAGATTAGTTAAAAAAATTAGTCCTACGGAATAACGGTTGCAGTCGTCTTAAAAAAGTACGGATACTTCTATTAACTGACCAGCTTTTGTATCAATTGAATTCGCAGTCATCTCAACTGATTGTTAAAAATTGCATTTTACTACTCATCTTACTTGTGGCAAACAAATGTTCAGTTGAATCGACTGAAACACATTCAATGCAACTGAATATCTATCAACTAAATGGGTTCGGCATATTCAACCACTTTTTTTTCTCAGTGACATATGGAATCGACGTTTTCGATCAACGTGATTAGAACCTACTTGCAGAGCGTTTTATCCACATTTATTTTGTATGTTTATCTATATCCTAGCATTCGCGTAACTGAAACGTCACCTATAATCCCAATGAATACCAGTTCGTATGAAAAACGTATAAAGAGGTCATATACTCTACGTTCATTCACAGGAAAAATGTTCCTCAATCAAACACATAAGTAGCGTTTATTGGAAACGTTACGTCTATGCGTTCAATATTACGCAATAAACAACGTTGAATACACGTGTACCATAGAGCTTATAGATATGGAGAGGACATCCCTATCCTAATACTATGGGTGACTGCTCACACATGAGAGAGACGAGGAGGGACAGAGATTTGCTGTCTCTCTGGAGGCAGCGCATGCGCACTAACGAGTAGAGGTGAAGCCGTCAACGCAGCGGTTCAATCAACGGCATTTAGGTTAGAGTGCAAATTATTTGACAAAAACGCAAATTTGTTTGGAATGCAATAATGGTGAATAAATGTATTGTTTGTAAAGTAAAAGAGGTAAAAAGACAAAACGGACCCTCTCACAGCTGAGAGAAATGAAATATTGCACGATTAAATATAGTATCAACAACAGTTATTTCCATGTTATGCAGTTTCGCAATGTACTATCGCTACTATTCAGACAGAATGCTATTTATTTTAAAAATATTTATAGAAGAAGTAGACGAGTTCAGCTGATATTTATTTGCTAGAACAGTATTCGAAAGCCGTCGATTTCTATTCAACATATTAGATTTGCTGTGGTTATGAGACCTCACTTTGTGACGTGATAAATGTCATTAATTGCTACTGCGCATGCGCTGCCTCCAAAGAGACAGAAGATTTGCTGGTCTCACTCTCTCTCATGCGTGAGCAAAAAGGCGGAGCGTGTCCTCTCCATATCTATAAGCTCTATGACGTGTACCACTTGAATATTTGGCCAGATTATTGTTGCGCGGAGAAAAAAAATTAAGATATTTAAGATAAATTAATTACAATATTGTAACTTATTGCATATGTTTCACCAGCTGAAGGCTGGTGAAATTATACTAGTTCGCGTGTGTTCTTTGTCACGGGTGATGTTTTGGAGCTCCTCTGGGAAAAGTTGAAAAAACCCTTAATTTACCCTAATACAGACTCGGATAGATATTTTACTAACAGAGCTGCGTCCCCACGGATCTGGGATATGTTGAATTCTTCAGACTAGGATAGGTGCTATAGAGCTACCATAGCTGTGTGAATTCAACGCACCAATACCGTTTTAATCAGATCTGGGATTGTCTAACTCTTCAGACTAGGATAGGTGCTATAGAGCTACCATAGCTGTTGAGGGAGAAGGTTTTCTTGACTGGTTTTAGGTGTAGATTGGAGAAAAAATCATGGGTGTGCCAGTCAATGAAGACATCAAAATTTAATTTTATTTAATTGATGACGTTTCGACCGGAGCATGGCCGGTCATCCTCAGATCTGTGAGGACAAGAACATCCCATACATCAAATTGTACAATTATATATTTAAACTGTAACGAGGCAAAATAGAAAGCCTCGTATTTAACCATCTCCTCCTCAGACCGAAGTGACCACCTTATATTAAAAATTCAAGTCAAAGCGAGAAGTCCCAGCTCAAGTGCCCAAGGTCCCTAATTGTAATTATAAGTTCACATACTAATGTTTTTCCCGTTCCCCCCTATCTTATATTCCCGTACCGTTCCGGCCCGACGACACCGAGGGAGATCATCCCTCAATCTCATCCGGCCTGGCGGGTCACCCGGCCTTCGAGTGATTAGCCATGGGGAAAAGAGTCAACGTATCCAGAGATATGCCTGGAAGAGCGCTGCATAACGAATCTATAACGTGGAGTAGCTTCCTCCTTCCCTCTACCTGTCTCGTACCGGCTTGGTCCACCGGTTCAAATGCAGAAATTCCGCCTTCCAGGATATCGAGAACATGACGAGCCATCTAACAAACCCCTGGCCAAAGCTCGAAGTGCCAAAAGACCCTGTCAGGCCCGCGACACAACCCGGCAGAAGAAGAATACGCCTATTAATTTTATGCGTAGATCCTCCACCTCCCCCAAAATTGCATCTGCCTAGCGACAGACCTAGAAACCTCACTTCTTGCTTGGATTCAGTATCGAAAAGATATAGTACTAAATATTTTTTAGTTTTCTTTCTTAATTATCCCAGTAAATCGTAATAACCGTAAATTCTCCTCATATCATTAACGTCAGTTAGTGTTGTTTGTGCTTTGATTAAGGTAAGATTCCAATCCTAAACGACCCTTCGATTGATATTAAATCGATTAAAAGAAATCCGTTTCTAATTGCGTCGTTGTGACGCCGTCCATATATCATCGAATTGTCATGCTGTAGTTTCATTTGATTATTGAATATTGTTCGCTGTGTTCCCCCATTGTATGATAACGCCTTATTGATCGATTTTTCGAGAAAGTATCGTTATTCCTTATCGTGTCGTCATTAATTACCGTACCGTCATTTATTATCATACCGTCACTCCCCTGTCCTTTGTTAAATATTTTCTTATTAATTCTCTTTTTCTATATAATTAATTGATAACTGAATCTCCCTCATAATTGTTGTAAAATCTAATCCAAGAAATAAGGATTTCCCACGTGGAAGAATTTGTTGCGTAGTAAAAATACGATAATTAATCTCGACGGCTTGTTGAGCCACGTGTTTCTGGAAGAGTCGATCTACAGGCCGTAGAAACTATATTGTGATGTTCACCTGAGTAATTTAACCCTTGATTAACTGAACAGAGTGCCCCATTCTCCCCTGAAACCTTGAGCTGGTATAATTATTGTTATTCAAAGTTAATATTTGTAATAGATTCTAGCGTCCCTTTTGTTAGTTGGTTACTGCGTAGCCACATGGCGTGTATCGTGTAACATTGCCTTGGCCATCTTTGTACGGCCTTATTTGAATTCGATTCCGACGCCGTGCATTTCTCTAGGGAATATTCCGTGTTATCGACCCGTCCCATTAGTCACTAGAAGTCCGCAAATCATCGATTCTGGACTTTTCGATCCCTCTATGTTACCGACTCATTTCCTAGGAACTAATATATTTCGATGATTGATTCCTGTTATACCATAAGATATTGTTTTCTTTCTTTTTGTCTCAGTGACTTGTTCTAGTTTACCTACCTCTGTGTTCTATATTCCCTTATGTTCTGTATTACCCCCTGCCCTACTCTTATGTGTGTGACCTAGTCAGTCAGCTGTCTTTGATATTATTTTCCCGTACCTTGTTTAATTGGTATTTAAGCCGACATCAGTGATCGGCCTTGACTATTGAATTGTTTTATCGTGTGTATTATTGTTTTGTTCGTGTTAATTGTTATCACCTATAATTTTGTGTTACGGGTTTCTTTGTGATTAAATCCATAAACCTAAAATCCTTTTTCTTATTTTTTTAATCTACATTATCCCGCCCCCATGTTCCCCTCACACTGAGCTTACCGTGTATTATCGTATCACTTTTAGTTAATTATCTCGTCGCTATAGTTGTATTTATTATATTTTATTCACTTCTTTATTAATATTATTTTGAATTTGATTTTAACGTCATTTTGTTACCGCGGTATCATTTAAGGTACCTGGCGCCCAACATATCGTACCTTCATCGGGAATTAACTATTTTTGAAATCAACTCTAATTAGTAAATTCTTCGGTGAGCCAATTGTGGCTAGAGTGCCTGGTTTTGTAGTCGTGGCCTGCCCGGCCTCAAACCCAGACCGTCGGCAGTGTACGTCACAAAACATAAGTCTTATGAAAGAGGGCTTAGACATTTAATTAGATAAGTAGGATTAGATAGAAAAAGAAATTTGTGTGGAAACAAGTCGTAAACATACCGAAAAGGCACTGTGAAAGCGCCAACGATGTTGTGAATAAGTGGCTCAGCGACGAAGTGACAGGTGGCGATTATCAAGCCTGGATCAGGCTGCTTATCGGCAAGCCGCGAAAGTTTGAAACGTATTTAAATCCTATTCCGACGCAAGTGTGCTATAATAACGGCGCATACAGATTACTGAGGTTATCTATATCCGTCCTCTTGTTACAAGTTAGGTTTCTACTTATGTTTAACATTTCTTTAATAAGCCTGTGGTGATATTTAGATTCTTTCGCCAGAATTTGAGGATTTTCGAAATCAAATTTGTGTCCTAGGCCAAGGCTATGTTCCGTTAACGCTGATTTGTAGAGATCTTTACATTTGATACTACGGGTGTGGTCGCCAATCCTTTTATGCAGATGCTGTTTAGTTTGGCCAATGTAACAGTTGTCGCAATTAAGACAGTCTATTTTATAAACTAAGTTGGATTGCGAAAGGAACGGAACTGGGTCCTTTAGCCTTGTAAAAAGAGCGGTAGAGGTGTTGTTGACTTTAAAGGCCACCCTGATGTTATGTTTCCGTAAAATTCTTTGTATTTGTTCCGATAGCCCTTTAATGTAAGGAAGAACCGTCATGTTGGTGAAACTAGGTGTGTCTGAGTCTAATCTTTCGTGATACGTCCAGCTATTGTATAATTTCTCTACTCGTGTTGCCTTAATACTGTTAATTAAACTAGGTGGGTAACCATTTTGGATCAAAGTTTGTGTAATGAGGTGTAAGTTCTTTTCTCTGAACATTGGTTCGCATAACTTCAAACCTCCATCAATTAACCCCGCAACCACATATTTTTTATGGACCTCCGGATGATGTGAGGTATATTGTAGGTACCTCCCTGACCAGGTGGGTTTTTGGTACCAATCGATGATAAGTGTGTTGGTGTTGTTAATGACTAACATGTCTAAAAATGGGGTCTTATCTCAAATCGTACTGGCAACTCATTGAAAACTTGTAGTTCTGTTCCACCTAAAATCTATTTTTTACCTAAAATACACAAACCGGGGGTACCTTATAGGCCTATCGTTTCCAATATTGGCTCTCCTACTTACAATCTTGCTAAATACTGTGCTCGGCCTCTAACAGCGATCCTAGGCAAAAGTGAATATCACATAAAAGACTCATGGTCTTTTGCGGAGTCCATACGTGGTATTCCTATTCCACCAGGACATAAACTCATCTCTTTGGATGTCACTTCATTGTTTACGAACATACCTGTGGCTCTAGCACTACAATGTTTTGATAAGAGATGGAAAGAAATTAAATCTCACACCCAGTTGCCCAAGGACGATTTCATCAAAGGTGTAAAACTATGTTTAGATGCCACCTTTTTCTTACACAAAGGAAGGTTTTTCCACCAAATTGAAGGAGTAGCCATGGGGTCTCCAATAAGCCCCGCTATAGCAAATTTAGTCATGGAATCACTTGAAACTGTGGTGATCTCCAATTTGAGTTACTCTCTCCCTTTTTATAAGCGATATGTAGATGACATTTTAACAGCGGTTCACATTGACAATCTGGATAACATTGTTCACTCCTTCAACCAATATCACACGAAACTGTCCTTCACCAGTGAGCTAGAGGTGGATGGCAGGATAAGTTTTTTAGACA
The DNA here is from genome assembly GCA_914767705.2 of Tenthredo notha. Taxonomy (NCBI): domain Eukaryota; kingdom Metazoa; phylum Arthropoda; class Insecta; order Hymenoptera; family Tenthredinidae; genus Tenthredo; species Tenthredo notha. Next base: position 2,445,859 of record OU611923.1, on the reverse strand, counting down.
TGTTAGTTATTAACAACACCAACACACTTATCATCGATTGGTACCAAAAACCCACCTGGTCAGGGAGGTACCTACAATATACCTCACATCATCCGGAGGTCCATAAAAAATGTGTGGTTGCGGGGTTAATTGATGGAGGTTTGAAGTTATGCGAACCAATGTTCAGAGAAAAGAACTTACACCTCATTACACAAACTTTGATCCAAAATGGTTACCCACCTAGTTTAATTAACAGTATTAAGGCAACACGAGTAGAGAAATTATACAATAGCTGGACGTATCACGAAAGATTAGACTCAGACACACCTAGTTTCACCAACATGACGGTTCTTCCTTACATTAAAGGGCTATCGGAACAAATACAAAGGATTTTACGGAAACATAACATCAGGGTGGCCTTTAAAGTCAACAACACCTCTACCGCTCTTTTTACAAGGCTAAAGGACCCAGTTCCGTTCCTTTCGCAATCCAACTTAGTTTATAAAATAGACTGTCTTAATTGCGACAACTGTTACATTGGCCAAACTAAACAGCATCTGCATAAAAGGATTGGCGACCACACCCGTAGTATCAAATGTAAAGATCTCTACAAATCAGCGTTAACGGAACATAGCCTTGGCCTAGGACACAAATTTGATTTCGAAAATCCTCAAATTCTGGCGAAAGAATCTAAATATCACCACAGGCTTATTAAAGAAATGTTAAACATAAGTAGAAACCTAACTTGTAACAAGAGGACGGATATAGATAACCTCAGTAATCTGTATGCGCCGTTATTATAGCACACTTGCGTCGGAATAGGATTTAAATACGTTTCAAACTTTCGCGGCTTGCCGATAAGCAGCCTGATCCAGGCTTGATAATCGCCACCTGTCACTTCGTCGCTGAGCCACTTATTCACAACATCGTTGGCGCTTTCATAGTGCCTTTTCGGTATGTTTACGACTTGTTTCCACACAAATTTCTTTTTCTATCTAATCCTACTTATCTAATTAAATGTCTAAGCTCTCTTTCATAAGACTTATGTTTAAATATATAATTGTACAATTTGATGTATGGGATGTTCTTGTCCCCACAGATCTGAGGATGACCGGCCATGCTCCGGTCGAAACGTCATCAATTAAATAAAATTAAATTTTGATGTCTACATTGACTGGCACACCCATGATTTTTTCTCCAATCTATAGCTGTTGAGGTCGACGCACCGATACTGATATCTAGCTACAAATGATTTTAAATCCACTGAAAAGTAAAGTTTTAATTATGAAACAAGGTTATAAGAAAAATAAGTTGATAAAGATCAGATTCTTGGTAATTATTTGAATGATCATTTGATCATTCCTTATTTTTATTTAGTAAGAAAAATGTGTTGTTCATTTCGAACTTGCTATTTACAAAAATTATAAGTGAAAAATGGAGAACATAAAATAATAATTGTGAGTGAATGAATGTTTTTTGTTTTGATACTTAACCTATCTTATTTTCTACGCGCGCTTGCTCAATGGCCGGACTTTGATATGCTATTTAGCATTGCTAGTTTTGCTTGTTTTCGTGATTTGATTTGTTTTATTTGAATGCTCGATTTGAGTTTGGATATTTGATTTTGATGCTGCTTTAGCTAGTTTGAAATATTTGGATTCTAATAGATGCCGCTTTGGCTATCTAAGAAATGAAATTTTAAATTTTATGAAAACGTGGCCGCTTTGGCTCTTGAACTATTTAAGTGAGAATTTATTAAGTGAAGTAATGAGTCGGTAGGCCGCTTTGGCTCGAGTCCGCTAACTAGGCATCGTCTGCCTGCCTTTTATACTCTTCGTGACGTCATAACAGGTGATCTGTTATGCGTGAGCTATGTTGCGCGCTACGACGCTACTCTACTACATGATGTATCGTTGTACGAGTGGATCGCCTATCGGCAATACTATGAATACGTTACATTGCCCTCTTTTTATCAATTGGTGTTCGGTGTTGAGCTTTTTCTGCGATGCGCCGGCAGGTAAGTTGATAAAACCTCTTTTTTGATGTATTCAGCGTCTTGTGCGTATTCTAATTGTTGTTGTTATATCCGTGTTTTTTTTTTTTTTTTTTTTTTGTTAAGTCCGTGTGATTTTCTGTTATATCTGTGTTTTAATCTCGATCCATGGCCAATGGATCGTCGATGTTGAATTCGTCCATATAATCCGGCAGATCTTCTTCTAGTGACTGCAGGACTGGCATCGGGATGTTAAATTCAAAGTCATCCGTCATGTCATCTAGGCTCAATACCGGGATGTCGTATGCATTTTGACTTCCCTCTGGATCTGGAGACGGGATGTGCAAGATCGCTCCTAACTCCTCCGATGTCGTGCGGTCCATCCCGAAGATCACTGGTGCTGGTGGTAAATTCTTCAGCTCCTCGTCCAGGTCGATGGCCACTAGAGATATTGGACCAAAAGTTCTAAACATCTCGACCTTGCGTTTATGAGCTTTCCTTTCATCTTCGGTTCTTTTGTTCAAGTCCAATTTTGTGAGTTTCCATGTTATATTATTTGGGTTTTCTTCCCGTGATGTAGTTTCCTTCCTTTTCTTCACTTCCGGTTTCATATTGATTTTATTTATTGGAATTTTCACTTTCATGCTGAATCTTTCTGCTAATTTTGGTTTTTCATTAGTATTTGTCTTGATTGTCTTTTTCTTTTTGTTTCCTTCAGTTTGGCTGCCTTTTCCTGGAGTCGGTATCCCTCTTCCGCTGACGAACGGCCCGGAACACGATAGATTTTTATATAAATTGTTATTGACGTCTTTATTCTCTATATCCGTCTCAGATACCTGAACTCCTTTATCTTGGACACTCGTATAACCGTATTGTATGCAATCCATTTTGAATACTGTAGCACATTTCAAATTTTTCGCGGTTTATATATGCTCATTATTCCTTTTCAGCGGATTATATCCTAATCCAAATCCTTACATTTCTTTGTTCTATTTCAAATTTCAGTTAATCTTAATGCAAAAACCAATATTTTTGATCTATTCTGGCTCTAAATACAGTTTCATCATATTCACATGGAACCGCCCTCTTTCTAATCCTGTTTTCATATTCTCTAGGATATAAGTGGCTTCGTCAACTTGTTGAATAATAATATAGGGTCCCTCATACAACGGAAAGAATTTTGCCATTTTGTTATTAACTGTGTCCGACACATTGAGCGCTTTAACTAATACTTTATCACCTACCTTAAATCTAGATAACTTATGACTAGAGTTGAAACGGTCTGCCCTTCTTTTTCCGTGTTTCTTTATATTATTCTCCACTAAGTGGATTTTTGTATCGTACGGTATCTCTTTAATTTTCGGATTGATCCAATCCGCCCAAAATCTGGTTGGTCTGTTCTTTAGCTGAATCTCGCATGGAGCGAATCCAGTACCATCATGGCACACTTCATTAATGCAAGATTCAATGACTCTAATCTAATTTATCCATTGCGTATGATTGTCCGTCAAGAAGGTACGAAAAAACCTGCCAATTTCCCTATTGACTCTTTCGACGATGTTCCCTTGCGGGTGTCTGATTGATGAAAAAATTAATGTTATATCTTCTTCTTTTAGTTTGTTGACCCATTGGGATGAAGTGAATTGGGTGCCATGATCGCACTGGATTCGCTTTGGCTTCCCTAATTCTGGGATATAATCCCTGAACATGCACGTAATTGTGGACTGCGCATTCGCTGACCTCAAAGGATACAACTTTACGTATTTGCTGAAAGCGTCTATTGTCACCAAAAGCCATTTATAATTACCTTTACTAGATGGTAATGGTCCTAAAAAATCTATGGACACGAGATCCCCTACTCCTTTTGGGATTATATTTTGCATGGCTGCATAGGAATGACGGTTTGGAATTTTACATCTTTGACACTTATCGCATCTCGCAATTACTTGGCGCACTCGCTTTGCCAATTTTGGGTAATAAAATCCTTCTCTCAGTAATTTATGACACTTTGAAGCCCCTACGTGGCCGTAAGCCTCGTGGCACTCGTCTATGAGATTTTTTAATAATCCCTCGGGTATGTAGGCCTTAAAATCGCCCCCTGGAATTTTGTGGTATAAAACGTTATTCTCTATTTTGAGGTTTTTATTTTTATTTAAATTTTCCGGTTGCATTAATTCACAAATTTTCCGGTCTTGCTTCTGGAATTTCCAAAAGGCTTTTAAATTTTGTTCTAAATCTGGATCTATTTCCTTTGCTAATAGTGCCATTCTAATTTTTTCAATTTCTGATATCCTATCTTTTATTTCAGGTGGGTTGCGGCTGAGGATGTCCGCTATGATATTTTCCGTCCCTTTGATGTGTTCTATTTCAAAGCTATATGCCTGGATGAACAGAGCCCATCGAGCTAGCCTGGAGCTCACCAACTTGCATGAAAACAAAAAAGTTAAAGCGTGATGATCAGTGCGTACTGTTAACTTTGCACCTATGATAAAAGATCTGAACTTTCCTAACGCAAAAACTATTGCCATCAGCTCTTTTTCGCTGGTAAAATAGTTTAGCTCTGCTCCCTTCATGGTTCTGCTTGCCAGTCCTACAATTTGCCTTTCATTTTCGTCCGAAATTTGATATAAGACCGCGCCCACTGCAAAATTACTGGCATCGCACTCTAAAAAATAGCGCTTACTTGGATCGGGGTGATGCAATATCATTTTTTCACAAAAAATGTCTTTAACTAAGTTAAAATGCCTGTTCATCTCCTCGGTCCAATCCCACTTGGCGCCTTTCTTTATTAGAGCCAATAGCGGAAATGTAGCTTCTGAATAATATCTTGTAAATTTATTGTAATAATTTGTAAGGCCTAAAAATCCTTTTAATTGTTTAACGGTTTTCGGCGTTGGAAAATGTTTAATCGCCTCAATTTTCTCCGGTTGTGGCCTGATACCAGTTTTAGTTATTTTATGACCTAAAAAGTCTACCTCTTCACGAAAGAATTTGGATTTTTTGAAATTAATGGTCATGTTATATTTCTGGAAGGTTTCGAATAAGATTTTAAGGTGGGCCAAGTGAGATTGGACAGAGTCAGAACAGCAGAAGATATCGTCTACGAAATTTATCGTAAATGATTCGGTACCTTTTAACACTAAATCTAAACCTCTTACTAAACTCGCCAAACTCGTATTCAACCCATATGGTGTTACTGTGAAATGGTATGTCTTGCCCTCGTGCATGAATGCCGTATATTTTCTTGAATCGCGATGAAGTGGAATTTGCCAGAAACTAGCGGTCAGGTCGAGGCTTGACATGAATACGTTATTTGTGCATCTCTGAAATAAGACCTCAGTTGATTGAGAACAATCATGGTCAGGTATTATTAGCTTATTTATGAAGCGTGCATCTAGCACTAATCGGATTTCTCCAGATTTTTTTTCTACGACCACTAAAGGATTAACATACTCGCTATAAGATCTCTCAATTACGCCGAATTTTAGCATTTTTTCTATTTCGAGGTTTACCTTTTCCCTATGAATCATTGGGATCGGGTAAGACCGTCTGACAAAAGGCCTATCTTCATAGATTTTTAACTTATGCTCATAAATTGAGATTCGACCGGGTATTTTACTGAAAACATCTATATATTCCTTTAGTAGGTCTGAGAAAACAACTAATTCATTTTTGCTTAACACCTGACATTCAATGAGCTTCTCTTCAACTTCATCATCGGTCATATTATATTGTGTCTCGTCATCTTCCTGGTTCGCTACTTTGTTTCGTAAAATATCAACATTTGCTATCTGATTTATTTGTAAAATATATGTTTTATGCAATTGCACCGAGCTGTACCCTGGTAATGTTTCTATCCTTAACTTTTCTGTTCTTAAATCAAGATCGGCTTTCCACCTATGGAGAGTATCTATCCCTATAATGGCATCTCTTTTAAGGCCGCTAATAATAAGAAAGTTAATTTGATCAAAAGCGTGATTGATTTTAATTTTTGCAAAAATCTGTTCTTTTACTTTGGTTGGCTTGCCCCCTATCACTCCAGATATCTGAAAATTGACGACAGGTAATCTTTCACATTTTGAAAAGGAGTCTTTATTTCGATTGTAAAAATCCTGCGAAATACATGTGATTTGACTGCCTGTATCTATCAAAGCTCGCACTTCAATGCCTTCAATTAATAAACAAATTTCAGGACATTGTTTGTCTATTTTTTCCCTGTCCTCATCCTCTGCTAGCAAATAGTTGGCTGGATCTTCGAACAAGTTGTCGTCTTGGATTAATTCTTTTAAATTTGTCGCGCAAATGACTAGATTACGCTGTGTCGGAACTGTAATTGTCAATTCCGGCACAGCGCCATCTAGTTTTCCGGATTTTGCTCTACTTCAATATCGATTTCTGATTCGTCGATCTTGGTCTCGGAAATACATTGAATTTTAGCGTTTGTCCAGGTTTCAGACTTATTATGGACATTATCGTTTTGTCCAAATCTTCGTTGTGTATCCGGCCTGTCTATTACGTCGCGATTTGGAAATTGTCTTGGTCCTGGACTGTTATTGTTTCGCCATGAAAGAGGCTTGTTTTTGTCGTCGTGAACTCGGCTAGTCGATGGACTCTGTTTATTTAGCACGAATTGGTTAGCTGGTTTACGTGACGCATTTGATGGTCCACCTGTTTGCATTTCGTCTAAAAAGGTAAGAAGTGAATCTATTTCAGAAATATTACGACACCTCGCTGCCTCAACTACGTGTTCATCAAAGTGCCTGATTAATGATCTAACAATTTCTTCTTCAGGCAACCGAGGACTTAACCCTGCAGCAGCCGCGAACTTACGGTTGGCGTACTCCGACCAAGTAATTTTTGAATCAACGATGTAAAATCCAAACTCTAAGTCTTTCCTAATTTCCCTTTGGATCTCGATGCCCCAGAATCTAGCTGTAAACTTCTCTTTGAAAGCATCCCAATCGAGAATGACGTCACGACGCGCAGTCCACCAGTCCTTTGCATCTCCTGTCAGACTCTGCCCTAACAACTGAAGACTTAATTCTTCATCTGAACCAATAAATGTAAAATATTCTTCTATTTCCCTTATATAAACCATGGGCTTTTCCCACGATTTCCCCGCATATGTGGGTAATTTTAATTGCTTTGTTATAAATCTAAAAGACTCTTGGCCTCCTGTACTAGTGGGCCCTGTCACTCTAGTTTTTAATTTTTTTAGATCTGCATCGATACCTATTTTTAAGCTTTCGTGCTTGTGGCTTAAATCTTTGATTTTATCATTCAGAGCTCTATCTCTTTCTCTAATTTTAAGGTTAACTACCTCAAGATCATTTACATGCTCTGTCCTGATACTTGTTTCTACTCTATTCAATTTTTCGTTACAATTATTAAGGTCTGTGTCCCACCTATCTAAAACTATCTGGACCTTGGTTTCCATGTCGTCAACTCGTTTTTTAGTCTTAGTTGTCGTATCATCAAACTTTTTATTTATTTTAGTTTCAAAACTGACTTGTGCTTCTATATTCGATAAATGAAAGTTATTTATGGTTTTCTCCATCTGAGCAAATCTATTTTCAATTTTTTGTTCTAATCGTTCATTCGATCGTTTTAAGGAAAGCAGAGTGGTTGCGATTGCAGCCATTGACTCATTATGACTGTGCGATGGACTATCAACTTGACTTAACACGCTGGTGTCCGTTAGTGAAGCATCTCCACGCTCATGGAAACCAGTGTCTCGATCGGATCGACCAGGCTGATCAGCCTCCCTATCGCCTTGTTTATCAGGAATCTCATCTTTATCAGCCATTTTCCTATAGTTTTTTTTTTTGAATGAATTTAACTTTTGACTCTAAGAAACGATTTTACTTGAATTTGACTTTAAAGTCTTGAAATTGCCCCTAAAGAAAGTGATTTTAAGTTTAACAATGAATTTAATGTGACTTTATAAAATTAAATGATTTTAATTTTATTTGAGGAGCCCCACGTTGGGCGCCAAATGTAACTTATTGCATATGTTTCACCAGCTGAAGGCTGGTGAAATTATACTAGTTCGCGTGTGTTCTTTGTCACGGGTGATGTTTTGGAGCTCCTCTGGGAAAAGTTGAAAAAACCCTTAATTTACCCTAATACAGACTCGGATAGATATTTTACTAACAGAGCTGCGTCCCTACGGATCTGGGATATGTTGAATTCTTCAGACTAAGATAGGTGCTATAGAGCTACCATAGCTGTGTGGATTCAACGCACCAATACCGTTTTAATCAGATCTGGGATTGTCTAACTCTTCAGACTAGGATAGGTGCTATAGAGCTACCATAGCTGTTGAGGTCGACGCACCGATACTGATATCTAGCTATAAATGATTTTAAATTCACTGAAAAGTAAAGTTTTAATTATGAAACAAGGTTATAAGAAAAATAAGTTGATAAAGATCAGATTCTCGATAATTATTTGAATGATCATTCGATCATTCCTTATTTTTATTTAATAAGAAAAATGTGTTGTTCATTTCGAACTTGCTATTTACAAAAATTATAAGTGAAAAATGGAGAACATAAAATAATAATTGTGAGTGAATGAATGTTTTTTGTTTTGATACTTAACCTATCTTATTTTCTACGCGCGCTTGCTCAATGGCCGGACTTTGATATGCTATTTAGCATTGCTAGTTTTGCTTGTTTTCGTGATTTGATTTGTTTTATTTGAATGCTCGATTTGAGTTTGGATATTTGATTTTGATGCTGCTTTAGCTAGTTTGAAATATTTGGATTCTAATAGATGCCGCTTTGGCTATCTAAGAAATGAAATTTTAAATTTTATGAAAACGTGGCCGCTTTGGCTCTTGAACTATTTAAGTGAGAATTTATTAAGTGAAGTAATGAGTCGGTAGGCCGCTTTGGCTCGAGTCCGCTAACTAGGCATCGTCTGCCTGCCTTTTATACTCTTCGTGACGTTATAACAGGTGATCTGTTATGCGTGAGCTATGTTGCGCGCTACGACGCTACTCTACTACATGATGTATCGTTGTATGAGTGGATCGCCTATCGGCAATACTATGAATACGTTACAATATATGAGGCGTTGATCAACACCTACTTTTCGCAAACAATAGCACTTTCTTTCAAAGTAAGAATTTTAAGATTAGAAAAACTTCGCATTATTGTTGTGGCCGGAATTCGATCCGGGGACGCTCGCAGTCGCCTGTATTACTATTCGCACGCTCTATCGACTACGCCAAACTACCTATTGACAAAGTCAGTCACTTTCTCGTGATTGTCTTGGACTTTGCATCTGTCTCAATGATATCAGTGTTTTAATGCAACTGAGATATGTTAACTAAACATCCGAGTTGCAAATATGTTTTCAATTTAATTTTTTGCCTAGAGTTCTACACGTTCTCACTCGATTCAATTATATTGCACATTCATTATTATATCGGGAAAACGTAAAAATGACGTGTAGATATGATGCTTCAAACAACGCATTTTGAGCGTATAGTCATCGAAAGGAATTGAACGTTATTAAAGTGTAGCTCAAAATCCGCGAGGTATACGTTGGTTTTTTTGATTTTCAAAGACGTTTTGAGGAAACGTATGCAATACGTCTATGATATGTGTAGCAGTGTACGTACTTTGGAGCGTTTCGTACAGGCAATTGCATACACGTTTCCTTGTCCAGTCTGATAAACATATATATCACGTAAATTTACAACGTATTCGTTGTCTGAATTATGAGTGTATATTAGAGGTATGGGAAGTTATTTCTCCGTTTAAAAAACGTGATTATTGAAGGAATATTATCGGATTTCTGATAAACGTGTATAATATACGTTTCATAAATGTATTATGATATATCGATACCAAAAAACTTTCAAAGAAATCTTAAATAAAGTTATTGCAGACAAACGTAACTGTCAGTGATTGAACGTTTAAAAAAGGTAAAAGGTATCAATGATTTGAACGGTTATTTCTAAACGTAACTTACACGACATTTAGTAGCGTTGATTCGAAGCTGATAAATGCCCTAACGAAAACGCTTATGAGCGTGGAATACGCATTCATAGAACGTTAACATTATCTGCTATAGATTGAGGTATTTACATGGCTTGCAGATACGTGTGGTACACGTAAGTGCAATATAGTATATTATGCACCTAGGGAATAAAGTGTTCTTTTTGACGAGTGTGAGGTTTGTCATCCGAGCGAAGCGAGGTTGACATTCACACTCGTCTAGAAGAACACTTTACACCATGGTGCATACGATATTTTATTCATCCGAGGGCAGAAAGTGCGTTGTTTATGCGCGCAGCCGGGAATAAAGTACGCACTTTATTCCCTAGATGCATAAATATTTATTAAACCTTTGGAGGAACACTGAAGAAAGTCATTGATAAACGTAAGACTCACGTTAATTAAGCGTTTAGAGAATGTGAATAGCATGAATATTTTAAACGTTTTTTTGAATATGTAGGTTATACGACAGTTTGTAATTATTTATTAAACGTCGATCGCAGCCCTAAAATCATTGGTCTATAAACGTATAAAACACATGCATTAAATGTTGACAAAAATGTAATTAGTATACATCTCGATTCAACGTAACATAATCGTGTTAAAAAACAGATGTCTGAAATAAACGTTTTTAATAAACGTGTTATAATGGTGAGTGGAAAACCGCATGGTGGATACACGTTTATTTTTTACACCGTACACTACATTTCCACCACTATCACGCATATTAAACGTGTTCTCCACCATTTCGTGTTGGTTGGGAGTTGCTGCCCATGACTAAATATGTATTTTTGTAAAATTTCGCGTGACCACCTAATAATTATGTTCGCTCGCTACGCTCGCTCGGTTGTTTTGTACTATTTCATACCGCCCGAAGTCCCTCGATAAGCAGAAACGTCAACAGCAACGAGCACACGTGTGCTCATAATTTTTCCAAAGTCTCAAATTTGTAGACTGACGCGTAATGTACTTTCATTGCGTTTTCATATTGTTCCTGATGGGATTGGGTATTAAATAAATAATATCGTACACAAAATATAAAGAAATAGATATATTAACGTGACTATTCTATGAGATATACAGCGTGATTCCCTTTGCGCGCACCACCTGGTAAGGGCGGATTCCTTGTGAAATTCTAAGACTAATTTTCCTTTACCAAAAAGTCCTGGGACTAATGGTTCTCGGGCTACAGAAGGTCTTAGTTGACCAGTCATAGAGCCTACAGCTGCTCAAGCTAGGGCCGGGTCAAAAGTAATAAAGCTAGCTGTGCCCGTGGCGTGTGGATTTTCAGTGAAATAAATATAAATGATTAAATCTAGTGACAAATTCGTTCACCATATGGCATTTAAGTTACAGGTAATTGTGAGTGTTATAGTCTAAGAGCCAGTGGGAGGCTACCTGTATGTATTTGACCAGACCTGGGATTTTTTACAGTGAGGCCCCTATACCTACCATACATGAGGTGGGGAGTCACTAAGCCCAGATTATTTCGAGACATAGCTTTAAAACCAAAATACCGAGGTAATACATTTTTTTCAAATGATTGTATCACTTGTTCACAATATTTTGAAACCAACTGCTCATTTTCCAATTGTAAAGTCGCTGATATTAATCTATTTGAGTTACCAGTACATACCCGAGAAAAAATGATTATATAGACAGATATATGATCATATATAACCATATATTTGTATATATAATCGCATACAATGTTCAGATAGAATCATATATTACTATGTACAATTATATACCGGTATATATGACCATATATAATACTATATCCGAATGTATATAGTGTCCCATATGCCCATATATGAACATATGAGGTAACAAATGCACTATATCTAATCAGTTATGACCAGATATAATTATTTTTATTCGTTTACGACGCTCAGATACAATCATATACAAATATATGTATCCAAATATATTCAGATACAGTACTATATATCATCATATATAGTAGGGTGGCGCAAAAAACCGACTATTTTTTTTTTTTTGAGTCTCTTATGAAAAAAAGGTAATTCATCACGTTTTAAGAGCCCCCTTCAAAAATCAGCTCAAAAAAAATTTTTTTGGGGGTCGCTCACGATTTTTGAAAATTCCAAAAATAGTCAAAATTCGATATTTTTTTATTTTTTTATTTTTTCTCTCGTTACCGTAAAATTTTGTAGACGAAAAAAAAATAAGTTTCTCAAATTTTTAGCTCAAAATATTCATCTTTAAAGGTCGCTCATGATTTTTTTTAATTTGTGAATGCATTGCTTTTGATGTTTTCGAGCGACCTTTAAATATTCATATTACCACTTAATCCAATGTTCTTCTGCAAACTACTTCAATAAAATGAAAAAGAATAATTCGGAATCAAATGACTACTTGCGTTATTATTTCAAGGAAAAAACACGATTCCTTGGTTCACACACGGTAAAAAATAGAAAAAAATAGAAGTTATGGATATCACAAGCTACGAATTGGTCAGTACTTGTAAAAATGTCTCTTGAAAATTGGTGATTTTTTTCAATAAAATCAAAATGGTCCAAGTTTATAAGTTTTGAAAAATTCATTGTGTTTGGATGGGTTGAGACAAAAAACTGAAAAAATTCCGGAAGACTGCTTTCGGTAGGTACAGAAAAATAGAAAATTTGAACAAAATCGAAAATGGTCGGGGTTACGAATTGGTCGGTTTCGTATGGAATTCCCCAAAATATACAAATATATAAATATATAAATATATTTATACTAGTAACCATAATAAATATCAAACTGTATTAATAAATCAAATAAAGTTCCTAACTATCAATAAAACTCAAAGGTGAAAATATTTTTTGAATGTACGATGCATTCAAAAGCGACGGGTTGGCTCATATATAACTACCGTGAAGTTAAGGGGAAACCGAACGATGGCTGCACTATAGTTCGACCAACACACGCTCGCGTTGCGTACCTGAGCTTCTGCTCACTGCTAGTAGAAGCTCAGGTACGCAACGCGAGCGCGTGTTGGTTGAACTATAGTGCGGCCATCGTTCGGCTTCCCCTTAACTTCACGGTATATATGAATATCCCCATATATTATAATATATACCCATACATAGTGATATCTGATAAGATAAGCCCACATACAATGACCTGAGCATATAAGCGCATATACATATAATGATATCAGATTATATACAAGTTGATATATAATAATATATCATTTTATATACTGATATATAATTATATATGTCCCGATCGGGCCAATTTTCGGATACAATTATATATGGTTGATTGTATATGCTTATATCTGATTATATGCAACGATTTTTTCTCGGGTAGTTTAAATAAAAATACAATGAGAGCTTGAGTGACCGTACGAGAATCTGTATTCCTCATAGTTGTTAATAAATCTCGCAACTCGATTATGTTTTCGCGTCTCAATCCAGTAAATATGTAAAGTTGTTCATCAGAGATTCGGAAATCATCCATTCTATCAATCAATGTAAAGTCACATTCAATAGCCAAGCTTTCCATTATTTTCGTTAACTCAGTCAATCGTAAAATACTCCAATTAGAATAAACTTTCAATGAATTCAAATTCTCAGATAAAAGCGTTTTTTTATGAGATGATCGCTGCAGCATCGATCTCCATCCGGAATGAAAATTCTTTTCTTAATAAAGCATTGCATACGAGCATCTTGAGGAACAACTACTAGATTTCGATTTGAAACAGAACATACACAACAATATCTGTGAGTTGCTACAGTTCTTTTTATTTGAACTTCGGTACATTCTTCCGTATTATCATCACACACAACATCTAAATTAAATGATGGATCATCAGTGCTTGACTGAGACAAAGTCATCGATGATAAATTCGATTCAGTTCTTTCCAACAATTCACTTGAATCTGAAGGTAATTCATCTTCCAACGATGTTTCCTGATCCTCATCGCCAAGTTTTGTTTTTTTATATTTTTTTACACGACAATTGGAACACAAAACATCACCCACTACAATTGGACACTCAAAGATAATTGAAAACTCTTCGGCATCTTCATCAGATTGTATATATTTTGGAGCACCTGGTGTTTTTTTTATGAGTTTTGAACAAATGCAACACTTTGGATTATTTGTTTTAGATGTCGACATATTTTCACTTCAATGATAATATACTTAAATAACATTAATTATTGTATACAGATAGAAGTACGACCAATACTTGTTTGAAATGTCAGCAGTAAATAATTTTGACGTTATGTATAGATCTGGTAACTTTTCATCAAAATAAAAAACAGTGTTAGCAGTTTTGAATTACAGTGCCATCTTATGATTGCTGAATCAACTAATATTTGAACGGGAACTTGAATTATATAAACAATAGTATTTTATACTGATTTAATCATTATAGTGATAAATAAAGTTTATAACAATGATAGAGTTCATTGAATGAAGAAAAGTTCATATGAGTGTTCCTAATTTTTTCCGTTGTTTTCACTTGTACAGTAATCGAACAAGCTCCGTCTTTTGTTATTTCAAGGGTTAAATGATAAAAAAATCGATTTTCGTGCAAAAAATCGGTTTTTAATTTTTTCCAATATGGCGTACCGTTTTTAAAAATTGAAAAGATTCATAATTTTATCGAAAATTGAATGAGGAATTCAAAAAAAATAGTTTCATAATTGTGCCATAATCGTAACATGGTTAAAAACTGAAATTAAGAAAAGAACCTTGTTTTTTTTAAGGATCTTATGAACCGATATAGCTCTAATTTTTTTTCCTAGAAGCCACTATTATCCCCTAAAACATATCCGGTATTTAGATCAATTGATTGACAAGGTGCTGAGACAAACAATTTTTCCTGATTTTCAGTATTTTTTGATTTTCTCAGAAACGTTAATAGATAGAGATCTGGAACTTGCAGCATCGTAGTATTTTATTGGTACCAACATTTCCTGAAAGTATGAGCCCGATACCTTTCTAGGGCCGATTCACTATACTTATCGTCCTATGGCCTTTTTGTGACGTCAATATACCTTTGGTTATTTCCTGTTCCAGTGAGCATCCAAATATTTGAATCAGAATTTTGTAATTGTGTCATATTACCAATCATTATATAATTAAAATATCAGTATCAGAGGCTTTAATAACAATATTCGACTGCTCTGCGATATTGCAAGCATGATAAATTATCTTGGTATCAGCTTCTTCATGTGAAGTACAACATAAATTTTCAACAACACTTGATTGGATTTTGTCATCAACAACTTGATACGATTGACAATTTCGGAAATTTAAAAAAATCTGTTGGTTGCCCAAAAAAGATTTCATTTCCTCACTAGACCAATGTTTTGTAAAAACATCTACCAAAGCTTCCTCAAATTTAGTTTGCTCAATTCTTTTGCAAAATCTGACGGTCGCTTCTGTTCAGGCCCCGAAATTATGTAGTCCATCAACGATGCTTCATGCCGTAGACACCTTTCACTATCCTTTATTGAAGGAAAAAAATATTGGTCAAAGATTACGTCAATTCTTCGAGTGGAATATTTTGACACCATTTGTACAAATTTCTTTGAAATACTTCCGAACGTTTGGGGAACTTCTTTCATAGAATGGAGAACAAAAAATCCATCAATTAACAATACATCTGTATTACGTGGTGGTTCTTGACCAATATTTGGTTCAAGGCATTTTACAAGTACAGATTTGTCTGTTTTACACAAACCACCATCTAGATGACATAAAGCAAGAGGTACAGGAGATATTGGATACGCTAAAATGTTGAGAACATCAATTTGATGGTCCATCGAAATTCCCAACAAACGTCCGAATAAATCTCGCTGTAACTTGATCTCTTGCTGCTTCCATCCAATTTTGACAGATTTTTTCTTTACCAGTAGGCTTGTAAAGTTGTGTATTGGTGTCTTTTTGATGGCTTTTTCAAATCTTTTCGGATCAGATGCACATTCCGATATAAAAGTTGTCCGTAACTTTTCCCCATTTTTTTGGATATTTAAGAGAAACTCTTTCACTTGAGATGATGCAGCTTTCCCGGAACCAATGTTGAACAACTGATCAGGCGACAAATCTAAGCTGAAGGGATTCACGTACTGATCAAACGAGTTGATAAACTTTTCAAGTTGTTGACAACTTTGCTTAATATTATATGGCTTTAATTGGGCTGAGATATCTTGCTTCTTGGTAATTCCTAACTCATCCAACACGTGTGTAATTATACTTGAGCGGATGTCGTGGCTTCTCGCCCACCGTTGACGAGCTGAAATCGAGTGAGTCAGATTTGTGATACCAGTAAGTCTTCTCGCAGCATCTGCATTAATGGTCTGCTCTAATGTAAGATCAATAGGCTGCCTTGAAAACGGCTTACTGGTACGCTTGATTCCGAAAAATCCTTTCTGAAAGTCTTGCTCTAAACCAGGATGAGTAGTCGGAACTTTCACTAAATTGTTATAATATTGTACAGTCCATTTTGCATAATTCTGATGGTTAAATACAAAAAATAAACTTGTTATTTTTGGTAAAATGTCAAGATACAATTGGAAGTCACCAACACGAATGCTCCTACTCAGTTGTAAATAATAACGAACAAGCTTGATGTAAATAACATAAAATTGAGCTGTTTTACTATGTTCACCATTTAATGTTTTTTGCTCGTAAATAGCGTAATCATTACAGAGTTCCTTCAAGCTTTCGTTGTGAATAAAAAAGGAAGGTGTCTGACAACTCTGTAATCGTTCACTTTCTTCAGCAATATCTTCAGAAATTTGAATATTTTTATGTGTTAGAAAAGATCTAAAATGCATTATTTGTAGACCTAAACCCATCATTGGATGTAATCGTTATCTGCAATACACCTTAATATTTGAGATTCTTCCGAAATATATTTACTTCTTTATAATCAAACTTATCAATTTTAGTACATAGTTTACAAAATTGAATTTTCAATTTCTATGAATGCAGTGATAAATACTCTCAGGTATAAAACCCGATTTTTTTGAATGCTAGTAACCATAAATAAAAATACTATAAGTTAGAATGAGTACAATATTAATCCATAGAGGAAAAAAGAAAGATAGCTATAGACACAGTTTATGCATACATCTGACCGGATAGTAGCTAAGGATTTCTTGTCTGCTGAAGTGTGTACTCAATGAAATCGTCTGCCGTGTTCAATATAAGTTTTTAAGACCCTAATAAATAAAATATATATTAACGGCAGATCTGGTCAATTAAATTCAAAATTTCAATTTTTTCAGCACTTTCAAAACTGTCTGCCACAATGCTAAACGCGCGATAATGGTCTGCCATTGTTGTTTTTCGATAATACTAATAATATATTTTCAAATTTCAAAACGGCAGACGTGGTCAAATGCATTTGAAATTCGCCAAAAATCGATACCTGTCTTACCTGAGCGCGCGCCACGTCCACCACTTTGGGCTTAGTGACTCCCCACCTCATGTATGGTAGGTATAGGGGCCTCATTGTGAAAAATCCCAGGTCTGGTCAAATACATACAGGTAGCCTCCCACTGGCTCTTAGACTATTAACGACGTCGTTGCCGGGAGTTGTCTTCGCACGACATACGCTTTCGGTATCATTGACCAGGACCACCGCTACGTGGTATTGTCCTCTAGGTCCACTACCACGTAGTTTCCGTCCCATAGGTCAACCGCTACGTAGGTTTCGTCCTCTAGGTCCACCGCACCGTAGTTTCCGTCCTCCAGGACCACCGCACCGTAGTTTCCGTTCCCCAAGTCGACCGCTACGTTGTAGCGTTTTCGTTAGGGCATTTATCAGCTTCGAATCAACGCTACTAAATGTCGTGTAAGTTACGTTCGGAAATAACCGTTCAAATCATTATTACTTTTCACCTTTTTTAAACGTTCAATCAGTGACAGTTACGATTATCTGCAATAACTTTATTCAGGGTTTCTTTGAAAGTTGAATAAATGTTTCCGCACTCACATGTGTGACGCACGTATTTGCAAACCACGTGAGCAACCCAAATGCAAAACATATTGATATTAAGGTTTTATGAATGCTTATTTAACGCTTACAAACGTCTTTGTTATGTCATTAACCCATAATTGCGGCACCAAGATCACGAAACGTATCGATGTGAGGTAAGTTGGGGGTCCGTTAGCATACTATGTGTTAAACGTCAGGTTTATTCCCAGACCATTTTTCTTCCGGTGTAGATTTTATTATTTTATTATATTTGTTGGTGATCTATTTATTAGGTAAACAGCTGTTGCAACTGTTTCGGCCCAAAAAATGGTGGGTAGGTTTGCATCTGCCAACATGCTTCGTGCCTTCTCTACAATTGTTCGAATCATCCTCTCGGCTACTCCGTTTTGTCGTGGAGAGTATGGGATGGTCATCAGGTGTATGATGCCACTTTTGTCTGAATAATTTTTCAAGTCATTATTTACATATTCCTTTCCGTTATCTATTTGCCTAAGTGATCATATTAAAATAAATTTATAATAATAAATAAATATACAGGGTGTAACATCTCCAGGGTCTGATCTGGGAGGAGCTTCGACGTGTCGAAGATCCGCCCTCTTCTATTCGTGTGCTATACGTGTGGATGTAAACAAATCTAGAGATAAGGGTATCTGCTTGATAATCACACACTATTATTCTGAAGCAAACGAGTATGAATAGAAGAAGGCGGAGCTTTGGCACGTCGAAGCTCCTCCCAGATCAGACCCCGGAGATGTTACACCCTGTATACATAAATTTTTGTTGAACCATTTACTGTAAAAAGCTGAATCTGTTTTATTACCTGCATTTCCATCGATACGTACGTCTTGGGGTAATTTTGTTTTTATCGCTTCACCTGTTATGGGGGTACGCTCTAAAGACCCATTATCATTGGTCGATACTCGTCAGGTAGACCTGCTAATAGGAATGCGCCGATCCATTCTC
This sequence comes from Tenthredo notha, assembly GCA_914767705.2. Classification (NCBI taxonomy): domain Eukaryota; kingdom Metazoa; phylum Arthropoda; class Insecta; order Hymenoptera; family Tenthredinidae; genus Tenthredo; species Tenthredo notha. Next base: position 2,426,953 of record OU611923.1, on the reverse strand, counting down.
AGCCGACTGTGAATCCTAGTCCATCAAGTTTTTGAGCTGTTATGAATATTTTATTCACATATTCTTCTGTAGTACTGCAGTTTTGTAGCTGGGTAGTTATCAAGGTTCTCAGCAAACCAACTTTTCTTGTTAATCCAGAATATTCAAAAGCAGTCTTCAGATTTTCCCATACATCCTTCGATGTGTTTGCGTTGCGCACGTGAGGGTAATTAACTGGATCAATTGCGAGTACTAGTTTTGCCTTCGCTCGGGCCATGTTTCTAGCGTTCGATGTCGCTGATTCTGTACCGAGAACGCAGTCCCATAGGTCTTCGTGTTCTAGGTATGATTGCATGCCAAATTTCCAGTCATTGTAGTCACTCATGCCTTCCAGTTTCTCTATCGGTGGCAAATTATTCGAACCAGAAGCCATTTCAGAGTTGGTGTCCTTCTTTGGAACACGTGTCGAAAAAATATATATATTTTGCTTGTTAAGGTGAAGTGAAACGTTTGTCAGAACCTCGAAAACGGCAAACAATAGTTCTCCGAAACTACTGAACCGATCGGAATGAAACTTTGAGGGATTACACATAATTGTGGCAGAAAGTGGCTAATTATTTCACTTTTCCAAAATTTGACAAAAATTTTAACAGATTGACGTACCGACCACATAAATCGCGAGATTATTCATTGTCGCCGTAGATAATCGCATTTTCCGGATAATTAGCCACTCCGCAATGAAATACCAAACACTTTGAGCCTAATCCCGTGTCATTTGATGAAGAAATGGCTGAGAATGATTGTTTTTCCGTTACTCAAAACTAAAACACGGACATTCCCAGATAGCAATGGTGCGTCGCATAAAAAGCGCACGACGTGCGGACTCACGCGTGAGCGCTCATACGCATTCAAAATGAAGTCACACGTGAGTTTTGGGCGCTTACCATGCGACCTAAGTGCGATCTGCATGCAATTTCGTATCGCGCACGCGTGCGTGCGTATACGCAATCACAGTGAAGTCTCACATGGGAGTTTTGAAATGTGCGTGTGGCGGGTGCGCGTTAGAACATAAACAGTATAGTGCGACGTAACCTAGAATTATTAGATATATATTCTTCGAGTTTTCGAACGACGCTGCAAAATAATTGAAAGGTAGGTTATCATTTTAAAATATATTATATATCTTTTAAATGATAATTTTTTTTTAACTAGAATACGTACTTTTTTGGTATGACATAAGTAACAATTTTTTGTTATTCCAACCTCAAAGCAGTGACAAAAAAGGATAAGATCGACGGTTGCGTGGAAAACGTACGGCTATCTCGGGGTTTGCTGGAATAACCGGCTATCTCGGAGGTTGCTTGAAAAACCGCGGGCTATCTCGGGGTTTTCTGGAAAAACCGGCTATCTCGGGGTTTGCTTGAAGAACCGGCTATCTTGGAACCTGACTCTAAAAGGTCGTATGTCCTATGCTTAAGCATAGGTCATGCGACCCTTTTCATCAAATTTCCGAGATAGCCAGTTCTTCAAGCAAACCCCGAGATAGCCGGTTATTCCAGCAAATCCCGAGATAGCCGGTCTTTCCACGCGACCGTCGAGATGCATTCAATTGAGGAATTGAGAAGGTAATAATATTATTATATATTTGCCTCAATTGGATTTGCCTCAGACAATATATTATACACAGAATTATTCTACATGGCTTTATTTGACACTGGATTTATTGAGCGCATCAGTTTGACTTCGAATGTAATTGTTTGTGATTTTTTTTTCTTGCTGCGTTATTTTACACTGTTCTTTTGTGCACGGTAGAATTTACCTGGTATGTATAAACTCGTGGATAATATAACGCGGTGCAGAATAAAAACCGTGTAGAAATACAGGGTGTCTATACAAAAGTCAGGATCTATAAAATTCCCTGAAAATTCTAGGATATTCCAGGTGATTGTATGATTTTTCCAGGTGTATGGAGGTACGATTTTTTCAGTGTATATTTATTATTATTTCTCGAAATATATGTACTTGATTGATGTTTTTCTTTTGGAATTTAATTCTGGTTTCGAATTCGCAGAAAAAAAATTCGAAAAATTAATAACTCTCTAAAGAACGCCCTGAGTGAACCCAAAATTTCCTGAGAATTCCAGGATATTCAAGAAGAAAAAAAAATTCCGACATTTCCAAAGACACCCGAAAATATCTTTTTCTCTCCATTTTACAGATACGTGTAATGTGAAACCGTGCAAAATAAATTCCTGCACGAAAAAGACTGGAAAATAACGCAGCAAAAATAAACACAGATAATAAATTCGAGCTACGTCAAACCGTGCTCAATAGAACCTGTGTAAAATAATGTCGTGCGAACTATAGAAGAACTAATGGTTATTGGTTATTGGTTATTGGCTTTCACGAAATTGTTAAAAAAAATCAAAATCATACATTTTCACGAATTCTCTGTTGATTATCTTCCTATGAGCACTCTTTTTAATCTCATAATTGAAGTTCGCGAAAGTTTACCATGCTAAATTCTCAATCATTACTCCTCTATGAATGAAGAAGTGGAAACTTTCGTAGGTGAAAAATTTCCTATTATTGAAAATTTCATTCTCCCACGTCCACCTTCCCGCGCTCCAACGATATGACATGACCTCGCGGATTTCAGATGTTATAAAATTTACCCTTACCCCAGCTTTTAGCCCGTTGTTCAATTTTCTTCGCTCTTTAGCGGTTCTGAAGCTCGGCGTGCACGTGACTTCCTACTATCTTTACGACGACTGATCTCTGATTAATCGTGTACGTCTTTGCACTATGAAAAAACGTAATCCTGTCCCCGTACAGAAATTCTCATCCCCGGGACGTCCCTGATGCTTCCCACAATAATCCAAGTAAAATCCTCAGTAATCATATTATTGGTATCACCCGTTGTTTTTATGTTAAAAACCGAACCCGGCTGAAAACAGACACGCTCAGCTGTCGAACGGGTGATTGTTATAGGTATGTGACGAAGAGTATCATTGATGAAACAAAAACTGAAAGGATGGTTTCTCTCACATTTTTGTTTCAGGCCTTTTCCTCGGTACCTATATATAATAACCGCAAACAAAATTATGTCGAACAAATACCAACCATTTCCTTGTCTAAGCTCACGTCAGAAAAGGCGCCGCCTTGCCGTCACCCGGAATAACTTAATTGCCAGAGGTGAGGTGAACTTGAACAATGACCAACTAGAAGACAACTTGAACAATAACGAACCTCAGAACATAAGGAACAATGACGAACCTCAGAACATAAGAAACATTGACGAACCTCAGAACGAAAGAAACAATGACGGACCTGGTAATGACATGGACAATCACGAACCTCAAGATGAAATGAATAATGGCTTACCTGATGAAGATGACGATATCAGCAATGACGAACATGAAAACGAAATAAACGATCACGAACCTGAAGATGGTATGAACGCTGACAGACAGGAAGATGACGAACATGACGACCTGTACAACTACGACGGCAACAATAATGACGAAGTTGATGACCCTCCCGATATTGACGTAGCACGAAAGGCAGCTTTGAAAAATGCTTTTTTGACGGCAAATCTGAATCACACTCAGGGCAATATTATTCTAAAAATGCTGCGTGCGCATCCTTTTAATTTACAATCGCTGCCGAAGGATACAAGGACTGTGGTCAACACTCCGACGGTCGTTGTTCTAAGCATTATCGAAAGAAGAGCTGGGGGGACGTACATCCATTTAGGTTTCGTCAAAACTATTCAGCAAAGATTGAGAAACATTCCCGGCCACCTTCTCCCTGAAACAGTAATCATTGATTTGAGTTCGGATGGTGGACAGGTTCACAGACGTGGTGGAAAGCAGTTTTGGCCTCTACAGTATCGAATAATAAACGGATTAACTGATGAAAGACCAATAATCGCAGGCATTTTTTTAGGCGAAAGCAAGCCAACGAATGTTTTCGAATTTTGTGAGCCATTACTCGCTGAATTGACCGAAGTTCTTCACGGCGGTGGTCTGCAGATAAACGACAGATTACTGCCTCTGCAGATCCGATTGTTTATCGCAGACGCTCCTGCTCGTGCTTTTTTTCTGAATCATTTCGGACATAATTCACTCCATGCTTGCTCAAAATGTTGGGTAGAGGGGTTTCGCTTTGAAGGAACCACAGTTTTCCTCGGAACTCAGCATCGCCCAAGGACAGATGCTGAGTACCTCGAAATGGTTGACGAAGATCACCATAAAGGTCCGAGTCCTCTTTCACAAATAAATATGGGTTTAGTGTCCCAAGTGCCATCGGAAAGCATGCATTTGATTTACTTAGGGGTGATGTTGAAATTGTTGTCTGCTCTCGTCATTGGGGGTTTTGCTTGTCGTCGTTTTACAGTACGTCAGCTCCGCATTATAGATTCACGTATGGAGTTATTGAAATTGTATTTTCCGTCTGATTTCAACCGCGACCCATCCATTCTATCGAAGCTTTCGAAAATGAAGGCAACTCAACTCAGACAATTTTTACTCTACATTGGTCCGGTCGTTTTCGAATCAGTGCTCCCGAATGATTACTATCAGCATTTCTTGCTGTTGCATTGCGTCATCAGATGTTTGAATCTCAAAACTGTTACAGAAGGCCAACTCGCTTTCTGTCAAGCAGCTTTGGAAGGTTTCGTCACTGTTGCAGAAGAGTTGTACGGTAATCGCTTTCTGTCCTACAACACGCACAATCTTTTGCACATTGTCGATGATGTAAGAAGGTACGGGCCATTAGATTGCATGAGTGCCTTTCCTTACGAGAACGCCATGCCTGAGTTCCGAGACAAACAACGCAAACCAGCGCAAAATCTAGAACAATTTTACAAAAGATTGTGCGAGCGGAACGAGTTGATGATGTTGCCTCCGAATCATGAGATTGCTTTCAAATTGTCCAAAAAACATGTGGACGGTCCTCTTCCCGCAGGAATCCCTCCTGAAAATTGCGAGCAATTCGAAAAACTTCAAATTGGCAAGGTGACGATCGAAAGTAATAGTCGCAACTACTGCCTAAAGCTCGGAGATTCGGATATATGCATTGTAAAAAATATTATTCGAATTCAAGAAAATGTACAACTCTTTGTCAGGAAATTTCGTACATCCGCACCTTTTTATAATGTCGGTTTGTCATCTGAAATTGTGGGTGTGCACAGAATCAGTCGTTTGTCTGAAGATTTCCAAATTGTTAACCTAAGGGATGTTCGAAATAAATGCTACTTAATGCCAAAGTGGAGTGCAGTCGAAGGAGAGGAAGAAAATGTTATTGACAACGAATTTATTTGCATGGAGTTCCTCACTCCATTCACACTTCCGCCGCATATAATCTAAACACTCTGAGTAATCATAAATAGGTTGACGTTTCTTCCCACTGCATGTAGTGAAACGTATATTTTTGAAACCTTCTATAATCTTCATTCTAAGAATCGTACGACGTATGCAAAAGAAATTATTTTTTCCTATCTATAGAAGCCTAGAGATGCCTAAAGATAAGAAGTTGATGTCCGCAACTCGTAGTGGACGTAAAGTTTACCGTCCTTCAAAACTCAATACAAGTTCATCGGAGGAAGTAATATGTCAAAAGGCAAAAAAGACGTCGAATCGGGCGAATATGGTTAATTTATTGAAAAAACTGAAAAAAATGGCTGAGTCAGCCGAAAATAATAAAACATCACCCGCTCCCCCGACAACCGTGCCCGTCGCTCTTGGTGATGCTGGAACGAGCTCGTCTTTCGACGAATCGTCATGTAGCCAGTAAGTAGATGTGCGAAATCTCGTAATTTTGTATTCTAAAGCATTAAGTACAAATTAATTGCTCATCATTTCTCGTATTTTCCGTTCTTTTCCCGGGATCTGATAAGGGCACAGACACTTGACACTCCGCCTTCTTCTCGGGACGGCAGTCATAACGACGCAGGTAGCGAAGAACATTTCAACCGCGAATCAACAACATTTCCTAAGATAGTGCAGAAGCCACATACATCATTGAAGCCGTCTTCCAACTCAACGACTTTTTCCAACTGCTTCGATACCAGCCGCACGGGAAAAATCACAGCAGAAATGATGGACGAGGATGAAGATCTTTCACGCGGTGCAGCTTCCCCAAAAAAGTAAGTCACGGCAAATGCACGGAACATTGAAGATAATAAAATTATATATACCGGGTCATTCCGTCGAAGTGTCCCATGGTGAATCCTGAGTATGTGCAACTGAGATGACATCAATTGTTGCTGGATAAAATGCAGAATGCATGATTGGTCACCAACAATCAATGTCATCTCAGCTGCATATACTCAGGAGTCCCCATGAGGCTCATCGACAAAATGCTCCTGTATATAATACATTTTACATAATAACTTAATACATGAAATGATAGGGCAGCTATTCATTATTCAATGACTAATTTACAGGCATTCTACACCACGGAGCATTAATGTAATATCTTCCGGCAATGCAGATGATAATATCGGCAATCATGAGCAATCGGGTTCGGCAATCATTAACTTGCTCACGACAATGAGTTCTGAAATAAAGTAAGTTTTTATTGCTAAAATATATACGAGGTACTGAGGCTTCGCTCAAGAAACTCCTTATTATCCGACAATAATAGTTTTCTTCGCTATTTCAAGACATTCTGCAACTTGATACGTTAACATGCTCAATTGAAATATTTTATTTTCTTGAAGAAATTTGAATACGCAAAATCAGCAAATCATGATGCAGAATTCAGAGTTGAAAAAAAGCGTCGATGTGCTGACCGAGGAATTGAGACAAGCTCAACTCGCAGGAGTAACGCGCTTTGACGAAACTTTACTGCAACCCATGAAAGGATTTCCGCTGTCGTCATTGCAAGATTTCGAAAACATGGAAGCAGAAGAGAATACCGAAATCCGTGAAAATCTTGTAATAAATCCACTCTTATTATTCACTGATTTTTCAAATGTCCGAAGTTGTATTCGAAACATAGATGTTTATATATATAATCCAAATAATATTCCACTGTAGTATCAAACTCATGATTCAACATAGTTTTATCTGAAAATACGAATCTCTTATGGTCAACGGTCATGGGTTATTCGAAACATTTATCTTGATAATCCTTATTCCCAATATTCATCATAATAGTTTCGCACTTTTGAGATTTGATTTTTTTTCTTTTTTTTTTTCCTAATGCATGAAATTAGTAAAATTTTGTACGTATGAATTTATAACATTCGAATTTTCGTATTGCAGTTCAAGCATTTCACGAGCCTAGGAGGGTCGACAGCCAGGGAATTTCTGAGCTGTTCGATGAGACAAGTGATGACGGATGAGTTTGTCGCATCTCAATTCACCTGGGATGGCTCAAAAGGAAAAATCGAGTTTCGAAAGACTAGAATATGCAATATTTTGTATCGTAAGTATATACACGGTTCCCGAAAAACTTTCGCCAGTGCAAAACATCATACCAATAATGCCCCTTTCTCATTTCAGTCGCTGCGAAAAAATGCACTTTTGAAGGGCCGAAAGATAAGGTTGCCTTTAAAAATGATATGAAGGAAATTTTGCGAGCTACCAAGCAGAGGCACAAAAACGCTGGGAGAAGAAATTCGAAAAATGAACAAAATAAGTCGTTGCCGGGATTAGAGACGGAAGATGAAATTATCGCGCAAATCGACGAGCTCAAACGAAAACTAGGCGTCATCGAAGATGATTCATTTTCCGAGGCCGGAAGCGGAGGCAATCGATCTAACGATGACGATGAAAGTGAAGAATCTGGCGATTCAAGTGACTTCGAATGAAGTGGGTTGCGGTTCATCGCTTTATTTCGGCGATGTTTTTTATGTGAACATTATGTATAAGATATATAGTCGTACTATAATAATCGTACCATAATCATAATTATATAACTTTTGTATTATGCGTTAATTATCAATAATGATACCTGATATGAAAAAGTTTGTCATTTATGGTGATCACTCCTGGAATTTGAAATTTCCCGCGTTATTTCCAGACCTGATTACGCGTGCGCAAAAAAATAATTTAAGTCGCACAAGTGCGCTTCAAATGCGACGCATATGTGGACACATATGTAAGGCCAGGTGCGTCGCACACGTGCGATTTCAAGTCGCATACGTGCACTCCGAGTGCGCGCATCGTGACTACATTTTGCCATCTGGGTTCAGTTGAGATCACAACCTGTACCGACATTGTAGCCAGTGTACGTGTAAACCAAGCGGCACCAAACGCTGGGTATCTCTGTTTTACCGCTGGGGAAGGCACTCGGCCGTGGCCTTGAAACGTTTCACTTCACCTTAATGATTATCCAGCCTTTTTTATTGTTGCCAATATTTATTGCATGCTCTGGGCTCATAACCTGATGAGATGAAGAAATAGGTATTGTAACTTCCTGTATATGTTTCACCAGCTGAAGGCTGGTGAAATTATACTAGTTCGCGTGTGTTCTTTGTCACGGGTTATTTTTTATCCGTATTTGGAACTCCTCTGGGAAAAGTTGAAAAAACCCTTAATTTACCCTGATACAAACTCGGATAGATTTTGCACTACCAGAGCTGCCTCCCTACAGACTTGGGATATGCTAGACTCAACAGACTAGGATAGCAATTATAGCTCTACCGTAGCTGCCTTTTTGCAGACTTGGGATATGTGTGTTCTCAGACTAGGGTACCAATTATAGCTATACCGTAGCTGTCCAACACACTCACCGAAGCTGCCTTCTAGCTATCAATGATTTTAAGTTTTTTGAAGTTTAAGCGAAGTGCTTTTCTGAAAGAAATGATGAAATTGGTTAAGTTGTAAAATGAAAGAGAAAAATCAGATTCCTGATTGATTAAATGATCACTCGATCATTTCCTGTTTTATTTGCTTTTTTAAATTCCTTTTGTTCTTAGGAACTTGCTATTTTACAAAATTATAAGAAAATGGTTTGAACATAAAATAATAATCGTGAGTGATTGAATCAATGGAATGAATGATGTGAATGATGTGAACGATTGTTTTTCTTAATTTTAACTTATTCTATTTGAGTTTTTGGCTCAATGGCCGGACTTGTGTTTTTCTTTTTGATTTTTATCTAATTTTATCTAGATAATTTTTTGTTTGTTTGATTCTAATTGAAATGCCGCTTTGGCGAAGACAATATTTATGAAATTCCTTTTTGTTTTATATTCCTATTTTGGCAATATGATTTGTTTTTCTGATTTTAATCGAGAAGCAATTTTAGCTAATTGATTTAAAGTGAGTTTTTCAATTTGGGAATTGAAATATCAAATTGAATTTGTTATGAGTCGGTCGGCCGCTTTGGCTCAAGTCCGCTGCTCTGGCTTGAGCAGCTCGCCTTTTATAAGTTTGCTAACATCACACCGACGTTTAACTGCCTAGGTATTGTATCACGTGATACAATACCTGTGTGTCCTCCTATGTGACGTCATCTATAGTCAGCCTATTCAGCCATAGGCTGAACACGTTACAGTATATAAACGTGACTATATTCTGTAAGATATATACAAAGAGTAATGCTTATATACACTATAATACTCAACGCCACCTGTCTAGTAATATCGGAGCGCGGCATGATTTAAATGCTATTGCCAACAGTTCCATTACCATAATTCTTTATACCTACAACATCTAACCCTGCGTGCAGCCCTTCTCCTTTCTCATCCGGGCTTGGGACCGGCAATGGCGGAGTTACTTACACGCAGGGTTATATGTTATTACTCAAACATCACCACAGTATTTGAAAATTCGAATATTATTACATATGTCCTTCAATAAGCAATTAGGTTTTTGTTAAAACTATAGGTGATTGGGACTCGAAATAAACATATAAACTCTAGAGCACTGAAAAGTATGAAAAATATCTATTTAACTTTATCTTTGGACTGTAAAACGAAGAGTTATAAAGATTCAACATGTGGTAGCCAAAAGTCTTCATGTTACGAGTGAGTGTCTGTGTGTGTGTGTGTGTGCTGCGCTCCGTGCTGCGCTGTAGTGCCGATAATCGTTGTTCCTTACGTCTAACTATTCTGACAGTTTTGATCAACATTTTTGGAAGGTTATTTTTAAAGGTCAATCATCCTGTATTTTCATTGCATAGCTATCGTAAAACCCAAATATACCACAATCTCCAATGTATTAAAAACTTAAACCATTATGCTTGGAAAAATGTCCATATGTTGTAACGGGTTTTTCCTGGGCTCGGGTAACCGAGGAAGTAAGCCGACTACAAACCTGGTCCGACGGGTAGGTAGGGGATGCTGTTGGGCGCCAGACTTCCTTAGAAGTCCTCTCTCTCTCTCTGGGACCCTCCGACTAACTACTATTGGGTAGAGGGATTCCGTAGGGGCGAGGAATAAAGACACCAGTGTATACGATTTAAAAATACTTATTTATTTGAAAAAAAGAAAAAGGTGGCGAATTTGGGTTTACGCCCGCTACCTGGCGTTGGTACGAAATTAGAAAAATATTAAACGTGACTCTACTCTACTCTACTATTATAAGTTATTAAATGAATTATTGAAAGAACAAGAAAAATTAGAACAAGAAATTACGCGAGAATAATAAAGAAGCAGCAAAAAAAAACTACAAGCTAATAGGTTGCACTACCGTGCTCTGATCGGCTAGACGGTAGGGAGGACCGAGTCGACTCGACCTACGATCTATGCCAATCGCTCTGGCTACGTGACAGTCAGCTGTCACTGTAGCGAGATCGCGTGCCTCGCTCGACGTCTCCTATAAGACTGTTGCGGCGCGCTGTTAAGCGGCGGCGGAGAAGTGGAGGGTCAGGCGGCGGCTCAGGGGAAGCGACAGAGCTCTGACACGCCGCAGCTGAGTGCGAAGCGTGACGTCAGCAGGTCTGTGGCTAATATGGCGTCGAACTGAATTCGAGTGCGATCAGCGCAGCGGTGACCACTTTGGCACGGCTACGCGCAGCGAAAACAGACTTGACCGGTGCTGTACTTTTGAATCCAACGGTTCGCGGGGAACGATTGCGATCCAGCCACGCGGTTTCGAGGCTCAGGGAACAACTACGGGGTGCGGGTGTTACTAGGCGAGATTACTATTGGATATCGGATTGATCCTACCTGGTTTTGACTCCTTCTGTGCCTCGGGTGCGACGGTACAGTTGATGTAGGTTAGGGGAGGGGCCTTAGATGGAGGGGCTCCCCAATCAATGACTGGCACCTTAGGAGCGGAGCAGGACGTTTTGGCGCCGCCGTTTTGGCGCCACCGTTTTGGCGCCGGTCATTTTGGCGCTGGGACGTTTTGGCGCCGGACGTTTTGGCGCCGGACGTCTTGGCGCCTGACGTCTTGGCGCCGGACGTCTTGGCGCCGGACGTTTTGGCGCCGGCCGTTTTGGCGCCGGACGTTTTGGCGCCGGCCGTTTTGGCGCCGGACGTTTTGGCGCTGGACGTTTTGGCGCCGGCCGTTTTGGCGCCGGACGTTTTGGCGCTGGACGTTTGGACGCCGGACGTTTGGGTGCCGGACGTTTTGGCTGTGGCTCCCGAAAGGTGAGAATAGGTTCGAACAGGTTGGAATAGGTTAGGCCGCCCCACTGATCCTACACACACACACACATGCGAAATACACAGAAGGTGGCTGTGGCTCCCGAAAGGTTAAAATAGGTTAGAACAGGTTAGAATAGGTTAGGCCACCCCACTAATCCTACGCACACACACACATGCGAAATACTTAGAAGGTGGCTGTGGCTCCCGAAAGGTTAGAATAGGTGAGAACAGGTTAGAATAGGTTAGGCCTTTTTTGAATCCCGCCCGAGAATCCGCCCGCTAGGTGGTCTCCGGGCGGGAGGGATGATTTTCCTTTATCGTGAGCCCAGGTCACGACGCGAAGCGGCGTGACCTGAGGCGAGCCACCCACCCGGTGGCTATGGCTCCCTAAAGGTTAGAATAGGTTAGAACAGGTTAGAATAGGTTAGACCACCCCACTAATCCTACGCACACACACACATGCGAAATACTCAGAAGGTGGCTGTGGCTCCCGAAAGGTTAGAATAGGTTGGAACAGGTTAGAATAGGTTAGAACAGGTTAGAATAGGATAGAACAGGTTAGAATAGGTTAGGCCACCCCACTAATCCTACGCACACACACACATGCGAAATACTCAGAAGGTGGTTATGGCTCCTGAAAGGTTAGAATAGGTTAGAACACGTTAAAATGGATCAGAATAAGTTAGAACAGGTAGTTGCGATTCTGAAGATCCGTCAGCCCAAATGTCCTGCGCCCAAACGTCCGGCGCCAAGACGTCCGGCGCCCAAACGTCCGGGGCCAAAACGGCCGGCGCCAAAACGTCCGGGGCCAAAACGGCCAGCGCCAAAACGTCCGGCGCCAAAACGTCCGGCGCCAAAACGTCCGGCGCCGAAACGGCCGGCGCCAAAACGTCCGGCGCCAAAACGGCCGGCGCCAAAACGGCCGGCGCCAAGACGTCCCAGCGCCAAAATAACCGGCGCCAAAACGGTGGCGCCAAAACGGCGGCGCCAAAACGGCGGCGCCAAAACGTTACGTACCCCCTTAGGAGGTGGTGGTGGTTTTGATATGTTGTTTTTTTGGGGGGTTTGGAGGAGTAGGAATTGGAATAGGAACGGAGAGTTGGTGAGGGATGGTTTGATGGGGTCAGGAGGCCATCAGGCACGGCGGGGTTTACGGGTAGGAGAGGTTAGGATTATTTTTTCCACCTGTGGCTTATCTCCTAAGAAAGAGGTTAGGATTGCCTTCCTAGGTATTGGAAGGGGGAGTCGGGAGATCGGACGGGATCGAGGTAGTGGAAGGGTTGGAGGTGCGGGAGGAGGGTTTTGTTTGGGTGGAGTGCCGAGAAGTCTCTGCAGTCGCTGCGGTGGCTGGATCAACGTGGGTTGAGTCCGGCGGCGCTCCACGCCAGGCGTTGTCGTCTCCGCAACTGCTTTGACTCTCGGCCTAGGGATGCGGGAGGTTTTTGGGAGAGGATAAGGAGTTCGGCTGTGGTCGATGATCAGACCAGGAGTTATGACACCGTCCTGGTGTACCCGAGTGTCGCGCCGTGGATGTTGCCTCGGCTGGTCTATCGGATCGATCGGTTGCAGCCCCAGTTGCCAGGTAATAGCTTCCTGCTCGCGGAGTAGCACCAATTGTCGGTGAACGAGCTGGAGAAGGTGGCTGGTTTCCGGTGCTTCGGCGTTATTCGGCTCCGCTGGCGAGTCGGGTGTCTCGTGTCTCAGGAAGATGCGAACGCATCGGCAGAAGTGAGGAGCGAAAAAAAGTAGTCGGAGTGAATCTGACTTGTAATGCTTTATTCGGGTGGCTTGCGCTACGTAGAATATAGGTTTGTGTACGTAAGTGCTGGTTGTAGATGGTCGTGTCGAGCGTTCGAAACACTGGGCTATATACCTTCCGCTTGGTATCAATCTATCCGCGAGAACCGAAGTCGACGCTGCGCCGCGTTGTGGCAGCGCGTGGTTACGGCGAGCCTCGGGGCGTCAGTCAGCTCGCCGAGGCGGGGGTGCGCGCGGCGCGGTGGCCAAGCGCCTAGTGGCGGGCGCGCGCGGTGCGGTGGCTACCGGTCTCGGCTTAGGCGAGACGGCTGCGCGGTGCGGTGAGCCATGCGTGTGGTCGGGTTGCCTGCCGGTAGGCGCCCTGAGGATTTAGGAGTTATGCGTGTAACACAGTTTATAAGACGGTCGGATAGCCGGAGGTGTGCAGGGTCGTCAACGTGTTAGCCGGGGTCCAATATTCCGAGATCCAAATCAATACTCCAGTAAGCACGCCGGGTCGATATCACAAACTCCCACAACAGAAAAATCACCTCAAACTCACACAAACTCTTCCACACTCCTCACTCCACTCTACTCTCTACTCACTCCAAACTCTCTCTCTCTCTCTATATATATTTTTCGCTTTGAAAACTCTTGTTGAGGTGCACGAGGCGAACGTTAACGTTGTCAAAACGGAAGTGAGTTCTTTTTCGTTGTTAGTACCAACCGGCATCACCCGGCCTGCGAGCGCTGGCGGCGACTCCTTCGCCATGAGCGAGGTCGGCGGCCAATAGGCTCCGCAGGGAAGTCGGGCGGCAGAATTTGAGTCGTGCGGCCGGACTTCAAGCATGACCGTAGGCCGGTTCGGCGGAGGTCTCAACGTTGCCACGTTACAATGTATATGACAATTGTTCCGTCATATTTGTTAAAAAAAAAAAAAGTTCCATCTCGTAGCATGCAAGTATAATGTCCTTTTTCAATATTCTGACCATGATGGAATACAGCGCTATTGACTTTATATTTTTTCGCGCAAAAGACGGGTTTATTGGTAGGAACTGCTTTGATACCGTAATCCGTTATCTTCGTAATATGCCCATCCTGTACGGAAGTCAATCTGAGCTGTAAAATGAGACAGCTGCTTGCCGATGATACATCGGTTTTGATGAGTATATTTTTTGACCCACGATTTTGACAGGACGTATCTTCGACGTTCTTCCAACACGAAAAATTGTGATTGATAATCTCTGTTAGACTGTGAGTCTTTTTCTTGCCTGGGGCCAAAGCAAGTAACAGAACGTAACCAGCTTCGATTGTCTTGCTCGTGAAACCACAATCCTTGCAACGCCTTGTAGAGGTTAGCTCGTGTTTTACGATATTTCTCAAGTCATCGTATTTCCAAATGAGACTGGTTAAAAAATCCGGCGCATCCTGCTGAACGTTTAAAGTGAACTCTTCACGGGCAAGTCTCCTCGCATGAAAAACATCACCTGGTGACTGTAAATTGACATAATTATCGATCAAGATTTTTATGACGTCGTCATTTTGTTTATTCAGCCAACAGTTTCTAATAGGTCTACTGTGAAAAAGACACTGCATCGTAGCGTTAGCATAACAAGAAACACCATCTGTATTCTGAAAACCTTTCACTTGCCACGTCTCGCTGGATGGTTTTTCCTCGATTGGTTTCTGGCATGTAGATAAATTTATTGGTAAAGACCATTTGCGGTCTTTAACTTTTCTCGCCCGTTTTTTTGAAACGCTCATCGCCATAAGGTCCGGTCGATATTGCTTTCTCAACCTATTGTACTCCAGAATAACGGAATCATCTGCTAATACTGCATGCGGATCGTAATTGATCAAGTGGAGTCCTTCTAAGGAAGTTACCCGCGAGAGGGCAACGTACACTTGTCCACTAGAAAATATAAAATTACCCGCATCGATCACGGCATTCTTCAAACTAAGACCTATTGGCTTTTATGGATTGTAATTCCGTAACTGAGACAAATTGGAAACTGTCTACGAATAACAAAAGCCCCTTCCATTGCCTCAAACTTTACGTCTACGCGCTCTATAACGTGTTCGACACCTGTCGCTAAGACAACTCGTATTGCTTCAACATCCTTCGCATCACTAGCTCGTGATACCGACGTGATTTTACCAATCGTACCATTCACAAGACATAAAGTAACATCAATATTTCGTCTGATCATTACCTTTGCACCAATTTTTATGATAATTAATTTGGCAAGGCCCGCAGTTCGAGAACAATCCTCATCTGCCATATCCAAAATTTTATGCACTTTCTTTTTGACGTATGCGGGGCAGTCAACTGTATCGTGGGCTATCAGTTCTATTTCTTCGCTTCGTATCTCGGCCAACATAGCTTCATTGTGAACATCACACATCCGACACGTGGGAAGCAGACAAACTGCGTCGTTCAGTAAGTTATTTATGTATTCACATAGTTCACGTACCCTTTCACTGAAGGTTGAAGTCGTAAAGTCTGTGAAACGGATTATCCTCGATGATAGGATCTCTGTGTCTGAATCGATAACAATTCCTAGGCGTATTCTTGATAGTATCTCGCGATAGGACTCATCGTTTTTTTGCCGCATGTTAATCGTTAATTCATCGTAACTGAATAACTTACTCCACAGATTAACACTTCCCATTGCGCCCAGAAGTTTATTCAAAACTGCACTCGATAGCTGAGTGAACGCAGGTTCTTCTCGAACAGGTGGGAGTTGCAACAAGTCGCCGAACAGGAGAATATGTTTTTTACCGAACCAACCGTCATCGCAATCGGTGGTATCAAATATTTCACTCAATCGGAGATGTATGTACTGCAACGTTTAGGTCCCTTTTATTGAATTTTTAATTAAAGAAATGGGACAGATGGTCGTGGGGTGTGCATTAAATTATTTATTTCGGGCGTTGGTGATTAGGTTCCTCTGAAAAGCTAATACTTTGCAGACTCGGTTCCCGTGACAAGTAACAGAGCTGATTTTTACGATATCAGAGCGAACAAAGCAGTGAATACGGAATTTCTTCGGTAACAATGCGAGTGCACCTGATTCTTTTAATTTCTATTTTATGAATTCTGAAATTCTGCTTTAGAGTGAGCCGAGCAGCGAATACGGAGTCACCTCAGTAACGATGCCAGTGCACCTAAATCAGGCCTAGTAAATTGGGATCATGAAAGTTGGTTCATAAATTTTCATCAGATTAACATCCAGTCGTTTTTCTATTTTATATTTGACTAATTTGAGCTACAAAGAAATTTACAGTAATCCTATTTTCTAATCTTATTACTAGTTCGTTGAACTCTACGGTTCTTGATCTTTCTAAGTTCGTGTTATTCTATCCTATGTTTGTTTTTATGAACTGTCCCGACAGGCAACAGGTTTGACTTTATATTGAAATTTTATATACCGCGATTGGTGATAACTAAGTTGATTTTGATTTAATTGTGATATTATAATGATCCCGACAGGCGATACACTAAATTTATCTGACTCTAAGAAATTGAAGTTAAATTATCATTCAGCGAAGACCGCTGATATGATATTGCAAGTGAAGTTAATTATGAGCTAGTCTACCCCGACAGGCGGCAAATGCTGCCGTGCTGACTGACAGTGCCGAATTTATACTTGCGCTGACGTCACGCTGGTCTGTCGGTCGCTCGAGTCGTTGATGCGCGCGCCGATCTGGCTCGGAGACAGCTGATATGTTACATTGCCCCCTAATTATTTGCAGCCGATTGAAATTGATGTTTTCTTTTAAATCCATGCAAATAATTTCAGTGCAGATCTGTTGCGACGATCTTCTTCCTCTTCAGGTAAGTACCCTTGGTGTTTCTAATTGTTCTTCTTTCTTCTTTCCTTCTTTCTTCATAATTTTCTCAATGCTAGCGGATCCGTGTAGTCGAACCGTTCGATGTATTCAGGCGTACCTGGTGGTTCTGCTAACGACGGTAATGGTGCTAGCATTTCACGCTGTGGTAATCGCAGCAAAATTGGAAGTTCTGGATTCCCAAAAACCATGAATCGGTCCATTTTCCGGCTGAGATTGAGCTGTTCAGCAGGCGTTCGTACTGGTACGTCGATTGGTGTTAGCTTCCAAGGTGCTTGTGCTTCGTTTTTTATTTTCTTCACCTCTTCCGATCTTGGCTTCTCATCTTCTAACGGTCTCTTCTTTTCAGGCTTTGGCTTTTTTGTCTGAAAACCTTTTCCTGGACGATGCTTCCCTATTCCACTCACGAATTTTCCTGACGGTTGAATAATGACTTCATTATTATTCAGGTCGGGAAATAAATCTTCCACACCATTCGTCTGGGTTTCCTTGTCTTGGATGCTTCGGTAGCCGTACATGATGCCGGTATAATTAGCAATTGACGCCTGTCAATCAGTGCGCTAATTTATACCCCCCTGGTAGATGACCTCTTGTACCCTCGCTGTTGTCTGATTCTGTTACTAAGCTGGTAAGTTCAAATTTGTAATAGTCGTTTTGAACGCTTGTTTTCTTACGTTTTAACGACCTCTCTCTCTGTACTATGTAAACTAAACACTGTCAGTCAGGTATATTTTAAACATATTAACATGGAATTTTCCTCTTTCTATGCCTGTTTCAGGATGCTCAAGGATATAAGTTGCATCTCCTACCTGTCTTTTCAACTTGTATGGCTCTTCATACAGTGAAAAAAATTTTGCCATGCGTTTATTTTGTGTGTCGGAAACATTTAATGCTTTAACTAAAACTAAGTCTCCTAATTTAAATTCTGCCATTTTGTGTATAGCGTTAAAACGATCAGCTCGTCGTTTTCCTTTTCGTCTTATTCTTTCTCTAACTAACGCTATTCGTTTTTCGTGATTCAAATCTAATTTTTGGTCGGTAAAGTAGTGCTCCCAAAACCGTGTCGGTCTAATACCTAATTGTACTTCACACGGAGCGAATTCAATCGTTTCGTGATACACTTCGTTCATGCAACTCTCTATCACGCCTACCCAGTTTATCCAGGCTGTGTGTTGTTCTTTTAGTAAAGTTCTAAAAAATCTACCAATCTCGCGGTTTATTCTTTCGACTATATTCCCTTGCGGGTGTCTGATGGAAGAGAATATGGGGATAATGCCCTCTTTTTTGACTTTTTCGATCCAAATTTCTTACGTGAATTGAGTTCCATGATCAAATTGCATTCGCTTCGGTTTTCCTAACTCTGGTATGTAATGATTAAATATGTAATTTATGGTGGATTGCGTATTAGCAAGTTTCAGTGGGTAGAGTTTAACGTATTTGCTAAACGCGTCTATTGTAACGAGTAGCCATTTATAGTTTCCTTTACTCGAAGGCAGCGGGCCGAAGAAATCAATCGATAGTAGATCGCCTACTCCCTCGGGTACAATATTCTGCATATTCGCGTAGCTGTAAAGATTCGGTACCTTGCATCTTTGGCATCTGTCACACCTTGACAATATCCCTCGAATCACCTTTGCGAATTTCGGATAGTAGAATTTCTCTACCAACGTCTTGTAACACTTATACGCTCCTATATGTCCATAAATTTCATGACGTTCTTTAACCAATTGTTTTACCATTCCTTCTGGTAGGTATACGCGTTGCTTGCCCCCTGGTCCACAGTGGTACAATATATCGTTAATTACGGTAAAGTATTTATTCTTTTGTAAATCTAATTTTAATAATTCTTTAATTTCTGGATCTTCCCGTTGAGATTTTGGCATCTCCTTTAAATTCTTTGACAACTCAATGCTTGCCTCTTTGACTAATGGTGCTACGATTTTAAGTTCATTTATTGACTCTACGCTTTCTTGTGTTTCAGGTGGATAACGGCTTAAAACATCGGCGACTACATTATCCTTGCCTTTCACGTATTCAATGTCGAAATCATACGTCTGGATGAAAAGTACTCACCTCGCTAACCGGGAACTCATAAGCTTGCATGTCAGCACAAATGTTAACGCTTTATGATCGGTTTTGATTGTGAGCCTTGCTCCTAAAATGAAACTTCTAAATTTTTCCAAAGCATAGACGATTGCCAAAAGCTCCTTTTCGGTAGTAAAGTAATTTAGTTCCGCGCCTCTTAGCGTCCTGCTTGTAAACCCAATGACTAATTCGTTATTTTCCTCCGACATTTGGTAGAGAACAGCTCCTACCGCATAATTACTCGCGTCGCACTGTAAATAATATCTTTTGCGCGGATCTGGATGGTGCAAGATCATGGTGTCGCAAAATAACTTCTTTACGTGATTGAAACTTTCATCCACCTCCTTTGTCCAGTTCCATTTGATATCTTTTCTGAGTAACGCCAATAACGGATAAACTACTTCAGAATACGTACTCGTAAATTTGTGGTAATAATTCGTGAGACCAAGAAATCCTCGGAGTTGCTTCACGTTCTGTGGCACCGGAAAACGACTTGTCGTTTCTATTTTCTCAGGCTGCGGTCCTATTCCGTCTCTAGTAATTTTATGACCTAGAAAGTGAATCTCCTCTCTAAAAAAACATGATTTCTTGAAATTTACCGTTAAATTGTATTTTTGAAAAAGCTTAAACAAAGATTCTAAATTCTTCAAATGTGATTCTACTGTTTTGGAAATGCATAATATGTCGTCTACAAAATTAATCGTGTACGGTTCCGCTTCCTTTAATACTACATCTAATGCTCTAATCAAACTTGCCAAACTTGTGTTCAACCGGTACGGTGTAACCGTATACTGGTATGTTTTACCGTCATACATAAATGCCGTATATTTTCGCGAATCTGCATGCAAAGGTACCTGCCAGAAACTTGCAGTTAGGTCCAAACTCGACATGACTTTTGCATTACCGCACTTTTGAAACAGAACCTCCGTTGATTGGGCACAATCACGATCTGGTACAATTAATTTGTTGATAAACCATGCATCCAGCACTAGCCTGATGTCTCCTGTCTTTTTTGCCACAACGACAATCGGATTTATGTACTCGCTGTACGATCTCTCTATGATTCCATATTTTAACATTTTATCAATCTCTAATCTGACTTTCTCCCGATGCATTATTGGGATTGGATACGACCTTTTTACAAACGGTTTATCCTCGTATATTTTTATTCTGTGTTCATACACAGTGACTCGTCCTGGTAACTTATAGAAAATATTGCGATATTGATTAATTAACTTTTTAAATTCGTTTAGCTGTTGGAAACTAAGCGTCTCGCACTCAGACATTTTACCCTCGATTTCATCATTGGTTAGTTCAAAATTGACATCTCTGTCTGGACCTTCACTGCGCGTCTCGTCGGCTGGCCCTAGACTCGATATCGTCGTTCTGGTCTGATCTACGACTTCAACGGCTTCTTCTAACACTATCCGCTCATCCATATGCTCTGTCGTTATGCTTAGTAAGTTTGTGTGGAGATCTAAATCTGCCTTCCAGCGCTGCAAAACATCAACTCCGAGGATCACCTCGTGGCCTCATTTCGGTGCCACAAGAAAACTGACTTGATCAGACAATTTCCCTATTCTTACACTGAGATAAAGCTGTTCCCTAACTCGTGTCGGTTTTCCTCCTGTGACTCCTACAACCTGAAAATTTGCGACTGGCAACCTCTCACACTTTTTGAGTTTAACTTGATTCTGACCGTACCATTCGCCTGACATGCAAGTTACTTGACTCCCTGTGTCAACTAACGCGGCCACTTTAATACCCTCCAAATAAATAATCATTTTAGGACATTGTACGTTTTGCTGATTTTTTTCCTCCGCCTCTTTAAATAAAAACTCTGCTGGGTCTTCAAACATTCCCTTATCTATAATACCCTGTTCGATTTTTACCGCGGAAACCTCGTAATTTCGCTGTGCCAAATCTACTTGCGGTATGACAGGCACAGCGCCATCTAGTTTTCCGAAACCTCAACTTCATCGATCGGTTCTTCGACCGTCTCCTCAAGAATCGCGCTGATTTTTGATGTTGTCCAACTATTGTGTCTAGCTGTACTTTCATGTGTATTCGGCCTACGTCTAAGTTCATTTGTATCATGTATGTTTGCTTCGTCACGTACGTGAGCTTGTTTCGGTGTACCGGTGTTATTATTCGCTCCACGCCATGTCGACGTTCTCGTTCTGTCATCAGCTACACGGTGATTACTAATATTTGATCGATTCGTGTGGTGATTCGGGCTATGCTGTCGCGGTGCATTTGACCTTCCGCCAAACTGCATTTCATCTGGAAATTCTAACAACTGATCAATCTCGTTTATGTTTCGACATCTAGCCGCCTCTACAACCGGCTCCTCAAAATGTCGGATCAAGTTTCTGACGATCTCATGCTCAGGCATACGCGGTGTCAACCCCGAGGCTGCAGCAAACTTGCGATTTGCATACTCCGATCACGCTACCTTCGGATCGGGAGTGTAATATCCGAATTCTATCTCTTTCCGGACTTCTCGCTGGACTGACTCTCCCCAAAACCTACGTAAAAACCTGTCTTTAAATTCATCCCAAGTTCTGATAACTTCACGCCGCGCAATCCACCAGTCTTTTGCTTCATTGCTTAAACTCTGATTCACAAATCTCAAGCATGTCTGCTCATCAGCTACTTCAAGAAATTGAAAATATTCCTCGAGCTCTCGTATGAAATTTGCTGGTTTTTCCCAGACTTTACCTCCATAATTTGGCATTTTTAACTGTCTAACAAGCACACCGGAGCTTACACTATCTCCCGTTGAGCTAGGCGCTCTTGCTCTCAAACGTCTGATGTCGGCCTCGACTCCTAACCTAAAACTCGCGTGCCTGTGTTCAATTTCTTGAATTCGCTCTTGATTTACTTTGTGACTGTCGGTAATTCTACTTTTCAACAAACTATAATTTCCTAATGCCTCATTTTTAAACTTTTCCTCACATTGTGCTATTTTTGCTTCACAGCTAACAAAATCTGCGTCCATTTTTTCAACGGCCACCTGCACCGTAGTTTCTAAGTGAGTTAATTTTTGTTTCACCGAAGTGTTTTGTTCGTTTAATTTTTTGAAAACCTGTGTCTCGAGCTTTAACCGCTCCTCGATATTTGTTGCCTGAAATTGACTTAAGGGGGTATTCTAGTCTAGC
Source organism: Tenthredo notha (assembly GCA_914767705.2). Taxonomy (NCBI): domain Eukaryota; kingdom Metazoa; phylum Arthropoda; class Insecta; order Hymenoptera; family Tenthredinidae; genus Tenthredo; species Tenthredo notha. The sequence goes on along the minus strand of OU611923.1, from coordinate 2,404,591 downwards.
GGCATGAATTTCAGGTAATTTTTGAAGTGTCATAAAAAAAAGGCAATTAATATTTTTAGTATCCATTTTTTTATTAGTTATTTATTAACCTTATAAGAATACAGAAAAAAATGAAAATACATAAAAAGTTAAAAATTCCAAAAATTAGCAGCTGATGAAGTGAGGGGTCTCAAAAAATTGGCACGTGACGGTACCAATGATTTCAACCCTCGTAGCAATCTGAACCCAAAAAAAAAAAAAGATTATTAATCTAGAATAATGTCGCAATGACTGGAACTACGGAAAAGTTGGAAATTTTTTTTTTCACAAAATGGCGACTGCCTGAAAAAAAAAACAATTTTTGTACCACTTTTTTTGACTGTTTCGAATTTTTTTAAAATAGTGAAAATTGAAACTTGGGGATGGGGGTAGTTACAGGTATAGACAAATCTATAAAGAAGACTCTCTAAAAATTTCAGGTAAATCGGTCCAGTAGAATCTAAAAAATCATGGGTACCGTCTTTTTTGAGACCCCCCACTTCATCAGCTGCTAATTTTTGGAATTTTTAACTTTTTATGTATTTTCATTTTTTTCTGTATTCTTATAAGGTTAATAAATAACTGATAAAAAAATGTATAGTAAAAATATTAATTGCCTTTTTTTTTATGACACTTCAAAAATTACCTGAAATTCATGCCGCTAGACTAGAATACCCCCTTAAAGTCCTTTCCATCGTTTCAAACCTAGATTCTAACTTTTTTTCAAACCGCTCGCTCTGTTTCTGCAGGCTGTCAATTGATGCAACCAGCAGTGCAATGGGATCGCGTGTGTCTGTTTTTGGACTACCTTCTGGAGTGATTACACTGCTATCTGTGAATAACGACGAATCTTTCTCAACATAACCTGTGTCTCTATTATTAAATGCTACCTGCTTCGACCCTACCTCCTTATTACTACAATCGCCTGGATCTTTATCTGACATCTTTTTAATGTTATAAAACCAATCTTTCAGTGGAATTTTTACGTGTTTTCTTCTCAACAAAATTAAAAATAAAGAAAAACTGTTCGATACTCAAGCAAAGCTTATTCGAACCTGCTCGTTTTTTGACCTACCAACGCCCCACGTTGGGCGCCAAATGCAACGTTTAGGTCCCTTTTATTGAATTTTTAATTAAAGAAATGGGACAGATGGTCGTGGGGTGTGCATTAAATTATTTATTTCGGGCGTTGGTGATTAGGTTCCTCTGAAAAGCTAATACTTTGCAGACTCGGTTCCCGTGACAAGTAACAGAGCTGATTTTTACGATATCAGAGTGAACAAAGCAGTGAATACGGAATTTCTTCGGTAACAATGCGAGTGCACCTGATTCTTTTAATTTCTATTTTATGAATTCTGAAATTCTGCTTTAGAGTGAGCCGAGCAGCGAATACGGAGTCACCTCAGTAACGATGCCAGTGCACCTAAATCAGGCCTAGTAAATTGGGATCATGAAAGTTGGTTCATAAATTTTCATCAGATTAACATCCAGTCGTTTTTCTATTTTATATTTGACTAATTTGAGCTACAAAGAAATTTACAGTAATCCTATTTTCTTATCTTATTACTAGTTCGTTGAACTCTACGGTTCTTGATCTTTCTAAGTTCGTGTTATTCTATCCTATGTTTGTTTTTATGAACTGTCCCGACAGGCAACAGGTTTGACTTTATATTGAAATTTTATATACCGCGATTGGTGATAACTAATGTAAGTTGATTTTGATTTAATTTTGATATTATAATGATCCCGACAGGCGATACACTAAATTTATCTGACTCTAAGAAATTGAAGTTGAATTATCATTCAGCGAAGACCGCTGATATGATATTGCAAGTGAAGTTAATTATGAGCTAGTCTACCCCGACAGGCGGCAAATGCTGCCGTGCTGACTGACAGTGCCGAATTTATACTTGCGCTGACGTCACGCCGGTCTGTCGGTCGCTCGAGTCGTTGATGCGCGCGCCGAACTGGCTCGGAGACAGCTGATATGTTACAGTACATGAGTGTTACATTAGAAATCATTGAGACCTCGTCAATGATAATGAGCGCGACATTTCTAAGCTGTTCTCTAATGACTTTCAAAGCTGCATCAGAGGGTTGCTTGTATTAAGGAATGCCCCCGTGCTCGACAGGCAGTTGAAACAGCCTATGAATAGTCAAACCGTTGACATTGAATGCTGCTATTCCAGTCGGTGCTGTTACGGCGGTATCTTTACCAGCATGTTGCTTGATCCACCATACGAGCGCTTCGATAAGATGACTCTTACCAGTTCCACCCTCTCCACTGACGTAATGTCGTAGAATTCTATCGTTCGAACTCACGGCAACCGTGGTTGTATCAAATACCCGTTTTTGATCCGGATTCAAATCCGCAATCATTCGCGAACCGTTCACCGTGTCGACCTTCTGGACGCGTGCGTGAAATTCTTTCATCGCACCTTCTGCTTCGATTGGCGCACAGCCTAAAGGTACCGCATCCGAAGTGTCGCTTTGTTGGGATTGAGCTCCTTCTGTCATACGTTTTTCGATGACCTCCTTGATATGCTCAAAACCCTTCTGCATTTCCGCAATGCGTTCGTGATACTGTAACGCATCTTCGAGCTCCGTTTGGACTGATTGGAATGCTTCTGCGTACGTATCACATCCATTCCGCAGCTCATTTGTATCTCTCCAAGGTTTGAAGAGTAACAGTAGCGCAAAGCAATATCGTTCAGGCTGATTATTCACATTATTTTTGTAATGATTAATTAAACAACCACGTTTCCTTCTTTTCAGGTACAATGATTTTCCAATCTTGTAATATTCAACATCTTTTGCTTTAGGTTCCACTTTGGTAACTTCGTACCATTTTACGAAGTCGTACAGATTGGTTGATTCCAATTCCTTTGGTCGAGCTGGATAATGCGTATCAACTACTGAATCACAGAAGATATCAGTAGAATCCGCATCGAGGGCTTCAATTTCTTGACGAGTTTTTACTTTTCTGTTTCTTATTATATTCACATCTATCCATTTAATAGTTGTTTGTGGATCCGTGCCGTGCAACGGAATTCCTAATAGCGTATCAGCGGCCTCGAGCGCTCCACATTTTCTATGACTTAACGTACGTTAAACGAAACTCAACAGACGACTGTAGTGCGATTTTGCAGAACTGATCAGTGTTGCCATGTCTTCGTTCATGTTGCTTTTCTCACATTTTGACAGGTACTTAGTGATATACCACATGAGTATAGCGCTCAGCTCGCCAATGAACTGTATATCCATATTGCCTTCCCAAGCATGAAGAATTGCTGGGTTGTAGTCATTGATATCCACCTCATTCTGATTTCGAGGGAGATCATACAGCCTACTTCTGGACTTAAGGTGAAGTGAAACGTTTCAAGGCCACGGCCGGGTGCCTTTCACCGCGGTAAAACAGAGATACCGAACGTTTGGTAACTCTGGCCACCGCTAGATGGCGCAGTTACCGTACGTTTGGTACCTCTGCCTACCGCTGTATGGCGCAGCACGCATCTTCCGATGCTTGCTACGCCAGTATATACGTACCCTCATGCTCGCGATTATTTCGCGGCAGTGTTTATAAACACTGCAAGGCATGCAAATAATTGCATCAAATATTAACCCGAACAAATCGAGCATTATTTATGTACATCATGTGTACTAACACTGAGTTGGACAAACGTCGCAGTGTAAAGCAACAGAAGTGGCCTGTTCTCGCTCTGGTGCAGAGCGATTGATAAAAGTTGAAACTAATCAACTATGATGTTTCTAACAAAGAGTTAGACATGATGAATTCAGAGAAAATTCCTGGTCAGAATTCTTATCGGTATGACAAGCAACCGTAGTTGTCCCTCGCTCTGGTGCAGAGCGAAAGATATGCGTGAAAACTAATTCACTGTAATCTATTTAATCCGTTAGGATTCCTTCGACAATCAGTCGAGTGGCTCTCCGCTGGAGAGACATCATTAATAAATACAGAGAAAATCCCTGTTTCGAAACTCCATCGGTATGACAAGCAAACCTTGGTTGTTTCCCTCGCTCTTGTGCAGAGCGGTTGATAGAAGTAAAACTAGTTCACTATATTTATAACATGAAATTAGACATGATTCATATATACAGAGCAAATCCCAGTTCGAAAACCCCATCGGTGTGACAAGCAAACCTTGGTTGTTCCCCTCGCTCTTGTGCAGAGCGGTTGATTGTTCCCCTCGCTCTTGTGCAGAGCGGTTAATAAAAGTAAAACTAGTTTACTATATTTATAACATGAAATTAGACATGTTTAATAAATACAGAAAAAAATCCCTGTTTCGAAACCCCATCGGTATGACAAGCAAACCTTAGTTGTTTCCCTCGCTCTTGTGCAGAGCGGTTGATAAGAGTGAAACTAGTTCACTATAATGTATTCAATCCGTTTGGATTCTATCGACAAATAGTCGAGTCACTCTCCATAGGAGACACTGCAAGAAAAACATTTCTTTATGCAGGTTCTATGACTAGGTATATAATCTATAAATCAATATTCTAAATCCGGTTGGATTCTATCGACAAATAGTCGAGTTGCTCTCCATAGGAGACACTGCAAGAAAAACATTTCTTTATGCAGGTTCTATAACTAGGTATATAATCTATAAATCAATATTCTAAATCCGTTTGGATTCTATCGACAAATAGTCGAGTCGCTCTCCATAGGAAAGGCTGAAAGAAAAATATTAATTTATGCAGGTTCTATAACTAGGTATATAATCGATAAATCAATATTCTCAATCCGTTTGGATTCTATCGACAAATAGTCGAGTTGCTCTCCATAGGAGACACTGCAAGAAAAACATTTCTTTATGCAGGTTCTATAACTAGGTATATAATCTATAAATCAATATTCTAAATCCGTTTGGATTCTATCGACAAATAGTCGAGTCGCTCTCCATAGGAAAGGCTGAAAGAAAAATATTAATTTATGCAGGTTCTATAACTAGGTATATAATCGATAAATCAATATTCTAAATCCGTTTGGATTCTATCGACAAATAGTCGAGTTGCTCTCCATAGGAGACACTGCAAGAAAAACATTTCTTTATGCAGGATCTATGACTAGGTATATAATCTATAAATCAATAACCTGTATTCGTTAGGTGTCCATCGACCATTAGTAGAGCAGACAAGCAGCCAAAGTTTGGCTCGAAGTTGATCAATCAACATTTCAATGTAGGCCACAACACAATACATAATTCCGTCAGAATCATATCGAACACTACTCTACATATCGGAAAAAAAATCTCAGTTTCGTATTGGCACTCATGTTTGAGGTTAGGAAGGAGTTTACTAGAATCACGCTTGTAAATATAAATGAAATTGTTGGCAATAATAGCGAGGTGTACTCGCGCACCTGTAGTTCGCGGATACCTGTCATTCAATGATTTTCCGACAGTTATATCATGGTCGTTGTACCAAACGCGATTTCCAACAACGAATCTTGACAGTTATCTCGTGTTTCCATGATTCTAGTACCGGCTGTCATCAGCGTTGCCAACCTGAAAGGTGGCACTGATCGTACCAGGGGCGTAAAAATTATCGTACCCAAGACAAAATTATAGTACATTTCCAAGTGTTAAAAAAAAAAACGATATTTCTGAGAAATTATTTCACGATTACACGTTATAACACTATTTGTTCTTGATGTTTGGAATCATCGTAGGTATCGTACATCGTACGGTAGCATTTATCTTTTTTCTCGTCTGCTGGCTCGTCTGCTCGTCTGCTAGCATACGTCACTTCAACAATGTATTCTTATTATTCAGATTGTTGTCCAACAAATCGATAACTCCCTAACCTCAACTCTGAAATGAATTCATATGTCAGGCTGGCTGTCAAAAGTGTGAGGTTATGTCTCGTCTGCTAGCATACGTCACTTCAACAATGTATTCTTATTATTCAGATTGTTGTCCAACAAATCGATAGCTCCCTAACCTCAAATCAGAAATAAATTCCTATGTCAGGCTAGCTGTCAAAAGTGTGGGGTTATGTCTCGTCTGCTAGCATACGTCACTTCAACAATGTATTTTTATTATTCAGATTGTTGTCCAACAAATCGATAGCTCCCTAACCTCAAATCAGAAATAAATTCCTGTCAGGCTAGCTGTCAAAAGTGTGAGGTTATGAATCGTCTGCAAGCATACGTCACTTCAACAATATATTCTTATTATTCAGATTGTTGTCCAACAAATCGATAGCTCCCTAACCTCAAATCAGAAATAAATTCCTATGTCAGGCTAGCTGTCAAAAGTGTGGGGTTATGTCTCGTCTGCTAGCATACGTCACTTCAACAATGTATTCTTATTATTCAGATTGTTGTCCAACAAATCGATAGCTCCCTAACCTCAAATCAGAAATAAATTCCTATGTCAGGCTAGCTGTCAAAAGTGTGGGGTTATGTCTCGTCTGCTAGCATACGTCACTTCAACAATGTATTTTTATTATTCAGATTGTTGTCCAACAAATCGATAGCTCCCTAACCTCAAATCAGAAATAAATTCCTATGTCAGGCTAGCTGTCAAAAGTGTGGGGTTATGTCTCGTCTGCTAGCATACGTCACTTCAACAATATATTCTTATTATTCAGATTGTTGTCCAACAAATCGATAGCTCCCTAACCTCAAATCAGAAATAAATTCCTATGTCAGGCTAGCTGTCAAAAGTGTGGGGTTATGTCTCGTCTGCTAGCATACGTCACTTCAACAATATATTCTTATTATTCAGATTGTTGTCCAACAAATCGATAGCTCCCTAACCTCAAATCAGAAATAAATTCCTATGTCAGGCTAGCTGTCAAAAGTGTGGGGTTATGTCTCGTCTGCTAGCATACGTCACTTCAACAATGTATTTTTATTATTCAGATTGTTGTCCAACAAATCGATAGCTCCCTAACCTCAAATCAGAAATAAATTCCTATGCCAGGCTAGCTGTCAAAAGTGTGAGGTTATGAATCGTCTGCTAGCAAATGTCACTTCAATGTATTTTTATTATTCAGATCTTTGTCCAACAGATCGATAGCTCCCTAACCTCAAATCAGAAATAAATTCCTATGTCAGGCTAGCTGTCAAAAGTGTGAGGTTATGAATCGTCTGCAAGCATACGTCACTTCAACAATATATTCTTATTATTCAGATTGTTGTCCAACAAATCGATAGCTCCCTAACCTCAACTCTGAAATAAATTCCTATGTTCGGTTAGCTGTCAAAAGTGTGAGGTTATGTCTCGTCTGCAAGCATACGTCACTTCAACAATATATTCTTATTATTCAGATTGTTGTCCAACAAATCGATAGCTCCCTAACCTCAACTCTGAAATAAATTCCTATGTTCGGCTAGCTGTCAAAAGTGTGAGGTTATGAATCGACTGCTAGCATACGTCAGTTCGATGTATTTTTATTATTTAGATTTTAATAAAAGGAAAAAATGACAAAGAATATTTCGATTTTCAGCTAACAAATCGATCCCTCCATAACCTCGACTTTGAAATGAACACTCCTATGCTATGCTAGCTGTCAGTCGAGTGAGGTTATGTCTGGTCTGCTTGTATGCGGAATTTGAATATATTTTTATTATTCAGATTTTCGACCAAGAAATCGATCCCTCCACAACCCTAAGTCTGAAATAAGATCTCATTTCCTATGTTTGGCTTGTAGGCTAGCTGCCAGAAATTTGAGATTATGACGTCGGGGATCTTGTATCTGTTATTCGAATTTATTTGTGCATATGTTTCCAACAAATCCAACGGATTGAAAAATATGGATGAACTAAATGAACGAGCTGAATGAACCCCGACTTTCACATACAATTTTGTCTATCCTATATTCGAGTTTCAGGTTAGCTGTCAGACGAGTGAGCTTATGACGTCTGGGATCCGATATTGATTGTTCACACACGTTACTCATTTTCCGAAACATTAGTATGAAAGAGCGGAGTACAATAGATAAACAAGCAATAATGTTTTCTCGTAACGCAAAGTCCGAAAACGATTCTACCTATCGTTTGTTCGTATTTTAGGTTAGCTGTTAGTCGGGTGAGGTTAGCCGTGTGCGATCCGATATCGAATTTCTGTGTTTTTTGTAAAGCGCCGTCAAGCGGGAGCGGCGGGAGCCAACATCTTACGTAAAGTGACGACATAGGAAACTTTCACCAGCGCCGCTGCTCGGCTTGCAAGTAAACTGGCCGCAATTTCGGTACAGGGTACTGTGATCTCAACTAAATGTCGATACGGGTTGTGATCTCAACTGAATGTCGGTTTTTTAGTTTTGAGTAACGGAAAAACAATTGTTCTCAGCCATTTCTTCATCAAATGACACGGGATTAGGCTCAAAGTGTTTGGTATTTCATTGCGGAGTGGCTAATTATCCGGAAAATGCGATTATCTACGGCGACAATGAGTAATCTCGCGATTTATGTGGTCGGTACGTCAATCTGTCAAAATTTTTGTCAAATTTTGGAAAACTGAAATAATTAGCCACTTTCTGCCACAATTATGTGTAATCCCTCAAAGTTTCATTCCGATCGGTTCAGTAGTTTCGGAGAACTATTCTTTTCCGTTTTCGAGGTTCTGACAAACCTTTCACTTCACCTTAAGCTTCCGCCTGCCAGCTATTGAAACAGACACGTCCCTGATAACAATGTTACTCGTTACGGGATGAGGAAACCCGAATCGACATGCTCTGGATAAACCACCGTCTTTTTTTCGCTTACTTCGCAAGCAATAGGAATTGTGTTTGTGCCGTTGATGAGTATTCACGCGACGATACAAGTCAGGTGAAGCATGTTTCGGTGGCATTCTGCAAGTTACATATTTCAGAATAAAACTCGCTATTTCTTCGTTCGAAGATTTTCCAATAACCGGAGCATCTTTGATCCAGATTAATAGGTGGAAATGCTGCATTCCCCTGCCTTGGTATTCGCGCCTCCAAAAATAATGGGTCACCTCTCCGATAGGGTTATCGGGAGAGCATGTTATGAAATCGAGCATAGCACGAAACTTGTTTTCAATGAATCGAGATGCAGACACTGGATCCGCCGTGATCAATTGACTCGGAGACATCTTAGCGGCAGCAGGGCCACCGACTTCGCGAAGGTATTCCGTTATGTCTGACCATAAGCATTCGCTTGGACTTAGGGTGAGAAACTATGTTGCCGGACCGTAATGATGTGTCATGCAAGATACATCATTTCTGGGCCGAATCCAATATTGCGCCGTGTTGCGCAGCCTCGAAAATATTGCATTCAAATTCCCTTCCAATTCTTCCCTGGAAAGTAGATAACTCGCTGCGGTAAATCGTTCGCTTGGATTAGTGATATTAAGTTTATAATATATCCCACTATTCAATTGCCGAATATTGGCGTCATTCAATAGATAGAACAAGTATTGCTGATCCAGCCGGTATTGCGAATGCTTTGACATGAGTCTTGATTTGATAAATTCGGCTTGCGTCAAACGCGTTGATCTATCCTCGTGCTGTCCATTGCAACCATATGGATACAGATGCGGGAAGCATAGCAAATCCAGACTTTTATGACGATTATCTAACGGCACGTCTTGGATTTTCAACATTTGATAAAGATCTGTGATAGTTTCATTAGGCCTCTTTTCATACATCGGATGTATAGTAAATTGTTCGTAAATTTCATCCGATTGAGACACTCGAGTCAATAAAGCGCTCTTCTTTGCGTCCACTGTATTATCCTGGTATTCACGCTTTTCAACGTCATTGTTTCCGATTTCACTTGCGGAATCTATTCTATCAAAACTTTCGCGTTCCTTCGAATTGCCATTCTCATCGTTATCTTCATCCACTAATTGGAATTCAATGTCTTCTATATCAGCTAGCAAGGCGTCAGCCGTTGCTGGCAACTGAATTTCAGAATATTGAGGGTTGTGCTCCCTGAGCCATATTAATACCTCCCATACTTTATTTATGTCTACCAATTGTTCCCACACCAACTTAGATTTTGTTGGAATTCCGCGAACTAATATGTATAGCTCGTGATCGAGATTAATTGGATCTGCAGGGGGACAGATTTTCTTCAAAGTTTCCTCCATAGGCAAGGGCAAATGAAATGTCCTGCCTTTTACTTTTCGTACCATCTCTCTGTGCAGTAGTTTCTTGTTTGCTACGGTATTCATTCTCTGAACAGTTTGGAATGCTTCAGCTCTTTGTATCAAAATTGGTTCGAAATCATTCAACGATTGTATTGATGTTGGTGGGGCGGGGCCTTAGTTGGAGGGGCTCCCGAATCAATAACTGGCACCTTGTGGTCAGGTGGTGATTTGCTTTATGTTTTTTGCGGGTTTGGAGGAGTAGGAAGGGGATGGGAGATAGGAGAGTCGGGGAATGGTGATATGGGGAAGTTAGGAAGCCATCAGGCGCGGCGGGTTTGCGGGTAGGGGAGTTGAGGATTGCCTTCCGTGGTGTTGGAAGGGGGAGTCGGGAGATTGGACGGGATCGGGTAGGTGGAAGGGTAGGGGGAGTAGGAGAAGGGTTTTTCGGTGGTGTGCCGAGTAACTACTGCAGGCGCTGTGGCGGCTGTATCAGCTTTGGCTGCTTGCGTCGTCTCTCCACGCCTGGTGTTACTGCCTCGGCGACTGTCTTTACCTTTGGACGCGGGATTCGTAAGGTCGTAGGGAGCGGATACGGTGTTTGGCTGTGGTCGATCACCAGCCCCGGTGTAACCTCTCCTTCCCGATGCACTCTGGTATCTCACCGAGGATGTTGGCGTGGCTGATCGATAGGGTCAATCGCCTTGAGTCCAATGCACCACGAGAGCACTTCTTGCTCCCTGATGAGCTCTAGTTGACGATGGACCAGTAGGAGAAGCTGGTAGGTCTCGGCTACGGCGGCGTCGTGTGGTTCTGCCGGTGAGTCGGGAGTATCGGTGGAATGCGGACGCATTTGTCAACGACAAGAATAATGCGAAGATGTCGGAGTGAATTCGACGGTTTTATTATTCGAGTAGCTGTCGCTAATTTGAATACAGGTAGTTTTGCACGTGAGTGCGGGTTGTAGATGGTCGTATCGAGCTGTCAAACACTGGGGTATATACGTTCGGCGTCGTAGAATCTTAGTTGCAAGAGCCGAATTAGGTGCTGCGCCGCGTTGTGGCGGCGCGCGTAGGTACGGCGGCAACGAGCCTCGGAGCGTCGGCGAGGTCGTCGAGGCGGGGGTGCGCGCGGTGCGGTGGCCAAGCGCCTCGAGGCGGGCGCGCGCGGTGCGGTGGCTACCGGCCTCGGCTCAGGCGAGGCGGGTGCGCGGCGCGGGGAGCCATGTGTGGCTGGGTTCCCTGCCGGTAAGCGCCCTGAGGATTATAGGACGCTATGCGTGTAACAGTATAATTTCCGGTACTGATTCGGTAATAAGTTTATTCATTATGCACTTAGGTGGCATGGTGTTTTGTCTAACTTTAGGAAGGCAATAGTTGCAAACATATTCGCAATCATCATCTTTACATTCTACTTGTTCCATCAAATCTGTCCAAATTTTGGTTGTTATGGGTTTTCTGAATTTGTCCACGCTTGTGACTTCTCTTTTGAAACAAAGTTTTTCACAGGATACGCAGACTAAACGGGGAATGTCTATAGAACGTTTTGTCAAAGCATTGAATGCATTTTGATACTTGTTTCTGATTTCTTCTTCAACCAAATCAATATCATTCGTAATATCATCAGCGACGCTATTAGCATTTAGCTGCGCACGTTGTGAAATTTCATTCAGTTTCTCGAGATCACCGTCGTTTAGTGCCTTATCGAGGACGGAAATTTTCGCGTAACCATTCATCAATTTGTATACTAGCCTCTGCGTATACTGAACTGATGGAAAATGTGCGGATAACATTTGCACAGGCAAGAAAATTGATTTGCAGGTGGCATCATCCATATAACAAAGTTGCGAATGGCCTAGCTTACCATTCGCGTGTCTAGCTGTACACTCCAACTTGTCTAGAAACTGATGTTTATTTTTCAACGTGCACGTGGATATAATCCGAAGAAACTCTACGTATTTCGCGCGTAATGTAACATCTTTGGTTTTACACATTTTGTTGCAAGGCCAACTCTTGCATTTGCCCTTTACACTTTTATTTTGTTTTTTGTTAAACAATGGCAGAATGTTTGCAGCTTGCCCTGTTATATTCATCGTAATTGGTTCATGAAACTGAACAAGCTCATACCCAGCTTCCGCGTGAAACGATTCAGCTGAGGCGATGTGCCTTGATGAACCACAAAGAACGCTCAATTTATCTTCGATTTTATTACTGGAGCATTTGTCAACCATAGTTAAATATATGTCTGCTCTTTTATTTACAACTTGTAAAATTTTCCTAATCGATTTTATTATCAAATCTCTATCACGAATGCACCATTTAATGATCGATTCGGCTTCTATTCTTCTATCACTTTCGGTCAACTCGTCAACTTTTGGCGCAATCTTTGCTATATATTTTTCCTTGGACTGTATTAACGTTATGGTATTCGCATTTTGAATACGATGATATTTAGCAACAATCTTAGAAGCTGTACTCTTCTTGAGCTTTGCTTACACGGTTTTTCTATTGAGTCTACTGTATCGCGCACGTTTCTGATCATATACATCGTCACGATTTGAAGAATAAATAGTACGCTTAATAGTTCGCTGCTTCTCAGCATTCAATCTATAATATGTGCGCGCTGTGTTTCGCTTTTTCTCAGGGTTCAAATATTAATGTTCGCGATCCTTGATTTGCTGCGATTCAGCATTCAAGTGATAACAACTGCGCCTTTTCTCTCGCTGCTCTTCAACTTTTGAATGATAGAGTTCGCGAACTCGACCTCGCAGCCTCTCAGTCTTCGAAAGGTAGTTCTTGTATTGTGGGTTATTATGTGTGTTCCAGGAAGGGTTGAGTTTTCGGGGTAATGAGTATTGGCGCACTGTTTTTGATATTCTTTATTATACGTTTACATTAGCGATCCTTCGGCTTCGCCCGCCATCTTAATACTGCCTCTTGCGGCGTCGCCTTCTATTAAGGCACGTCTCTATTAAGGCGCGTCTCTGTCGTCGCTTGAGGCGCGTTCACACAACAGTTCTGATGGTTTATATTACTCCGTTTCGTAGCGATACTACAGTGCTCAGACTTTCCGGCACGAGAATTATTATGCGTATATTTGTCTCTGTTTTTAATGGCATCCACCATAGATGTTTTTGTCGTATCTTGGTGTACCTGTCCGCGATTAATGATATCTAATCTAACATGATGCATAGATTCTGGATCTATATTTGGCATTAGAAGTTGTTGTTTTTCATTAAACTCTTAATCACATTCAGTTGTTGCATCCGCCTGAATGTGCTCACTGCAGATCAGCGGTTTCGGGTAGGTTGCAACATTTGTTTCTGATTCTGATTTCAGATGCAAAGCTTCCTCTTGTTCGGTGTGCGCAATAAGTTCAGCTCGTTGTTTTTTTAACCCCAACGGGGCATGAGTTGTCTTGTTCCATTTGCTGCGAGTTTGAAGTTTGAACGTTTTCCGAAAATACTTTACGTTTACGAGTAGGAGTATTCCTTTTTCTAACCGTGCGCTGCGTTTTACGAGCGTGAGGAAATTCTTCGAGGACGTTGTTTTTGAACAATTTCAATAAATGTGTACGCATGACAGACACGTCGTATGTTATTTTAGCCGGACTGTTACCATTAACGAGCGAGATTGCAAATGCGATAGCAAACACCCCACAATCCGAGCCGTTGGGTTGGTGTTGAACCGTTGGAAACCTCATGCGCTTGCTGTCAAACTGATAGAAAGGAAATAATTTCCTCAAATATGTCTCGTGCATTCGATGTAGCCTTTTGGAATTGAATGAATCATATATGAATATCGATTTGGTATCATAATATGCGCATACCCAGTGCAGTTCACTGCTGTGTAGTATTTGGATATGCTTGTGAGTGGGAGAAACTGGCTCGATACTACTCGGCATTTGTATCCGCCAGGTTTCACGTGGTGAATGTTCTGTACAGCTTCTTAAGAGCTACGCAAATTGAGTCATGGGAAGATCGGTCAACCACGCGCCTGATCTAATTATATGTTTAAATTCCTCGTCAAAAGTTGGAGGGGCATTACGCCTTTCTCGCCTCCGTGATTCCCTATCATTTACAGCAATTGATGAACTCGCGGTTACCTTGCGACCTTGCATTCCAGGTGAACTCTCAGCCGCAAGATTACCTAGCCGACTATTCTGTGCACCCACTTTTTGCGCGTGAGCTGTATCTGGGCGTGTAATTTCTGACGTAATTCTTGAATGTTTATGAAACAATTCACGATTTTTAACATCTGTTCCAGGTGAACCAATAACTCTTTTCGGTTGTTGAACCATTGCAGCCAGTGATCTCACTACAATTGGTTGCGAGTGTTTTTGTTTGGTGCTATCGCGAGGCGATCCATGGTTATTAACAGCGATATTTTGTTTCGCATCAGTTACTTGCATTCTAGTAATGCATGGAAAGTCTTGTATCTCATTATTTTTAAATATCTGTGAAAGATGTTTTCGCATTAGCGTAACATCGTAGATAATTTCGTCCGGCTGTTGCCCGTTTATCAGTGAAATTGCAAATGCGATTGCAAATACTCCACAGTCGGATGAGTCGGGCTGGCGCTGAACTCTTGGAAACTGTACTGTATTTTTGTCCACTTTGTAAAATGGAAATAAACGTTTCAAATATATTTCATGTTCTTCGCGGAGTACTTTCGAATTCAACGAGTCGTATATGTAGATCGACTTCGTGTCAAAATAGGCGCAGACCCAGTGCTCATCGCCTTTTTTCTCACAAGCGCTATACTCGCCGCCGTTTTTCTCACCACCGCTATGCAATATTTGAATATCTTTGAGGGTGGGTGAAACAGGTACGATTGTATCTGGCAAATATCTTTTCCACGACTCTTGAAGTGCGCGGTTTGAGGTACGGTTGACTAGTTTGGCAATGTGAAACATATGTTCATCCCCTAACCAATCACCAGATTCGATAATCTTCACAAATTTATCTGGTAAAGGGTTTGTATTTAGCTTCTCCATATTTGGCTCAAAGCTGCCGATTTGTTTCAGGCGCAAAGCTGCTGATCTATTTCAGGCGTAAAGCTGCCCTTCTGTTTCAGGCGCAAAGCTGCCGATTTGCTTCAGGCGCAAAGTTGCCGATCTGTATTCAGCGCAAAGCTGCTTTTTTTGAGTTGGAAGAAGCTGATTTGGTTTGTTTCTATTATCTAACCTAAATAACCTAACCTGCCTACTTACCTGAATGATAGCTAAGCCGTAGAACCTAATTCTTAGATATCTTCCTGTGCTTCTCCCTCCTCCTTTTACGAGTTATCTTCCTCTGATCTCCCTGTGCTTGACACGCTTCTTCTTCTTCTTCTTCTTTTTCCTGAGGCCTATCTCGATGGCATTTAGATAGGACCAGATTTAATCAAGCAACAGGAATGTTAGCAAAATGTAGAGGGCATTCTATCAACAAATGTGATTAATGCCTGGTGTTCACAGCGCCGTAACTTAACTTGATTTGAGAATCGACCAATCAGAAGGCTGCTTTGACCACGCGCCAGCTGCATCAGACGTCCTGATTGGTCGATTCTTGAATTAAGTCAAGTTACGGCGCTGCGTAAGCCAGGCATTTGATTATAGAAATCATCAGCTGTAGAGATTTTCATTTTATTAAGTTGTCGAACATTAGTCCTGCCAGCTCGGACAAAATTGAGTATGGTGGAGGGCAGGAGTAAACAGCCTCTGATTCTACTGTTGCTAGCCTAAAAGTGGAAGCACACAGAAGTCCATAAGCCATAAGCAGAAAGCATAAGCCATAGCACATCACTTCGCTCTAACTGCAGATCTTTTATCTACCTATATCTATGGCTATGCATTCTGCTAATGGCTTATTGACTTTTTTCATTCTTGATTCCTATTTCAATAATAATGCGCAATGTTTCGATCATCCATTATTATATTTTCAATAATAAGTAAGATAAGTAATGCGTATGAATTGATTTTCAAGCCATAAAGTATAAATGAAGCCTTTTTCAAATTCAGATTTTGCGCTATAATGATGAACAGAAATATTAAAACTGACATTATTGTACATAAGAAAAATTACTTCTTCACTGGTAGAGAAATGATCGATCGACTCCCTCTTTCTCAGATGATGTAGATTCTCATTCATAGAAAAATATCATTTTCACCACACCTGCACGGAAAGTACGACTTTCGGCCCCTCGCGTGAGCGGGGAGTCGTACTTTCCGATGCCAGGGGGTGGTGAAAAATAGTATACCTCACACGGGAGTGAAAAAGGCCATCCCAAACTGCGTTTTTAACACCCTCGCCTTCGGCTCGGGTGTCAATCTTGCACGCAGTTTGGGTTAGCCTACTTTCCCTCCCTAGGTGAGTAATATACTATTTTCGCTCCCCGAAGTGCCCATAGTTACGGATATTTATTTTTGATGCATCCTATTCTTACTTATATCTGCATCTAGCTATCTTCTTCTCCTGTAAATGAAGGCCTGCATAGCTTAAAAATAATAAGTAAAATATAAATAAATATAAATCCCTCAGACCGACTCTATAATTCTTGTGTATTTCTGGCTAACTTGACAACAGAGTCCTATCCCCGAACCGAACAAACTACTAATCTATTCTACTCTACTCTCTCAATTTATTTGACAGTTATTGGAGCGACGTTTATTACTAAGCGAGATTGTAACGAGTCTTGTGATATAATTCAATAAATAAAATGTAAAAAATGTGGGAAACATTTAAAATAAAAATGATGATCTATATAACACATATCTTTATTAACATGAGCTTTGTTAACAACCCCCACCATGATGGCGGTAAGGGTAACTGAAAGAGGTTATATTAGTGGGCGTCCCCGTCTTTCTTCTTTTTCTTACCCTTACCGCAACCATTGTAAGGGTTGGCGAGGTCATACAATAAATCTACTAAATTGTGGCGCCTCCTCCGCCGTGCACGCCATTGTTTCCCGGCGCGTTGGTGCCGCCGGGCAACATTTTCTTCTGGAAAATTGAAAATTACATCATTAATATAAAAAGTTTTGTAGCAAAATCAGGTGAAGCAACTCCCGGAACTCAATTAGCCTACATGAATCATAGTTCAGAACAACGATCGTTATTCTAGTTCAAGTAGACTTCATTCTATTATTGAAATTATACGGTATACATCATCAGAGATGATGATGACTGACTAGTAGCAGTTGCTCGCATACCTCAAGTCAACTGTAGGACTCCAAGCTTTTCTCAACTTATATGACTCAATGATATCAGAAAATTTAGTGAGGTAACATCAATTGTCAAATTGGTATTGTCAAAATGATAATAAGGATACAAAAGTGCTTTGGTAAAATAATTCAAGATGAGTTATATATCATCATACGATTGAACATGAAAATGAAACGGTCGTGACTGTGCATAATGATTTAATGAAAATATATATAACGTTGTCAACCATACCTCCAGCCGCTCCGCCCCCTTCGGCCCCCCCGGCCCCTTCAGCCGCTCCGGCCCCTCCGGCCCCTCGGATTGCTCCGGCCCTCCGGCCCCAGTCGCTCCATTGGGGGCTTGTCGGGCCCCATTGCCCGCAACGTTTACATTTTCTATAAATAAAAGCATACAATCATATTGATGAACTGTATATACCTCGACGACATCGTGCAAGCTTTCCAATTGTTTGTAATTCAAAGCATTGGATGGTTCGACTAATAAATCTCAAATCTCAAATAGTAACTAGTTCGTTCGAATATAAGTTGCCATCATCTATACATACTTTCTTCCGTCAGATATTGATGTACATACATGGGGGACTCTATCGAACCTTCCACTTCGAGTATATGATTAATTAATGATTTAAGTCGAATTATCGAGAAGTGTATGGGAGTATATGAGATCCTCCATTATGGGATCAGAACACGATATTTTTTCACAGTAACATGACAGATTTGTGTATATAGGGTGGAAGTGAATGTTGGTAGCCATTTCGACGGATGATTCTGCGGATTGAGATCGGCGAAGATGCCTCCGCAGAATTTATGGAACCTTGTTCGAAACCAGGGTCAAATTTTTTATCCAGAAGAAGATTCGTCAAAGAGGGATCACGGGTCGAAAATGAACCCATCAGCATGAAAAAAAAAATGAATCTGAAAACAATATAGAAAAGAGGATTGATCTGCGACCTATGGATCCTTTTAGACTTTTGTTAACCTTCATGAGTAGGATGTTTTCAAAAGACGAAAATTTTCAACTGTAATTTACGGAACCACGTTTGAAGGTGATTTTCGCCGAATGCGAAGAATCACCTGGCAAGGCGGCAGCACGGAAGCCAGTCACAACCTGCATAATACAATTCTTTACACTTACGGACAGGATTCACGGGATCGTCGGCCTGCCAGTTCACCGCTGGCAGCTCCCCAAACTCCATTTCAAAATCGCTCAACTGTTTAACGAATATAAAATAAATGCATGAAATTAATCGAATTCTAGCAGAATTAATAATATCCTGTGCTAATAATATAAACTTACGCTACCGGTGGGTGTTGGAGGTCTACCCTCGTGTGAAGCCATGGTTGCAATGACGAACGATTCTCTGGGATTCCCAACGTAGTCAAAACCATAGACAAACTGCAGTATTCAAAGATAGGAGCTCTACCAGGATGCACTCAGTACAGTTTTCATACACCGAGAGAAATGAAGTTCAGCACTTTAGTACGTAATGTTAGATCCTATTGACATATGCTTTATGCATATGACTTCGTACAAAAAAAAATACAGAATAATGATTTTAGTATGGCAATATTTGCAAATGACATAAATCGCTAGTCACGTTTGGCATCACATAATTTAACACTCGGGGGACGTACCATTCCGTGCAGTGTTTGGAACACAATCTAGTATGGAAGAAAGTAATAACAAGTCGAATGGTAACTCATGTTTTACGCATTTATTATTTTTGCAACTAGCTGTAGCATATTTTGCATTAGCAGTCATAATTTTCAGAATGCAGAATTCCACTATGTGCTTCTTGATGACATGTGTCAGATTCTATGCTGGTATAGGTACGAGACTGGTATACATGGCGAGAGATAACCGATAGTGAATAGTATATTTAGCTAGTGTGAAGGATTGAGTACGTTACTGTGTGGCAATCCTTGACTATCGTCTTGGATTGCGTGATACAGGCATAAGTCCATTTCAATGCCCAAGTGATAGAAGCATCGTAAATCGTCACTAGGCGTCTGCTACAACGCTGCATGGCAATTTTTGCAGTTCGCAGGGCCGTAAATAATACATAAGCAGCAAACGTTGTTCATCAACTGTGGCTCGCGCTGCTACGCTATTAGTCGCTTCGAGGTACACGCGCGACGCCAATTTTTTTCCCGGACGAAAAGCGTCTGCTGTTCAGCTGTATCCCAATTCTTGCTATTCGTAAGGGTAGTGATTGCTAAGAGAATAGCATCGCGTGCCAAATAAAAGGCGAACAGTGCCACTTCGGTTTTATTCACTAACGGTCGGAATATAAATATTCCTCATTCTTGTGGGAACAGTGTGCAGAAAAGCATCCTTGAAAATCGATCACTTGTTAAACACATAGCAATGCTAATTTCTTTGTTAGTATATTCAATTGAGCTTTCCACGGGTAAAATTGTAAAATAATGTATACGTACGTACATTTTGGGCCCCTTCGGCCCCCCCGACCGCTCCGGCCCCTCCAGCCCCGCGGGTCGCTCCAGCCCCTCCGGCCCCTCCGGCCCCTCCGGCCCCAGTCGCCCCATTGGGGGCTTGTCGGGCCCCATTGCCCGCAACGTTTACATTTTCTATAAATAAAAGCATACAATCATATTGATGAACTGTATATACCTCGACGACATCGTGCAAGCTTTCCAATTGTTTGTAATTCAAAGCATTGGATGGTTCGACTAATAAATCTCAAATCTCAAATGGTATACATTCACATGTTTCAATTATTCGCTATCACTGTGTACATCAGAACAACAATCGCTTCACTGAGAGAAAAGTTTAGTAGAGGCTACTGCAGATTGACGAGAATGTAGCTCTGACTATCGCTTAGTAGGGCTATTCGATGACGCAAGTTGTGGCTACCGAAGTTTTGGTAGAGACAACTGAGGTCTGCACGTATAGTAGATGGCAAGTTCAGCCTACTGCGTTTCGCAAAGTAGCAGCTACTTTGGTCTCCAAGTACGCGCAACTTAACCTATGCCTACCGGGGTTCTCAAGTAGACGGTACTTGAGTTTTAGGTTGTGGCTACTAAACTTTTCTCTCAGTGTTGGGTGGTATTTATCATAAAAACACGCAAAGCATAACACGGTGTTACACCATGCACATTTAATGAAGCCTACTGCTTTGCAGACGCATGGTTCTTTCAACAGTGTTATCGAGAAGCAAAGCTCGTTCATATTTAAAAATATCGTTCTTTCGTCTATTAATTTCGATGCGAACCACGCGTATTGAATCATTGGCCGAAATGCAGGTGCGCTCAATTGATGCAAAAGTAGCGAATGAATTTTAATTGAATCCTCTCTGGACGCGATTTCCCGATTTGCCTTTAATAGTTCAGGAGCGTGTTGCAATTTTTTTATGAAAATTTTTACCTGGCGGTAAAAATAGACATCGCACGGTTGGCAGAGCGGAGTACATTTCGGTGGAATTATTTTAACAGTACAGGTGCATGCCTGTTCGTCGTCTATGAAGATATCATCGTAGAGTGTCTGATCCGTTTGCCCTCCCCACGAGTCGATTATCAACAGAAATTTTTCTTGGCGAACGTACGGTTGAATGAAAGATTTCAAAAATTCTACCCAAATTTGTTTGGTAAACTTACCGGATTTTATGCAGGTCACAATCACATTTTTAAATTTATCGGTAAGCTCGTCGACTTTTTTCTGAACAATCGGACCGAATTTTCCAGACGGTTCTTGCATGCACAAAAAAACGAAAGGAAATATGTTGCCGGATGCAGTTATTGCATACTGTGCCGTGTGTGAATGGCTTATTTTGTTCAAATCCTTCTTTTTTACAAGAACGGTTTTGGACCCCTGTTCCGCAAGCGTTCTATTATACGTGGATTGGTATTGGCAGCCGGTTTGATCAGTGTTGATAACATAATCAAGGTCGAAATTAGGGATGAGCCTTTTTGTTTGCAGCTGGAATTTTTCAGCGGCTGCCAATACTTCCTCCATCGTGGCAAACTCTTTAGAGCTGATACATTTGGTGATCGCACGCTGTCTGATTCTATGATGTTTTTTGAATCTTTTTACCCAAGTCGAGCTGGCGTTGAAATCGAAGGAATCCGATAAAAATGGAAACGCAGCATTCATCGCCCACTGCTGTAAAGTCCGGGTTGTGACCTGAATGAAAATAAAATTAATTAATCGTAGCATATCAGATGCATGTGATTCTGCTGTTTTTAATAATAAGAATACTCTACACTTTTCTTCAATGTGTTATTTATTTTTTATGAAATTGTTTACCTGTTCCAAATTTTTCCGTGCTTCCAGAAATTGTTCGTATGTTTCACTGTCAATAGTTTGCCATTTGTCAAAATTGGTTCCTCCTCTTTTTACATCGTCTTTCCATCGATATATATGTGTCATATGTTTTAAGCGAGAGCATCCTTTTTTTTGTAAAGTTTTTAAGGACCACTTTGGATGGGCTGCAGCAAGAGCAACTGTTCTTTCTTTATACGATAACGGAATGTAATCTTTGGGCTCTGGTGCGAATTCTTCAGCAATGTATTGCTCATCATCTCCCGCTACACCCTCGCACTACAAGAAACATTATTGTATACTTCAATAAATTTGCACAAAATGAAAAACAACTCGTACTCATAGAAATTCAACTTACCGGCGAATATTCCTGTAATTCGTCAAACTCGTCAATGCCGATCAGCTCCTCGACGTTGATGATTTTTGCGTCAGCCACCAAATCAACAATTTCCCTGCCTATATGACCTCTCCTATCGCAATAGAAGTAGCGGAAATTACGGTTGGCGGTGTATCCGTGAGTAAGTTCAAATCTCGGAGCAATGATTCGGAATATTTGAGGGCGTTTGTCAATTCGCCCTTCGATTGCTCATTTCTCTCTTCTGTGTCCGATGTGTTCACTTGTGAAGAACCTGGTTGTTTCTCCATGTTGCACTGATGTTACTTTTCAAATTTCACTTATATAGATTCTTCAATATAGCGATCCGTATAACTTGCGTTATTTCATGCACACTCTGCTGAAGACAGGTTGCGAATGACTGGGGAGCTATAGAATTCCGTCAAGATATGCCTGTTTTAAGGTCGCCCCCATAGAAAAGGGAAAGGTGAATAACGGTAAACGCAGGTGTCGAACGATGCCGAAATACTTGGAATTTCGGCAAGGCGCCGGATCGTTGATTTTAACAAAAGAGCTCGATATAAAACTGTACAAAATCTTACCAAGAACCATACGTTGTGTAGCAATTTTTTTCCTCGCAACTTCATAATGCAATGTTTGTTATTGATAATAAATAAGATTAGATACGTTGACGAGAAAAAAAAAATATTGAAAAAAAAAATTACAAAAAAAAAAAGTATTGAAAAAACAATTACAAAAAAAAAAAAAAGTCGAGCGTCGACGGGAATTGAACACGGGCCAGCAGGGTGGCAATCGCAGACCTTACCTACTGCGCTGCGCTCGCTTGCTTGACAACACGGCAAAGTTACTGGTATACATACCGCGCGTGAAAACTTTGCCGTGAATTTTCTCGGAAACCAAGCCGTAGTGCATCAATTCCCGGTAGCCTGGTACTTAGGGCACATACCTCTACAACATACCTGAGTTTCATCGAAATCCATTATTACCATGTCTGGTCCTCCCCTTGTTAGCTAAAGAATAAGTTGGACTATTAATGAAGGACACAATCACTCTGACCGGCACTCCCTCTTTATGGATCTTTGGTAGACCATAGGCTCTAGCTACTACACTGTTGTTAGAGTTAATGCTACGATGGGTGCTCTTTGAGATTGAATTGTTCTTGACCCAACGGTTCGCTAGATCATTTACACGTTGTTGGAGAGTGTATGTGAGATCATGTCTAACGATTTTATAGGTGTTAGTGTCAGACAACTGGTGTAACATTTTCTCTTTGTAATCTGTAGACTTAATACATACAGTAGTGTTGCCTTTATCCGCTTTGACAAAGAGTAGCTCCGGATGGTTTACACGGAAATCGCGGACCATCTTCATCTGGGAACCACTAAAATGGCCTTTTACCGTGGCGAATACCTAACTGTGTAACAAGTCGAATGACCAAGTGAAAATTCGATCCGCGCTTCCAATTTTCGTAATGTAATGTTTTTCGTAACAATGTAAAAACCATCTGTAGTCTCTATTTTCTCACGAAATGAACATTTTTTGGACGTATGTGTTCGGTATTGAATTTGAATTCGCGCAGCGTTGGCCAATTATTTTTGCGTTTTTGACACCTGGGCTCGGATAATAATCGAAATGTGTCACATTGCATCAAAAGAAGGTGGGCGACTAGGGATGGGCCTTAAAATGAAACATTGTGCTCACTTACCCTTCGTTTCTTCATAGTCAGTTTTTGTGCATTTTTAGCGTTAGTTGCGTCGGGCTCATCTTCAAACATGGATTGGCTCAACTTTGGAACTGCAACTCTCTTGGCACGAACCAGTTCGTTCAGCTTGTCAACTGTTTCTGCAATAAATATTCATGCCGATTGTTATAGACGGAGAGCCAGCGACGGATTTGGCCAAGTCATTTCATAAAACCTGAATGGTTGTTTAAATACTTGGGAATAGGTCCCCCCAAATGTGAAACCGTAAATGCCAGACCGCTCAGCCGCTGCGTTCTCTCACCTGAGGCAAGTGAAAAAATAGGATTTTCAAGTCATAGTATAAAAGTCAATTTTTTCATACGATCCATCATTGATGTTCCCTGATTATGAAATGAGAATTGACAGACCGCTATCTCCTTGTTAAACTATTGGCAGACCTTATTATAGGTGTTAAAAAAATAATTATTTTCAAGTCAAAGTATAACGTCTGGCGTTTTTTCCTTAATTCAGTGTATTATTTATCCATAATATTCGTGAAAATGCCAGATCACAATGCTGTTGTCATCATGTCGAAAAAACCCTTCGAAGTTCCGTAATTTTCGTGAAAAATGTGGGCAGCCGCGGCGAGCTGAGGAGCGCGCGGGACGAGCGATGTAGGAGCCGGGCGCCGTGGAGGGGATAGCGTACAACAGACCAAATAAAACATACGCGCTCGCTGCATTTTGACGTTTCTCGTTATTTATACATATACGGTACAACCGAATCGTCACAAACAAAGAATAAGATGGGTAATTAAACTATCTATTTGTATATCATGCTGAAGGAGTACGAAATACTATAATTGCAAGCCCGTCATAATTATTATGTAGAATATTATTCCTGATATTAGGCAAGGTGTACCCTCTGGTTTTTCATACATATGAAGATGATAAAAATTTATTCATATTTTTCTTTTTTACAGGTGTGATATTTATTTTTTATTCAAGATTTTTTATAGGTGTAATATTTATTTTTTATTCCTTCACAATTCTTGATCTTCGTTATCAGTCACGTCCTCACTGCTACCCTCATCAGACGTTTCATCTATTTCATCTGCAACATAAAAATTGGAGTTATATTTCATTTTAATTGATATAATAATCACAGACGTCTTTCGGTACTTACTTGAAATGATTTCTCCTTCAGTGGATTCCTGCGGTTGGATTATTACATCAGAAGTCAGAGCTGGTAATTGTTCTCCCGTGAACCATACGAACTCATATTTTCCGTTCTTCTCAACCCACCCATTTTTCTGGGGTTCCAAATTTGAAGTCTTTGAATGACAATTCCTCCAGATGTTGGTAATGTACTTAGCGCGGAGCAAGTGTTGATAGAGCTCGTCGTGACATGGTGGCAAATTACAAGCATCAAAATTCTTTAATTTCTTCTGAAATTTTTCTACATCTCCTGATGGCTTGTACGTCAATGAGAATAGATGAAATCTTGCTTCGTTTACTTTGTGTATTTTTCTTACGCCATATATTTCGCAAGTAAACTTCTCTAGGATGCGAGAAATATCATCTGTTGTTTCAGTTGAGCTGACATTACCAAGAGCCTCGAACGCTTCTTGATATTCAGCCGATTTTTTGAGAATTTGGAAGGGCTTCGCTTTTCCTTTTCGATAAAAAGAAGGGTTATAATCACAACCCGTAAAGGCATGAAAACCTGGTAATACCCTAGATAATTGTTTGCCCAAGGAATCATATAATTTCATAACATCAATATATCTCAAAGAATTTCCACTGCCGATTTCCATCCAAATGTTCAACGTCGTGTTGAGGTTTTCCATGTTTCCCAGCATTATTATAAGTATATCTGTGTCGGAGCACTTTATTAAAACGTTCGAAGGATTGTTTATTCGTGATGCATGAAACACAATTTTGGTATCAGCTTCTTCCTGACCGTTACATTCCAGTTCCTCTGCCACAACGCGAATCACTTCCTCTCCACTCAAATGATAACGATAACAACTTTCGTGATTCAGATAGATAGTTTCCTGACCGATAAACGAAGTCATTTCATCCGACCTCCAATGATCGCTAAAAAAATCGACGAGCGCTTCCTTGAACATGCTATTCCTCAATTCGTTTACAAAATCGGCAGGCCTCACCTGATCCGGTCCACTGATTTTATAATGGTTACTCTTGAATCCGTCTCTTAACGTACGTTCGCTATCTTTGATTGATGTCGAAAAATAACGATCGAAAATTATATCGATTCTGAGTGCATCAAAGTTAGTAGCCATTTGCAGAAATTTTTTTGAAATAGTTCTGTGATGTATTTGAATGCCGGATGTTAATAGTAATGAGGTGTCGCCCTCTAGACATGAACCGATATCCGCAGTGACGCATAGGCACTTGCTCTCAGACTATGCCTAGCAGTAATGAGGCTAACATGTATAAATGAGTCCGTCTTCTTATTATAATAAAGAACCATTCTTAATTCTGTGTATCAACAGCGTGAAAGTTATTACCTAACATCTGATAGATATCACAGTGGCGACGAGGATTAAACGTTAAAAAGCAATATAGGATTGCTAAAATAAAGACGGATTCTGAAGAAGAAAATTTTTGTTTTGGAGCACGTGTATGAGCAAAAGGAAAAAGATAATGGCAAACAAGGAAGATGAAATTAGAGAGGAGTTAAGAAAAGAATTTGAAAAAGAACGAGCCGAATTAGAGGAACAAAGGAAACAGTTAATTCATCAGAGACAGCAATTTCTGGTGGAACAACAAATGTCGAGATCTGCAAGACCATCGCCGATCTCAGAACCTACTTTACAACAGGATGTCCAAATTCAAGGGAATAGGTCCCAACCGATCGTTACTGGGAGGATCGGGAGCATGAAAGAGTTCAACATGCAAGATGATTGGAATCATTGGGTTGAGAGGTTAGAACAATTTTTTATAGCAAATGACATATCTGCCACCAAAGGTGTCTCGCTTTTTCTCACCTTGGTAGGCAATAAAGCTTATGCGCTATTACGTAGTTTATGTACGCCAGAACTACCGGCAGCTAAAACAATTCAGGAATTAATTCAAATTATGAAAAATCACCTTCAACCCAAGCGGAGTGTAATCAGTGAACGCTATAAATTCAGGCAATGTAGTCAAAGGGACGGTGAAAGCGTCGTTGAATATTTGGCAAATTTAAAAAAATTATCGACATACTGCGATTTTGGAAATGGATTGGAAATTTGTCTGCGGGATCAATTCGTATGGGGTCTCAATAATGAACAAATCAAGAAGAGGCTCTTGGGTGAACAGGACTTATCATATGCAAGGTCAATTGAGCTGGCGCAGAGTATTGAGATGGCATCGAGGGATGTCGCGGACATGGTGGTATCATCGAAAAATCAAAGTGATTCGATTAATTTTGTAGGAAGGAAATTTGCACCATCTTCAAGAGACGGAGTTCGAATTCGATGTTTCTGTTGTGGTAAGGCGAATCATAGATCTTCAATCTGCAGATATCGTAATTATAGTTGTAATATTTGTAAAGTAGAGGGGCATTTGGCTCAAGTGTGCAAAGAAGTTAGGAAATCTAGAAGTAAGGATAACAAGTCGGTTGGTTTTGCTAGAAATAAGAATACGCAAAATTTTATTGGAGATTCAGATGATGTTTGTGATGAATTTGATTCGTTGTTTCATTTAGAGAATGAAAATGAAAATTCGGATGTTGGAATGGATCAAATAAATTGTATTGCTCCTTGGCATATAGAAATTAAAGTGCAAAAAACTAATGTTAAGTTTCAGATTGACACAGGATCAGAAATCTCAGTGGTATCGGAGAAAGATTTTAAAGAATGTAAAGAATGGAATATATTGCCCCTTCGTAAGACTGAAAGAAATTTTAGAACTCATCCCGGTCATAAAATTCAACCATTAGGGATTGTTGACGTTGAAGTAGAATTTGCAGGGAGGAATTTGAAACTTCCTTTGTTCATATTGCCTGGTGAAGGCCCCCCACTTATTGGGAGGATGTGGTTGTGTACTTTAAAAGTTCCGATTGAGAATATTGCGAAGGTAAATATGGATTCCTATGTTGGAGTGTTGGAAAGCGAGTGTCAAAAGAGCTTAGAATCAATAATTAAGGATTTTGAATCCGTTTTCACACTCAAATTGGGAAAATATTCAAAAGGAAAGTTCAAATTGCACCTCAAAGAAGATGCTCAACCAGTTTTTTGTAAGGCTAGGCCAATCCCTTATGCAATGAGAAATAAGGTTGAAAAAGAATTGGACCGATTGGTTGATGCGGAAATTTTGGAACCTGTAGAATTTAGTGAGTGGGCAACCCCGATTGTGCCGGTTCCCAAAAGTAACGGCGAGATTAGAATTTGCGGCGATTATAAAGTGACAATAAATCCGAAGTTAAAAATCAACAGATACCCTGTTCCGAGAATTCAGGACTTATTGTCGTGTTTAAATGGCGGAAAATTTTTCTCTAAGATCGATTTGTCTCAAGCCTATCAGCAGGTAGAATTAGATGAACAATCGAGACCTCTCGTAACTATTTCAACTCACAAAGGTTTATTTTCTTACAAACGCCTTTGTTTTGGTGTAGCGTCAGCACCGGGATTGTTTCAGCGTGAGATCGAAAAAATTTTACAAGGTCTGGATGGGGTAATATGTTTTTTTGATGATATTTTGATCTCTGGTCCTACGATAGAAATACATAATAAAAGATTAATCGAAGTTTTAAGTCGTTTAAAAAATTGTGGATTGACAGCAAACAAAAAGAAATGTGTGTTTGGTCGGGATAAGATACAGTTTTTAGGTTATATAGTTGACAGTACTGGTATTCATGCAGCAAAGGACAAAATTAAAGCAATAGCGGATGCTCCGGCACCCACTAATGTAACGCAATTAAGAGCCTTTTTGGGTATGTTAAATTATTATTCCAAGTTTATTAAGAATTTTTCCAAATTGGTTAACCCGTTATATGTATTGTTGCAGAAGAATGTAAATTGGCATTGGAATAGTGAACAGGAAAAAGCTTTTTCAGAAGCAAAGCGTTGTTTGGTCTCGTCCGAGGTATTGGTCCATTATGATGCTAATTTACCCGTTAAAGTGGCGTGTGATGCATCTCCCTTTGGGTTGGGAGCTGTGTTATCGCACATTTATCCTGACAAAAGAGAGAGGTCTATTGCATTTGTGTCAAGGTCGCTGACAAAAGCGGAGCAGCATTATTCGCAACTTGATCGTGAGGCTTTGAGTTTGGTTTTTGGGGTAAAAAAATTTCACCAATACCTTTATGGGAGGGACTTCATTTTAGAAACCGACCATAAGCCGCTGATTTATATTTTTGGAGCAAAAAAGGGTCTTCCTCAAATGGCCGCGAGTAGAGTTCAAAGGTGGGCGGTATTTTTATCAGCGTACCAGTTTGAGATCAAACACGTCAAAGGCACAGAAAATTGTCGTGCTGATAGCCTATCACGAATTCCACTGCCAATCGCTGATAATAGGTGCAATGAGATTGAAGAATATTCGTATTTAAATTATATCATGGACGAAATCAAATCGATTGATGTTAGTCGTATAAGTTTAGAAATAGGGAAGGATGTATTATTAAGACAAGTTCGGGAATTTATTGTTAATGGCTGGCCTGAAATAGTTGAGGATGAACTCAAAGTGTTCAAGAATAGAGAACGAGAGCTAGCAGTGGAACATGGTTGTATTTTATGGGGACATAGGTTGGTGATTCCTATGAGTATGCGGAAAGAACTTTTGTGTGAGTTGCATTCAATTCATTTGGGAATAGTTAAAATGAAAATGTTAGCAAGGTCGTACATTTGGTGGCCTGGGGTTGACAATGATATTGAAAATTTGGTTAAGTCATGTGAAATATATTTGGAAATTGCGGATAATCCACCTAGATCGGTTCTCCACTCTTGGAAATGGCCAGAGGGACCAAATGAGAGGTTACATGCGGATTTTTTGGGTCCGTTAGAAGAGAGAATGTATATTGTTATAATTGATTCATTTTCCAAATGGTTAGACGTAAAGGAAATGCCGGATATTACATCGGAATCGACGATTAAAGTATTTAAGGAGTATATAAGCACTTGGGGAATTCCAAAAAAGTTAGTCACTGACAATGGACCTACTCTCTAAATTTGAATCAGTGGAAATCCACTGATTGCAGTTATAAGTATACCACTGATTGGTATCAGTGGTATACTTATAACTGCAAACCAGTGACTATTCACTGATTGTCAGTAGTTTTCACTGATTTAGATTTAGAGAGTAGTTTTTGTTCGGAAGTATTTAGATTGTTTTTGGAAACATATCCCGTGTGGAAATTGTACGCGGGCCCTGGCCGGGCCCTGACCAGTTTGGCTATTCTTTTTTCGGGCGCTAGTCAGCAAAACTAGACGGGGCCTGGATCAAAAACGTCACGCTTGCTTGATCGGGGCCTAGACTGGTAGAATTTACGGGCCCCTGCTTGGCTGCCTTTAGAATGCCAGCCTTAGTATTGAGACCCTTTAAGGTTTCATTTTTTCGGATTCAATAAATAACGAGATGAGAATCAAATAGAAACTTCATATTATATTTTTTATTATAAATATATTTTTTATTATTATTAATACTTAGAACGATAACAATTAATCAGTGGTAACATAAAGATTAGGCCGAAGTGAAAAAGGTCGATTTTCGCGGATCGTGTTCTAATAGCGCCGGAAAGTTGCGTCTTGACATTACTAAAAACTGTGCCAATGGAAAAAATTTACAATCGATATCTTCTGTTCCGGCAAACAGCCTAAAGTTTCTATTTTTTCAACACGGGGTTTAAATGGAGAAAAAACACCAAAAGACAAGTTGGCACTAAAAAATTGATAAAAACTCACTGGGTCGGCCGATTTCAGTCTTCACACAGTTAATTAAGGCAGGAAGAATGTAGCTTTTGTTTGACGTTTCAAAATTCAAAATATCTTACTTACTTTCGAAGATACAAAGTTGAAAAATTGAGTTTGTTCGGGAAAAACAGCTACAAACTCTTTGAAATAGACTTTGAATTGAATCTAGACTCTCATTGCGAAGACTGGCGTGGCCCCGAGACTGAACTAACCAGCAGCTGACTGTAGGTTACCTGACGACCACCCTATGGATAGCGCCAGCACGGGTCCGTCTTGGATTAGAGTTCGTTTATAGAAAGTGTCTCTCAATTAGTCATACAAACCTACATGGAGCGATGCCTCTTTGAAATCGAGAACGATTTTTCGCAAAAAAAATAAAATCAAAAAACAAAAATCAAACTTAGTAGCTATCTTTATTTTTTTATTTTATTTTTTTATTTTTTTGGCGAGAAATCGTCTTCTATTCCAAAGAGGAATCGCCCTATGACTAATTGAGAGACATCCTGTATAGTGAACCATGCGCAAATATACGTGTTACGTAGTATTGGAATATTTATTCCAGAACTTTATATCAATTTATGCTGAATATTGATTTGATGCATATGAAAATATATTTGTACAGCGATATTTCTCTACTCGTATTTTCTCATCAGGGCCCTGGAAGGCCCTCACGAAAATCCCCATGAGGGCAACCATGATTCTGCCGGGCTAACCGACTCGTCTAGTGCCCGGCTAGTGCCCGGACAGTTTTCCGAATTTGAAGTCGCCACGCTTAGGCCCGTCAGGGGCCTTGCCGGGAGCCGGGCGTGCCCTGACAAATTTCCACACGGGATGGGATAAAACATATTAAAACAGCGCCGTACCATCCTGCCTCTAATGGTGCGGCAGAGAACGCTGTTAAGACTTTCAAAAAGAAATTCAAAGCGCTAAGGCTAGCGGGTCATTCGAAACACGAAGCTTTAATTAAATTTTTATTTTATTATAGAGCAACGCCGCACTGTACGACAAATTATAGTCCAGCAGAATTACAGGTGGGAGGGACGGAAATTTCGCACGAAGCTAGATTTAATTAGACCCGATCTGAGGGAGGTCGTAGAACAAAAACAGTCAAGCCAACAGTATTATTTTCCGGGAAATTGAGATTTCGATTGTAAAAAAGAGGATATGGTCATGATGAAAGATTATTCGAATAGAAATTGGAGTAAAGGCCGAGTAGTGGAGAAATTGTCGCCGGTTACTTTTGCAGTCGAATCTGGGGATAAGCGTTTACATAAGCGCCATTCGGACCAGTTGAAGAATTGCGGGGTTAGTGTTAGGGAAGATGATCCTGAAGAACGGGAAGGTTCTATAGAGCCTTTTAAAAAAGTGTTGCCTAGTCAGGTCGATAATATAGTACCGGAGACAGATTTTTCATCGCCATTTCCACAGCAGCTTAATAAAAGAGAGGTAAATGTTAGTTATGAAAGTAGTGTGCCAACGTTGCGCAGGTCAGGGAGAACTTGTAAACCAAGGAATGTATTAGATTTGTAAGTGGCGGAATATTTTGTATTTAATTGTTAAGTGGTAGTTAATAAGAAAAATGTAAGCAATGTTTGTAACCTGTGATATAAGGGAGAAAGTTTTATTCCTAGTGGGAAGGAGTGTGATGTATTTGAATGCCGGATGTTAATAGTAATGAGGTGTCGCCCTCTAGACATGAACCGATATCCGCAGTGACGCATAGGCACTTGCTCTCAGACTATGCCTAGCAGTAATGAGGCTAACATGTATAAATGAGTCCGTCTTCTTATTATAATAAAGAACCATTCTTAATTCTGTGTATCAACAGCGTGAAAGTTATTACCTAACATCTGATAGATATCACAAGTTCCAAATGTCTTCGGAACATCTCTCATCAGATGCGATATAAAGAATCCATCCAGAATAACAATATCGAAGCGTGGTGGTGACGCAGTTTCTACTTTCTTTTCCAAAATTTTCATCAAAACAGATTTTTAAGTTTTACAGATTTTTCCGTCGATATTACACATAGACATAGGGACCGGAGTCACAGGGTATGTCATAACTAGTGCGATGTCGACACCGTGCTCCATTGATATGCCAAGCATTCGGCCGAATAAATCTCTCTGCATTCTTATCTCCTGCACTTTACCGTTGATTGTTATTTTTTTTTTTTTTCAGAATCTGAAGAAAAATTGAGTATAGCACTTCTTTTAAAAGGTCTTTCAAATCTCTGGGGGTCTTCCGAACATTCCGTAATAAATCTTTCACGTAAGCAGTTGCCGTTTTTTTCAACATTCAATAAAAAATGGGCCGTAGAATCCTTTGCTGCTCTTCCTGTAGCAATATTGAAAAGAAGATCTTTGTTAAGGCTCTTGTCGAATGGGTTCATATTCTTTTTAACTGTCTTCATGAACGTATCCACGCAGACCACATGTTTTCTCATTTTATTAGCCTCCAAGTCTAATGTGACGTCTTGAGTCTTTGTCAAATTTATTGCCTGCAATACATAAGATATTATCGTTGACCGAATAGCATGACTTCTTGCCCAACGTTGACGAGCAGAAATGGAATTTGTAAAGTGTGAGACTCCGGTTAGTCTTCTTCCTGCATCGGCATTAATTGTTTGTTCCAGTATAAGATCTATGGGCTGTCTGGAGAAAGGTTTTTCAGTTCTTTTAATTCCAAATGAGCCTCTCTTGAACTCTTCTACCAAGCCGGGATGTGTATTTTCGACGTTTCGCAAGTTTTCATGGTATTTCACTAGCCAACGGGCGTAATTCGGCTGATTCAATATGAAAAATAAGTTTGAAATCTTCGGCAAAATGTATTTGTACAATTCAAAATCTGCTGTGCGGATGCTTCTGGATAACATTTGATAGTAGTTAACGAGATTTGTGTAAAGTAGATAAAATTGTGCTGTCTTCCCAAATTCGCCGGTGGTCGTTTTTTCTCTATATTCAGAGTATTGTTCCATTAATTTAGAAATTGGTCCACCATCGTTTACCGCGGTACAATCTCTTGTTTTTTGCATTTGTTCTAGTTCGAACTTCATATCTTCTGAAATCTCGATGGACTCATGCTCCAGAAATGTCTCGAAATGCATAATATGAAATCCCAATGAAACAATTTGGTGTAGTCGCTTGCTTCGATTAAAGGCTTTACCAGTAGTAAAGCCATTCACTGAACCATGAGCTAACAAATCACTCTCAACCATTATGTGCGATAGACCACATTCGTCGATAACTTTGCCAACGGCTTTAAAAAATGCCAGCATAATATGGAATTGACCCATGTGGATAAAGATATTATTGAATAGTGGTGCTTCCAACGATTGAAGCTGGAGAGCTATTTTAGAAATAGCTAAATCATAGGTTACTTGTATATATCTTTGTGAACATTCTTCAGCAATTTTTTTGCTTTCATGCAGGGTGTGTAGCACAACAGAGTTATCAGTCGGAGAAAGATTGATCGGAGTAAGGTATGCAATTTTCTGATTTGAAGTATTATCTTCATAGATTTGGCTGTTGAATCCTACCCACATGGGCGAATTCGGTATTTTAAAAGCATGTAAAAAGATCCAGAGCAAATCTTTTTTAACTGCTGATGCTAAGCTGTCCAAATAATCTTCCCTTCTATTGCTATCTAATGGCAACAAACAGTTGATGAATCGAGGCTTCTTATGGTATGGTGTTATGTCTGGAGTGATTGCGTCAAACGATCTTCTTTTCCTCACGGTCGTATTTTTGGCAGGTATGGCTAAAGATGTTTGTTCATCCGTATCTTGAAAATCCTCAAGGATAGGATCCTCCAACAATTCATCGTTCTCTTGTCCGGATATTTCAGCTTGTGGTAATTCATCAGATATATCTACCGATTCTTCGCTGTTACAAGGTTGGGAAAACTGGAAGATGATCCCTACTGTATCGTGCAGAGTATCTTTGCCACTGCTGGTTTCAACGAACTTATCAAAGTTATCGAAAGCAACCCCTGTACAGAGATTCGGATTTAGCGATACACCAGCTGGGCAGACCTGGGAACGTTCGGTCGCAGCAAAAGTCAACTCTGTTTTAAGTTCTTCTACCACGGTGTAACTGCAGCAATGTCCGTACTTATTTATAATGTCGACTATTTTTCTGCTGCTTGTCAAACTCTTCAAAGTCAATCTAAGAGCCATGTGTTTTGACGTTTTTACTTCTCCATTTTTCACGACATAAATAATATCTTGAGCCAATGAATCGCATTTTTTCAAACGATTAGTACTGGTTTTACGTCGCTGATCAGAACCACACGTTAGAGTGACCAAGAAGTCATGCAATGATTTTGGTACCGAACATTCACCATTTATAATGTCATCAGTCGTCAAATCCTTCGGTAATTGATTCGTCTTCATATTTAGTACTTTTCTTCTCAATACCAATGCGGCTTGTTGCAATAAATGATCTTCTTCTAATGACGAGAACATCGCATCATTCAGGTCACTCTGTATACCACCTGCTGGAACAACTATTTTATTTTTACGCAGCGTTATTATTTTAATTTTATTACGGAAGCTTGTTTGTATTTTGTGCTCCAAATGTTGCTGAGAATACGAGGCTTCATCTTCTACAAATTCCGCGACCGTTTTATCTTCTAACATATCTCTGAACATTGAGCACAACGTTGACAGCATAATACTATTTCCGTTCTTCACTATTTCAGTCTGTATGTACAAACATAGGTCATCAAAAGCTTCTTCATAAATTGACTTCTTAATTTGCAAGAGAGTATTACTTTTTGCTTGCACAGCAGATATACATTTATTCTTGTATTCAACTCTGCAAACCGCATGATAAAACAATTCTTTGCATGTTGCACCTTTTTCCTCCAATATTTGCAAAAACTCAGTATCGTCAATTTGAAGTGCGTCTGTTTTGATGTTATGAAATGTAGAAATCGTGGATTTACAAGTACGTTGTATTTTTTTATGTAGGGTTCTCCGCTCTCGATTGCAAAATATACATGCCGTAGGATTATCTTTCGATTCGAGCTCCGCTATGAGATCCTGCGATGATTCTGATGTGAAATTCTCATCTTGCGAAATCGAAGGTTGAGGGCGGTCATCCTCATTCGACTCTCTCCCTGTAACGACGTGTGCTGTTCGCGATATTTTTTTGATATTGCAGTGAAGCTTTTATAACAGGATATATGGTAACCTTCTAAATTATCTGGGGTAGACGGCAAACTAATTTCATGATGCTTCAATTTGTGCAAAGTTCTGATTATTAGACTACTTTTACACTTAAACAATGTTACTTCAGTAAAAAGCACGATTTTCTCATCACTTTCTACGCTGCAAATTACACAGCCCTGCTTTGATGGAGCCATTTATTCATATTCTTATTGAAAATCACAAAGAAACTACTCTAAACGATGCGTGAACTAAACAAGCAAACAAACAAACCAAGTGAACGAAGCAGGATTTCATGAGAGTCTGATGAAGGTATAGCAGTGACTGATAACGAAGATCAAGAATTGTGAAGGAATAAAAAATAAATATTACACCTATAAAAAATCTTGAATAAAAAATAAATATCACACCTGTAAAAAAGAAAAATATGAATAAATTTTTATCATCTTCATATGTATGAAAAACCAAAGGGTACACCTTGCCTAATATCAGGAATAATATTCTACATAATAATTATGACGGGCTTGCAATTATAGTATTTCGTACTCCTTTAGCATGATATACAAATAGATAGTTTAATTACCCATCTTATTCTTTGTTTGTGACGATTCGGTTGTACCGTATATGTATAAATAACGAGAAACGTCAAAATGCAGCGAGCGCGTATGTTTTATTTGGTCTGTTGTACGCTATCCCCTCCACGGCGCCCGGCTCCTACATCGCTCGTCCCGCGCGCTCCTCAGCTCGCTGCGGCTGCCCACATTTTTCACGAAAATTACGGAACTTCGAAGGGTTTTTTCGACATGATGACAACAGCATTGTGATCTGGCATTTTTACGAATATTATGGATAAATAATACACTGAATTAAGGAAAAAACGCCAGACGTTATACTTTGACTTGAAAATAATTATTTTTTTAACACCTATAATAAGGTCTGCCAATAGTTTAACAAGGAGATAGCGGTCTGTCAATTCTCATTTCATAATCAGGAACATCAATGATGGATCGTATGAAAAAATTGACTTTTATACTATGACTTGAAAATCCTATTTTTTCACTTGCCTCAGGTGAGAGAACGCAGCGGCTGAGCGGTCTGGCATTTACGGTTTCACATTTGGGGGGACCTATTCCTAAGTATAAACAACCATTCAGGTTTTATGAAATGACTTGGCCAAATCCGTCGCTGGCTCTTAGACTATTAGTAAATGACCGAAGATTTTGACCTCCATAAATCAACTGTCACCGCTGACGATGAACTGTTCGCGAATTTCAATGAATATGTATTTAACTACATTGTCTATTGGAGACTAGAATCTTGTCTCGTACTGAATGTAAAGAGAGTTTGTAAATCCAAAGGATAGAAAATTAGTTGGAAGATTCATCTTATGGCAATTATTATCTGAAGCACAATATTACAAAGAAATGAATAACACGAATATATGTATACATTATAAGGCCCATTCGTAGTCGCCCACCTCCTATACAATGTGACACATTTCGATTATTATCCGAGCCCAGGCGTCAAAAAGGCAAAAAAGGCCAATGCTGCGCGAATTCAAATTCAATTCCGAACACATACGTCCAAGAAAATGTTCGGTTCATGCGAAAATAGAGTCTACAGATGGTTTTTACATTTTTCGTAATGTAATGTTTTTTGTAACAATGTAAAAACCATCTCTGGTCTCTATTTTCGCACGAAACGAACATTTTTTTAGACGTATGCGTTCGGTATTGAATTTGAATTCGCGCAGCGTTGGTCCTTTTTGTGTTTTTGATGCCTGGGCTCGGATAATAATCGAAATGTGTCACATTGTATCAAAAGGAGGTGGGCGACTACGGATCGGCCTTAAAAATGCGTTGCGGACCTAATGCATTGTTGTTACATCAAGTAACTTCCATAAGTAGAAATATTAAATTTCTTACCTGCTAAAAGCAACACCTGGCATTTACCCTGAGATCCGTCAGCCAACTCTACTGAATACACTTTTTTGTCATACTGTTCGTCACGATTGAAATTTTTGATTGATGTGATGTTTACGATGCTATATTTTTTATTTTTAGCAAAGAACACGTACGCCCACATCTCGACACTTGAAATAATTTTTAAACACAATCTCACAAGTCCACGTGCTCTCGTGAGCGCTTTACTACTTGTCTCCGCATATACTGTGTCGTGCTCGCTGCACGTCACCGATGCACGTATACCACCACGAGCTTTCCGAATCAAGCGCGCCTCGGTGCTGCAGTATATGAGTCAGTCCCTTCCCCAGAAAACGTCCCTGTTTATTGCGCTAATCGAGCGTGCTCTACCGCGTAAGAACCGAATGTGAACACGGACGCGTCGGTTATAATTTCAACCTGTATTCTATTCATACATTTTTTAGTGTACTGTAAATGATAAAGTAGTGCTATGCCGAAAAGAACTCGAAAAGGATACTTAGATCCTAATCCGGAGGAACCAATTCCTCGGAGTACAATGTACTCTAAAGGGTATAAAACGGGTCGCAGATTAAGTTCGCAACCTGATTTGGTGAGTATACATTAGAACGTATGGGCAATTCCTCCTCAAATTGGCCAATGAATATAACCACGTACAGTCCGACCCCTTAATAGTTCCGGGCAGGGATGAGAGGGGAAGAGTTTTTCCACGAATCGGTATACCCCCACCATGTACCTTGCCAGCGAGACTTTTGCACTTATCTCTCAATAGTTCCGACCGCTTTACACATTCGCTTTATGACAATGTAAGCCAGCGTATAGACTCTGCGTTTTCTTATACTTCGAAATACGTATGGAATGGAGTTTCGGCTGACGGAACTATTGAAAGGTAGTTACACAAAATCCGAGTCCATGGTCGCTCGTCTGAGTAGTGGGGGAAGCAGTTCGCACATCAAACTGGGGAAGCGGAACTATTGAGTGAGGCACTATTGAGAGGTCGGACTGTATTTTTAAAATCGATCAAAACTTTCTTCCGTGGAATATGTGTGGAAAAAGTCGGAATTATTTTTTACGGAAGTTATAAGGTAATAAGGTAAATGTACATATAATGGAACAAAATCCAGGCGAGCTTTGAATTTTTATTCAATTTAAAGCGAAATGTATGAAAAATACCTAAGCTTTTTGAATTATATTGTAGATAAACTATTAATAGATAGAAAATTGATTTTTAAAACTTTTCTTGTTAGATGAATTTTATTTTATCAACAATTATTACAATGGCCTACTCGTCCCCATTATAGAACACGTTTTTTTTTACCATGTCCCACTGTTTCATCTCAGAATGTACCTATTATGAAACAAATTTCAAACATGATTACTATATGAGCCTAAGGATTTTGTTGAATAATCAAAACGTCTTTTAATGAAGAATTAATATTTTTTATTAATACAATTAACGACTATACACTTTTTTTTTATGAATGTAATCACTTTGATAATAGTCAAAACTTAGTGAATATAATATAAAAGTATATATTTATTTAGCACACTTAGAATAATTTCCTAAAAGAATATGAAAATAAAACATTTACTTAGAATCGAATAAACTTTTCAGAAATTGAACAAATTTATAGCGATAGTGAACAAACAAAGCAATTAAATAAAACTTTTGATTTAAAATAATTAACACTTTTCAGATTTTATCTTTAATGCTATTTCTTTCATTTTCTCGTCTAATTTCTTTTTTTCTGCAGCAATTTGTTTCTTTTGTTCTTGCAACATTTTTTTCTTAGCAAGTTTTTCCTCTTTCTCTTTTTGTTTCTTTTCTTTGTCTTCTTGAATTTTTAACCAAGCTTCAGACGTCCCAACTGCTGGCATTTTCTTTTTTCCTTTTTTGTCTAATCTGATTTTTTTAGCTTTTGACAAATATTTTTCAGGTAAAGTAAAAACTTCATTGAACACTTCTTTTGGATCAAGATCAGTTTCTAAAAAAAATTAACCATTATTATAAGTAATCACATAATTTTTTATGCAAACATTTTATTTTTTTGTTATAAGTATATAAATTTACCTCGATTTTAATTGACGTTATAATTTTCTTTATCATTACTATCAGTTATTTTGATATCTGGAATGAGTAAAAAGCTGAGTCTTTGCGGCAGGATATCCCCTCTCGGCTTTAAATAACACCCAATTTACTATGTTTTCTTCTTCTTCGGCCGATAGAATGGTGCCTGGTCCAGACTTCTTATGAAGGGTGTCAGGATTACGTTGTTTTCTACATAGAGTAGCAGGAGGTATGTTGAAGGTTCTTGCTACTGCTCTCAAAGAATCACCTTTATTCAACGCTTTTAGAGCTTCACTTACATCTTTTGCTGAGTAATTTTTCTTCTGACACTTATTTGAGTTTTTTTTTCTGAGCTTTTTGTTATTTTTTGTTGATATTTGGCTTTTGCAGCCTGTTTTCTTTACTGACTTGCCCATACTAAAGTTTGTTATCAGAAATTTGGAGGTTAGTTACGCATTCTGAGATTATATGAAGAAATAAGTTGTTCTTACCTACCCAAAAATGCCTATGTATAATGTATATAGATTATAGATATTATCCTGAGAAAAATACCAACAGCGATAAAATTAATATAGTTTTAACTATTACTGATTTTTGTTACAAAATAATAACACTCACCTTGCGTTCCATCCAATAGGTACACTCGGAGAGAATGTGCTCGTAATACATGAAACGGCCGTCGGCGCTGTTTCATAATTCCGGACTGTTCGAATATTTTTTACCCGATTGTGAAACAGCATAATTAAAAATATTTTTCATTGAAATTCAAATATTATCTCATAAATTATAGCAAATATAATGTCTCAACTTCGAAATGAGCCATACAAGAATCTTCAAAATAATTTAATTTTCTAGTAATATTAAATATAACGACTTCGTGCGACAAGCCATTTCGTCTCAGTTTGCATGCATTCTTTCTAATCTCGCGACATTATGTACCGAAAAGCTAAATTTTCTTCGTATAAATTAAATGTATTTCAGTTTTCTCGGATATTTGTATAATCTTTAGACTTTGAGGAATAAATTAAATGTACTTTCTTATTTTGATGCATCAAAAATAATAAGTTTGATTAATATAAAGTCGAAAGTGTTCCACAAATGGGACTGTGTTCCATTATATGTACATTTACCTTAACTCTTGTTCCAAAATGAGCGCATGATCCGTAGGTGAACGAAGTATTGCTAGACGAGTATGGAGGTACCG
Organism: Tenthredo notha; assembly: GCA_914767705.2. NCBI lineage: Eukaryota > Metazoa > Arthropoda > Insecta > Hymenoptera > Tenthredinidae > Tenthredo > Tenthredo notha. The sequence continues at coordinate 2,363,679 of OU611923.1, read as the reverse complement.
AATCGTTTACAATTAATGTATTTGATGATGAGCAACAAACATCCAGTGCCTACGTAATACAAAATGAATCTACATCCGAGGTAAGAGATATTTTTTTCAGCATTATTATTCTTTACATTTCAAGGCAGCCAATGATTCATACGTGCCCTGTTATCCAATTCTGATTTGCGGAAAAAAACGCGATAGTTATCACTAAACATCTATGTTAACATTTAGGTGTATACATATATTTAGAAATTGATAATTCAATATAGGTTAAATATAATTTATGAATATTCAGGATTTATGTTAACAACTATGAGGTCTTCTACGCTGGCATTCATGTTAACATTTATCTAAAAATATAGTTGGCATATTTTTTTTTTTGCGCGCATATATGTTTTACATGTCACATAGTAGATCATCTCTGAATGTTAATCAAATAATAATCTTATTGATGCTTATTGTGATATTGATTCTTTCAAACAGGCACTTACGATTGCAGAAACCATTGGAGGGATTATAGCAAATAGCACGAATAGCAATGATCTCGATACCATGAACGACGACGAAACAGAAATCTGTTCCGGAGAAATTAACTACGAAATGCTATTTGAGGTATGTTGAAATACTTCGCAGGGAATATAGTGACTTTAATCAATAATCATAAACTTATATTTCACATAACAATATTGATGGACAACGATAATTCCGATCAACAGACATTTAGTGTGCACTAAGGGTCAGATAATTACTTTTCCTCACTGTGTTGGGCATTAACGAGCATTAAAAAATGTTTCATTTTACAGCAGAGCCGAACTTTCTTTGCACATAAACGACTGCTTATACTTTAGAAAAAATATAAATCTGTTTCATTTGTAGGAGGGACGTGTTTATGCCACCAGTACTCCAAACGAAGACATTAACAATGACCATTGTAATGGACATGATTCCACGGAACACAATACGGATGATGAAGATGTAAGCGACTAATACGTTTGGGTGATTCCAAGATATTGGGTCTTTTGGTGTCTTTTGGAAAAAAAATAGAAAAGACGGAAAAATATGATCTTTTAGAATGATGATAATCATAACGTAGAGTGTGTTCTATATGGTACACTGAATTTCAAATATGAAATGTTCTCAGAATTCAAGAAATTTGAGTTCAAACACCAAAATTGTCTCTCCCCTGGCATGTCCCTCCGACAAATTTGTTAATTCCGGTAGCAATATTTGGTGACTATTCCAATAAATTACAATAAACAATGGACTTTCTTATAGCTGCATCAACGTATAATGTTATTTCAGTATTAAATTCATTTTATATTATTATTTTTCAAAATATTCCATATTCCGTTTTGTCCTGCACTTCCGACGTCTCCTCCCCTGGCATTTTTCTGGCCGTTATTTTGAACAAATAAAATCAGCTTGCCTATTCACACTTTGTCTGCATCGTAAGAGTTTGGCACAAAGTTGTCGTGTTGTGACGGGTGAGCGCCCTCGCGCCTCCGTTTTTCAGTTAGCGCGGAGAAACCGCCGCGTTCGGGTCAGTGTTGGAGTGATCCCCGTATCTACCCTGGTAAGTCGTACGTCGCAATCAGTTATCTATTTATTTCAATTCTAGGCATCATGTATTCTAATATGTGCACTAGTCACCCTGTTTAAATTTAGAATCTAAAAAATAATTTGTTTCTATACTATTAACGATTTACCGCTGAAACATCTCTCCCCTGGCATATCTCCCCTGGCATGACAATATGCCAGGGGAGATACAAAATGACCAGGGGAGATACGTATACAGTACATTACTGATTATAGACGACGATTTAGAACATACTACCTCCAGTTTTCTTGTTTACGTGATATGGACGAATACTATAACCGGTATTATTGACATTCTTACTGATATTATTGCAGAAAATGGCAAACCGACAAAAATTGACACGGGAAGAACGTCTAGAAAAGAAACGACAGGCCGAAAGATTACGATATCAGCGCATAAAAAATGACGCGCAAAAATACGCGGAGCAAAAACAAAAGGAAAAACAGAAATACATACGAAAAAAGGAAAAAGGAATTATAAAGACTGCAAACGACATGACACCCAGAGAGCGACGTAAGGCGAGAAAGATTTGGAGGGAAAAAGCTGTGAAACGAAGAAGGCGCTTAGCACTCCAAAACATTTCTCAGGCACACTTAACACCACCGAGCTCTGACAATGAAGCACCGAAAAATCTTGACGGAAGAGCGATAGCGGCTAAAAAAAAATCGGAACGGGTCAGAAGATCGAAAAACAATATCATTAAGAAGCAGGATCGAAAAATCGCTCAACTACAAACTAAAGTTGAGCGATACCGAAAGAGGCTACAAAGATTGAAGAAGACACCAGCAGCACTTACACCAAATTCGAAGGTAGACAAATTGATTGCTTCTCCCACTTCGAGACAGACGATAAAGAAAAAATTATTGTTTGAAGAGGTATTGAAACAGCAATTGAAGAGCAACTTTTCGACATTAGGAACGGACAAAGAGAAGAAAATTTTCAGACGAGTCATCAGTGGACGATTAGTTAAAAAGTACGGAATTTTGCAGGAGGAGAGAGACATAAGACCTCTGAGGAAGAGAATAACCAAACTGCGATTGACAGATCAGAAACGTCAAATTAGGAAAGACAAATTATGCTTAAAACTACAGAGACAAGTGACAACGTTTTTCGAAGACGACTCCAACAGTCGTGTCTGTCCGGGTAAGAAGGATTTCGTGAAAAGAAAAGGTGTACGGAAAACGAAGCGCGTGCTACTAGATACACTATCTAATCTGCATAAAAAATTCAAGGAGAGAGAGCACGTTCTGATATCTTATTCGGCTTTTTGTAATTTGAGACCGTTTTGGGTGACTTTCCCACGCTGCGATAAACGAGATACATGCCTCTGCATAGCTCATGCGAATATTGACCTAATACTGGCTGGTTTATCGCAAGCGAAGATTATATCTGTTAGGAATCACCAAGGCCTACTGGAGGAAATCTGCTGTGATCGGTACAACGAGAAGTGCCTTTCCCGCGAATGTCAGAACTGTCGAAACAAGGGGCTTCAATACAACGAATTTGACAACTCTGTTCCCATAATGTACAAAAAATGGCTAAGTGCGACAGAAGAAATAACCGATCCGAAAACTAAAAAACTCCGTAAAGTGACGAAGTATACTAAAAAGATATTCCAGAGTTCTCCTCGTGAGGTCATCAATCAGTTCGAATCTGATTTGAAAACTTTTTTGCAGCATGAGTTGAACATCTGGCATCAATATCAAACTATGAAGGCACTTAAAGCAGCACTCACGGAAAAAGACTGTCTCATACACATGGACTTCAGTGAAAATTATCAAAGTAAATTTTCAGAAGAAATCCAATCATATCATTTCGGAGGCTCGCGTCTGCAAATAAGCCTTCACACGGTTGTAGTCTATACCAGAGATGCAACAGAAAAGTCCGGAGTGAAAACTGATTGTTACTGTACAATGGCTAAAAACTTAGCACATTCTCCTGCAGCGATTTGGGCACATTTGAAGCCCATACTTACGGAATTGCCTGCTAGTGTCCAAAACCTGCACTTTTTGAGTGACGGACCCGTTACTCAATATCGAAACAAAACAATGTTTCACCTGCTGGCAACTACTTTGAAAGACTTCTTTCCGAACCTGGTTGAGTTCAGCTGGAATTACCATGAAGCGGGACATGGTAAGGGTGCTCCTGATGGCGTTGGAGGAGTAGTGAAGAGAACAGCGGATGAACTTGTGGCTAGAGGTACAGATATAACTTCATTAAATGATTTAGCGAGTTCCATCGAAAAAAGCTGCCCCAACATTAAAGTTGTCATCATCTCCGACTCTGAAATCTCAGAAAAAGAAGCCCTGGTTCGCGGAACAGAGAAAAATGTTAAAACTTTTGCTGGCACTTTGAAAGTACACCAGGTTGTTGGAAGTATTTTTTCACCCAACAGATTGACAATGAAGACACTGAGCTGCTTCTGCAAGTTGAATTGCAGTCATTATAGTATTGGAACTCTTACATGTACCCCTAGTAGAACCGATACTCATCTTCATGTGCAAGATGTATACGAATCAGAATCTGAGTCCGAAATCGTACCACAACCCTCTACATCTCATAATGAGAGACAACTACAAAACGGTGACTTCGTTTTAGTCAAGTTTCTATTGAAAAAAAAAACGGAGTACCGTTACGTGGCTATCTGTACTGGCGTTGAAGAAGATGACGAGATTCAGGTCAACTTTTGCAAAGTCAGTGACAAAAAGGGTTGTCTGTTCAAAGTCAAGGAGCAAGACATTTCGTTCATTACAAGAGACCAGATTGTGGAGATACTCCCGACTCCAAATCTCACACTCAAAGGGCAAAGAATGTTTTATACATTCAAAACATCAATTGATGTCTTCGAACAGGCTTGAACCAAAAATGTAATCAATAATTTTCAGTTCTAGTGAACTCATTTTCATCTCGAATATTTTGATTAGGCTAAGAATATGTTCATTTCATGATTAAAAAAAGTCGCTATGATAAGTGTGATAAGTGATATATATATATATATATATATACTCTATCCAATAAGGTACGTACTATCATAATTTTGATCTCAAATATCTTTTATTAAGCTAAGAATATTTTCATTAGGTTAAGAAAGTCACTATGATAACTGTGATAAGTAATATACTCTGTTTAAACAGTTAAGAATTATCCTAATTTTGATTTCAAATATCTTTTATTAAGCTAAGAAAATGTTCATTAGAGGTTAAGAAAGTCACTATGACGACTGTGATAAGTAATATGCTCTGTCTAAAAAATGACGTATTATCCTAATTCCAATTTCAAATATTTTTCAGTAAGCTAAGAATATGTTAATTTTACGTTAAGAAAGTCAAAGAAGTCACTATGATAATTATAATAAGTAATATACTCTTTCCGAACAGTGACGGACTATCCTAATTCGAATCTCGAATATTTTATGAGCCAAAAATATGTTGATGTTATCTAATAAAAAAGTCTGGGCACCATGTCTTTATCATACAAGATTATTAAATACAGGGTGACCCAAAACTCCCGCACCACCTTGCACGGGCAGGTTCCTTATCGAATTCTGAGACGAAAGTTCCTGTACGAAAACTCTCTAAGGCCAACTGTTCTAGAGATATTAAAAATCGCAATTGACCAATCAGAGCGTCTCTCTATGACCATAACTATGGAGCGAATGATCTGGACCGCTAAAACTATGGAGCGGTTGACCTAGACGGCCGATAACTATGGAGCGAATGACCTGGACGGCTAAAACTATGGAGCGGGTGACGTGAACGGCCAAAAACTATGGAGCGCACGACCTGGAACGCTGAAACTATCAAGCGGTTGACTAGAAAGACGCTCTGATTGGTCAATCGCGATTACTAATAACTCAAGAACCGTCGGTCTCAGAGAGTTTTCGTAAAGGAACTTTCGTCTCAGAATTCGATAAGGAACCTGCCTGTTCAAGGTGGTGCGGGAGTTCTGGGTCATCCTGTATATATATTCGTATTTTGGAGTCTTATATTGTATTGAATCCATGAGTCACAGTCTCTCCCCTGCCTGTAAGTCTCTACCCTGCACGCCAAATCTCTCCCCTGGTCAGTGTCTTTCCCCTGGCACATTGAAAAGTCATTAAAAATAATAAAAGTGTCTCGCCCTTCCGTAGGTATCATAAAGAGATTGTCAATATTCTAGTAGATTCAAAATTTACCGTAATTATTACATTTTTTGCTTTGCCAAGAATGTTAGGATCTGAGACCCAATATCTTGGAATCACCCGTTTATACAGAATACTTCGTTAATATATTGATGAGGTGCATTTAGACAAGTTTGACATCAATAATTGTAATAGCGATTGAGAATTTACGGATATAATCGATGTGCTGTCATAATAATTCCTACATATAGTAGGCGTTGAAGTACTCTGAAGAGGTTATTTACGGTCGCACCAGACCTGTGTCAAAATAGTGCACTGACAGGTGTAGAAGAAATGGCGAAAGTACAACACTTTATATTTCAAGTACTTACTAGCTGCTATAAAGTCCTAATATTTTACTTCGTTGTTCTTCGTTAATATTTTTAGCCACTTCGTATCTCCAAAAAATTTGGCTTTCAGAAGCTTGATTTCACTTAACTGATCTTTTTGAGGGGCCACGAAACTATTATTCATTGTCTCGATTGTTTTAATAGCGTCTGAACCAACACGTGTTTTAGTTGCAACTAAATTCGGCTGGAGTGTCTCTTCCAGTTAGTTCAAGTCGATGCCGATCGGTTTGCCATTCAAATATTACACCGCTTGGTACAATTTTAACACCGGATCCGGTGTCAAAGATAAATAGGCGGATTTTCAACGCCGTAAAGGACAACTAAATTACATAACATCGGTGCCATGAGAAAGTTACACCAAATGTCGCAATATTAAAGACTCCTAACGATGTACCTGTAGAGCATCATCGTCTCCGGTGTCAATTACGTTCCAAAGGGTGTTACATTTCTACAGTGACTAAAAACGGTGTGGCGCCAATAGAAATAACACCAGATTTTGAATTAACAACATGTACTGGTGTTTTTTTACCTTGTAGCTGGTGTCAAAATCAACACCGATTTTTTTTGACAGCGAAGACCGGACCGTTTGACACCGCAAGATTTCTAACAGTGTATGACAGTACCTCGATTATCCCAAAATTATCAAATGTTATTACACTTATTGTTACCAAATTTTTATTCAGGTATCCTCTTGCAAGGTTTCGTAATCTCAATACTGCACCATGAAACCTCATTCGTCGTCACTTACTAGAAGAATGAAATTGTAAACACCGGACCAATGTATAGGCAGTATTATTTACTCAACTATAACTTACATCAAACTACTTGAGGTTATTCATAATTATATTCAGTTAATTATAAGCACATTTTACTTTTTACAGATAAATGAACCGGGTTGCCGTGATGACCCTCATGATCCATACTTGAACGAAGCTATTTGTGAATGTTCAACGACTACACGAGGGGAAGCTATGATGATGTGTTTGGCGTTGGAAATGCGACACTCTTTAAGTTGGGTTGCGATCCGAGATTTATTGAAAATGATCAATACACTTACAATGCGAGATTCGGTTCCAACGACCCAATATAAATTGATGAAATATTTCGATGTTAAGAAAAGTTCATTCAAATATCATTTGTACTGCCCACATTGTGAAAAGTACATGGGGGACCGATCGCAAATACAAGATGAACACGTGAAATCATGCCCCACATGCAGCTCTGAATTCAAGATGAATAGCATGACGTCCTTTTTTTTGACTTTGAACTTCCGTTCGCAAGTAGCTGAGCTTCTAAGTAATCCTGAAGTTGTGGAGAGCCTTGGGTATCGGTTCAACCGACGAAGATCAATCAGCGATGCACTCGAAGACATCTACGATGGAAATGGCTACAAAAAGTTTTCTGCACCAGGAAAGATCTTGAGTAACAAATGGAACTTGCCATATACCTTCAACACCGACGGATGCCAAGCCGCAAACTCGAGTTAATTAACTATTTGGCCGATTTACGTAATGATCAATGAGTTACCCCCTGAACTTAGAGCAAAACATATGCTTCTCGTAGGTATTTGGGTAGCCAAGAGTGAGCCAAACATGAATCTCTTTCTTCAACCATTCATAGACGAGGCAAATTCTCTATCAAGAATAGGCGTAACGTGGAAACACAGTAATGGAGAAATGATCAACAGTAAAGTTATTCCACTGTGTTATTGTGTTGATTCTATTGCTAGGCCTGCAATACTAAATATGAAGCAGTTTAACGGTTACTACGGTTGTACTTTCTGTGAACACCCTGCCGAAAACGTTAACGGCCAACGGAAGTATACAATTTCTACAGAAGTTCCACCTGAGCGAACTAACGAATCAATTGTGCGAGATATGCTACTAGCTCATTCACGTGGCACATCCAGAGATGCTGTCAATGGTGTTTGGGGTCCATCGTGCATAATGAATTTGGATTATTTCGACATGGCTGACGGAATGGTTGCCGATGATTTGCATGGTGCTTTCTTAGGAGCTGCAAAACAACACACAGAGATTCTACTGACCTCACCGGGGGAGGAGTATTATATCGGCGATCCTAACACCCTTTCACTCGTAGATAAACGGTTGCTTTCGATCCGACCGCCAAATTGTATCACCAGAACTCCTCGAAGTTTGGTTGAAAGACGTATGTGGAAGGCATCTGAATGGCGATCATGGCTCATCTGGTATTCTTTCATTTGTCTTGACGGTGTACTTTCAAAAAAATACATCGAACACCTTGCCCTGCTGGTAACAGCAATCAACATATTTCTACAACGCTCAATTTCACCAGCAATGCTCACTTATGCTAGTCACTCACTCGTCCGATACGTTGTGCAATACCAAGAATTCTACAAAAAGTCAGCAATGACATTCAACATACATCTTTTGCTTCATCTTAGTAAGGGTGTAGCAAACTGGGGTCCTCTATGGACACTAGGGTGTTTCAAAAAAACTCGATATTTTTTTGTTCTTGCTCTCCGCCCAAAATATCGTAGAATATGTCCGAACAAATATCCTGTTAAAAGAGGAGCTCATAATTTCAATTTTAAGAGGTCCATCATCGAATCTGAAGTTTTGCCGTTTAAATAACACAGAAAAATGACTTTTTTACTTTACTTATTCTTGCAACCTAGGAAGAAATTTTTTTTTCATAAAGTCCATGACTATACATAGAAACTGCTGTTATTTGTCGCAACTATATGCGATATTCTAAATGCATACCGAAAGCGCGACCATATAGTACAACACCATGAATCTTCATCTGTGGGTATCACCTTATAGGCTTGATAATGTACATTGAAAAAGCATTGTTTTAAAGTTTTAGCCACCAGAACAACTTGATTTTTTTTTTCCAGAAAAATAGTTTTAATACTAAAAAATTTCGGACCACTTTTAGAAGCGCTCACCAATACCGAATTGGTCTTCAAGCGTTGACCCGAAAATTCTATCCATTCAATAACATTCACATCTTGACTGATATTCAATGGCAATGCGTCACAAAAATCTGCATAGTTAGTTAACTTGGTCAAAAGGGCATTCCGCGTCAGGCCATGAGAATATTTAGCGTAGGGAACAGTATTCGTGAAACGATGATTTAGTTGAAGTTGATGTTTTATAGCTATGGTTCTACAAACATTCACGCGACTGATCGAAACGCGGGATGTGATTTTTCCCTCTGTATGCTTACTTTCGTACCGCATTGAAGCCAGTTTCCATAGAGGACCCATTTGAGCCATAATGCGAGGGCAATGAAGTAAGAAGTGGTGTTTCGGCGTCAGAGAATTCGGAAATAATTCGGAAATTAGTGTCAAATATTCAGTGATCAACGTTCGCAATAAATCGTGAGTTGTCGATTGGTGTGCTCTGCTCAAAACAATTTTAATTATGGCTTTTAATTGTATAATGATTTGCCAGTGTATATTTCCCTCCGGAACTAAATCACCGATAATAAGTGGTAAATTTCAAACAAAAATGAACATTTCTGAGGAACTTATCGACAAAGAACCGCTCTTCAAACGTGCGAGAGTGATTTCAGGTGGTCTATTTGATTTGTCGTGAAAACTATAATGGAATCCATTAATTCTCGAATTGAGTACCTCCAAGGTAAATAATTTGACAATACATAAGGAGTAATGTAAAACCTTTGAAACGTCACGTGGACATATACCTTCGGCGAAATCATGCATTGGATCTACAGATTGGTTGAGAGTTGAATGAAAATCATCTAATTCGTGAAAAACATATTCCTCCACGATTCCTGTACGACTTACGTCATTTAGTGTTAAACCATACTCATAATTACAAACATCTCGCAAGATGCAGCATCGTTCATCAAAAGTGCTGTTAATTTTATCTCTTTCAACCAAACAAAACCTACACGGAAAGTTCGCTCGGAAGCACTCCACGAAGCCCAACATCCCATGCATACCAAGATTGTCACCTAATATTAATGCCAATTCAAAATACATCTGTGCATTTCCAATTGGAGTAGACACCGTTATACCCTGTGCTCTAAGAAATTTAAGTTCATCGATAGCTCGAGAAAAAATTATTTTGTTCTTGAACACTTTTCTGTCAATGGTATTAAATAATATGAAGAAGAAAATATTTTCCAGTTTCGACTGATATTCAACTGGCAAACAAGGTATACTCAGATACCACAGCACCACACTTTCCAATCCCAGCATGACTCCCGAGAGGATTGTTGTTTTCATAATCTTCAAAGTACAGGAACAGCGGTAAAACAATTTTATTTTCGAATGCCGACATTTTCTCTTTCCAAAATGAACCTTGCACAAAATTTGAGATTATGTCCGAATTTTCATGAAGACGTTGAAGGTAGATAGATAGATAGACATATACACTGAGTTTTCGTATCTGCGGGTCGCTTGTTGAATGAATTTGCGCTCATTTTATTGTGAATTAATTGTCAAGCGCATCAACAAGTGACCCGGAGATACGAAAATTCACTGTATATTTATGCCTTGGCAGACCTTGAGGCAAATTTACAGAGAAAGTATAATGGAAACGTAGAGCGTGCGATATGGAATATTAATACAAAAAAGAAAAGAATTACAAAAAAATAGAATATAAAATCAGATAAAAACAATATAAGTAAAATTACAATAGTAAATAAGATCCCACGAAAAACATCCAAAATGTAAAAAAAGCCGCTAAGTTTCCAGAACCCAAATTATCTCACAATAATAATTCACGAAAAACTTAGCGGCAGTCTCTGTCGTGATATCAGGAAAGCCTGCACAGCACTACGATCTTCCTGCAAGTATACGTTGTCAAGTCGGACCTCACTGTTTCGTGTAGTGATATCGAAACATCATTCCCAGAGCTACGTACCTGGCGGTCTCATTTTCATATTCATGTATACTACCGCAATTATAACTGAATTTACATTTGCCGGATTAACGGCTATACTCTTTTGCATGAAGCAGGAAATTTTGGATCCCAAAACTAGTCCCTAGAACTAGGTATTAGTCGTAGAAAATAGTTAAGTTATGGCGATTATGCATACTTTTAGTCAAGATACTTTTTCTTCCAATAACATTTGCATCATCCGGATATCAAGAAGATAACGGTAGATTGAGATGAATTACAAATTGATTTGATTCATGGTTTTGCCGAGTCTCTCGCAGCTATTTGGAGTCTCCTATGATGGACGACTCGAAATCTAGCGTTGATTCTTGGATGGACGGGTGGTTGCATTTCTTTTTTTCAAACAAACGCGATTAATATTCTATGGCATGCATAAGCGATTCAATCAACAAATATATGTGTCTCGGATATGACTTTTGCGAAGCTAGTTTCAGTTTGTGATAATACAGGGTGACCCAAAACTCCCGCACCACCTTGCACGGGCAGGTTCCCTATCGAATTCTGAGACGAAAGTTCCTTTACGAAATCTCTCTAAGGCCAACTGTTCTAGGGATATTAAAAATCGCAATTGACCAATCAGAGCGTCTCTTTATGACCATAACTATGGAGCGAATGATCTGGACCGCTAAAACTATGGAGCAGTTGACCTAGACGGCGGATAACTATGGAGCGAATGACCTGGACGGCTAAAACTATGGAGCGGGTGACGTGAACGGCCAAAAACTATGGAGCGCACGACCTGGAACGCTGAAACTATCAAGCGGTTGACTTAGAAAGAGGCTCTGATTGGTCAATCGCGATTATTAATAACTCAAGAACCGTCGGTCTCAGAGAGTTTTCGTAAAGGAACTTTCGTCTCATAATTCGATAAGGAACCTGCCTGTTCAAGGTGGTGCGGGAGTTCTGGGTCATCCTGTATACAGCCAGAAGAATATCGTTGCGCGTGAGTGTACGTGCGTATTAGGGTGTGGGCGCCTTCGGCCTTCGGCCTTCGGCGCCCCCACCCTAATACGTACGTGCACTCACGCGCAACGATATTTTTCTTTTCTTCATAGAGGTATTATACTTAAAATCCATACCGCAATAATGATGATCAACGATATGCTGGATAATGAGTATCGACGCTTCAGCGTTAGTATTATTCTATCTCAAATTGTATTTCGAAAATCATCCTATGTCAAACTGTGGCTGAAAACTATCCCATCTCAAAATGTGTTTTAAAATCATCCGATTTCAAATTGTATCGAAAACTATTCCATCTCAAAATGCGTTTTTATAAACACCATTCCTATACTATGAAACATTCGAATTATCAAGAGTTCGAATTGTCGAAGTTTTTCAGTGCGATTCAGAATTGAAAGATGTAAGAGGCCTGCACAGTGGTGTCAACCTGATTTCGAAGAAACGAAATGGATTCCTGCAATAGAATACTTTTTAAACGTATTCTGAGATAAAATGGTTTTCAATCACATTTTGAGGTAGGATAGTTTTCGACGATAGTTTGCGATGGGATATGATGATTTTCAAATCGATTTTATGATAGGATAATATTTCGAAAAATGATTTTTTTCTGAAATTTTTTTCCGACAAACGATTTTGATTTCACATTTTTTCTTTCTTTTCTTTTTATCATTTGTCAATTTGAAAGAATCCTAAATATTGTCAATGAGTTTCATTTTTTCGATTTTTGAGAGATTTCTCGGTGAAAGTTTCTTATGACTATCAATTATACATGTGTATATTTTCACTTTTCATTATTCTTTCACATTTCCAGATCAAAATAATGTTTTTTTGAATTTGAACCAATGACTGTATTCTGTATTCAGTACATATACGTATCTAAATTCTTACTTTTTGTTCTATAATTTTCTTATTGCTTTCAAATTGAAGATAAAATCTTTACTCGAGTTTAAACCTGGCTGTTTGGAAGCCAATGATGACATGTTGCCAGTTTAAAGTCCGGTGCAAAGTACTGCCGTTTTGAATCCAAGACCGAGGTATGTGACTTCTTATCCATTTTATCCAAGAATGAGATATTGAGTTCTGAGTTCAGCCAAAATGTGTACTTGTCCAATAGTAATCGGGTGTTAAAACCGATTCCACAGGCAACTGTAATAATAAGAACGAAAAAAAATAACGTATTGACTTTAATTAAAGTACGAGCAGTGGTTTAACGTTTATCTGTTTGATTTTAATGTTCTTTTCAATGTAATAGAGGTGATTTCTATAATAATGATAATGAGATTCATGACCTTGTACAGTATTATTCATTTCTAAGTTTTAAATTAGAAGTTTTTTCTTGCAATTATTCTTGAACTTATTTATAGTCGCTATGAAGCTATAGTCGCTCATACAGATCTTGCTGATGATCTACGATAGGGCTCGGCACATTCATTAGTCCAAAGAGCCAAAACTGTTAATTCATCTAACCCGTTCACTGGCACTAATCCTTTAAATGCCTTTTCTTGGATTTTGGTAGGTATGAGTGGGGATATGCAGGTATGAAAGGATCCGGATGGTTGGACGTAGTCTTTGTTGTCCTAAATAGACCACATACCCCTTAGTTGCTTTTATTTCTCCTGAACGTCGCCCCTACCATAGAAATTTCCGGTAAGGAAAAGTGACCGATTTCAAGTAGACCAAGGGGACGTACGGCCATAGGAATTGACACTTAGAGCCAGGTTGGCGCTGAGCACACGACGGTGCCGCTCCCTGATCTACTATGAACACACTTTAGTTTGATTTGAGATCTTCCTCAAGTAATAGAGTTTTCGGTTGGGAAAAATTGTGCTGCACTGGTCTGCACTGGTGTAAACCAGTGTACACCGTATCCTTAGATTTGCACTGTGCCGTGGATCCGGTATACACCGGTGCACATCAGTACAGCACAATTTGGCTCAACCGAAACCGCTATAAGAGCAGTTTGCGTGCCACCTGCTCGTTGTTGTGAGCGATTGACTCTGGTGAAATTTGAAAAACTTGGTCATCCTTTTTACCGGTTGCTGTCTTTTATGTAACGTTGTCTTGATTGATAATTACTGTCTCATGGTTGATGCAACCAATAAACTCACTTTCTAATCAATATGTTTATTATTTTCTGTGCTTGCGTAATAGTAATTAACATTATTGTATTCACAAAACACCAGTTTATGCTGCCGTAAATTGTAACTTAGCGGGGATCCGCCGCCGCCAATCTTGATAATAATCGATCTGAAAATGACGCACAATTTTTGAGCACACGACGAAAAAGGTGGTTGTTTGATCTGTATTGATTAAACGTTAGGCTATGACGACGAGGTTGACTCAGGTTCATATTAAATGAATGAAACTTATTTTTATTCTCGTACTTTAATCGGCACTTTGAGGTACTTTTTTTTCTGCTTCGCGGCCTATACCTTATTACATGAGTTTGAGATTCTTTTTCTTCTTAATTCTTTTAGGTGGCTATTGCTTGGGTTTTAGGTTATTAACTGTCATTGATTGATCGTGCATCAAGCATCGATTATATTATATAAATGAAATTATATGAGTGACGCTGTCCTCTGACGTCACTAGTATTTGTCGCGTGCGCCGCCATGTGGCCATTATGCCGTACCAACCACTTCGTTATTTCAATTAAATCTACCAACTGAGAAAGAGTTCAGATCTTGCTCAAAATCAATAGGGGGCTGGGAAAAGACGGCGAATACCTACGCTTAAAATTTCTATGGTGTACATGCCACTGTTCGACGGATATCGTGGTCTTTGTCTGCGAAAAAAAGTGAAAGAAGAAGAAGAAGATTAATTTTTTTGTGTTGTTTTGAACTTTTAAAGAATAATATCTCAAGATCCGTTTGACCGATTTCGTTAAGATTTGAACTACAGAGTCTACTTAGGTAGGTCTTTGAGCCGTGCAAATTATATCATGAAACTCTTTTCGCTTCCGGAGATATCATGCTAATCTTACATGCAATATCGTTATACCTGGATCCCCCGGGTAAATGATTCTTGGCTCGCGTTTCGCCTTACTTACCTTTAACTTAGCGGCGATTCGCTGCCGCGAATCTTGATAAAATATAATAGATAAAAATAAAATTAAAATTAAAATTAAAATTAAAATTAAAATTAAAATTAAAATTAAAATTAAAATTAAAATTAAAATAAAATAAAATATACATAGAGATACATAAAATAAAATAAAGGCTAAAATAGTTAACAATAAATGGTTAAGCGTTGATTAAAAGTAAAAGTAGCGTGCCAAGCGTGCGCGAGCGTCAATAATAAAACCGCGAAAAAAAAATGAAAATAAAAATATAGAGAAAAGTGGGAATACCCTCAAACGCAGCCAGCCAGGAAGGCGCTGGAGGACTCGGTATCTAGGGAAAATAAATACTCAAACAGGCGTCTTTTGAAGGTGCCAATGGAAGGAGCGGAGGCAATATCAGCCGGTATGGAATGCCAGAAGTAGATAGCAGTAAGGAGAAAAGAGTTTCTATATATACAAGTCCGATGAGTCGGTGTGTGGAAAACCGCAGTAGCGGCCCGGCATGAGGGACGAGAGCTACCTGGCCTGTAGCGAGTAAAAAGCTCGGACAAGTAAGCCGGCACCACACCCAGCAAGACGTTGTATACCATTATCCCTAAAAAATAGTGGCGCCTCATCCTCACTGAAAGCCATCTCAGCTGCCTGCGGTAAGGGGTGACATGTTCTTCGCGACGCAAATCAAAGATAAATCTAATAGCGCTATTCACGAGTCTCTGAAGCACGAGGGTAGCCACGTCAATTCGATTAATAAAAGTACCACTACCCTGGATTAGAACTTTGGACTTAGCTAGGTTTAGTTGAAGTCCATTTGATCGCGCAAAATCAGCAATAACACCTACATCGTGGGTAATCCTCGCAATGCCATCGATAAGCTCAGAGGGAGGGCACGAAAGATAAATCTGCGTATCATCAGCAAAGGTGAGATGCTGAGAATGCCGCAGTTTGGCTCCAATGTCATTAATGAATAAAGAGAACAGAAGAGGACCGAGGACAGACCCCTGAGGAACCCCGGATGACATACCCAGCCAAGCTGAGCAAGTACCCTGAGCATCCACAACAGCCTGACTGCACCCAACCAGGTAAGAGAAAACCCAACGAAGGGCACTCGCAGAAAAACCAATCCCTCTCAGCTTCTCAAGCAAGCGAAGATGTGGCACTGTGTCGAAGGCTTTGCTGAAATCAAAGAGAACTAAAATAGTGACGCATCTCTCATCTACACCCCGCCTGATATCGTGGCAAAGACGCAACAACGCCGTTTGAGTGTTAAACCTCGCTCGGTAACCCGACTGCCGTGGATCTAAGATATTATGCTCATTGACGTACGACAAGATTTGTCTATGAACAACCCTTTCAAAAAGTTTGCTTAGCTCACACAGGTTAGCTATAGGCCGGGTGTCAGACGGAGAACGCGGACTTTCAGACTTTAAGAGAGGCCGAATAAAAGCTCGTTTCCAACAGGTTGGGAAGTGGCCTAGCCTAAAACGATGGTTAAATAACGCAGCAAGCTCGACGGAAAGTAGGGGAAGAGCCTGGTGGATGATAAAGAGAGATATCGAGTCCGGCCCCGTAGCGTGCGAAGGCTTGGAGGAAGTGACGATGAGCCTAGCGACACACGTTGGGGTAACCGGTGAAAACTCGAGCGGAGCTTGATCCAACAGCAGCGACGGCATTTCAGACAATAGTCCAGCGAGATCATCGAGACAGCACGCTGGTGACGCATTGGCAACGGACGCAAACGAAAGATTAAGCTCATCGGCAGAGAAGAAGTTGAGCGGATAAGCCGGACGCGACTTGACCAAACCTAGATTCGCCAGATCTTTCCACAGTTTGGCAGGTTCAGTAAAAGAAGAGAGCCTGAGCGAGATGTAGTCACTAGCCGCCTGCCGCAAATCAATCGACAGCTCATCGCGGAAGAGCCGGTACATGGCTAATCCAAGAAGACTACCAGCACGCCGAGCCTGTTTATACATGGTATTACGCTTTTTGATCCTGGATTTGAGTTGGTCAGTGAGCCACGGAGCAGGACGCCTGCTAACACGGAAGGTGCGCAAGGGCGCGTGTAAGTCGACTGAAGTTACCACAGAATCATTCAGTTTATTAATAAAGGCCTCGATATCGTCCGCAACAGAGTCAGGTGAAGGTACATCAGGAACATTGATAGTTAACTCGTTTGCTAGTGTAGCCAAAAAAGAATTCAAATCAAAGCGCTTGAAATAGCGACAAGAGATAACACGATGACGGGTACGCTCGACATCGAACTTATAGGTAAGCTTGATCAGGTCATGACCTGCGATAAACGGAGAGTCGGTCTTGGAGAAGCCGGAGATTTTATCAAGGTCATCAGCGATAAAGACATCGAGCCAGGAGTCAGAGGTCGGTGAGTGGTGCGTGGCACCTGACTCGACAATATGCAATGCCTGCGCCAGGACAAACTCGCGAAGGAACGCAGCCTCAACATTGGAACTAAGTAAGTTACAGTTCAGATCACCCGAGATAATAACATTATTGTAAGCAGGAACTAGCCTACTAAACGCAAGAATAAAATCGTTAAAAAGAAGCCCTTTGGGCCTCCTGTACATGGATGTGAATAAAAGCGGTTGAGAGTCGTTACGACGAATGTCAAGGATTAAAAGTTCGGGTGAGTTAGAAAATAAACTCGGAGAAACAGCTAAAACTTTCACCTTAAGCGAGTTGTGGATGTAGCAAGCTACACTCCCACCCACCTTTCCATCCCTATCATTACGGATAAGTACGTAGTTATCCAGCCGCACTAGGTCATCGGAGATTCGTGAATGAAGCCAAGTTACCGAAATTGAGATGATATGATAAAAATTGGACTCGAGGTGCGCGCAAATAAAATCAAAATGGCCCAATAGAGAATTAGCGTTAAATTGTACGATCTTAATATTAGATAATAAAGGAGCCCTCGAGACTAACGGGTCAGCAGGTAGTCAGGTAAGTTTAGAGAGATCATCCTCGGATTTTACGGTGATCACAGGAGATCCATCCGATCTGCGTACGCAGATATTACCCGATGTGAGCCAGACATATTTATGGCCCGTCTCTGCAGCTTTGGTCTTGCTGCGACGTAGAAGCCCATGTAACGCGGACGGAAGGAATTCATTGACAAAGATCCTGCCAGGGAGGTCCTGAGAAAATACCTCGCCAACCGCCAGATCCCTCTTTGCACGCTTCATAGAAATAATGTGATCGCGCACCATAATAGATCTAAACGTTAAAATCAGGGACTTAGTGCCAGACGCAACTAAGGAAGGACGCGCATTCACGCTCTCCCCTACAGCCGACCTGGAACCGCCCGCACGATTAGCCGCAGACGCAGACGATCTTCTGATCAATGGACGAATATCGAGAACATCGCTGATCAAATCTGGGATCGAGAGAGCCGCAAAAACAGACTGGACGACGGACCTGGGTGGATCAGTGATGGTGAGAGGTATGCCAGCTAAAATGACTTCCGCAGGTGCAGGAGTGGGTCCAGGAACAGGCCTAGATATTGCAACAGCCTTAACCCTCAAACACCACACTGGGTTACGGTAACCCAGAGCCTCTCAAACCATGCATGATGCCCAAACGGGGTGAAGGGGAGGTAGTCGGTACTGGGGTGTAAAAAAACTTTGGGACCCCTACTACTAGTCCCACAGCATCATAGCTCTGGTGCGTGCGCAACATTTGGAATAGAGCGTCGCCAATTTGGACTCTGGGTGAGCGTCACCCAGTGTGGTTGGAGTGTCCGGAAATCTGTCATACACCGAAGTATATAACCATATAAAATATTATTCCGTTATCATACATACGTATATATAATCATATTAAATATTATTTTGTTGACTCATTTGTAATTGGTACACAGTATTTACGACTTTAAGGTGCATCCCTACGCAATTCGACCAGACCAGAAACATTGGGAAAAAAGGCGTTATTAAACGGAATATCTCTGCCTGGGAACCGAAATCAATGAAACAAACTACGTACTGCAATTCTATGTACGATTTCGAACACGTAAGGCCGAAAAAATGTTTTTTTTTACGTGAAAATATAGAAGATATCCATGTAAAACGGCTTTGGAAACGTTTTAAAATCACGGTTTAAAAATCACCCGAATCCACTTGGCCGAATAAATATATTTTTAGGAACCAATCGGAATGTCATATTTTTTTTCTCAAAGTTCAGTTCAAGATCTTTCGATTACTATGTAATTTAACATAGGTAACCATTTTTATTAAAAAAATACGATTTAAAGAAAAAAAAATGATTTTTTCGATATTTGAAAACATTTAGTCTCAGTTTTTTTAATGTACCTCGAGAACTATAAAATTCATGGCATTTTCTTTCAAATATCCTTTTTCCTGACTGTTTGGCCTACCGATTTAAAAAAAAAAAAAAAAATCGGTTCATTAGGACCCAAGATATTTGCAAAACAAAAACGGTGGGTTACGCTCACCCAGTGTGGTGTTTACGGGTGGCCCAGATAGTGTGGTGTTTGAGGGTTAATAGCTTCGATGTCATGCAGGATCCGAGCATTACTAGCCTCTAGGGCTGGTCCAAGAACAGGTCCAGAAGCGGTCGCCGCCCTAATGGCCTCAATATCGCGTAAAATTAGAGAATTGCTGGCCTCAAGACGCACAATGACTTCGTCGTGTTTATTGATCTTCCCGATGAGCTCAGGCAGACACTTCAACCTATCGACTATATCGCAATTCATCTGAGTTTGCTTGGTAATAAGTGCTGCTAGGTTATTGTTGGTCTCATTCACACGCTCTAAGAGTAGATAGGGTGCAGTATGGCTCCGGATTTATGACCCCTCATAAAACGTCCCCCCCCCCTTCGGCCGCCATTTTTTTTTTTTTTTTTTTTTCTTGCAGCTAACCTAACCTAGCCTAGTTTGGCTTAACCTAGGTGAATATCCTTGATCTTAACCTAAGTGAATATCGTTCATTCTAACCTAAGTGGTTTCCGCCTCTTCTGCAGTATGGGTCCGAAATATATATAGATATACCTACCCCTGGGTCCGTCGCTTCTGCAGTATGGGTCCGAAATATATATAGATATACCTGGCCATGACTCCGAGGCTTCTGCAGTATGGGCCCGAAATATATATAGATATACCTACTCTTGGCTCCGTCGCTTCTGCAGTATGGGTCCGAAATGTATATAGATATACCTACCCTTGGTTCCGACGCTTCTGCAGTATGGGTCCGAGATATATATATAGATATACCTGGCCATGGCTCCGTCGCTTCTGCAGTATGGGTCCCAATATATATATATGGATATATCTAACCTAGGTCCTTTCACTACGCGAATTATGAATAAAGACGAGGAAGATTAGTCTAGGGTTCTGAAAGGAGTACAATTGATTATGGTTTGAGCTCGTGTTTATTCATTTAGCTAAATTAATACTCGTACACTACAGATTTAAAACTAACAAGGAGAGTATCGCACCTCCGGGTCATGGATCTTGACCAAACTTATAGGGGTGATTCCTTGAGCCAAAATATTAATTACCAGCTGAATAACTCTCTTGAATGGGCCTTTACTCCGTCAATTTACCTAAATGTACAACAGAAATCAGCGAAACCTGGATTTGGCACATCGCCATGAACTAACCAGTTTTTGTGCTGCGTTATGAGATTCTACATTGCACTGAATATTTGAACATTGAATACAGTCATTATTCTACATTAGATTGTTGAAATTTAACATCCCAGCTATAGAAAATCACTTTATTCTGCGCCTATTGACACATTACTACTAGTCGTTCATCACTCGTACAACATTCATTTGGTGAATCCGAAGACCCCTTCTGACCTGAAAAATGTTACATATGTAGTCTAATACTCCAACTGACAGCATACGAAATCCTGTGAACTACCACATAATATCGATTTCATCGCAATATTATATTGATTATTTCAGAAAAATACGTATATATTTTTATCATGGAATGGCATCATGTAATAAGTGAGGTTAAGTTGTTACTCTCCACTATATATGACTCTCTTCAGTTATTCATTCTTGAATGTTTCCACCAGCACTTACAGCTCTTGACTTTACAGTACTCTACATATTTGACAGATCTTGATCGATTCTTCTTCTTCTTCAGCTACTTTATGCCCCGTCTACACACGCACTTTAAGATCTCTCTCTATACCCAAATCAGGGTAATACCCTTTCGAGAAGTAGCTAAAATCTCGATCGATAAACGAGTGTCTGTACCATGGAAGGCCGCGAAAGGTGCACGAACGTGAACCCAACAAATATTGAATTCGCATTGGTCCTGGCTTGGACAAGTCGTATCAACAGCCAATGGGAATTCGACATTCCATCTGATTATTCTTCAGTTACGATTTAAATTTACGGAAGATCATTTATTCTGTGCCTCTGCGACTACTCGATTGCCCGTAATAAAATTAAGAATATTGTTAATTTATTGTTGGTGATTGGTTAAACTTGTTATTATTATTGTTATTATTGTTATTATTGTTGTTATTGTTGTTATTTTCTCGTTGTTTTGTTATTGTTATTGATATTGTTGATTTTTCATATATTGATATAAAGATGGCTAGTGGGCCAAGCACTGGGCCTTGCAATGAAGATTTCGATGAATCTTCATCACAAGTGCTCAGTGAAGTCCTTTATGCGTGCATAGAGATTTTGAAGCGCAAGGGCATCATCACCGAAAAAGCTGTGACAGAGATTTCTCATGAAGCTTGGCTTTTGGGTGATGAGATGGCAAACACATTACTCGAACTAGTTGAAGACCATGAGCTAGTCGAAGTAGAAGAGTTGTTTGCGGAGAATGAATTGCCAGAAAATGTGTCTGACGATAGCCAACTTGCTGAAAGTCAAGAATGTGACCAAGGATGTTCGCAAGAATCATCGCTAACAGGTGAGAATCTCGAATGGATATTATATATTTGCTGAATATAATGAAGTTCTAGAACAAGAATAACCAGACCAAAATGATTTGTAATTTTTAATTGAAGCTATATAATGTAACAATTAAATTGAAATAGACTAACTAGAGCTAAATAACTATACAACAAAATTAACTGAACTAACTATAATTAAACCTAAATAAACTAACAATTAAAATAATAAAATAGACTATAATTAAAACGAAACAAATAACATAATAAAAATTTGTTTTTCGACAGACTCGTCACCATCAATCAGCCAACCACTGTCCAGCGACTATGAGCCAGAAGAGAAGAAGTCAAAATTCGTGACTGTCGACCTGGAAAAAAAGATCAAAATCGTTAATCTTGCTCGACAACATCCCAAGTGGACATTGAAAACATTGAGAGCTAGAGGTGGTAACTGTTTATCACGGATGGACGAGCTTGCGCGATGGAAGAAAGAAGTTCAAAAAGGGGGCACCAGGTTTGATAAGACCTGCGCAATTAAAAAGTGGACCTACAAAAGATTCTGCGAAGCTCGTGACAAGCATTTGCCCATAACAACGAGAAATCTTCAAGAGTGGGCTTTGCAGGCTGGTATGCAATATCAGTCTGAAGATTTCAATTTCGTTGCTTCAATAGCTTGGGTGAATAGATTCAAGCAAGAACACCGCATCCGACAACGACGAGTGACCAAGCACGTGAAATCCACGGAAAAAAGGTCGTTGGAAGAAGTTTTGAATTCGGCAAAGAACTTCCAGGTGCAATGTGTCAATTCAATCTCTGGAATCGATCGTGACTATGTATTAAATACAGATCAGATGGGTTGCGAATATCGGTCCGATGTGCATCGAACATTGGAGCATGTTGGGCAGAAGAGTGTCGATGTATATTTAGGAGATATGAACAAGGTGACTCACACGTATACTGCCCAGTATACTATCACTGCATCTGGTAAGTTGCTGCCGAAGGTGTTCATTTGCTTGCAAGAACCCAAAGGTGCATTTGGTCCGAGAGTTGGCGAGCGGGTAGAGGCACTCACCATCGAATACCAGAATGTATATGTGACATGCTCAAAATCTGGGAAGCTGACAACAGCTTTGTTCGATGCATACACCAGCAATGTCTTGCAGCCATACGTAGCAGGCAGGAATTTTGCTCTAATATTGGACAGCTGGGGTGGACAATCCAATGCTAAATTGTTTAAAAAATTCGAGGATGAATCTGGAGAAACTTCTTGCAACTTGCAGATAATTCCGCCTGGATGCACACCTTACTGCCAACCATTGGATGTGTATTTTCACCGACAAGTCAAACTCCTCATCAAACAACTCCAGAACAGCACCTATTTGCTGCAAGAGCAACGGCAAATCAATAGTCGGGAGGATGCGATCAAAATTCAATCGCTTGTGACTCATCAACTCTGCGCCCCAATTTTCAGAGATATGATCGAGTACGCTTGGTTCGCTTCAAAGTTGGTCCCGACGAGAGAGGTTTTCATGAACGTCAAGGAAGTCTGTTTCCCAGAAAAGCCATTTAAAACCAGATGTAAGTGTGTATTAGCCATTGGCGATTGCAGTGGCAAGTACATTACTTTTATCAGGTGTTCATGGTGTCGGGAATACTTGTGCTTCCATTGCTTTTACGAGTTGTATCATCCTCGTCGATGCACAAAATCTTTCATCAACGTCTGAAAATCAGAAATATAGTAATCATAATCATAACAATGGTAGAAAAACAACAATAATATAATAACAACGATAATATAATAATAATTATAAGCGGCATAGAAATATTCGGTCAAAAATAATCAGCACTTTTCAGAGCTACCAAAAACCTTTCACAAGAACGTATCGCTCATAAGCCAGTAGACACATTGAAAAAATCAATTTCACTGTGACATCATTGAACACGATGCAGCTGCAGATTCACGCATTGATTTGAGAATGCAACTTCTAGTTGCTTATTTATTTACAAATTTTTGTCTATGCAAGTAGGAGGGTTATTTAGAGCGTGGTTTAATACTTACCATCAGCTTCGTCTTCCGTTTCATATCTTCTTATTATGTTCTTTTTCTTCAAATCTTTGGGCTCACAACTTTGTTTTCCATCTAATTTAGACATGTTCGGATTTGCTGATATAGCTGTAACCCGTACTAATCTCTTGAAGGCTGCGATTGAACTGCACTGCACTCGCAAT
The DNA here is from genome assembly GCA_914767705.2 of Tenthredo notha. Classification (NCBI taxonomy): domain Eukaryota; kingdom Metazoa; phylum Arthropoda; class Insecta; order Hymenoptera; family Tenthredinidae; genus Tenthredo; species Tenthredo notha. The sequence continues at coordinate 2,339,529 of OU611923.1, read as the reverse complement.
CTAATTAGTATTTGGTTTGGTAGGAAGTGTCCTCGGTTTTCGAACAAGCAGACGACGCATTTCTGAAGAAATGTCGAATATACGCGACGATCGATGTCAATACGTCAATCTATGCAGAGAGTCGTCCGATCCAATATATCAAAAATGATTGAGACCAAGAAAACCCAGACGGTAATATGTAATGGGAAGTATTTACCAAGTCTTGTTATGGAAGGCTATTTTTGCAGCAGTTTGATTCTCTATGAGGCAGTAGCTTACAAATGTCTAACCTTAAAACTGACCTCACTTATCCTGACCTAGCGTTGTCCCATTGAATGAATATAATATAGTATATACATATTCTTCTGAAATAATAAATGTAATATTGCGATGAAATCGTTATTATGTGGTAGTTTACAGGATTTCGTATGCTGTCAGTGGGAGTATTGAGGCTACATATATGCAACATTTTTCAAGTCAGAAGAGGTCTTCGGATTCACCAAATGAATGTTGAACGAGCGATAAACTACTAGTAGTAATGTGTCAATAGGCGCAGAATAAAGTGATTTTCTATAGCTGGGATGTTAAATTTCAACAATCTAATGTAGAATAATGACTGTATTCAATGTTTAAATATTCAGTGCAATGTAGAATCTCATAACGCAGCACAAAAACTGGTTAATTCATGGCGATGTGCCAAATCCAGGTTTCGCTGATTTCTGTTGTACATTTAGGTAAATTGACAGAGTGAAGGCCCATTCAAGAGAGTTATTTAGCTGGTAATTAATATTTTGGCTCAAGGAATCACCCCTATAAGTTTGGTCAAGATCCATGACCCGGAGGTGCGATACTCTCCTTGTAAGTATAAGAAGTCTTATTACTAGTTGAGTTTCGTATAACATGAAATAATATTATTACGGAAGATCAGGAGTTACTTATTTCTAATGGTTATAGAAAAAAAAAAGAATTACTTATATTTCAATCAATTAGGTTATCTTTTACGACAACAGCACTGAATACAGCTTACGGTACCGAAACTATCACGTATTTTACGTTTTAACTTATTCTGTGTTAAACGTCTGTAAAATGAGCTGACTAGCTTATCGTTCTCCTCTAAATTCATAGTGAAAATACTTGTAAACTGTTTCAAAGTGAAACCATGCGTCATATAATATAGGAACATGATGCAGAACTGTCCGCATACCAGGGAAGAGGAGCTTTGCAGTTGTTTTACATTCCAACGATAGGATATGCAGTTCCGGCGTAGAGCGCGGATGTGATGCGGTATGATAGGGGGTAGTCCAAAACTGTCGAAATAGATACCTTCTCCGGCTGCTGTGACGTGGAAAGCTACCCAGTGTGTTCCGGGTTGCGTATGGACATCTGTATTTGCCACGATAGTGGTAGGGTACGACCATCGCAGAGGTATCTGATCAGCTGGGAAAACGCCCTTGGTCCGAGCAGGTACCAACTCTAAGACATCGAGTATTTGGAAACTATCCATCCTCTTCGCTGGTTGTGAAGTCACTGAGAGATACGCTCGAACAGTTGCGAGATTGTTAGTCATGCACTTCGGCAGGCAGTCCTCATGCGTGCGGTCATCTCCTCTACTCCCATGGGTCCGGGGCCACACTCATCCTCACCCTGCTCGAGAGGATTATCTCCACCATCGTTACTCTCAGGCTGCTCGAGCGAGTTTAACACCATAGTACGAAAAGGAATCGAGGACAGCACCTTTTCGGATCGCCCACGAGATTGTAGCCAATTCTTCAATCTCATAGCGTTACGCAATGCGCAGTTGAAATTCCTTCGTTCACCAATGTGGAGGATGCACGATTTATCCGATGACATGTCTTTGAACGCCGGGCACTCGCACTCACCACGTTCCAGGTTGACGATTTCACGTGACATCACTTCTTGAAGAAATTTGGCCTTTTGTACGTCGCGACAGAAGATGTTCTTTGCCGTGAGCGTGATCGCACGTAGATTCGCATGCAGATGTTTATGCGAGACTTCGCCCTCGAACCATTCTATCCCGTGGTGATTACTTGTCAGCCAGTTGTTCTGCGTTCGTTTTGATGAAGAGAGCTCAGAGATGGAGAACGGCGGCGCGATAAGCCAGTGGGCTATAGCCTCTGTCTCGTAGGCGACAACGGCAACTTCTTTTGGCATGAAGTTACCACTCTCCCCGCAGAAGCCTTGTATATCGATGATATAGTTCATGCTGACTTGAAGAACTGAGCGCGTTTTACTCTTGAGGGTGCGGAGCACTGTCGGTGAACTGAGGCGAAGACGAGACTGAGCGAAGTATTTAGACTATCCTGTCTTGCAGTTACAACCTCCCCTCTTCACATTTAGCACGAAGGAAGGGATGAACAGGATTCAGCAAGTTTTATGGCAGGGTCCGACCGCTTACCAAGAGGAGTTGTCCCAAGTGCAGGATTATGACGTGCAGGTCCCGACAGGTATCCCGTACTTCGACTAGCTGTACCTCGCAGCTAGTTACCAAAGTCCGTAATAACTTGACGCATCGAATCGATTTCGATTACGTTGGAGAATTCGGCATACACAATACAATTTATGGTCGTGGTCAGGGCCGTCTCGAAGCGTGTCTCGATCCGAACACTGCCATGCTTGATGAGATTCCAGTGGCCGTTATCGCTTGCTGATAGGTCGGGAGTGAGATCGAACGCAGTGAGGCAGTATCCCTTTGCATAGTCCTGACGCGCAATTGAGTTTCCCTCGTTGAGGAAGTGTATACCGGTACCCGTGAACAGGGTGTTGTAGGAATCCACAAATAATTTACTCGAGAAATCGGGTTGTAAAGGCTTGGATGGAATCTGGGTACCCTCAATATACAAGGATAGATGGTTGAGTCCGAAGGCCGAGAAGTTGAACGGATTGAGTTTTTTATCACCGTTATAGGCTTTGTTATCGACAAATCCGATGATTATACGCTTCGGTATTTGTCCAAGGAAAACATTATCAAGGGTTTCAGCCTGCACACCGCTATGTATTGTCATAGTCTTGACCTCCACTCGTGTCATAGGGTATTTTGCAGTTGTCTTAGCTAGGGTTTTTGCATGCGCCAGCAGAATTCCTGGACTGATTTTTACACGTCGTACGAATAAGGTCACGTCCATAATGTCCACCTTATGATCGTTTTTAGCCTCTATCAAGCAAAAGACGTCCCGGGATCTGACGAGTCTCAATCTGAGCTCTACACCGTTTAATAGAAATTTGTCCTGATTGAAGACATCGCAGTGAAGACGACCAAGCATATCCACGGGCGTGGCTCCAGAGAAATATTTACATCTGCTTGCGAAACCCGTATTGTTACTGCCGGTAGTCTCCTCAAAATATCCGGGAGAGTCGGAATACCATAATCCGGATGTGAGATGCGACTTTTTAGCTGCATCACCATAGTTTAACAAGGTTTCGATGTAAGCTCTGTACGCGTATGCATTGTTACTCGCGGAGACCAATTTTTGATTGAAGTAGACATCGGTCTGATTGAAGAGTGTATGCAGGAAATTGTTCGCCGGGGCCACTATTGCTGCTGTTGTTTCTTTTCCGACATTAAGTACACGAGCACATACCTTAAGCATCGTGTGTGAGAGATCAATGTACTCGTCGCCCTGACCCGGAACGACGAATTCAATTGGTGCGTCATCAGCTAGTGCGGAGACGGGTTTGTACTGTACCCATTGACCGCCCTCGATAGAAGTCTGAGTAGGTGGCAGGGTAAAGAGGTCTAGTTCGGATTTCAAGCATTCGCAGGAATGAGCATGTAGGTAGGCCATTTCAACGGATATGGTTAGCAGGAGTATATACTACCGTTTTTTACAAGGGTCCGAAAATATCCGAAACAGCTCTTTTCTTGCAGCACTTTTTCTTTTTACTTTTGGCGACTGTCTTTCTGGTACTTTTTGTCTTCTTCTTCTTCGAACGAGTCTTGGCAGGCTTTTTTTTTCTTCTCTGAGTTTTCTTGACAGTTTTACGAGTTTTAGTAGATTGAGACGAAGCACTTGCTACGGAGAGGCGCGGTGCACGAACAAGACTAGACTGGTCATACGCTCGCCCATACTTCAGTTTAAAACCCTCACCTCTCATAACCTTTTCAAGCCCTTCCTGAGCCTTCCGCTTCAGGTTCTGACCTGTCTCGGCGGCTCGTGTTTTAAATGCCTGTTTCCACGGTACGTCGTTATCCAGGTCAGAGACGAAATTCATACCGCTGCGTAAAACCTCTCTACCAACCGCACGTGCACCCCGTTTCAACATGGGAATAGCCCGACGAAATAACCCTCCTAGGAAACTACCGATACCGTGACCCCGTTGGTTGGCTGCTCCGACAAAAACGCGATCGATTCCGCCGCCTATTTGTGACTCGTAATGCTCAATGTAGTGCGACATTCTCGCCACGTGTATCCAGTGATCTAGAGAATCTTCTTGAAGTGTAGTGTGACCGTCAACGTCCCGTGATCAAATGGTATAGGCTTACCCTGGTGATCTCTTATAGATATTTCGATCGTCCGAAAACTCGAAAGCAGTAAAGGCAGATAGTGTGGCGGTGAAAACGTTTTTACCTCTGTACCAGTGTTATCGGAGCTTTGTCTAACCTGTAGTATACGCAGAAGCGGAGCATAGACGTCTCCCACGATGCGTGGTTCGATGATGTCACAGTAGACGAACATGAGTGACGGTATCTTTTGTACCTCTTTAACGGCCTTCCCAGGTATGAATATCATCGGTGTATCATCGGATTCGAAAATTCCGCCCCCATTCGCAGGTCTGTTCATGCCAGCGTTTGCACCTCTATCTATATGACCCGAAAACCCACTACCGGTAGTGTTTACACTATACCCGTCTTCGGCTACCTGAGGGGTCGCTCTCCCCTTCCTGGTCGGCAGGTATGTTAAAGGGTATTGTATTTCGACAATAGCAACTTCCCACTCGCCATGAAGTTCGATCGTGCGTGGTAGTTGAGTAATATAGCAGCAGGTCTTGTTATCCGGATAAATTTGCATCGAGCTATTACTCGGTAGGGTTATGTAGAACTGAGACCTCATCATGGAGCGAGTTCCTGGATACTAGCTGCGGAAATCCAACTGTTGAACTTGTCGGGATAACCTTTCCAGCTGACAAGAAGTTTCTTACTAGGACCACGTCCCTTGCTGCGTATGATTTTATCAATTTGAAACGTAGTACTTTCGAGGTCCTTGCTCACGCGTTGTAGTTCGGGTTCGTAGAAATAACCGTCGATCTCTTCTCCCGAAAGGTCCTCTATCTCGTATACTACCGGTGAACCTGTTACAACCCGTCGAATCTTGAACAACTCCTCGCTCCAGTTAGCCTCGTACCCTTTAGCGAAGGTGCCTTTTGTCTTACTTATACGCACAAGATCCCCTGTCTTGTATTTTGGTTTTCTGGTTCTGTGTAACGGCTGGCTACGTTGAATATTCGCTCGTGCCTCTGCCGCGTTATAGAGCGTCACCTCGGAGGGTGCCATCTTGATGCTCGAGTGTACGGTCCCAACCAACACGAAATGGTGGAATAAACGTTCAAAATTGGTGGAAGCTGGATTTAATAACCGTCTACATTGATTGTATAATATACGTTTATCAAGTACGTTTATTTATACCACTGAATGTCCGCCTTCAAAACGACAAATTCAACGTTTATATTCGGTTTATTCAACGACTTATATACGTATGGAATCGTCGTTTTCGATCAACGTGATTAGAACCTACTTGCAGAGCGTTTTATCTGCATTTATTTTGTATGTTTATCTATATCCTAGCATTCGCGTAACTGAAACGTCACCTATAATCCCAATGAACACCAGTTCGTATGAAAAACGTATATAAAGGTCATATACTCTACGTTCATTCAGAGGAAAAATGTTTTCAGTTAAACGCATAAGTAGCGTTTATTGAAAACGTTACGTCTATACGTTCAATATTACGCAATAAACAACGTTGAATACACATGTACCACTTGAATATTTGGCCAAATTATTGTTGCGCGGAAAAAAAAATTAAAGTACTTAAAACGAAGTAATTACAATATATGAGGAGTTGATTAACAACTACTAATCGCAAACAATCGCACTTTCTTCCAAAGTAAGAATTTTAAGTTTAGAAAAACTTCGCATTATTGTTGTGGCCGGGATTCGATCCGGGGACGCTCGCATTCGCTTGTATTACTATTCGCACGCTCTATCGACTACGCCAAACTACCTATTGACAAAGTCAGTCACTTTCTCGTAATTTTCTTGGACTTTGCATCTGTCTCAATGATATCAGTGTTTTAATGCAACTGAGATATGTTAACTAAACATCCGAGTTGCAAATATGTTTTCAATTTAATTTTTTGCCTTGAGTTCCACACGTTCTCACTCGATTCGATTATATTGCACATTCATTGTTATATCGGAAAAACGTATAAATGACGTGTAGATATGACACTTAAGACAACGCATTTCAAGCGTATAATCATCGAAAGGAATTGAACGTTATTGAAGTGTAACTCAAAATCCGCGAGGTATACATTGATTTTTTGATTTTGGAAGACGTTTTGAGGAAACGTATGCAATACGTCTATGATATGTGTAGCAGTATACGTACTTTGGAGCGTTTCGTACGTGCAGTTGAATACACGAATCCTAGTCCAGGCTAATAAATGTATATATCACGTAAATTTACAACGTATTCGTTGTCCGAATTATAAGTGTATATTAAGGGGACCAGTACAGCTTGGTTTAAGATATTTCAAGTACTCCAGAATCACTTTATTTGTCAACCAAAGTTTATTTTACATCAAAGAAAATATTTCTTCAAAAAACTGTGTCGTAAGGTTTTAGGTACACCGTTGATCCAATTCAAAGTTTCGACGTCTCAACTTCTTCAGACAGCGGTTCCACATCTTATGAACGCGGGGATCTGAAAAGAAAAAAACATGTGAAAACTTACAGTCAATAATCTAAAATTTCCAAAATTTGAGCTACTAATTTGCAAATAACTTGGCCAAAATAGACACATTCAAAAATTCCCTCGTTCATAAGATGAGGATTTGTCGCCCGAACAAAATGAGCCCTCAAAGACACGTACTGGTAGCTGCACCAGCTGAATCAGCCCACTAAAAAAAAAGTGATGAGAGAATTTCTTACTTTTTTATTACTAATTTATTACCACAATCCCAAATTTATTACTCTCAACAGTTCTGCGTAATCGTACTGCGGCTCAGCTTCGATCTAAGCTGCACCAGCCATACGGTAACAGGCAGAATTTGACGTTATCAGGCCGAACCTGACGTCAGAATTTTTTACTTTTTTATTACTTTCGAATAATATCAGCGAGAAATTGTTATTTCCAGCTTTGAAGGCAGACGACCCTTATTTCCTCAATTTGGACGCAATAACCACCCTACAAGTTTACAAGTACCGAAGAATGACCGCATTAGGCGTTTGTTACCACCTACGAGTACGCTGGTCAGCTTCAGAATATATTAAACATCATTTGAGGAGCAGTGGGCTGTAGTAATAAAAAAATTATACGCGCATACATCAATTTTCATCGAATTTCCTGTTCCGAGCCACATTTAGCTTCGATTGAATTTCTTACCCACGATTTCCGGACATGCCACTCTTTTCTGACGGTGAAAAAACATGCTACGATATGATTACCGTTATTTGGGGGGTGGTGGGCTGTGGTAATAAAAAAATTAAACGCGCATACGTCAATTTTCATAGAATTTCCTGTTCCCAGCCACATTTAGCTTCGATTGAATTTCTTACCCACGATTTCCGGACATGCCACTCTTTTCTGACGGTGAAAAAACATGCTACGATATGATTACCGTTATTTGGGGGGTGGTGGGCTGTGGTAATAAAAAAATTAAACGCGCATACGTCAATTTTCATAGAATTTCCTGTTCCGAGCCACATTTAGCTTCGATTGAATTTCTTACCCACGATTTCCGGACATGCCACTCTTTTCTGACGGTGAAAAAACATGCTACGATATGATTACCGTTATTTGGGGGGTGGTGGGCTGTGGTAATAAAAAAATTGAACGCGCATACGTCAATTTTCATAGAATTTCCTGTTCCGAGCCACATTTAGCTTCGATTGAATTTCTTACCCACGATTTCCGGACATGCCACTCTTTTCTGACGGTGAAAAAACATGCTACGATATGATTACCGTTATTTGGGGGGTGGTGGGCTGTGGTAATAAAAAAATTAAACGCGCATACGTCAATTTTCATAGAATTTCCTGTTCCGAGCCACATTTAGCTTCGATTGAATTTCTTACCCACGATTTCCGGACATGCCACTCTTTTCTGACGGTGAAAAAACATGCTACGATATGATTACCGTTATTTGGGGGGTGGTGGGCTGTGGTAATAAAAAAATTGAACGCGCATACGTCAATTTTCATAGAATTTCCTGTTCCGAGCCACATTTAGCTTCGATTGAATTTCTTACCCACGATTTCCGGACATGCCACTCTTTTCTGACGGTGAAAAAACATGCTACGATATGATTACCGTTATTTGGGGGGTGGTGGGCTGTGGTAATAAAAAAATTGAACGCGCATACGTCAATTTTCATAGAATTTCCTGTTCCGAGCCACATTTAGCTTCGATTGAATTTCTTACCCACGATTTCCGGACATGCCAGTCTTTTCTGACGGTGAAAAAACATGCTACGATATGATTACCGTTATTTGGGGGGTGGTGGGCTGTGGTAATAAAAAAATTAAACGCGCATACGTCAATTTTCATAGAATTTCCTGTTCCGAGCCACATTTAGCTTCGATTGAATTTCTTACCCACGATTTCCGGACATGCCACTCTTTTCTGACGGTGAAAAAACATGCTACGATATGATTACCGTTATTTGGGGGGTGGTGGGCTGTGGTAATAAAAAAATTAAACGCGCATACGTCAATTTTCATAGAATTTCCTGTTCCGAGCCACATTTAGCTTCGATTGAATTTCTTACCCACGATTTCCGGACATGCCACTCTTTTCTGACGGTGAAAAAACATGCTACGATATGATTACCGTTATTTGGGGGGTGGTGGGCTGTGGTAATAAAAAAATTAAACGCGCATACGTCAATTTTCATAGAATTTCCTGTTCCGAGCCACATTTAGCTTCGATTGAATTTCTTACCCACGATTTCCGGACATGCCACTCTTTTCTGACGGTGAAAAAACATGCTACGATATGATTACCGTTATTTGGGGGGTGGTGGGCTGTGGTAATAAAAAAATTGAACGCGCATACGTCAATTTTCATAGAATTTCCTGTTCCGAGCCACATTTAGCTTCGATTGAATTTCTTACCCACGATTTCCGGACATGCCACTCTTTTCTGACGGTGAAAAAACATGCTACGATATGATTACCGTTATTTGGGGGGTGGTGGGCTGTGGTAATAAAAAAATTGAACGCGCATACGTCAATTTTCATAGAATTTCCTGTTCCGAGCCACATTTAGCTTCGATTGAATTTCTTACCCACGATTTCCGGACATGCCAGTCTTTTCTGACGGTGAAAAAACATGCTACGATATGATTACCGTTATTTGGGGGGTGGTGGGCTGTGGTAATAAAAAAATTAAACGCGCATACGTCAATTTTCATAGAATTTCCTGTTCCCAGCCACATTTAGCTTCGATTGAATTTCTTACCCACGATTTCCGGACATGCCAGTCTTTTCTGACGGTGAAAAAACATGCTACGATATGATTACCGTTATTTGGGGGGTGGTGGGCTGTGGTAATAAAAAAATTAAACGCGCATACGTCAATTTTCATAGAATTTCCTGTTCCCAGCCACATTTAGCTTCGATTGAATTTCTTACCCACGATTTCCGGACATGCCAGTCTTTTCTGACGGTGAAAAAACATGCTACGATATGATTACCGTTATTTGGGGGGTGGTGGGCTGTGGTAATAAAAAAATTAAACGCGCATACGTCAATTTTCATAGAATTTCCTGTTCCCAGCCACATTTAGCTTCGATTGAATTTCTTACCCACGATTTCCGGACATGCCAGTCTTTTCTGACGGTGAAAAAACATGCTACGATATGATTACCGTTATTTGGGGGGTGGTGGGCTGTGGTAATAAAAAAATTAAACGCGCATACGTCAATTTTCATAGAATTTCCTGTTCCCAGCCACATTTAGCTTCGATTGAATTTCTTACCCACGATTTCCGGACATGCCAGTCTTTTCTGACGGTGAAAAAACATGCTACGATATGATTACCGTTATTTGGGGGGTGGTGGGCTGTGGTAATAAAAAAATTAAACGCGCATACGTCAATTTTCATAGAATTTCCTGTTCCCAGCCACATTTAGCTTCGATTGAATTTCTTACCCACGATTTCCGGACATGCCAGTCTTTTCTGACGGTGAAAAAACATGCTACGATATGATTACCGTTATTTGGGGGGTGGTGGGCTGTGGTAATAAAAAAATTAAACGCGCATACGTCAATTTTCATAGAATTTCCTGTTCCCAGCCACATTTAGCTTCGATTGAATTTCTTACCCACGATTTCCGGACATGCCACTCTTTTCTGACGGTGAAAAAACATGCTACGATATGATTACCGTTATTTGGGGGGTGGTGGGCTGTGGTAATAAAAAAATTAAACGCGCTCACATCAATTTTCAACGATTTTTTTTTTTTCAAATAGACAGTGTGATTAGTCGATTGTCATCGAAAATTTCCGATTTTTGATCAGGAATAATTGAGGGGCCGGATGCAAGAAGGTGATATAACTTCATTTCGTCCCGCAGCGTTGGCCCCTGAGGAGTTGGAGAAGGAAGCACTTTTTTTTTCATTTTGAAACATCCATTCTTGTAGGCAATTCAATTCCACATCTTCATTTCTTTCGAAAACAGTTGTAGCGTTCGTTGTTTCCGAAATATCTACAAAAAACGTGTTTTTGTAGGGTCGAAAATTCCAGCTTGCATTTACTTCAACTCGCGTTGGGTGTTCCAATTTTTCCGTATTCTTAAACGAAATTCGCAGGAATTATACCGCTTGATCCAGAATTCGTGACGAAACTCTTGAGGGGTCAACCCTCGGCAAAATTGGGATCGAAAGTTCCTCAGCCATTTTTCAGAAAAACGATTTTTTTTTCGGACCATAACAACATTTTTTACTTCACTCAGTGTGATTTCGGACGTTTTAGCCACGCTTTGCGTGGCTAGAACCCCCATCTTCACACTCCTCAAGTAAAATTTTGTACAATACTCGACGGTAAAACTTCTCCTGATCTCGTGTGATTGCAAAACTCGCTTTCGGCTCGTGCTGCAACCTCACACTCGTCAGAAAAAGTTTTACCAGACTCGTACTGTAACGTACTATTAACATCTTCCCCAAAATAAGAAACCTTCACCGAGAAATCTCTCTCATATCGAAAAAAAAAGACAACTCATTCGCATCATTTGGAATTCTTTAAAATTGACAGATAATATGAAAACAAAAAAAAAAAAGCAATCGTTGAAAAAAAATCGTTCGTCGGGAAACAAAATTTCCAAGGAAAAAAATTACTTCGGAACAATGGCTGAGGAAACTTTCGATCCCAATTTTGACAAGGATTCTCCCCTCGAGAGATTCGTAACGAATTTTGAATCATCCTGTATATTATATTGTTTCGAGATTGAAAAGAGAAAGGGTAATATTGTTGTTAACAAGAGTCATTAATTTTTTTTCGAGACATTGCAAAAATTAGTTATGGATATCTTCAAGTGCTTCGGTAGTTGAACGAATTTCGATCGACCGAAAACTTCCAGTTACGAATAAGTTTCCTGGAATGTCTCACTTTAATCGAATGAATAGTTTAGAAATTGTTAATGTTTTATCTCAGCACCGCCTAGGTAGGTTACAGCAAGAATATATGGGCAGCGGCTCGCCGAAGATGAAAAGTCAGCAAGACTCGGTAGATATACAGAATCATAGTTTATTATTCATCTTTTCTAATATAAAGCATAGATCTTCATTCATCATATTCTTTAAAAATAACCTAACATGTATGTATATTTCGTAGAATGATTAAGGCAGCTCATCAGATCCGGCTAAAGTCGTGTATAAAAATTAAACAATTCCTAAAAATCATTGTATTGTATTGGTGATTCGTCATGAAATAAGTGTCGATATTTTTCATTATTTTTTTTCATACTTTAAGTAAAAAATTAAGATTTTAATTTTTATTCACAACAAAGTTACGGATTTTCACATAAGACGCTAGGTTAAATTCTGATTTTTCAAAATTGATTTTTTGAAAAACTAAAACGGTAATCAAATCAAGCAAAATATTAAGTTTAAAGAACCTAATGATGTTTTCCGGCAATTCTTTGTAGTTTTCAAAAATCTTCGAATTTTATGGAGCTGATGAGCTACCTCAACAGCCTATGGTCATAAATATAATCAGAAGACTTTACCAAACTAGCGTGTTATCATTCTATTGATAATTCGAAATCACAACTTTTTCTAAAACTTTATACAGAAACTCCCACGAAAATATATACCGCTGCTCACCCCAGATAATTATACATTAAAAGTGTCGACTTCGAATTTGACTGTTTCCAAAAACATTTATCAATTTTTATGCCTATTATACGTGGGATTTTGACATTTTTCGGTCTATGGAAAAATACCCCAGATCTTAATGTTGCTTCTATAGTATACAGCACTTTGTTTTTCGAACTACTTTTGTCAATGTCGCCGATGCCTTTGACAGCCGTGCCGCAATCACTCCGCAGCGTATTTCTCGTTCAGCACGGACGTGCGGGCGACACGTTCGTCTCACAATTAGTCCAGTCGCATCAAAACTCGCGCAAAATGAGTTTATCACGTGGTCGTAAACGTTTAATCGACGAATCAGTATTAGTAGACGTAATTTTATCTTTTAAAGATGAAATAATTGATAAGGGCACAGTGGTTTCGAAGAAAAATAATATCTGGAAAGAAATTGCAGGAAAACTCGGAAATAAATATGCGTATACTTCTTTGTATCCGATGGTCAAAGGCAATAAGTACTTAATTTTGGATAAATTGTTGGATAAAAATGAAGTGGTGAACAATGAATATCCATGTACCAGTGAAGAGCACACTACTTTAGATGATAGTAATAACATCAGTTATGACAATGATGTTTCTGATATTACTTCAGAAGAAATAAAATTTGATTTCGTCATCACTAAAGAAGAAATGGACGGCATAATCGAGAAAAGATACTATGCTCGTACAACAAAAACTGGAAGAAAAAAGGACAGCCGGTTATGGAACATTTTCCGCCCCGGAGTTTATCAATATTTTATTTCAAAAAAGATTTGGGACGCGACGAATATCAAATGCGGTTTTTTAATTGAACACTCTTACGTTAATTTGCAAATTACTTCTGCAACAATTCGAGGTAAGTTTTAGCACCCCCGTGAAGTTGCCGCCCCCCCCCCCCCCCCCCCCCCCATTTGGATTTTACAACTTTTTTTTTGAGTCGTTCGGTGGTGTTTTCCAACTTTTTTTTTTTTCTTTAAATCGAAAAACTAAATTTCATCGTGAACTTAACGGTCAAATTTTCGTTTTTTCATTCTTTAAAATAAAAAGTTGGCAGATCTAAAGTGCGTGAGGGGGAGGGGGGCGCAAGTTCATGGAGGTAGTTTCAGCTGGAAATTCAGTAAAATGATCAATAACATTATACACGTAGGTGACTAATAGGGTGGTCCTTAAAAAGTTCATTTTTGAATATTGACCTGCTTACCCCCCCCCCCCCCCCCCCCCCCCCCCCCCGCCCCCAGATCGGTTCCGAAATAATCGAAAATGATTTGAGAAAAATTTCGGCCTCATGGCTCGGCTGGAAAGGGTCTGGATCTTGACCTCGCGGATTAGGCCCGCGATTTTTGCACGATTGTTCTCACTTTAAAGAGCACTCATTTTTTGTTTTAGATTTTTTCGACATGATTTGAATTTTATATAATTTTTGAAAAAGAGTATATTGATCGACACAACCCGCACGGAAATATATATATGCGAGAAATATATGCAACATATATGTCGCATATATAACATATAAGTGCGCAAAATACAAAAATGTCGCATATAGTATAACATATATGTTCGCATAATACATATATGTTTGATGAGTTTTACATAGTGTTGACATCTATGTCGACATACATGCCGCAACATTCGTGTTCACATATATCTAGACATATTTATATCAAATTTATAAAAATAAGTTTTGGCGCAAAAAAAAAAATATGTCACATATATGTCGCATATATTTTCCGCATATATATATTTCCGTGCGGGAATGTAGACATCCGAAAAAAATCTGGAAAATTGTGTGTCAGATATCAAAACGTATGAGCTTAGAGCCGGAATAGGAAAATTTGTCTTTTTCACAGTTTTCATGCTTTTTCCGAGAAAAAACGTTCCACAAAATTAGAAGCGAGAGTTATTTTACTATGGATGGTTGCTGAAATATTTTCATGTGTAACACCGGATTTTGGAGAAAAAAAATCATATTTTCCGAAAGAGATTTTTTTTTTCTTCTTTATTTTGCTAATGAAGGTTTTTTCGATCACAATCAAATAATAAAAGGCCATAATTAAACAAATCGAGGTGAAAGTATTTTAATATAAAATAAAAATGTTTTCGCGCAAGTTATTTATAAGGGTCTTATGTTAAAAAGAATGGAATTTTCAATTCCGCTGAAAACTCTCAAAGTAAATGCACGTTTATCGACACCTAATAATTGATTTGGTTCGACATTTGTTTCAGTATATAATTTATTCTTTTTCTAATAAAAACCTTACAATCCCTGTTGTTTCTGCGCCGATCTTCAAAATGCTACGAGGTGAAAAAAATTGCAAGTGGTTCCGAAAAATCTCAAATTTTTTCTCAAATCCGGTGTGACATATGAAAATGTTTCAGCAACCATCTATAGTAAACTTTTAATACTTTTTTAGTACTTTTAATTTATGTAACATTTTTCTCGGAAAAAGCTTGAAAACAGTAAGAAGGAGAAATCTCCCCACTCCGGCTGTAAGCTTAAACATTTGGATATCTGATACACGATTTTTCAGAATTTGTTCAGATTTTTAAATTGTGTCGATCAATATACTCGTATTCAAAAATTGTAGAAAATTCAAATCATGTCGAAAAATCTAAAATAAAAAATAAGTGCGTTTTAAAGTGAGAACAATAAAAAATTGCGGGCCCAATCCAAGAGGTGAAGGGTCAGACCCAGGTCAAGTTGAAATAAAATTCTCCGTATGTATCGCGAAAAAAAAATTCAATTCCAAACATCATAAACGAACTAGTTTGCGCACCACATTCAATTTCAACACCCGTAATTTGAATGTTTTTTTTTTGCTCACTATTGTGGGATGCAAATTTGGGGAAACGTTTGTTCAAGTGTATAAACTCTTTATTCACTAATAAAATTTACATTCAAGGTCACTGTAAATGTGGGTCCTCTCTAAAGTGCTCAATAAGTCAATTGCTGCAATCGAAAGACTATGTAGCTGCCTGCACAGTCAGTCCTAAATCAGGGAAATGCGGTAAAAGACCGTTAACAGGCCCAATCAGACGCGAAGTATGTAAGGAGTTGGAAAGTGTTAGCGTCGAAAGATATAGAGCTGAGAAAGCTAAGGAATTAATGCAAGGGAGAGGTGCTGACATTCCAGAACCATCTATTCTTTTTTCTAAAGAAGTTTTATACACAGCAAAAAAAGAAGAATTATTAAAACAATATCTACACCCAGATCCACTGATTGCACTAGAAATGATGAAATGTGGAGAGTATGTCAATCAAATCGAACATATTGGACGTGATCCGTTTTGTGTGCGTTACAGTACAAATGAACAGCTCCAAGTATACAAAAAACTTTTTGCGCAAAGAAATAATAAAGTGTGCATATGTATCGACAGTACTGGAGGAGTTGTAAAGAAAATTCAGCGGCTGAATGATAATGTTTCCAAACATATCTTTCTGCATGTTATTGCCGTGAATAATGGCTCAGGACAATTCACGGTGTCACACATGCTATCCGAGGAATCACATACGCCAGCTATAACATACTGGCTGCTTATGTGGTTACGATCAGGAGCCCCGATTCCACACATGTCCGTTACTGATTGGTCTCGAGCATTACTCAATGCCGTGGCCATATCGTTCACAAACTTTAGGAGCATTGATGACTATGCAGATGCTCTCAGAAACGAAAATCAGCAGCCTTATACATACATCAGAATAGATGTTGCCCACACATTGAAAAAATATTCTAGATATTTGAGTGTGCTGCGAAAACGGGTGAAGACATTTTACTTAGCATGTATCGGCGAACTAATAAGATCCACTGATATCAACGATGCTAAAGAATTGATAACCAATATCTTTATAGTATGTTTATCCGAAATGGAAGGGTATTTGTCAGATGGAACGGAATCTATTTGTGAGAAGGCTAAACATATGTTGATGGCTAGAATTGCAGGTGAATATTCATTTGTGGTAATCACTTAATTTAACGCGAAATGCGTTCAGCACAGAAAATATCACTATATAAACATTACATTGTTTTTTTTCGAAATTATCACAAGTATACTTCTATATATGAATATATATATATAAATTATATATATTTATATAGGGCAATTTTTCATATATAATTATATATAATTATTAGGGTGGTCCTTATTTAGGGTATGTTCGAATATTGTTTCAGGAATTTCTGGAATCGGTTCCAAATATATCGAAAAAAATTCGTGCCAAATTGCAGCTCTTAATTTTGAAATTAACCTGGCCCCCACGACGATGAAAGTTTTAAATGGGAAATTGCATGTATTTTTTAAAACTGAAAATGGAATTTTCATAACTCCGATGATTATGGATGAAAAAATCTGAAATTTGGTATAGTTATTCGTACTTGTATGATGTACAACATGGTGCATTAGAACAATTTTCAGATGATTTTATACTCACTTTTCAATGTGATGAAAAAATAATTTTTTTCAAAAGTTAAGCATTAAAAGGTGAGTACAAAATTATCTAAAAATGGTTCTAATGCACCATCTTGTACATCATAGAAGTACGAATAACTATACCAAATTTCAGATTTTTTCATCAATAATCATCGGAGTTATGAAAATTCCATTTCCAGTTTTAAAAAATACATGCAATTTCCCATTCAAAACTTTCATCGTCGTGGGGGCCAGGTTAATTTCAAAATTAAGAGCTGCAATTTGGCACGAATTTTTTTCGATATATTTGGAACCGATTCCGGATATTCCTGAAACAATATTCGAACATACCCTAAATAAGGACCACCCTAATAATTATATATAATCTTTTTTAATCGGGCATGTATGGATATATTATGTTTTAGAGCAATATGAAACTGCAGGTGTAATGAAACACTTTTATATACGTATGTACATAATTTTATTTCGACGTATTTTATTCGTATTACGCATGAATAATGGATTCACAAATTTAATTCGCGCATAAAATTCTTTCTTCCATTGAAAAATTATATTTATCAATTTTTTACATGTTCTAAAAATTCATCATTGATACAAAGAACCACGATAAATTCTATGAATCGATAGCTTCTCCAATTTGGAAATGATGCACCTGATTAAATAATAATTGCACTTATGTGATTGTCGGTTTCACGTAGAACTAATCAATGAATGTTGCATAGCACTAAAGGTGACGCGATACTTCTTCTTCTTCCATATTGGCCTATCTCTTCTTCAGAATGTAGCCTAGGTGACGCGATAACTAAAAGATGGATATACATGGTGATTCAGGTTTGACTGATCATAGTGGGTGGGTGTGTTCTTCTGGAAAATTCAAGACTATATTTCCTTCACCGAAACTTCGAGGGACTAATATAGTTTCGGAGCTACAGACGATCTTAGTTGACCAGTCACGAGGCTTACGAGTGACCAAGACAGGGCCGACTCAAGAGTCTAAATCAAGCAGTGCCCGCGGCGGATTGATTCTTATTCTGCGACGTTTCACTTCGATTCCTAGATGAGTATGACATTACGGCGCCGTTTCCTTGAGATGTCTTGGTCCGTCATACACCTCTGTTCTCGTCGTCCTGATCCTAGGAATCATAGTTTCAGTCGTCCAGGTTATAGATGACGGCCCTGCCCATACAGCACAGAAATAAAAGTTATCTTAAAGTTGTCATATGGATGACAAATGAGCCAATTTTGGACTTTATTTCCTGTATAAGACGTCTCTAAGACGAAAGACGACAGTTAGACGTCAAAAATTGGTTCATTTGACGTCCATATGACGACTTCAAGGCAACTTTTATTTCTGTGCTGTCTGGGTGTCTTGGTCACACGTAAATCTCGTGACTGGTCAACTAAGATCTTCTGTAGCTCCGAAACTATTAGTCCCTTGAAGTTTCGGTGAAGGAAATTGAGTCTCAAATTTTCGAGAGGAACACACTCACCCAGGATGATCCGTCCAACCTGAATCACCTTATATTTTCGGATTTTATTACTTTTCAAAAATTCATTCCGTACATTATACCTGAATTATATTGATATCCTTATATTTAAATGGTCAATTACTCTCATTTACTTTGAAGGCCTAATTTTTTCCTCGTGGAAATCATTGAAATTGTTTATTTTGGTATACATGCGCCAGCTTTCTCGATATCCTGAACATGAGTCGTGTCGATGGAGACAACGCACCTCAATTTTGAATGAACAATTTCCTGATCTCTTTCAGATGTTATTTTACCGGATGATATTGTTTACACTCAAAGTGAAAGTGAAAGTGTAAGTTTAGACGACAATATCGAAGAAGGTGAAATTCGTTCGAAGGCTACCAGCAATGAATGGACAAGATGGGGAGAAGGCATTCTGAATTTTGCAAAAATCAAATCTACTGACGAGGGTGATCGCATAAATGCTCACTATTTCGAAAAGTTTTCAGATTATCTTCTTAAAGATATTACTTTACTTCCACTATGGACAAATATACGTGCATATCAATACGGTTATGATAGAGATACTGCATCAAGTGCTCCAGTCGAGGGAGAGTTTAACAAAATCAAAAATTCAATATTCAAGCCGAAGGAGTTACCCATGCGCGTTGACTTTTTTGTCGAAAAACATTTAAATTACCTACTAGGTAAAGCACTTATTGTCAACGCCGCATTGAATATGGCAAATGAAAGGGTCGACGAAGATTCAATCTCGAATGGAGATGCTTTAAATAATCGCTCATTGATGAATGAGGTTGCTATCCATGAAGGTAGCCTAAAAGAAACTGAATGCCCAGCGTGTGCTAATAACCAACCTCCGGAAGGTGGACATTCATGCATGCATTGTAAAAAAGCAGTACACGCTTTGGATGAATGTTCACAACCTGTCGGCGAGGAAGGATATGGACAAGAAAGAATTTGCTTTCAATGTTCGCAAAATGAAATAGGTAATATGGGCAAACAAAATCTCCCGAAAATATTGAGTGTTGAGACGATTGATAAAGGTAGTCGTATAAAATTGATTCGTTCCGATGAAGCTGCGAAAGAAATTGTTCCTGCCAATTTTATACCTACACCAAAATATCTCGTTGAAATTGACGATGTACCTGCAAAGAGTGCAAATGAATTGTGCCAAGACATAGATTGTAAAGGATGTGATGATAAACTTGGTCCACGTGATCGTCACGTATGTTTAATATGTAACGAGGCGGTCCATAATAAGAAAAATTGTTCGGAACCCTACGGAAATGATGAAGAGGGAATAAGAAGAATTTGCCGTATCTGCTTGGTGGACGAAAACGCAAAAAGTATCCTTGCTTTAAACGAAGCAGATAATTGGAGGAACTTGGCACATGAAAACGAAAAGAGTGAACAAGTTCTCAGGAGGAAAGTCGCATCCGGTACTATAATGAACACAAATTAATATTTAGAATGTACTAATTCGATGTTTTTCCTTGTTAATGGCCCACGTATATTCAACTTATTTCTCAATGCAGAAGCATCAAATCATGTTAAACAGTACAATTAGGCAAAATTTCATACATCTCGATTGTTATATGGGATAATGAAAAAAAAAATTCTGCGATCACTCTTGACGATGATGTTGTTCATTTGTTGTTGTTCTATTAATTCGTAATTCATTTCGCATGAAGTATTCTGGAACACTTTTTTGAACTATACCGTTATTATTATTATTATTTTCATGACAGGCAATACGTTGGATAAGCCTGCCGATAAACGTCGCAGAGCATTGTATTTGGGAGGGATGAAGGATAAAATACGCGATATAATTACTATTGAAAAACATTTGTCGATTCCAGTGTTAAAGAATGGTAATAATCGTGACACTGGGCTACAAATTATTAATGAGAAAAGGGTGTCAATAGAAAATACCTGTGCGTTTGATAGTATTTTTCAGTTAACACTAGCAGCCTCATATGATTTTGTTGAAGTGTTAGAAATCGTGAGTACCTATATCTATGTATTTTCAATTGTATTTCTGTAGTCAATTACGATATTTGATCACTCGAGCAATCACTCTAGACAGTTTTTCGAACCTTTTATACCGAGAATATGGAATACACGGCAAAAAAACAGCTTTTTAGATTTTGAGCTCAATTTTAAGAGCTTCTCACAAGCAAGAACAAAAAAAAAAAAAATTTACTGGGCAATCTGAGACTTTTTCACACAAAAAACCTGGCTTTTCGAAAAAATGTCATACTGGCGAATGAACGGAAAAAATATGAGTAGAACAAGAATTATAAAACTATATGAAATACCCCATACAATAACTTTGAAAATAAAAGCGGTGAAAATCTGAAAAAAATGTTGGATGCTGTTTTTCGATGAGGACCTTAAGTTCAAAAAGTTGTGAGAAGATTTGAGGAGGTGAGGCCGAATGCGACGTCTAGAATTGGTGGACTTTCTTACATATGAGGTATTCCCTACCAAGTGAGACAGGTTCGGTTTCTCATCCTAACCAATTCTTCGGATTATTTTTCTCATCCAAATTTCAGCCAATAGAATTGCACCATTCGACGTTATTTTGCATAGCCTACACGATATTCAACTGATAATTTTGATAATTCACGTGTGATAATTTCACTGGTGATTTCACGTGTGATTTTACCGCGGTGATTTGATGTCTAACTGTGGATTTTGTCTCATGATGCAATTCTATAGGCCAAAATTTGGATTTGGATTTGGAAAAAAAATTCTAATTCGCCACACAAATTTCAGATTCTCATTCGTTCGGAATTAAATTTGGAGAGAAAAAAGACACCTCGGGAAAAATTGATGAATAATCTATCAGCGATTGATTCGATTATTACACACAGCAAAATCTCAACTTGAATCACGATTGACCAACCGTAATTTATGTTTTCACAAACGTAATTTACGTTTTTAGAGACAACGTGAATCATGCTTTGCGTTGCCGAAAAAGAGGATCGAATCATCCTTCACGTACGATTTCGCATTCGTACATAATTATAGAAGAACCTAAACGTACTACATATAGTAAAACGTGATTTACGTTTAGGTTTTCCTGTGTGTACGAATACGAAATCATACGTAGAGGACATTTGATCCTCTTTTACGGCAACGCAGAACACAATTTACGTTTGTTTCTAAAAGCGGAAATTACGCTTATGAAAACGTAAATTACGGTTGGTGGATGGTGATTTGGGCTAAGATTCTTCTCTGTGTATCAGATTTCATGAGGTTTCCATATTTCAAGTCAGGATTTTTTTCACAGGTTGAGTCGCTAGGAGAAACAGAAAAATTTTTCGAGCTCGTTAAGCATGTCAAAGAGAAAGGTATTGGTGCAAAGGCTTATCAAATGAGAGCGAACATTTTGAAAGATTTTTACGAAATTAGAGAGCACCCTACTATACCTGACCTCTGTATGATGCAGTGTGTGCAGAATGTTGGATTTCTTGCAGAACAGTTATTTTCATCAGTTTGCAGTTATGTAGAGTCTATAAAGTGTTCTGAGGGCTGTTACAGTCATGAGGAATCGTTTAGTTCTTATCAAGTACCAATTACGGTTTTGCATGAAAATCTGGAACAATTAATTGTTGGTATTTGCGAGGAAACTACTAAAGATTCACCATGCAATAATAGCAAATGTGAAGGAGTCTGCCAAAGAAAACATGATATAGGTGAATGAAAATTTCTGTATTTTATAAAAATCTTTAGATAAATCGACAACTGAAAAGTTGAATAGGTATACACTGATAGAAGGATTTCTTAACTGTTAATAAACACATTTATTTGGACAAATTTTTGGATTTTTTAAATATTAATTAATATTTTGTAACATTTAACAAATCATCTTTGTGCACAACAAATATTTATTAATAGTTAACAAATATTTATTAAGTAGATGCATTAATAAATCATTTATCAATAGTTAACCAATATTTATTAAGTAGTAATGAGTTAATAAATCATTTGTTAAATATGAATAAATCTTATTAAATATGAACAGATCCTTCTATCAGTGTACAACTCAATTCAAAACAATAGAAACAATTGTTGAAAAAAAACGTATTACGCCGTGGAAACAGGATTGCTTCTCGGAAAACCTTCTAATCAGACAGGGTTTTCCGTCTACTTGTTACTTGTAGCGGTAAGAATTGCGCTCTTGTTCTTTCAAGTATAATATGTTTTGTGATGATAATACGTGAAAAAATGAATACCTTCCACTTCGTGACAGCGGTGACAAAAACAATTAGATTATTATTTCACACACTGTTTATTGGTGCCCTGACTGCCAGAGCGCAATTCTGAAATATTTCAAGGCATTTACAGATTTCAGACGCATGCCAAGCATTTAGTTAAAGATGAATATTCCTCTTAGGTGATATTGTCCTCATTCAAGTGGATAACATTATGCCTGATGTCAGTATTCTGTTGCGAGATCTACCCAAATACCTGAAGATCCCTGGAGACGACGAGAATAGGCTGCAATTGATGGGTTTGGTAGATTATAAATGCTACAAGAAAACGAGAAGAGAAGAAGACTCGAGCGGACATTATACGACGTTTGCTTTAAGGAGAGATGGAGTATGGTGCAGATATGACGACTCGAATGGAACATGTTCATATAAATTCACCAAAAAAGAAAAAGTAGTTCCAGTTTTACTATTATTGATCAAGACAAAACGCAACAACTAATTGTGGATAACTTGGAAAGTTTTTTTTTTAAAAAGAAAGAACTCTAGTTTGAAAGAATCGCGACCTATATGTCAATATGCATAATTAATGTAATAAAAAAGTATGGCTAAACATTAGGAACATTTTCTACGCCCAAGAACTTTATTAGGATGAACCTTCTCTTTCTGATTGTAGGTGATTTAGAGTGAAAAAACATGTTTGTGTGTATCGTTGGGAACCTGAAATAAATTTCATCAACCCCTGAATCGAAGCCTTGAGGCAATCGGAAAAATATGAGAGCGAGGAAAACGATTGAAAATTTCATGAAATGGCAATTTTCGGGGCTGATTTCTCTATCACCACAGCCCACCACCCCCCAAATAACGGTAATCATATCGTAGCATGTTTTTTCACCGTCAGAAAAGACTGGCATGTCCGGAAATCGTGGGTAAGAAATTCAATCGAAGCTAAATGTGGCTCGGAACAGGAAATTCTATGAAAATTGACGTATGCGCGTTTAATTTTTTTATTACCACAGCCCACCACCCCCCAAATAACGGTAATCATATCGTAGCATGTTTTTTCACCGTCAGAAAAGACTGGCATGTCCGGAAATCGTGGGTAAGAAATTCAATCGAAGCTAAATGTGGCTGGGAACAGGAAATTCTATGAAAATTGACGTATGCGCGTTTAATTTTTTTATTACCACAGCCCACCACCCCCCAAATAACGGTAATCATATCGTAGCATGTTTTTTCACCGTCAGAAAAGACTGGCATGTCCGGAAATCGTGGGTAAGAAATTCAATCGAAGCTAAATGTGGCTGGGAACAGGAAATTCTATGAAAATTGACGTATGCGCGTTTAATTTTTTTATTACCACAGCCCACCACCCCCCAAATAACGGTAATCATATCGTAGCATGTTTTTTCACCGTCAGAAAAGACTGGCATGTCCGGAAATCGTGGGTAAGAAATTCAATCGAAGCTAAATGTGGCTGGGAACAGGAAATTCTATGAAAATTGACGTATGCGCGTTTAATTTTTTTATTACCACAGCCCACCACCCCCCAAATAACGGTAATCATATCGTAGCATGTTTTTTCACCGTCAGAAAAGAGTGGCATGTCCGGAAATCGTGGGTAAGAAATTCAATCGAAGCTAAATGTGGCTCGGAACAGGAAATTCGATGAAAATTGATGTATGCGCGTATAATTTTTTTATTACTACAGCCCACTGCTCCTCAAATGATGTTTAATATATTCTGAAGCTGACCAGCGTACTCGTAGGTGGTAACAAACGCCTAATGCGGTCATTCTTCGGTACTTGTAAACTTGTAGGGTGGTTATTGCGTCCAAATTGAGGAAATAAGGGTCGTCTGCCTTCAAAGCTGGAAATAACAATTTCTCGCTGATATTATTCGAAAGTAATAAAAAAGTAAAAAATTCTGACGTCAGGTTCGGCCTGATAACGTCAAATTCTGCCTGTTACCGTATGGCTGGTGCAGCTTAGATCGAAGCTGAGCCGCAGTACGATTACGCAGAACTGTTGAGAGTAATAAATTTGGGATTGTGGTAATAAATTAGTAATAAAAAAGTAAGAAATTCTCTCATCACTTTTTTTTTAGTGGGCTGATTCAGCTGGTGCAGCTACCAGTACGTCTCAAAGACCCCAATCGGACCAACGATGCTCCTAAAACCTTACGACACAGCTCTAAAAACATAGTTTTGAGATAAACGCGTTTGAAGTTTTTGCAGAAAAATTGGTAATTATTTATCTGGAGGCTCATACATCAAAAAGCTTGCTATAGAAAAGTGAGGTGAACAGTTTTTTTTTTTCAATTTTTTTTTTTTCAAATAATTTTTTTTTTTTTTAATAAAAATTTTTTTTTTTCCGCAAACAATTTTTTTCTGAATTTTTTTTTTTCTTGCTATAGCAAATAACCGTTGTTTTTTTTTGCTGGGGAACATCTTCGGCCTGTCTTTCGGGGGGCAGTGTATTCTTCTAGAGTGTTGCCATCTTTCCTTCTCATATTAAATTTAATAAATTCTTCCCATTATATTCGAAAATCTGTGAACAAAAAGAAGAAGAACTTCAACCACCCACAAGTCGGCAGGAGCGTAGTGTGAATAATAGATATTACTATTTGGAATGGATACTTACTTTTAGGTTATAGTACACTTTTCGAAGCACATCACCCGTATTACGATAACACGCTAGATATTCGATAAGTTGATGATTATTTAGTACTGAAAAGTACTGTTTTCATACACTGAAAAGTACTGTTTTTATTTATTTTTTTAATTCCAAAACACTGATAATCACGGGAACGCTCACGTAACCTCGAAAAATCTTGGACAAGTAAAAGCGATCATACACCATGTGATCAATATTGAAATCAAGCGCCAGCGCCACTTGCGCCAGATCGCGATAGCCAGATGACGAACTTTTGGCGGTAACTTCGAAACCTTGACGATTTCGTCGAAGTCAATTTTTTGACTGATGCAGAAGACATTGAGGTAACATAAACTGCAAAAAACGAAAAACCGATTTTTCCGAAAATTCAAGCTGTACTGGTCCCCTTAAAGGTAAAGGAAGTTATTTCTTCGTTTAGAAAACGTGATTATTGAAGGAATATTATCGGATCACTGATAAACGTGTATAATATACGTTTCATAAATGTATTATGATATATTGATACCAAAAATCAACGAAGAAGACGTGTATAATATACGCGTAATGTACGAGCTGGTGTTTATTGGGATAATACGCTAACGGACCCCCCACTTACCTCACATCAATACGTTTCGTGACCTTGGTGCCGCAATGGGCTAATGACATAACAAAGACGTTTGTAAGCGTCAAATAAGCATTCATAAAACCTTGATATCAATATGTTTTGCATTTGGGTTGCTCACGTGGTTTGCAAATACGTGCGTCACACATGTGAGTGCGGAAACATTTATTCAACTTTCAAAGAAACCCTGAATAAAGTTATTGCAGATAAACGTAACTGTCACTGATTGAACGTTTAAAAAAGGTGAAAAGTAATAATGATTTTAAGAGTTATTTCCAAACGTAACTTACACGACATTTAGTAGCGTTGATTCAAAGCTGATAAATGCCCTAACGAAAACGCTTATGAGCGTGGAATACGCATTCATGAAACGTTCACATTATCTGCTATAGATTGCGGTATTTACATGGCTTGCAGATACGTGTGGCACACGTAAGTGCAATAATATTCATTAATCGTTTGGAGGAACACTGAAGAAAGTCATTGATTAACGTAAGAACCACGTTAATTAAGCGTTTAGAGAATGTGAATAGCATGAATATTTTAAACGTTTTTTCGAATACGTAGGTTATACGACAGTTTGTCATTATTTATTGAATGTCGACCGCTGCCCTGAAATCATTGGTCTATAAACGTATAAAACACATGCATTAAATGTTGACAAAAATGTAATTAGTATACGTCTCAATTCAACGTAACATAATCGTGTTAAAAAACAGTTGTCTGAAATAAATGTTTCCAATCAACGTGTTATAATGGTGAGTGGAAAACCGCATCGTGGATACACGTTTATTTTTTACACCGTACACTACATTTCCACCACTATCACGCATATTAAACGGGTTGGGGTGTTATTATACGAGCTGATGAGCTTTTCTAAAACATCGATGTAGCGGTGGGTATTTTTATGCGTGAAGTATCTCCACATACGCTCCTTCAACGTGCGATTAAATCGTTCAACTACGGCTGCTTTTATGTCGGGGTTACGTGTCACGCGAAAACGTATATCATTTTCAGCTAGTAGTTTTTGAAACGCCGCGCCCACGAACTCTTTACCCTTGTCGCTTTGTAGGGTCTCGGGACGGCGATCCGTGTTCGATAATATCTGTTTAAAACCAGCAGCTACGTCTCCTGTGGCTTTACGATACAACGGAACCACCCATCAAATTTGCTCAGGACATCGATGACTACCAGTAAGTAACGGATGCCGTCATTATGTTCCTTTATAGACCCAAGTTCAACCAAATCTGCTTCCCAAAGATCGTCTATATTGGACACGTTGTACCGCAGTCTTGGGAATTTCCGACGTACCGGTTTATGTAGGGTATAGGTGTCCTGGGTACCTAGCCATTTTTCTATTGCGCTGTCGTTTACACCCTGAGCTGCCTTTTTCAACTTCCTGGCCCCCGCGTAACCTGATGGGCAGGAGGGGTCTAGTCGGTTGCTGCGTGGATTTCTCAGGTGTTTCCGATGTTCCGCGAGATCTCGAAGGTGAGAAGGAATTGTCTTCTGACTTAACGGAATCGCTGCTGCTGCTGCTCGCGGTATTTCTTCGCCCGTGTGGGGTTCGGAGTCTTTTAGTCCTGCTCCGTGTCGCAGAGAGTACTGCGGTCGAGGGTGAAGGCACTTGAACATTCCTCCAAACATTATCATTTCCGACATATTCTCGCGGAACATTGATGCTATGAAGCAAGCGTGCGTACGCATGTC
Source organism: Tenthredo notha (assembly GCA_914767705.2). Taxonomy (NCBI): domain Eukaryota; kingdom Metazoa; phylum Arthropoda; class Insecta; order Hymenoptera; family Tenthredinidae; genus Tenthredo; species Tenthredo notha. The sequence goes on along the minus strand of OU611923.1, from coordinate 2,311,850 downwards.
TACCATGAGGCTGAAAGCTTTTTCTCGAACGCACAGTGTCGTTAATTAGATCAACGATATTTGTCCCGGGGATGGCTACGCTGTCTATAGTTACACCGCCTCGGCTATCCCATGAAATCCGTGAAGGGTACTCGGCCAGATGTTTTAGAAGAAGCTCCGCCTTTGACTGGTATTTTTTCGGTACTGTCGAGGCAATTTTCGCTATCATCTGCTGCTTGTCACTAGAAAGTTCATTTCCTTTCTCCGATGCCCCATCCGTAGAATTAGGTTTATCAGGGATGGAGTGGAGATCTAGACGTAGCGGTTTTCTTGAGTCCTCGGCGAAATATAGAAAACGTTGTAAAATCTGCTGATAAAGCTTCCACCTCGTCGTGTCATCCAGGTCGGGAGTGTTCAGGATATTACGCATTTCGTTATCAAGCCTGGAGGTGGGTGAGGTTGTACTTTTCTCATCACTCGCACTGCTGCCTTCCGAAGCTGCGCCCGATGAGGAAATATTGCGTTGAAACCGTTCTATGGTATCCGAGGGAATTAAAACCATCTTCTTTGCATGCTCCATTTTACACCCTTATTTATTGTCCAAACAGTTGACCAAAAAGCGTCCCAAGAATGGGTGCTATCAGCATAGGTAGAAATCCGCTTCCGCGTTGAACTAGTAATTTTTTTCTTGCTCTTCCAGCTACCCTTGTTAGTGGACAGTTTACGAAGAAGCTGCTTATGTCTGGCAAGTCGGGCCTTCTCTCGCCTACTGAGTATGACGTTACCGCGCACGGTGTTCAAAGCGCATTCACAGATATTTTTCACGAGCGAATTATCGGCCGTGCGTAGTAGAGCTATCCTCTGCTGAGGCTTTAGGCGGCACAATGCCTTCAGCGTCTCAGTGTTGGAGCTTCCGAATCGTCTACGCGCCTCGGCACTCCGTCTGGAACCAGCTCTACTTTGGACGGAGTCCGTCCTAGCGTCAATTTGGCCGGCGCGTGGCATTACAAACGAATGACTGGTAGCCCCTGCTGAGCGCGTGACTTTATATCCTTTCTTGGGATGTATACAAACTGGTGCTTGTCCCCGGGAAATATATTACTACGATAGCGACAGTTTTCGGGGGTACTTTGTTTCAGATCAAGTAAGAGATAACCGTGGGGACGAGCTGTCGCATCGTGGTAAGCCTCCTGAACAAAACGTGGATCCTCAGGATATACCTGACGAGCTAAATGTTGCACCTGGGCGCGATCTCGTGGATTCTTGAAGAATATAATATAATTCGCGTTAAGAGAAATATCACGCTGCCCGCGACCCTGATGAAACAAGTTCTGCGTGATGAAAAATACACTCAGATTCTTATGATGACAGCCTTTGGTGAAAAGATCAACGATTATATTATTGGAGGCTTCTCGCATAAGATCATCTATTATAAGCAATTTCGGTAGCGTGTTTGAGTCATAATCGGATTCTTGGGGTAGGCCTTCTCGATACTCGATGTCGCTAAGCGGTGCGGTGTCTCCTTTTTTAATGCCGTGGAGTGATTGCTGCTCTGCGTAATACCATATTATACGACTGAAGCGAGTGTCACACATATTCTCAATATGCCGAAGGAAATTTTTCACAAAAACTGATTTTCCACAGCCAGAGGGCCCGGCTATTATCGCGGAAAACGGGTGATTCCAACGGGTATCCATTTCCCCGATATGAATAGAATGCAAAGTTTTCGACCTTTCAACGCGAGCGACTCGACGACTATGGTGCGATCAGAATGAAAAAAGTTACTACATCCCAAACGGTATTTTTTTTTATCCCCGCGGTGGGGGGCCCCGTCGACGCGGTGCGCGCCATCTTCCAGCTAATACTAAGCGCGCTGATAGGCTCAGCAAACCGGCGGTAAACAGCTGATAAATAATGTGTGAACTGCTAGCATGCCCTATACGCCTGAACCAGCCGATATTTAGCGTATAAAAAAGAAGCATGAAAAAGATAGCTGCTTGTCGAGAGCCGAACTTTGGTCGCTTAGACCACTATGATTGAGCTTCCAGCTACAGGTAAGAGGTCAAAGGCGTTACAACTATTTAAAGTCAGAGATATTTCTAAGATTCTGAAGCTATACCTTCAACTCTATCCACCCTTCGGGAATCATTACTTACAGCCTAGCAGGGAGGTATTTTTTTTTAGGAGAGGGGTAATAAAGGTGTACAACTGTACAAGAAATGATATTTGTTTTCATTCATAGTTTTATTCAACGTTGGGATTTTGCCAGTAGGAGTAGGTAAATGAAAGGGCTTAGAATTAACGATAATGTGAATTACTTCGTAAATTCTTTTATTACGAATTCCATAATTATCCTGAATGCCTCCCTCATGGTATAGGATTTCGACAGTCAGGAGTGCTGCACAACAAGTGTTATACAAATATTTATACTTATATTTTTACAATTAAACTAGGTTAACCGATTTTGAAAGGTACAGGATTTTCCTAAACTTAATAGTAGAGTCTTAATTTGTTAAACAGTTAGGCAGTGCTATGTACTGCTGATTATATTATCCTAGGCCTAGTATAACATGTAACTTATAAGAGAAACAGTTTAAAGACTACGCTATATATATATATACCGCGAGGACCAGGTGAAAGAGAATGGTCCGTCCGCCCAGACACCTAATATTTTGTATTTTCATGGGGATAGCCACTCGTTGCGCAGAAAATCCTTAGGGTGATTTTGGCGCGTGGTCGATAGCTTCGACCCCAGGACATATTTTTCAGCGCAACGAGTGGCTATCCCCATGAAAATACGAAATATAAGGTGTCTGGGCGGACCGACCATTCTCTTTCACCTGGTCCTCGCGGTATACTAGTTTACAAACAGTGTACAGCTAAAATACAATAAAAACTAACCTAACTCGAAGCTGGTCGCAGTGTGTCATATTTACACGGCTCGCGTCTCGTATACAACTCAGGGCTGGATCTGCTACTCGTCTGTATGGCCGTAGGGGAGAGTATCATAGCTGCTCCTGCAACATCGCCTCTTAACAAAAACTGGCCGACATGTTTTCGTCTGATCGCGAGTCACCACATCATGCATTGCGGTTCGTCGGATCGCACGAAAGTTTAATTTAATACTCTCCCCCTCCTCAACTACCATTTCACGTACTGCGTTGAAATTTATCTTTTTACGCGTCGTGTAATTGAGGGTAATTCCCTTCACCTTGCAGACCTCTATCTCTTCCCCGCCTGGGCATACTACGATAAAAGCGTAAAACTTTGCCCCGCCGGAAACAAAAGCCCTAATGTAGCTACCCTCACCGTATTGCTCGAGCTCATCTGTCAGGTCGCCTAGAAAACTGCCTACAGGTGGTTCGTACTCTCCGGCTACGTTTGACCGCGCGTAAATGACTGAGTCGGTATCATAATATAACACCCTACGATCCAGCTTCTCTAGATAATCATATAATTTGAGCCGCGCCTGTGCCGTGGTATAAGCGGCTATAACGACGTTCGCAAGACTCGAAGCTTCTACGCTTTCGTCTTTGTATGACCAGCGAGCGTATACTACCTCGTCGTTTACCGGTACTAGGTCCTCCAGCACAATTGCCGGGCTTGTCACCAGACTCAGTAGTTCCTCTCTGCTCTTAACTACGCTCGTTTTCGAGAGATTGTCTCGCTGGCCAAACTTACCCCAGAACGAATTGAGGCATAACTTCGATACAGAACGCAGCCCGGGATTCTTTTCTATTTTTGCCTTATCTAAAATGATTCCCTCCACCCGGGCGTACTCTTCATTCACACAGCCAGCGGGCCAGCCACTCGCCTCTTGCTTTATTTTTAGAAAAGTGTCGATATACTGAGCAAAGTGACCGCCCTCCCGGGTAGAGGGATCAAACACAGTGATCTCATACTGCCAGATTTCAGATACCGACACTACCCTATACCCCATCGCGACGGCCTTCTTCACCTCGTCAGAGACCCATGTTCCGCTCAGGTACCGATCATGCTCGTGCATATGCGGACACGGCCCTTGTTCCATATCTCTACAGCACGAGCTACACAGAGGGAACATGAGCTTGCCATGCATGCGAAGGGGTAGTACCGGGTGATAGAGATTCCTAGGCGCAAGTACCTTACATTTAATTAGTCCCTCGACTCTAGCTAAATCTATACCGTTGGCCCCGGTTAGTCTTTTACATTCCTCACCTACGTAGACGACGGGGTGCCCCTTCGGGAATTTGCCGGTTTTACAGATGCAGGGGTATAACGAGCAAACATCGACATAGCGGATTTCCTCACCGAGTCGGGCGTCTACTTCGCGGTATCTCGAGGTATTACCCGTCCGGCCACCGTAGAATGCCTCACGCGGATCCAGTTTAGCGTTCTCCGCACTCGGTAGAAACCCGTTATGCTCGAGGTATTCCCGCACCTCACCCCTTGCATCCAAGAACCGTGAAAATTCACACTCCCACATCTCCTCTACGATGAAGCCATGCGCCCGCATGCGTCGCGTTTTAGCATGAGTCTCCTCGAGTCGCCTATCCATACTTTCGCCGCCTACGCTTAGCTTGTCCCTATTTACCCGAAAACACCGGGGACAGCCATGCCAATAGCACCCGTGAAATTCGAGAACGTGACGGGTGCTATCCTCCGCTACGTAATAGCCATCCACCCGACGACCCAGCACCCGTTGCTCCCGAGCCCTACCTGCGTGCAGAATCTCCCGTCCTAGCTCACGCTCCCGCCATACCAGCCACTGAATAGCCTTGCTGGATTGTTTATCGGCTAGTCTGTAACCGGCAGGCGGAATAATGCCGATACTATTATCACGAAGGAAATTTTTTCGGAACACCATAGAACATGCCGAAGCTATCGTCGTGCTCTCCGTGAAGGGACAAACATCGCCGGTTCGCTGGAATATCTCTCGGAAAGCTATACACGCGAGGCGTAAGATGGTAACATCCGAGCGACAGTACTCTACGATTTCCCTGCCAAAATCAAAAACATAGCCTGATCGTACTGCCGCTTCGTACCATGCAAAGAAACGATTCCGTGCTTCGGCAGACATGGTGTCCGGTGAGTAAAACTCAGGCGCAGGTAGCACCCCCACATACCCCTGGTTAGCCGCGGTATTGAAAAGATGTGGAAATAGTCCCTTCTGAGTGGCCTCGGGTAATCCGAAGGCCTTAGGTAAGGCGGATAAGGCCATCGGCATGTAGGCTAGCGAATCTAGAAAACGGACATTGCCCGTCTCCAGAAGAACTATTTTACTGCCGTTCAGTATTACCTGCGGGGCCTCTCCACCTCTCTCTACCAGGTAGCGAAGAATAAATTGGGCGTCGAAACCTTTCGCGTTATGCGCAATACATATCACTTTCTTGTAACCCTCGATTCGGTTATCAGCCAATTCTACTAGACTACGGACCGGGGCCTCCCTAAATACAAACTCCCGTTGCTCGCCACAACCGTCACACGGCTCGAGGATACTCGCCCCTATACAGCGTGTACAAGTTCTCTGCGCAACACACAAATTTGGCACGTGAATATTAATCGTCTCGTCGCCGTCAACAGTCTCGTCCTGTCTTGTCTCGAAATCGTAAAAAATTAAGATATAATTTGGCTGCTCGCCGGTGTTCCCCTTCACAGGTCGCATGTAACAGCGGTGATTAATCTCCTGAATCGAGCGACAGGTCCTGCAGTATGCTCTCCCACAGATATGTTTCTCCTTTGAGGTATCCGTAAAGATATCGCAGGTTCCACATATCCGCAGAGTACCGCAGACCGAACGTTTGCCTCTAAACGATCCCTGCAGGGTGTGTCGTCTGTAGCACTCTACACCGTAAAAATCGCGCAGACAGAGCTCGCACCCGACTTTTTCGACCGTCTTATGGCATGCAGGAGTCGACAGACAACGATTACATTTATTTGAGCATCTATGCTCGTTACCATGCGAGTAGGCCACATTACAGGGTTGACAAAAAAAATCAGCGGCAGCAGCACCCCGCATATTTAGGATGGCGTCGTAATGTCCAACTCGCGGATAATAAAGAATGTTCAGTCTGTGTACAATGTCACGATTACCCATACCCAGTACTATATCCTCGCCATTGTAAAGCGGTCGACCACCCTTTCCTAATGTCTCACTGTCATAAACTAAAATCGCGAAACCCTCCCGTGCCAAATATTGTTGAAACTGCGCAACTTCCTCAATACCGCAACCCTCCTCAGGTATAACAACCCCTGCCTCCAGCGCCAGCTGACGAGCCTTCTCACGCTGATACCGTTTTCCGGATGCCCTAGCCCTATTCCACTCAGCCTGTAACGGTCCATCCCGTACAGAACCTCTCCTCGCATGCACCGCGGCAGCGAACAATGCCCTCGGTAAACATAGATTATCTCCATTTGCTATGGTGAGAATCGAACGTTTACCGACTAGTTGTTCGCCGTTCAGAGCCACGCGTCTTCCCTGGCCTATGGGGACAGCTATAGTCATTATATTTACCGTGAACGGTTGATCAGTTGAAAATTCACTCGCGCTCTGTGTTACCCGGAACACAAGACCCCATAAATCCTCAAAGCGAAAATCGCGAGCCGGCCGAAAACTTAACCCCGCAGACCCCCTTGTAAACCCCTCAGTCGTGAAGCTAATACCCATAATGTCGTTCGGAGAGCAAAGCGAGATGAAGTAACTGTACAGTTCGCGGAAAGCCTCTTCTAACCAGGTGAGTGGATTTGCTGATTCAGGCGGAGTGGCAATTCTTACGGTGATCTGACTACCGCCTAACCCGAAACGTTCGAAGCGTCTATTTAGGCGCCTAGTTATATGAAATCTTCTCGAATTCACTCTATCACCCACCTCTGGCTGCTCCGCGTGTACATTCTCAGGCGCTCTGTCCTCAGCCTCTGATGGTCCAGCAGTAGGAATCTCATCCGCTGACCGACGTCCACCACCGAGCTGGTTGCTCTGTACCTTCGAGGTGCTGGCTCCCTCGTTCACCCCAAATAGCCATCTTCGCGAGCGAACCCTTACGGGTGGCTGACTAGCTGCGAAAATTGAATAAAGCCGTTGTTTTATTTATTTATTTTTTTCTCCATCGGTTCGAAATATAATACTTAATTCTATACTCAAAGTAAGGAAGCGTACAATAAAAACTACTCCTCCCCGGAGGCTGCGCGGAACCCGTCTGGAAGTTCGCCATAAGGGGATGGTATTATTAATGTTTCCATCGAATCGAAATCCGAAGGAAGATTTTCCCGAAAATCATCCGTACCGACGTTAGCAACTATAGAATCATGAATCTCCTCAGCAGAGATGTCAATAGCAACAGCTGTTTGAGAAGAGGAAATTGTAAAAAAGAGAATACGAAAGGTTTCTCGGACTAGGACAGAAAAGTCCACTGGCATATGGTCTTATTACAGTAAATTACGAAGAGTACTTACACTCCAGCTGGCTGAAAACGTCGGGGTCGGGAGACGATAAGGGAGCAGCGACATCGTCATCTTCTTCTCCTTCCGAGTTAGCCGCCTCAGCTATTACAATAAGAATTGAAGAAAGAAGGTATTAAGATACGTTTATAAACTCTCCCCCGAATAACTACCGGATAATAACATCGTTATACATGATTACGAGATAATCTACTTACATTCTCCGGAACTAAATATGATGCATACATCATCCTCTAATTCGGGATAGCTGGTCTCACCATCTCGAAGTCTCTGTTGCCGGCTTGTCGAGCGCTCCACGCTTTTCACCGACTCTGGCGAGGAAGGTTCTTCTGCTTCGAGTATGGACACCTGAGATAGACGTTCGACCGTCTCGCTAGTCAGCTCCGACCTCTCGGCGGTTTTATCCTGAGTACACCGCCCGGATAACACTGACTCGGCCTGTATCTCAGGCTCTTCCATCACCGATGCTGTAACCGACCGCTCGAGCGTTTCGACTGCCTCGACTAGCATCGCATCATCCTCGCTTCGTTGTAGGAACGTGACTTCCTCTGAAAATGTCAGCTCTCGATGAGTCACTGCTCTAACCGCGAAATAGCATATAATATAAAAATTGAATCACTGTTTTCACTTACCGGGCTGCGTAGGACGAGGTGACTGTAAAGCTCTGAGACTTTCGAAGAAAGGTTGCACCACTGGGTGATCTTGAAGATCCATAAAGCGCAAATGCGACTCGATCACTTGCATGCAAAGTAGATTGCTCCTCAACAGATTATTACGGTGTATCAGGGCAATTACTCTCGCGTTACAAGTACCTATTATTTCTCGGAATATCGACAGCAAGATATCGGTAGAGTTGACACGCGGAATACGAGTAAAATGCGGCGAGTTCGCGCCTCCGTACACGAGTCTCGGTTCTTTGCTTGTCAGAAACCGCAGTACCGACAAGGCGACTCTTCTGATTCCGGCTACAGTTTGCGACACCATTATGATTCAAAGTGATTTCGGTAAAGCACGAGTTCAGAACACGAGTCAGACTATCGTAAGTATAAAATCGGATATTTTCAAAATACAGTACAGTAATGAACGGAGTTTCCGACTCTGAGATTTTTTCAGTTATGGTACGAATTCGGTGATGACACTCCACTATATCCACCCTGTCGGCCACTTCCACCACCACCCTACCCGCGGAGGGGGCGAGAAGGAGCGGGTGGAAGACAGTTCTTACCACGCACCTAACCTTAATTGTTTTTAGACTACCTCTATAGCGACAATCGTGGCAGCAATAGTCCACTGATTAAACCTCTAGGAACTAATTGTTTTTTGAGCCCATTGAAAGGGTTTTCAATTAACGAGCGTCGCAAACACCGATACAATGGCTCCGGAAAATATCCCCATTGTTCATAGTGCAAAATAGCTCTGTGCCCCATGACCGCGGGGCTGACCTTTCTACGGTGCCGGCACCCCTCAGGTATATCTGCTACGGCTGATTGAACAGGGAGACTACCTGTGGAAAGGATGCATAACCACTTAGCCGTAGCATTGCATGAGGATTATACACTGAAACCTTTTCTTCTTTGCATGTAGCAACTTGACCATGTACCGATATTGAACAAGTCGTGGCCTGCGCTCACTGAGGTAAAACCTTTTCATTCTACTCAGACTTTGTTTTCCCGGTCCGGTAAGGGTTTAGGCACTCAGTAATCCGTTTTTTCACTTGCTTGAAATTTTTCTGGAGAACCCTCAAACAGACTGGAGTATCTGTCGAATAATTACATTTTATTACCCAGGTACAGTGTCGCTCAGGCCTCGGTGCTCTGTGCTGTTAATAGTCTAGGAGAGGTTCAAAGCGGGTTTTTTATTGCGATAATTTTACAGTCCTACTACTCAGACTTTGTTCGCCAGTCCGGTAAGGTTTAGGCACTCGGTAATCCGTTTTTTTCACATGCTTGAAATTTTTCTGGAAAACCGTCAAACAGACCGGAGTATCTGGGGAATAATTACATTTTATTACCCAAGTACAGTGTCGCTCAGGCATCGGTGCTCTGTGCTGTTAATAGTCTAGGAGAGGTTCAAAGCGGGTTTTTTTTGCGATAATTTTACAGGGCTACGTGCTCTCGGGTACTCCTCTAACAGGACAGGACTTGTCGCGGAAGATACTACTTGTAGAAAGAGGACTTGTGCGTCACAAGCTCAGCTTTTACTCGAAAAAAGATTATAAAAAAATTCCACTTCCCTCCGGTTCACCTGGTCCGTAGTGGAGGTGGAAACCCTTGAAATAACACTGTATTCCCTCGTCCATCATCCAGAATCATCTCGAACTCCTAGTCGCTTACACCCGGAGCTTGTGAACTACGTAAACGTGAAGTAATCATGTCCACTGACGAATTTGTGCGCGATATTGCCCTCTCAACCGGGATGCACGGTAAACATTTGAAACTGCGAAAAAAGTTACTACTGTCGACTAGGTACGGACTAAATAATTCTTTCTCTAAAACGGCAGTGGTCGGCTATATATTAACCAGTGAATATAGTTTCGAGCCCGTTGTGCAAATTAACGGGGCTGGTGTTACCGGGGTTACCCTGCGGATGGCTACATGGATAAATCTGAGACGAAACGTCGAGACCATCTCTGCATACTTCGAGTCCACGGAATCGGCCACTGATGATAGCTCAAAGTACACACCCTTGGACCTGGGAGGCCTAACACTATCCTTTACCACCGCCTGGGGTGAGAAAGCGATTATTCTGACCGAGCGGGAGGGAATACTGAGTATGCGTGAAACAACTCCAGATCTCGAACCATTGCCTAAAAAAGCGAAATCGTCATCACCCTTCATTGTATTACAACACGTGACGTATAATGGACTTGCTACTATCGCTCCCTGCATCTCCGAGTATCTGAGAGACTTATCAAAACGCTCTTCCGAAATAAATCAGTGCAAGAATGAGCTGATTAGGGAACTCGCCGGGCTAGCTCACAGTCATGACCTCCTGGATGCTCCGCTTGACCAGCTCACCGATCTTGTCTCGCAGAAATTCGATGAGAAACAGCTAGTCATCAAGAGTGTTGTGAAACCACGTTTTGCGAAGAACTATTTCAAGATGACAATGCTTGAGATAAAGGCCTTATTTACCGATAAACTTGCCGAGGAGATTAAAAGTGTTCTAGAGTCTACGAGATCCTTAAGAAGATAGAGACTGTATATTCAGCTACATAGTCTGTGCTACACCGGTATTAATTTAGCTAAATGAATAAACACGAGCTCAAACCATAATCAATTGTACTCCTTTCAGAACCCTAGACTAATCTTCCTCGTCTTTATTCATAATTCTCGTAGCGAAAGGACCTAGGTTAGATATATCCATATATATATATTGGGACCCATACTGCAGAAGCGACGGAGCCATGGCCAGGTATATCTATATATATCTCGGACCCATACTGCAGAAGCGTCGGAACCAAGGGTAGGTATATCTATATACATTTCGGACCCATACTGCAGAAGCGACGGAGCCAAGAGTGGGTATATCTATATATATTTCGGGCCCATACTGCAGAAGCCTCGGAGTCATGGCCAGGTATATCTATATATATTTCGGACCCACACTGCAGAAGCGACGGACCCAGGGGTAGGTATATCTATATATATTTCGGGCCCATACTGCAGAAGCCTCGGAGTCATGGCCAGGTATATCTATATATATTTCGGACCCATACTGCAGAAGCGACGGACCCAAGGGTAGGTATATCTATATATATTTCGGACCCATACTGCAGAAGAGGCGGAAACCACTTAGGTTAGAATGAACGATATTCACTTAGGTTAAGGGGACCAGTACAGCGAGAATTTTCAGAAAAATCGGCTTTTCGTTTTATCCAGTTTATGTTACCTAAAGGTGTTCTCCATCTGTGAAAAATCTGACTTGGACGAAATCGTAAAGGTTTCGAAGTTACCGCCGAAAGTTCGTCATTTGGCTATCGCGATCTGGCGCAAGTGGCGCTGACGCTTGATTCCGATATTGATCACATGATGTATGATCGTCAATACTTTTCCTATACTTTTCAAGGTTGTGTTAGCGTTTCGGTGATTTTCAGTGTTTCGGAATTGAAAAAAATAAATAAAAGCAGTACTTTTCAGTATATAAAAAGACTACTTTTCAGTCCTCAATATTCATCAATTTACCGAATATCCAGCGTGTTATCGTTGTACGGGTATTGTGCTTCCAAAAGTGTACCATAACCTTAAAGTAAGTATTCAATCCAAATAGTAATATGTATTATCCCCACCAACTTCTTGCCGACTTGTGGGTAGTTCAAGTTTTTCTGTTTTTTGTTCACAGATTTTCGAATAGAATGGGAAGAAAACATTGAATTCAATATGAGAAGTAGAGAGGAGAACTCTCTAGAAGAATCCACTGCCCCCCAGAAGACCGGCCGCAAATATTCCCCAGCAAAGAAATAACGGTTGATTGCAATAGCAACAAAAAAAAAAGTTCTGAAAAAATAATTCGTGAAAAAAATATCTGAAAAAAAAAATGAAAAAAAAAAAAAATTTAATTCAACTTTTGTACAACAAACTTTTGATGTATGAGCCCCTGGAGGAGTGAATACCAATTTTTCTGCAAAAACTTCAAACGCGTTTATCTCAGAACTATCTTTTTGGAGCTGTGTCGTAAGGATTTTAGAGCACCGTTGGACCGAATCAGGTCATCTTGGATTCATTTTCTTCAGAAAACGAATCCTCATCATGTGAATGTAGGAATTTTGAAAATTTTGTGTTCTGGCCAAGTTATTTAAGAAATGAGTGGGAATAATTTTTGGAAATTTGATAAAATGATCATAACTTATGACATGATTTTTTATTTTCAGATCCCTACATTCACAAGATGAGGAATGGTTCACCGAAGAAAATGAGATGTTGGAAGATTGAATTGGACCAACGGTGTGCCAAAAACCTTACGACACATGATTTTGAAAAAAAGTTTTTTTTGATGTGAAATAAACTTTGGTTATGAAATAAATTGATTTCAGACTATGTTTATTTCCCTAAAGTCGCTGTACTGGTCCCCTTAAGATCAAGGATATTCACCTAGGTTAAGCCAAACTAGGCTAGGTTAGGTTAGCTGCAAGAAAAAAAAAAAAAATGGCGGCCGAAGGGGGGGGGATGTTTTATGGGGGGTCATAAATCCGGAGCCATACTGCACCCTATCTACTTCTAAGGTAGCAATCATCTTCTCAATCAATGATTTGTCCATCGCTGAGGGTTCACTACAAACAAGAAGGGCGTTGGAACAGCTAGGGCTGGGACCACTGACATCACGAGAAGTAAGACCTAGGCGACAACACGAGTTCGCAGATTTGTACGCGAGATAAAGGGTGACGCAGCCCATATAAAACTCGCGTCCACACTCCGAACAGCTAGATAAAGTTCCGGCTACAGCACGGTGACACCTGAAGCACTCACGAGACATACGTGACGCAGTATGCACAAGTGTAACTGACCAAGCTCAGGTGGAATCACAAGCATACACAATACACATATCCCAGTATAAGTTCAAGATGATCACAATGGTGAGAGAGCACTTCACAGATTTGACACAATGACGCGTCGATGTCGATAAGTGTGAATCAGGTAACAGAGAGATTACCGACAGACGATCGATAGGATGGGTCAGCCAAGAAGCAATTACCGGCTGATAACAGACTCAATCAGTCCCGCCGAGACCACGAGAGGCGTTGATTAGGTGATAAGACGGATCAGCTGAGGTGTCCAGAATGGCAGCGAAAAGCCTACCAGCTACCTTCTGAACGAAGAGCCAAATGTGATGCGCTTGGAGTGGATACTGGCAATCGGTTGCGTAGAATATTTTGAAGGTAAGATCTAATACCCTCAGCGGAGACGTCGTCGTGTACCTGACATCATCTACCACTGCATAGCTGGCTTGAATGTTATCCAGCGGTCCGCCAAGCACTATATGGGGTAGCGCCGTTACACCTTGCTGTAGCAGCTGTGCTTTTCTATTGGCTATTGCCGGCTCCACGGATGCAGCATTCTGTAACCAGTTATAAATGAAAATCAATTATCAAAGTAATTATTAGTTATGAATGCTATGTAAAAATCAACTGCCTCGAATTTGTAAGTTATATACATACAGCGTGATTCCTTTTGCGCGCACCACCTGGTAAGGGCGGATTCCTTGTGAAATTCTAAGACTAATTTTCCTTTACCAAAAAGTCCTGGGACTGATGGTTCTCGGGCTACAGAAGGTCTTAGTTGACCAATCACAGAGCCTACAGCTGCTCAAGTTAGGGCCGGGTCAAAAGTAATAAAACTAGCAGTGCCCGTGGCGTGTAGATTTTCAGTGAAATAAAAATAAATTATCAAATCTAGTGACAAATTCTTTCACCATATGGCATTTAAGTTACAGGTAATTGCGAGTGTTACCGACGTCGTCGCCGGGAGTTGTCTTCGCACAACATACGCTTTCGGTATCATTGACCAGGACCACCGTTACGTGGTATTGTCCTCTAGGTCCACCACCACGTAGTTTCCGTCCCCCAGGTCGACCGCTACGTAGTTTTCGTCCTCTAGGTCCACCGCACCGTAGTTTCCGTCCCCCAGGTCGACCGCTACGTAGTATTCGTCCTCTAGGTCCACCGCACCGTAGTTTCCGTCCTTCAGGTCGACCGCTACGTAGCATTCGTCCTCTAGGTCCACCGCACCGTAGTTTCCGTCCTCCAGGACCACCGCTACGTAGTTTGAGTCCTCCAGGTCGACCGCTATGTAGTTTTCGTCCTCCAGGTCCACCGCACCGTAGTTTCCGTCCCCAAGGTCCACCGCACCGTAGTTTCCGTCCCCCAGGTCGACCGCTACGTAGTTTTCGTCCTCTAGGTCCACCGCACCGTAGTTTCCGTCCTCCAGGACCGCCGCTACGTAGTTTGAGTCCTCCAGGTCGACCGCTATGTAGTTTCCGTCCTGCAGGTCCAGCGCTACCGTATTTTTCGTCCTCTAGGTCGACCGCTACATAGTTTTCGTCCTCTAGCTCCATCGCACCGTAGTTTCCGTCCTCCAGGTCCACCGCACCGTAGTTTTTGTCCTCTAGGTCCACCGCAACGTAGTCTCCGTCCTCCAGGTCCACCGCACCGTAGTTTTTGTCCTCTGGGTCCACCGCAACGTAGTTTCCGTCCTCCAGGTCCACCGCACCGTAGTTCCCACCCTCCGGACCGACCAATTGTAAGTGATTATTGATGAAGAATTGATGTTTTACACACGACGTTCATAATAATTCATACATCATTATTCAGTAAGTTGTTATAATGCAAGACTTATGATATTTATACCAACAGCTAATGATAAAAATCGGGCAAGATTCAGAAATAATCAAATATCTCTGTGCTGAGTACCGGTAAGCATCTAGTGCACCCATGCAGGCCGTAATAAAACAGCGCTCTGAGAACATGACCAGGGTACTCTGACGTAACCTCGTATCTCAAAAAACACTGGTTCACAGGAGAGACAAAAGACCGAATCAAAAGCTTCTAATCAAAATTACAATAAATATTTATTGTCCATTTGAAAATTTTATCGTTTTTTTGTAAATGTAAATGATAATTGAAAGAGAATATTTGAAGTTTAATTTTTTAGTGAATTTCTGAGATACGAGTTAACCCCCAAAAATCGAGTTACGAGGTTACGTCAGAGTACCTTCAATGAGCTCTTTTGCGAATAATTCTTTGTATAAAAACTAGAGGTGATTAATCCTTGGATAGAAACTAAAATTATTGCATAGGCGTAATAATTACTGTAGTACAGAACATACTGTTTTACAATCACGATTTCGAAAAATCACTATTGTGATTGTTTAATCAGCTGGGAATATCAGGGCTAAAGTGAATGAACCAAAATTACAATAATTATGAGATTTATTTGTCAAATAACTCAAGAAACAATTCAAATTGCCGGAAAATAATTTTTTGTTACAGAAAAATTGATAATTTTTTTTTTTTTTTTTTTTTTTTTTTTACAGGGAGGGGAAATGCTTTTACGCACGGCGTGTGGGACTCCCATAAATTAATATGGACTACCCACTAAAACTCCTCCCAACAACGAGGGATAAATAAACACATAACGAAATACATAACGAAACACATAACTAAACACATAACGAAACACACAACGAAACAATAATAACAACAACAACAACAATAATAATAATAATAATAATAATAATAATGATAATGATAATAATAATTATAATAATAATGATAATAATAATTATAATAATAATGATAATAATAGTAATAACAATATTTGAAACGTCTTCTGCACTCTCTGCAAATGAGTGTGTCCTCAGGTTCATCCTGAAAAAACAAAATCAGACCGAAAATAGAATTAGATAAGCGACGAGTGCCCTAATAATACACACGCATAAAATTATAGATTAATTGCACGACTCGCCTAGAGAAGGTGCTCGAAGTGTCCTCCGTGCATTTGAATGCACAAGTTTGCACGGCGAATGAGGCTGGCTTGCACATTATCGAGCATAGCCGGTGTTACCGTTGCTACGGCCTGTTCAATCCGAGCTCGCAACTCTTCGACAGTGTTGAGAGGTTGTCGATACACAACCTCTTTAACGTGACCCCACAGGAAGAAATCGAGAATGTTTAGGTCCGGTGATCTAGGTGGCCAGTTAACAGAGCCTCCACGGCCAATCCACGCGTCTGGAAACTCGCGGTCTAGAACATCACGCGCTGGTCGCGCGAAGTGCGGCGGTGCGCCGTCATGCTGAAACCAGCAGTCTGGACCAAGAACTACTCCTGCGTTCCCCAATAAATTTGGCAGATCTTCCTCCAGGAAATGGGCATAATTCTGCCCATTCAGGCGGCGTGGAATTTCAGAAGGACCCACCTGAAAATAATTAAGTACTCGTTACAGTTCATTACTCCCTATGCACGATGCGGCCTGACTTATTATTATTATTATTATTATTACTATTATTATTAATATTATTATTATCATCATCATCATTATTATTAATATTATTATTATTACTATTATTATTAATATTATTATTATCATCATCATCATTATTATTATTATTGTTGTTACTATTGAGCTTACCAAATCGCTACCCTTGATGCCGCCCCATAAGTTTACGCTGAAGCGGTTTTGAAATCCGCGGATCATCGTCGCATGCGGATTCTCGGCAGCCCACACATGATAATTGTGGGCGTTGAATGTGCCGTCCCGTCCAAAAGTCGACTCGTCCGAAAAAATAATATTCCGGCTGAAATTTGGATTTTCACCATTCCTCTCTACCAGCCAACGACAAAATTCCAAGCGCCGCGGGTAATCCTCCACTTGCAGGCTTTGCACCCGTGTATAGTGGAAGGCGTGCAGAGATTCGTCGCGGAGGACCCGCTGTGCGGTCGAATATGAGGTATCGCAATACCTTGCGACGGATCGAATCCCGATCGTCGGCTCGTCCGCCACCATGTCCAGAATCCGTTCTTCCATCACGGGCACGCGAACGTCCTGCCTTCTTCCGATGGCGTCACCGTCGTTGAGATTCCTGACGAGTTGTCCGGTTTGCCTGGACCGATGAACCTAACGTAAAATTACGTTTTTGTCCGGATGACGCCGATTCGGGAACCGCACAGCGTATTCCGCCGCAGCCGCCCGTGCGTTCTGCCCACACTCGCCGTACAATATCAACATGTCAAAATATTCCTGTGGTGAATAGTAATCCATTTTTTTAACTGCTTATTAATTATTCAATAAGAGGTTAAATTTCACGTTTAAACTTCTGAATGGACTCTGAGCGTAACTATGGGTTGTTTGTGAGAAAACAAAACACGGTTAAACAAAACATTCATCGTGATTTTGCGCGCTCTCTATTTTTTTTTTTTTTTTTTTTTCTAGGTAGGTGGAGAATGCGTTATGCACCATAGGGAAGCTTTCCGCTTCCCCGTGTGTGGGACTCCCCAGGTATGGTATACCCACTAAACTCCACCTAACTTCTCCTGGACACTACCTCGGAACCGTTTTCACATTACTTCAAGGTAGGCCGTGATCTTTGCTTCTTAGCTTCTCTCCTGGTTGTCTCGCTATATTTTCATTTCGTTTCTGTTGTTCTCAGTAGGTTTCTCTGTCCAGGTCGGCTTTTTTGGTCTGCAGGATCTCCTCGACGTAGCGGGTTGCGTACGTCCAGTTTTCTTCGCTGCTCAGCATTTTCCCGACGAAAGTTTCGGGGCTCTGCTGTCCTATCTCTGCTTCCAGGGATCTTCTCTGTTGTGTCCATCGCTGGCACCTGAAGAATGTGTGCTCAGCGTTGTCTTTTTCCTCAGGACAGTACAGGCAGTCTGGTGATGTCGTCTTGCCCATTTTGTGCAAATAAGACCGTAGGTATCCGTGCCCGCTGAGAAACTGGGTCATGTAGTACCCGATCTCGCCGTGCTGTCTTCCAAACCAGGTCCGAACGTCTGCAATGAGCCTTGCGGTCCATCGTCCTCTTGTCTCTTGTTGCCAGGACGCTTGCCATTTCTCAAGTGTTCGGTCCCGTTCTTCGTTTCGGACAGTAGCCTTATCGCCCTCTCCTTTTCTCATGTAGATCGCTCTGCGCTCAGTCGCGAGCAGTGCGATCGGTATTACCCCGGCGATTACCAGGACTGCTGGTTCGGACACTGTGCGGTACGCGGAAGCGACCTGCAGTGCTCCTCTGCGCTGGATCTGTGCGAGCCTTTTCCGGTGCACCTCCTTATTTAGAGCTTGGGCCCAAACTTCTGCTCCGTACAGTAGTACGGACTGAACTGCGGACATGAGTAGTCTGCGTTTTCCCGCTCTTGGTCCGCTGACGTTTGCCATGAGTCTGCTGAGGGCAGCAACTCCCTTCGCGGCTTTTTCAGCTGTGATTCTAATTTGCTCCCCAAAGCTCATCTTCGTGTCGATCGTAACGCCGAGGTATTTGGCATTTCTTTTGGTCAGCATTTGTTGCTCTCCTACTTGCATAGGGAGTGCTGTGTCGATTCGCTTCTTCGTTAGGACGACGATCTCCGTTTTCTCCAGGGCGAGCGACATGCCGTGCTCATTCATCCATGCAGTGACCGTTCTCATGACCCTGTTTAACTTCAGTTGCGCCTGTTCAATGTTTCTGGCCGCTATGAGAGCCGCAACGTCATCTGCATATCCGACGAGAAGTGTTTCTTCGGGCGTCTCCACCCTCAGCAGACTGTCGTAGGCGGCGTTCCAGAGGTTGGGTCCTAGGATCGACCCCTGGGCTGCTCCAGCTGTGACCGCGACCTTTCTCTGTCCCTCTGTTGTGTCGTAGAGCAGGGTGCGATCGCTAAGGTAGGCCTCCATCATCCGCAGCAGGTACTTCGGTACTTGGAACGAGTGTTCCAGCGCTGCTAGCATATCACTCCATCTCGCAGAGTTGAAGGCGTTTTTCACGTCCAGCGTGACCAGGAGTACCACGCGGCGTGAGTGGTGGTTGTGGTTTTCCGCCCTCTGTACCGCGTTCGCTACCTCCTGAATCGCGTCCAGTGTTGATCGCCCCGTTCTGAAGCCGTATTGTCTTGGCGACAAGTCGCCTGCGGCTTTGATCGCCGAGAGTAGCCGTGTCTTCAGCAGTTTTTCCAGCAGCTTCCCGGCTGTGTCCAGCATGCACAGCGGTCGGTGCGATGACGGTAGCTCCGGTTCGCCTTTGCCCTTGCTGATAAGGACCAGCCGTGCGGTCTTCCAGCGGGCACAGAAGGCTCTGGTCGTCAGACACGCGTTGTACATATTCAGCAGCAGCTGTGGGTCCTCCTTAACGACCAGCTTCAACACTTCGCCAGGTATACCGTCAGGGCCCGGCGTTTTTTTGTTCCGGAGGGTCTTTGCGGCAGTTTTTAGCTCAGTTTCTGAGAAGGGTTCGAATTTCTCCACCTCCCCTGGGTCTCGGTCGGTTCTGATCGGGTGAGCCGGGAAAAGGGCTCGCACGATGTTGGTCATGGTGGCCGCGTCCAAGGTGCGGGGTACGCTGCGGGCCCCAAGCTTCTGGGTGACGATCTTATATCCCAGTCCCCATGGGTCAGTGTCGACGTTTTGGCACAGTTTTTTCCAGCACAGGGTCTTGCTCTGATTGATGGCGATTCGCAGCAGCTTCTTTTCAGCCTTATGTGCGGCTGACCTGGTATTTGCGTTCGTGCGGTTTCTTGCCCGTTGTGCTGCCCGTCTGAGTCTGAGGCAACTTCGCCAAGGCCAAGGACAATGAAAAACCATTTAGACAATGGAAAAAAGAAATAACCAAACGTTGGCTCCATTTTCGCATAAAACGAAAATTTTTTTGGACGTATGTATTTGGAATTCAAATAGAATTCGCGCTACGTTGGCCTTTTTTGCGTTTTCGACGACTGGGCTCGGATAATAATCGAAATGTGTCTCCCCCGCCCCTTTTTCGTTACATTGTATGGAAAGGAGGTGGGCGACTAAGGATGGGCCTTAAGTCCGTACATAACTAATTTTACTGTCAACGTACCATTTAGATACATTACTTACCAGGACTCAACGTTTTCAGTTTGTTAATTAGCAGTTCGTTATCCAAGCTTTTCGGTTTGCGGGAACCCTGTAATAATTCAGAAAGCCGTGTGCGAATTGCATCCCATCTGTTGAGCAGCGAATCACCTTTACCAGGATATAGTTTTTCAAAATCACAATGTATCTGAAATTCCATTCGCTATTTATAGTTATTATCTGTGCAATACATAGATACATATAAGTCGATGGTCCGGGCGGTTGTTGAGTTGCTCTTTGAACTCTTCTTCGACGATTCATATTTATCACATAAAATAATTACTGAACTCAATATTTGATAACACGACAAGAACACATTTATTTAACTAGAAAGTTTCACAAAGAATTATAGAGCGACTGCTAGAGACGTAAACGAATTATTTAATTTTCAAAATATCCTTCAAGCGCTTAATGCTGCTCAGCAACCCTTTCTTTTTCTTTCTTATCTTTTTAAACATTTACAATCGAAACATACGACTTCGTCATATCATATCTTGCGATTCCACTCATTCCGTCTCTGCCAGCACTATACATAAAAATAGTCATACGCCGACACGGCCATACTGACAGGTCACATGTCCCCGTGTGCCTCATTTAGCAATCTGAAACCATATACATTTTCTCAAGTATTTAATCTTATCGCTCGGTCTTCCTGACCATTCGCTTATGAAACCAATTAAAACAATACAAGATCGTTTCGTTCTCATTCTATTTCTAATTAATTTCTAGAAATTCCAAATTTAAATTGAGCTTTGTCCAAACAATTCTTAGTGTCAAAATAATGTTTTATCAAACATATCAAACAACTGTCAACCACGTCAACCAACTGTCCACCAGCTGTCAACCATGTCAAGCAGCTATTAACCATGTCAATCAGTTATTAATCAAAAAGACAACACCACAACATTTGCCGTTACATTGCGCCATCTCCGTCCACCGAATGGGTTAGGGTCTTTATGATTTGCAACTATTAAGCAAAATGCATGTGTGTTCATCTCAGTATACTCATCACTCGTCTCAAAGTTACATCACAGCTCTCCAACATTCTGTTTGATCAATTTGTTAGCTCAACTCAATTTTAACTTAGAATCAACTCAAAAACTATTTAAATCCGAATCGCTTATAAAGCCAAGATTGTTCTGTTCCCATATTATTTCTACCATCAAGTACGAGTATCTAGTACAACTTCCTGAACATTGTCTAATCAACTCTTGCCACCAAAGCGTATACTTCTGACCAATAGGGTCCTTGCCACACAGGCGAACACTCATGACCACACAGGTCCTTGCCACACAGGCGAACACACATGACCACAAAGGTCCTTGCCACACAGGCGAACACTCGTGACCATAAAGGTCCTTGACTGTCAACCATGATAACCTTCAGTCAATTATATCAACCAGCCGAAAACCTAATAAGAGTCACATCTCCGTGAACTCATCACTGATCTCAGAGCTACATCACAGTAAACTCTTCGATCCCAATCTCATAAACCGTGCTCCACTTTACGTAATACAACTCAATACTGGCATAATTTAGCTACTCAAAGTCATCCAAGTCTGTGGGAACAGAACATTCCGGCATCGCTCGCAAGCGATCATGAGCATACTTATAGGTTCTTTTGCAATTAGAGGCTTTTAAAAGGTATCTATCACCTTCTAAGAACTCCAAAATTTTGAAAGGACCTCTAAACTTCAGATCCAACTTTGTTTGGTTTCTTTCATGGTTTTTGATAAGAACGTAATCTCCCACAGAAAATTTCAAAACCTTCGCGTTATTCTTATCAAACCTAGACTTTTCTAACAGAGCACTGTTTTGAATTAATTCCGCTGCATGCTCTCTGACGTCCGATAAAGGTACTTCTCTTTCGTCATTATTAAAAGAAATTAAACTCAATGGTCTAGCTACTCTACCAATCAGTAATTCTAAAGGACTAGCCTTCGTCACCCTGTGTATTCTTCTTCTTCTTTGCTGGTTATATCCCCTGAGTGCCACCCTGTGTATAGAACAATTAATCGCCAATTGAATATCTTTCAAAGCACCTTGCCATGACTTATCATCACTGGCTTCAACAGATGTAAGCATATCTTTTAGAGTACTCATAACTCGCTCTACCTGACCATTACCCCTACTGGTACCAGTAGCAGTTAAATGAAGCATGATATTATGAGAACGAAAAAATTCGCGAAAATGTGTGCTAGCAAAACATCTACCTTGATCTGCCATAACGCGGACTGGAGCACCAAATAATGTAACCGCTTTTTCAAGAGCTTTTATAGCAGAAGTAGTATCAATATGACAAGAATGATCAAGAAGGACAAATTTGGTAAACGCGTCAATTAAAACGAAAATGTATTCTTTGACCTTATTTTCTCTACTAACGATGAACCATTCTGCTCCAGCTATTAAATCGAGAGTTTCTTCAATCCTTGGCAAGGGGTATGAATCTTTTTTGGTTATGTCATTTAACTTCCTGTAGTCAATACAAAATCTTTTTGTTCCATCCTTCTTGTTGACGAGAACGATTGGTGAAGCCCAAGGACTTGAAGATGGTTCTATTACGTTGATGGCGAGCATTTCATTTACCATTTTCTCCACTTCTTCTCGGCCATTCAAGGGCAATCTCCTAGCCGCTTGTTTAATTGGGGGGTTATCTCCCACGTCAATGGTATGAGTTATCAAATTATTTCTTCCCTTATCGTTGCTATTTTTAGCAAAAGCGTCTTGAAATTCCTCTATTAAAGTTTTAAATTTATCTTTTTGAATCAAATCTAAACTCAAAGAAGATTTTTTGAATAAATTCTGTAAATGATCAGGCAAAGGGTCTATTTCTTCCTTGGAAATGTCTATAACTTGAATCTGAGGAAATTCAAAAGTTTTGTTCCTATTGGTTAAGAGAGCTATCTTGTGTCGACCCGATATTAATAAGTTCCCTTCTGTAGAAATTACACAATTATGTGCTGAAAGAAAGTCAATCCCTAAAATCCCTTCATCCTCAATGTCTGCTACGTAAACTTTATGCGAAGACTCGATACACCCTATCAGATTAATCTGTACTAAAACTTCTTTTAAAACTGGAGTTATTTCTCCTGTAGCAGTACGGAGAGAAGTATATGGTTAAGAAGGGTTAATAGATTTTAGGAGATCCGAGCGGATCACTGTCACTTCTGCCCCAGTGTCTATGACCCAGAGGCAGTTTATTCCGTTGACAGTCCCTCGCGCATATAAACCTGTTTGTCTTAGGTTTCTCAAAAGGAATTGAGTTAAAATAGGGCTTTCTTTAGGTCTGACACTAGATGATTTCTGCCCCTCGAAATCATCGATGATTAGTTTTTTTGGTTAGAAGAACCTGGCTGACTTTCCGGAGTTCTTTTTTCTGTCTCTCTATCTGAAACCAAGATTCGCGGCAGCGAATCGCCGCCAAGTACCCGTAGGCCGGCGCGCCAGCCCCGAATCATTTACCCGAGCAAGCTCTTGTCCTTGTAAAAAAACCGTCATATCTTTCGAACCACCGAATATTTTTTAACAAAATTTGTAGCGGTGTAAGACCCACTCCACCTAACATTGCTCCAAACAGTTGAACGAAATTGACCCGGTGGTTCCTGAGATATCGACCGTCAAAGTTGATCGAAAAACGCAATCTTCTTCTTCTCCTCCTTCTTCGTCGCAGAACGTTCTTCTTGGGACCACGATATCTGTCAAACCGTTGCACCTATGAACTTGCAATTTGGAGGGGGTGTTCTTGACACTGAAATCTCGCCCCCTATTGTTTTTTAGCAACATTCGATCAAGCATGCCGGAGTTATTAACAAAATAATTATTTTATATATGCACATAGATATACATACATGTATATTTGTTTTAGTTGAGCTCGAAAAATATTATAGAACACAATATTATAGATGGTCTGTTTTAATATTGGGCTTGGTTATCTTACGTAAGAGTTTTATAATCAGACAATCGAAAAACATTTTCCGTATTCTATGTTTGTACTACATCTTAAGGCCCATCCGTAGTCGCCCACCTCCTTTTGATACAATGTGACACATTTCGATTATTATCCGAGCCCAGGCGTCAGAAACGCAAAAAAGGCCAACGCTGCGCGAATTCAAATTCAATACTGAACACATACGTCCAAAAAAATGTTGGTTTCGTGCGAAAACAGAGTCTACAGATGGTTTTTACATTTTTCGTAATGTAATGTTTTTCGTAACAATGTAAAAACCATCTCTAGTCTCTATTTTCGCATGAAACGAACATTTTTTTGGACGTATGTGTTCGAATTTGAATTTGAATTTGCGCAGCGTTGGCCTTTTTTGCGTTTTTGACGCCTGGGCTCGGATAATAATCGAAATGTGTCCCATTGTATCAAAAGGAGGTGAGCGACTAGGGATGGGCCTCAAAATAGAATGAGTCACGGGTAGCATGAACTATGATTGGTACAAACTATCGTATGATTTTCAGAAGGAGATTTCCTGATCTTATTATAAAATATCACGTGCGTGTTGCGCGAACCCGAAAATACATCATTTCATTTTATGACAAATGACTGACATGAGAGTTGATCTCCATATGTGTAATACATTGAAGTCATTTTAGCGCTGACCCGTTTGTAGTATATACAAAAAGTAATGAAATACCCGGCAAAAACATTGTAAATGTCGAAAGTTACCGCCAAGTACAAAAATGGTTTCACCAGCCAAAAACTTAGAAGCATCATACTCTTTACCAGCGACAAATTACAAACGTCATTTCTTTACACAAAATGACACAAAAACCTTGTACGTGAAATCAGGCAACAAAGCGAAGCACTCGCGCAGTTATTTTCATTTTTCAAATTATGTTTCCCGAATGCTAGTATGATGGAAATCAATGGAAAACCGATAGAAAATCATTCGTTACTTTCGACATAATAGCATATTGAAGAATATTCACTCACATAATAGCATATTGGCGACGGGGAATATTGCCTGAGGCAGTATCTCGTATGATGATACGAACTTGGCGGGCATAGATTGATTTGAAAATTATCAATCACGGAAACGTGAGGTACGATTAACAATCAGTGTGTCCTTGAGTGTCGAATATACTTTAGTATATTCACTATTGTCTAACGAAAGAAACTGATGCGTTTAGATTCATATTTACTGTGAGTAGAACAGAATAATCGGGTAACCCCAAGAAAATTTCCACACCGGAAGGTAGGCCTTCAATAAGCATTACCCTAGTCAATAGTGTACCGATGATGGGTACGTTCAGGATATGTACCGTGGCGTATTGCAGCGTATCATGGCGTTATAACCATAGGCGAACGTTGGTGAATGATAGATGCACAATGAAATCGGAAACTTTTCCAAAACTTGAATTTAAATTCCAATTTCCAGAACCACCGTTTATGGACTTATTAGTTCTCGCTATGAACACGGTATATATAGGTACGTTTAACTCAACATTAATTTCAACGAATTATTTACTCGTTTCTAACATTCATTTCTGCACTACCTTTTGTCAAAAACACGCTCTTTGTTAAGCTTTTTAAGCACTAGTGCGTTGGAAAAGTTTGCTTATTTCTAAATCTCGAAAAACAAAACAATCGGATGCAGCACACAGGCACATAGAGGAACTTTATGACGAGTGTGAAAGTCCTGTATGATCCGGAGACGAGATCTTTTCGCGTCCTTGTCATACGAATGACTATTATTTCTCAGTTTCATTTCACAATGATGAATATTATCAATGATGTTTAAATAATCGTTCATCATGCTCTCAACAGTTCTGTGGGTGTGATCGTCGCAGAGTGACTGGCATTAATAAATCAAAAAAAGAGTGCAATTGATAATTTTCAGATCAATCTATGCCCGCCAAGTTCGTATCATCATACGAGATACTGCCTCAGGCAATATTCCCCGTCGCCAATATGCTATTATGTGAGTGAATATTCTTCAATATGCTATTATGTCGAAAGTAACGAATGATTTTCTATCGGTTTTCCATTGATTTCCATCATACTAGCATTCGGGAAACATAATTTGAAAAATGAAAATAACTGCGCGAGTGCTTGGCTTTGTTGCCTGATTTCACGTACAAGGTTTTTGTATCATTTTGTGTAAAGAAATGACGTTTGTAATCTGTCGCTGGTAAAGAGTATGATGCTTCTAAGTTTTTGGCTGGTGAAACCATTTTTGTACTTGGCGGTAACTTTCGACATTTACAATGTTTTTGCCGGGTATATGATCTTTCCTCCAAGAAGTTTGAGGGTTAGAGAAGTTATTATTATTTTCGCTATTTATTTTCTCTAATGAGAAGCATTTTTCTGTGAAATGTCCTATCTTGTGACAAAACTTACATATGGGCGGGGGTCTGTCTCCGTAATTTTGTCCCTTATTATAATTATTGTTATTATTTCTATTATAATTATTATTTCTAGGGTTATTTTGCTGCCAGGGAGTAGTTTTTCTCACGTTGTTATTTGAATTTGAAGTATGTCTATTTGTTTCGTTTGTCTTTGTTAACGCATTCGCGGTCTTTTCAGTCTCGACTCGTCTTATCTTTCCTATTCCCAAATGGTGGTTAGTCAACGCCTCAATTTCTAGACCCTTAATGACCGCTTCTTGAACAGAAGAAGGTCCTGTCAGGCTAATAGTATGTCTCAACTCTGGGTTCGTTATGGCATTTATGAATTTATTACAAGCTAGCATGTCTCTAGTTGGTTCATCACAATTGGGTGAGGCTATTCTAGCTAATCTCTCTATTTCAACTCCGAGCGAGGCAAGACCCTCGTCCTTCGCCTGTCTTTTAAGGTCCAATTGAGTCAAAGACAATTTTGATATTAGTTGGTTTCCGAATCTCAGTCGTAAGGCTGTGCTGAGTCTATCATAGTTTTTATCGGAATTTGAAAGTGAAGAAAGAACAGCTAAGGCAGGACCTCTTAAACAGCCAGCAAGATTCCCAGCCTTAACTACGGGGGACCAGGAGTTTATTTCGGCTATAATTTCAAATTGGCGCTCATAATCGGCCCAAGGAATTGACCTGTCAAAGAAGCTTGCTTTTAAATGATTTTTTGTTGACTCAGCACAACTTTCTTTACAAATATTTACTGTAGTGTCGTTAATCTGTTTATCGCGACTACTCCCGGCGCGAGATAAATTAGGAGGAATATCGTTATTTTCTAAGTTTTGGTCTCCGCTGTTTAGGTTATTATTTCGTGCGTCCCGAATTGTTTCTCCAATTCGGTCGCTTTGAATTACAGTACGGGTGTGCGGCGTGAAAGTTGCCGCTCCACCCGTACGAGGTCTACGAATAGTAGGGGAAGGTTCTTCTTCCCCATAATTTTGGACAGACCGTAAGTTTTGGGGTTCCACCATTTCTTCAATCCTTACTGGGGATCGTCTAGGGGTTGAGGTATGGGAAGTATCGGGCTGGGGTTCCAGGCGTCTCATTAGGAGGGAAAGGGTAGCCTGTTGGGCTGCTAGATTTGCTTCTCGTTCCTCTCGAAGGCGAATCGTCTCTCGTTCTTCGCGTTCTCTCAGACGTAGGGTTTCGCGTTCTTCACGTTCTCGTTGAGCGATCAAGTTTGCCTCGCGTTCCTCTCGAAGACGTAGGGTTTCGCGTTCTTCACGTTCCCGTTGAGCCGTCAAATTTGCCTCACGTTCGGCTCGACGTTCTTCTCTCTCTTCTCTTTGGGCCAATAACATAGCTTGTTGTTGTGCGGCCATAGTTTGAAAAAGTCGTTTCATCAGGTCGACTTGAGGTGGTGGAGTAAGCTGGTTACCAGCTGTTTGGGGTTCGTCAGAGGGTGTAGCTCGGCGACGAGACATTTCTTTTCTTTTTTTTTTTTATATTCTTTTCACAATCACGATTAATCAAAAATTCACTCTATCGATCTCGGTAAGATCCCGATTCTGACACCAGTGTAACGATCTTATATTTCGGTATGTTTTTAAGTTATTTAATGTGGGTTCCCGAGGGAAATGAAGTGAATCTAGAGAAATTATATGAATTTGGCAAAATATTATGTATTCTGAAATACAGGTCTGCACTAGTAGCTAGCTAGAAACAGACTGACTTGTTTTATAATAATGTTTGTTGACGCAGCAACCGAAGTTCTTATATTTTAGGAGATGTGTTTTATCATATAGGCTACTAGATGTTGGTCCTATCGAATTAATGATATAAGGGTGATTTTACCTTATATAACAGTATCACGAAGTACATTAACACAGCATTGCAGTTTTTACTAGTGTTTTCAGAATCTATCATATTGCATAACAGTCGTTCGAGACAGATTTCGTGCATGGTCGAATGTACTGCTATAGCTATTATAGACATAATTATTATGTTATCATCATTTTATCATTATTGATGTATGAAGATTCTCATAATTGGATCATCCGCTACATAGTTTTCAGTGTCCAGGTCTTCTGCTCCGTAGTTTTCGGTGTCCAGGTCCTATGCTCCGTAGTTCTCGGTGTACAGGTCCTCCGTTCCGTAGTTTTCAGTGTCCAGATTCTCTGGTTCAGACACTTTCTTACAACACCTCTATTTCTCGATCCGTTGTACAGATCGATTTCAAATTTGGAACGGTAATTGACTCTATCGATATCTCGCTCCCTATTGGTTGTTCAACAAATCTGATCAGGAAACAAAGAAAATTGACCCCGATCAAAATACGAAGTCATTGACATCAAGACATTAATTACCATTATTATTATAGTATCTTTATTCTCAATTTTTTCTACAAAACTGTTGTTTTCGAGTTCGTTATGGAGTAAAAGATCCTGCCACTTGACTGTCACACTTTAGACATTTCTGGAATTTGACACAGTATTGCGGATTTTACTCGAGTTTCAGAGCATTACAATTATCATTGCAACACAGTTGTTGAAGACAGGTTTGATGCATCAAAAGTTTGAATACTTGAGTGCCTGCGAAATATGATGAATTTGCACATGCGCGCACTGTGCGTATTGAGGTGGTTTTTTTTTCTATCATATCGATATTACTTGCTTGAACGTTAGCTTTTATGGAGAGAAAAATCCTCTCAGACGGTCAAATTCAGCACAACATCAAGTGGTCCAAGTTGTTCAAAATAACATGACTATTGCAATTAGTACGGCGATTGCGATAAAAAATAAAAATATTTTCTCAATAATATTTCGGGAAAACTAATAAGTGTCAAGTGTCAAAAAATGATCGTACTGATTATGAGTAAGCTTTCTTTGTCAGATGATTCTTATGATTATTCGACCAAATCTGATTGAGTTCTTTTTTATACGAATGCTATTCTGTTGATTGCTCAACTAACTATCAACAATCCAGTTGAATGTGATGATGAGATGATGAAAATGCACGTTAAGTTTAGCGCTGTGATATCCAGATTCGGTTGTATGCATATATCTGTACGCAGAATTCGGTGTCATATTCGCTATGTGCAACAGCATGGAGGGGGTACGAAGATCGACGTAGGCGCTCATGGTGGCGTTTTGACGAACTTCACGCCCCGAGCGATATACGGGGTCTTATGAAAGTGGATAGTTATTTACGTGACATTTCACTATCATATGATTTAAATACGTAATAATAGTTGAAAATAAAATGTAAAGAAATAACTCAACTACTTTCGAACCTTTTACTATTTAAAAGCAGCGTATCAATTTAATATATTAGAATATAAAAGTCAGGTACCCGTGTTCAGACTCAGCTGATCGACCGGCTGATCTCTCAAGTTCCTGGCGACACAGGCCACAGCCGGCTGTCTTTATTATCACTTTAACAAATAAACCGTGAAAATGACGACAAAGACCACCGTCTACTGTTGTGTTGTGGGATGTAAAAATACAAAATTCAATTCACCAGGAACTGAATTCTATTGCTTCCCCACTTCAAATCCTTTACATCCACATAAAGTATTGCGCCGCGAAAAGTGGTTGACTGCAGTACGGAGAGAAAAGTAAGTATATACATTTTTTTGATTGTGTGTTAATTTGAAAAACGTGATAATAGAATCAAAAAATTTTATTTTTAACCATATGATACACAAAATATCAGGAAATATTTTATGTTATTTCATGTCAAATTTGCAGAGAAGATGGATCTCCTTGGCTACCGAACAAAAAAACTCGAATTTGTAGTCGACATTTCGTTGGAAACAAAAAGTCCGAAGATCCACGAAGTCCGAGTTTTAGCCCAACTATCTTTCCAGAGGTGTATCGCAGAGTTACAGTACCTGAGAAATTGTCAATCGGAAGGTTAGTGAGAAACGTATTTTATTCTGCAAATTTTAATATCTGTTGATTTTTTAATTCAT
Source organism: Tenthredo notha (assembly GCA_914767705.2). NCBI lineage: Eukaryota > Metazoa > Arthropoda > Insecta > Hymenoptera > Tenthredinidae > Tenthredo > Tenthredo notha. Next base: position 2,281,574 of record OU611923.1, on the reverse strand, counting down.
AACTGAGGAATAGTGTTATGTTTTCAGGTATAAACGCCGCATGGAGAGAACAACCAAGAGAGAAAAAGATGCAAATGACACTTCTAGTAGCTCAAAAAAATTGAAAATTGACAACCATCCAGAGGACTCGGTGAATGAAAACTTGCCTGAAGAGAATGAAAATGCGCAATTGAATAGTCTGGAAAAAGTGGATCAAAGCGTACAAGTCAATTTACCATTTCCGAGCAGTTTTGGGATACAGCAAGTATTCATATGTAATCTCTATGTAAAAGACAATGTGTGTGACGCCGCAACCCAAGTTTGTAATCCAAATGTTAAGTATCTACAAACTAAGGTACCTATTTGTAAAACTAGAGATGCCTGTTGTGGAACCAATGTTACTTCCGAAGACAAAAAGATTGGGCCTGACCATCAAGATAATGACAGCCCTTTGAAATACGGTTTATCTTTTCGAGGAGTAGAATCCATAAAAACAGATCAGGAAATGCTTGATATTGCTGGAGTAACTCTCACAAGTTTTCAGTTGCTTCTGAAAGTCCTATCGAAGCAAAAGGTACCCCATGGTATTAAACTATCTCTCAAAAATAGGTGTTTGATTTTTTTAACGAAGATGAAAACTGGATTGAGCTTTTCAGCGCTGAGTGTATTTTTTGATGTGCACAGGAGTACAATTTCAAGAACTTTTTTTGCAACATTATCATACTTGGCGGGTGCATGTAAAAATTTCGTCACCTGGCCTGATAAAGAAATAGTTCAAGCGACTATGCCGCAGGCATTCAAAGATTCATATGAAAATTGCAGGGGCATTATTGATTGCACAGAATTTGAAGTTCCCATCTACACTTCTGCTTATTGCTGAATGCAATATATCTTTTATGATACTTTTGATAAACCTTGTATTCTCGGTTACGTTTCTTTCCCAAAGAATAGTACGTAAAGCACAAGGCTGATTTACAACATCTGAGTATGTAATATCGTAGGGAACAATGTTAGTTACTTCATGTTTTTTTCATTTTGAATACATCGGTTATAACGATTGGCTTGGCATACATTTCTTTTCCAAGTTGCAGATCCGAAGGTCTTCCCCATTCCTGTTCCAGTGTTGTCTTTGATGTACTTCTATCAGTATTAATATAGTGGATAAGTGCGTAAATGTGCTTGCACTTACCCCCAGCTTGTGAAACACAAGTACATGATACATTGACTGCATACCGTTTGGAGTCAAGCTGAGAAACGAACGAAATATATACAGTTAAATTTTTATGTATACGTGCTATGAAAGATGGAACTTTGTAAAACCTGAAAAGGGTACGCAAATAAACTATAAACTAACTAACTAGTTGAATTTTCGTTGACACTACATTACAAATAGTTGACACTATTTTAATTTTTCTGTAATTTAGAGAAATTGAAATCCATTAATATTTGAGAAAGTTATGACCGATTAAAAAGATAAAAACTGCAATTCTGACGTGAAAAACCTGAAAACTTACGAAAATAATAATAAATATTGAGATCCCATTATCGTGTCATGCTTACAAATCATATTTTAAATCATGAGATCGGTGTGAATTTTTTCAGATTTTTAAACATGGTGTTTTCGGAATTGACTTTTAGATTTTTTTTTCAACTTCGCCAGTGGTTGAAAAATCTGAAAATAATTCAGAGACCCTTTTGGGTCGGTTGCAACATCATACTAAAAAATTATCAAATCGAAGGGGGTGAGGGATGCTTAGTGAAATTGATTCTGAGCCGGATGTGTTCAACAATTGAAGAAACAGCCAATAGGCGCTCTGAATTTTTGTAATCCTGAGCGCCGATTGGCTGTTTCTAGAATTGTCAAACACATCCGGCTCAGAATTCAAATGTGACGTGGAATGCCCCATATATAAATGGATTACTCTGCAATGTTTTACTCACCTCTATTTGAACTTTGTACGGTGGAAGAGTGACAGATGTTTGTCGGATTACACTAGCACGTATAACTTTATACGATTCGGTAATTCTCGATACTTCTTCGACCCGCACTACATGTGTGGCAGATAACGCTTTACCTTTTGTAATCGTTTGGGGGTTGAAATTTATATAATGCGTGATTCCTTGAAACCCGGTTCTAATGACTAGATCCATTTTCACGCGACTGACAACCGCGAACTTGAGAGATCAGTTTCAAATCAGTTTACTCCAATAATACAGGTGCTTGACATTTGTATTCCAATATATTGAATCAATAAACTGCTTTTGAATAGTGAAAGGTTCAAAATTCGTTGAGTTATTTTTTTCAATTTTATTTTCAACTATTATTGAGTATTTAAGTTATATTGTAATAAAAGGTAACGTAAATAACTATTCACTCTCATAAGACCCCGTATATCGCTTGGGGCGTGAAGTTCGTCAAAACGCCACCATGAGCGCTACCATGTGCCTTGCACATAGCGAATATCTTGTATATGTATCAATACTATACTGTAAGGATGATGTAATCATTAAATTTCATAAATGATACAATTATGATACTGTAAACGTTCTTTTTTTTATACACATATGTATGTATGTACACTCAGTGACAAAATTAACGGGCCACCCAAGTTTTCCAGAAAAAACACCGTTTTTCAAAACGGTATTACTCGACGGAAAAATATTCGTGAAAAATGATCAAGAAAGCATTTCACAGGTTGAAACATCACCTTCGAGCTCGTTTTCTAAAATTTCCCCTGCGATTGTTTTTCACCTGTTCGCACGGATTTGAATGAAGACCTGCATAATCAAGAGAAATCCGACATTTTCAAACTTGGCTGCGGGGATAAAAAAAAAAATGGCTCAAAGTTTTCACGATAATGGTTGTGTACTGTGCATAGAACAAAAATTGATATCAGAGGTAGATCCTAATTTATTCGCAATAAGACCATATAGTATTGTTGCCTTGACATCATTCTGAAAGTGAAATTGTTTTTATAAGGAAAAATTTAATCAAATGAACCTGAACTGACTGTTATAGACGTTTCTTACATCTTCCAAGCCCGGAGGTAGATTTCTTATAATTAACTTTGTACTATCAATTTCCTCCGTTGCCACTTGTAAATCAATGTCGGAATCATCTACGTCTGAGTTTTCATGAAATTGTTCTGCAACCAGGCTGTCCTTCAAAAGATTGTGAACGTTCAGACCATTGTCTAATTAAGAAGGCATACAGATGTCCTTTACTACGTTATTGTTCACGCCATGGACTTGGATATCGGGATGCTCTTCCAGAATTTTTGACACATTTTTGTTTCTATAAAACAAAACATGATTAATCTCGAGATAGATCACTTCAACCCGACAGCAAGTAGGTAAATAATAACAACACTCACGTCTGTGAACCCAAAGGGTAAGTTCTCAAATCGGACTTTGTTTGAAAGCAATAACGACGATTTTAAAGGAGAACCTTGCACCAAAGTGATCTTAATAGTTTGCTCTTCATATTTCATGCCATTTAGTGCTAATGCAGATTGGACGTATTCAGCACATGAAAACATAAAGACATATATAACATACATGACATACATAACACAATTACACTCAACACCCCCATAACTGGTACACTTCGGATATTTACATTTAGAGTCGCAACGGTAAAAGTGGAATCCATAGTGGTATTTAAAATGCCTTCTGATGGCACACTCAGATTCTTCCTGAATAAGTCTTCCACATCATCCTGAAAGACATAAAATGAGACGATCATGATAGTATAATGTTATTACAGCATTGGGTGAAATGCTTCTAGGAAAATGTTTAAAATGGTTAATGGAAAATGTTCGTGCGAACGTATTTAAAATAGAAAATGGAAAATGGATTTAAAAGGCATTTGAAATGAAAAATAGTGTTCGCGCTCGAATCTCGCGGGCCGCTCAGGCCCAGCAACGTTGAGGTCCTCAGCCGTATCCCAACCAACACGAAATGGTGGAATAATCGTTTAAAATTGGTGAAAGCTGGATTTGAAAACCGCCTACATAGATTGTATAATATACCTTCATCAAGTACGTTCATTTATACCACTGAATGTCCGCCTTCAAAACGACAAATTCAACGTTTATATTCGGTTTATTGAACGACTTATATACGTATGGAATCGAAGTTTTCGATCAACGTGATTAGAACTTACTTGCAGAGCGTTTTATCCACATTTATTTTGTATGTTTATCTATATCCTAGCATTCGCGTAACTGAAATGTCACCTATAACCCAATGAACACCAGTTCGTATAAAAACCGTATGAAAAGGTCATATATGAGCCGTTCGCTCAAAGAATAACCCAAGTCGATTTAGGTCGTTTTTTGGATTCACTTGTCAATTTGTAGACATTACCCCTAGAAACATGTATGTAAAATTTGGTAACATTTTATAAACTTTTGACCTTCTCGTAAGTGGTTAAACCTGTGCACGCTTATGATATTACTGTGCGATGCTAAACTTTTAAATCGCTTTTTCTCGAAACGACCGAAATCGACTTAGGTTATTCTTTGAGCGAACGGCTCATATGTAAGTTTGAACGGGCCGCCAAACTAGGTGGTCAGGCTAGGTTGAGAAGAGAGCATGATTCAGCAATTAGCACGGAAGATGATTCAGTGATTAGCACGGGTAAATTAAGGCTAGCAACAATTGTATTGAATCAGGTATTTATCTTAACTATTAAGACTTTGTAAATAGGAGCGCAACTCCACGCTCACCTGTACATATGTTTGTTTATTACAGTTGTATATTCTGCATCAATCATTGTTTGATTTCCTAACCTCCAAAAGAATCTCCTACCCATCGTAAGTCCCTGATCTCGAGACTTACATATACTCTACGTTTATTCAGAGGAAAAATGTTCCTCAGTTAAACGCATAAGTAGCGTTTATTGAAAACGTTACGTCTATACGTTCAAAATTACGCAATAAACAACGTTGAAACACGTGTACCACTTGAATATTTGGCCAAATTATTGTCGGATTATCGGAGAAAAAAAATTAAGATATTTAGAATGAATTAATTACAATATATGAGGCGTTAATCAACAACTACCAATCGCAAACAATCGCACTTTCTTCCAAAGTACGAATTTTGAGATTAGAAAAATTTCGCATTATTGTTGTGGCCGGGATTCGATCCGGGGACGCTCGCATTTGCTTGTATTACTATTCGCACGCTCTATCGACTACGCCAAACTACCTATTGACAAAGTCAGTCACTTTCTCGTAATTGTCTTGGACTTTGCATCTGTCTCAATGATATCAGTGTTTTAATGCAACCGAGATGTGTTAACTAAACATCCGAGTTGCAAATATGACACGAGATATGACACTTAAGGCCCATCCTTAGTCGCCCACCTCCTTTCCATACAATGTAACGAAAACGGGGCCGGGGAGACACATTTCGATGATTATCCGAGCCCAGGCGTCGAAAACGCAAAAAAGGCCAACGCTGCGCAAATTCTATTTCAATTCCAAACACATACGTCCAAAAAAAATTTCGTTTCATGCGAAAATAGAGCCTGCGTTTGGTTATTTCTTTTTTCCATTGTCTAAAGCCAAGGACAATGAAAAACCATTTACACAATGGAAAAAAGAAATAACCAAACGCTGGCTCTATTTTCGCATGAAACGAAAATTTTTTTGGACGTATGTGTTTGGAATTGAAATAGAATTCGCGCAGCGTTGGCCTTTTTTGCGTTTTCGACGCCTGGGCTCGGATAATCATCGAAATGTGTCTCCCCGGCCCCGTTTTCATTACATTGTATGGAAAGGAGGTGGGCGACTAAGGATGGGCCTTAAGACAACGCACTTCGAGCGTATAGTCATCGAAAGGAATTGAACGTTATTAAAGTGTAACTCAAAATCCGCGAGGTATACGTTGGTTTTTTGATTTTCAAAGACGTTTTGAGGAAACGTATGCGATACGTCTATGATATGTGTAGCAGTGTACGTACTTTGGAGCGTTTCGTACGCGCAATTGCATGCACGTTTCCTTGTCCAGTCTGATAAACGTATAAATGACGTTTGAACGACAGGTTCCGAGCAAACGTACGCAACACGTATATGATATATGTAGCAGTATACGTACTTTGGAGCGTTGCGTACCTACAGTTGAATACACGTATCCTAGTCCAGGCTAATAAATGTATATATCACGTAAATTTACAACGTATTCGTTGTCCGAATTATAAGTGTATATTAAGGCTGTCCGAGGGGGACCGCCATTTTTTCGATCGTTTGCAGCGCCGCCGCGCGTTGAAGTTTTCGAACTAAACCGCCAGGACCCCGCTAAAATATGGGCGCAAGTCAGAGGGCCCTAAATTTCACACCATTTGTTAAATATCAAGATTATATCTTAAATCTGAATTCTTGCGTGTCTATAAACAATTTTACAGCCAATATGTCACAAAACTGAAATTATTTGTTCATGTCTTATCATCGAATTCCCCTAAAAACTGGGTACATCAAAATTGATAGTAGACGTGACACATTAATCCAGTAATTCTACTTGCAATAATCGTTCAAACAATTCTAAATTTCCAAATAAACTTTTGATAGTTCCAATAATGTCAACGTGTATAAACTGAGTTGCACATTTTTTATCTAATTTTATGTAACATAGGCATGTTTGATATCTTCATTCCGATGAATGAAACTTCGATAACATTTTTTATTTTTGCAAGTGATTATAAAAGGTCCAATGAGAAATAAGTTATTACAATTCTTACTTTATGGTGTGTGTATTTATTTATTGATTTATTTATTTATTCAAAAGTAATTTACAATGAAGAACGAAGGTCTTCACTGTAGACTCCCATAAAGGTGACCAAATCGCCTGTGCATGGGTTTCCATAAAATTATAAGGGAATACAATACAGTAAAATAAAATATACTGAATAATATAGATATTATAAATGTAACACAGTAGATGAACAAGTAGACAAAACATATATACATATAGACATACAAGATAATTTACAGTTAATATATTAAAATACGACAAGAACAGTTCATGGCAGGTAGGCTCGAATCCATGAACATAATTTGTGTTTAATAGTGGTTCTTTTATTTGTTAGGGTTTTCGAAGCGTATTTGTATAGAAAAAATAATTCAACCCCCTGCTGGAAAAAAATCATAAAATCTCATAGAAAACCTCATTTTTTTTAATGAGAATGTATGATTTTATCAATTTTCATGAGGGACATAAAATTTTTCTCATCCGACAATCCATGAGAAAGTATGAGAGTTGTATAATTCTAAGAATTTATGAGGCAATACTTACAATATATCTATCAGAAATGATGAGGATGAAACTCCGATGCAGTTTTATGATGAAAATCAAATCAAAAGTCAATCAGAGTGTATAATGAAAACAATCCTATATAAGATTTTATCGGTATGTACCGATACATTTTTCATCAGGAATTGTATGGAAAATATGAATTGATGAATTTATGAGATTATATATGTTTTTCCATTTTCGATAACAAATTCGATTTGACGATTTTTAATGAGTATTCGTTATCATGGATTTCGCGATGGAACATCATGTAATTTCTACGAAGTTTTATAAGCGATTTCAGCCGAATCTATACGCTTGAGTTTATGATGAAAAGAAAGGATTTTCTGTGACAGATACACATCGTTTGCTCATCAAAAAAATACGAGCTTCTATGAGGTTTTTCATCCTTCCACATATTCAATCACGAAACCCATAGTGTATCATGGTGTATCACCCGACAACCAAAGATATGAGGTTTTATCAGACTTTTCCGAGTTCGACCTATTCCCTCCCAAAACTTATGAACATTCTACTCAGCGATTATACGCACGCAATGCAAGCTCGTAGTGACAAAAAATCTGTTCTAAATCATTCGGAAGAATGATCGAACGATGTTCAGTTCGCGAATAAACGCTTTCACCTGTAACAATTATATCGCCGTAGGATGTAAAATTCTTCAGAAATGAAGAATACGAGCTTCTATGAGGTTTTTCATCCTTCCACATATTCAATCACGAAACTCATAGTGTATTACCCGACGACCAAGGATATGAGTTTTTATCAGACATTTTTGATGGTCTTTTCTGAAGACGAACGCTGATTGATTCATTAAGTGATTTCACAAGACAACTGAGTCTCCGCGGACTTTTTTGCATAAATCACTTTCGTCTCATTTTTTCGCAAGGAATCCGCCGGTATGCAGATGTGGTGCGCGAATTTCGCAACACCCTGTATATTTTTTCCATTATTTATAATATGTATATGTTCAAAGGTTTTTTTCTGAGCTTTTCTTTTCTGAGATTAGAAACATTGATGGAAATTCGTATGGAAAAATGGATGGAAATTTTCAAATACCAATTTCAATTTGGGTGAATTATCGAGTATTCTTGAAGGAAATTTTGATTAAACAGAGTGAGACGAGTAAGGTTCAATTGAAACAAAGTAATTCAAAATGGAAAGATGTAGTTGCATTATAGTATTGTAGTTGCAGTATCAGTATGATGAGTACAGTAAATATATATGTGACGCGGATAATTTAACGGTTTCCCTGACCGTGATAAGTAGAATTTTCACAATGTTTTCATGATAGAGAATTTTTCTGATATATTCTTATAGAATCGGGTGCGAGTCTGCTACCAAGGCCCAATCACAAGCCGTGCAGCGGCGCGCACCTTCAGTTGCGCAGCCGGAGAGGGCTGGAGAGTCAGTTGATAGCCGACTAGCGTGAAGGGTACGTCGTGTTCGAGTAGCTCGTAACGATCGCGATGTAGTGAAAACTGTTGAGGAGGTTCCTCTGGTCAACGAATTAACAAACGGATATCGTTAAAAAAAATTGTATACAGTTATTAGTATCTACAAAGGCACCTTTTAAAATTTGAAGCCCTCATGATACCTTATTCGTGAGAAATAAATAAAAACAGATTTTCTAAATTAACATGATCCCCCTATGGGTTTCAGTCTTTTTCCGTATTCAGGTTATTATACATGACATTCGCAATAGTTTCGAAAGAAACTTCCACATATCTAAGGAACGGGATAAAAAAAAAAAAATTAAAAAAAAAAAAAACGGTATCCTGAGGGCTTGAAATTTAAAAAGGTGCCTTTGTAGATACTGATAACTGTATACATTTTTTTTTTAACGATATCTGTTTGTTAATTCGTTGACCGGATGAACCTCCTTAAGGCCCATCCGTAGTCACCCACCTCCTTTTGATACAATGTGACACATTTCGATTATTATCCGAGCCCAGGCGTCAAAAACGCAAAAAAGGCCAACGCTGCGCGAATTCAAATTCAATACCGAACACATACGTCCAAAAAAATGTTCGTTTTGTGCGAAAAGAGAGACTAGAGATGGTTTTTACATTTTCACGAAAAACATTACATTACGAAAAATGTAACTAAAACGAACACAACCTGAGATAAGATTTCTTAATATTATTTCAAACATCTTGGTTTTCTTTCCGCAAGCAAAATCGTGCTGATAATAGTATCTTACTCGATCCGATTAAGATTACGCATCTCGTTCGTAAATAAATGCAACGCATTTACTTTTATCAGTAGTGTTTTATACTAAGCGTTCACCAAATTATGATCAAAACCGTTTCAGAGATTCAAAAAACAACTTGAAAAACGAGCTACACACAATCGTAGATGCCGTTTCTCGTGAGTGCTGACTTGTATATTGATAGAAAAACTCTCATAGAATGGAATCGTGTTGGGAAAGAATCCCGCTCATTATTTTGACATTTTTTCCTGAAGGTAAAAACTTGTTATTTTTATAATTCAGCATTATCAGTATTGGTTGATGATGATTCGGTATTGAAATACACATAAAACATCCAACTCTACCAAAGAGAGAATATCTCATGGGATATCATAGAGAATCGCTACTGAAATCCGCGGGTTCGTTGAGGAAACTCATACAATCTTATACATATCTAGTATCGAAATTCGCATGATACATCCTACTCTACCGAAGATAGAATATCTCATGGGATATCATAGAGAATCGCTACTGAAATCCGCGGGTTCGTTGAGGAAACTCATACAATCTTATACATATCTAGTATCGAAATTCGCATGATACATCCTACTCTACCGAAGATAGAATATCTCATGGGATATCATAGAGAATCGCTACTGAAATCCGCGGGTTCGTTGAGGAAACTCATACAATCTTATATATATATCTAGTATCGGAATTCGCATGATACATCCTACTCTACCGAAGATAGAATATCTCATGGGATATCATAGAGAATCGCTACTGAAATCCGCGGGTTCGTTGAGGAAACTCATACAATCTTATACATATCTAGTATCGAAATTCGCATGATACATCCTACTCTACCGAAGATAGAATATCTCATGGGATATCATAGAGAATCGCTACTGAAATCCGCGGATTCGTTGAGGAAACTCATACAATCTTATACATATCTAGTATCGGAATTCGCATGATACATCCTACTCTACCGAAGATAGAATATCTCATGGGATATCATAGAGAATCGCTACTGAAATCCGCGGGTTCGTTGAGGAAACTGATACAATCTTATATATATATCTAGTATCGGAATTCATATAAAACGTTGTGCTCCAGCTCTATCCATGAAATAATATCTTATAGAAAATCATGGACGAAATTGTAACAATTAGTAGTTGTTCGTTCAGGCAAATACTTATAGTCTCTCGGAACACACGTAGTACATGCGTTTGTCGGAATAACTTATACAATCTGATAGTTGGACCCTTACACCCATTCTCATAAAATCTGCGTAATAGCAAGTGTATCTCATAAATTCTGGCAGAGAAACATCGCTTCAAGTGTCAACTCACTGTATCTGATACATTCTCATAGAGTTCTCATAAAATTCTTTCAGATCAGTGTCAGCAAATGACTATCAGTGTTTATAAGAGTTTTCAGTGACAGATCCACATCGCTTTCTCATACATTTGTCATTCAAATTTTTTTTTTATAAGATTTTATGATTTTTTTCCAGCAGGGCCGTCTGCGATGAAATTTGAGCGCAGGGAAACTTCGCAGAAATACATAGAAGATCTTCTGTGAAAGGTTCCCTGCGCATACAATTGCATTGCAGACAATTGAAATGCATGTTCCAATACATATATACTTCCATAATCTAAAAATTGTCAAAAGCATTTCTCTAGTGAACCTTTTTTTATTAATTTGCAAAAAATGAAATGGTTCTTGTAAAAATGTCAGTCGCAGACCGCCTAACGAAGATAAGTCGGCTGAGTTCCTAGTTTGAATATAATTATAGTCACCTCAATTGATTCTAACATTCAATACGCCCAACCATACAAATTAATTAATAAATAGTCTAATTGCTTCAGTGTTGATCCCATAATCCTTCGTCAGCACAAATCAGGTCGTCTGGTATCGACAGGTATCTGTATAAAAAAATATTTAAATTAGTTTTGGCGAAGTCAATTCGTGTAGCTTTCCATGCGATCAATTCATATATTGGTGCATAGCTTTATTTTCAATTTCATACAATCGACCCAGTTCTTTTTGATACAATTTCGAATAATTTCGAATAATATGGGAATCTCGTTGCTCTTCGTGGTTCTGCTCTGCTGTAGACTTACCTATTTGCAATCCCTCTCGTGGTCCGGTCGAGTCCTGATATCATCAACCTTTTCTGTTTCTGTAACAAGAGCATAACTCATTAATTATCGGATATCAATTGCTGCAGTTTGAACATATACTCTCATAAATAATCCCATCGCCACATGCATATACATACGTATTCGATGACCATAACTATAAGGCTCTATTGGACAGCAGCAGCTAGCACGCAACACTCGAAACAGATTTACTTTTGTCAGATATCTCAAATGTATCACCTGACAAAAAGTAAACGTGTATCGATTGTACGGACTGTCGTATGACTTGAAAACGTATAACTGAAAAACTATACAAAATTATCATGCCCAATGCTGTTCGTTCACAACGTGCGAGGAGGTTATAAGATGCGAGATACCCACTAGAGAACCAGAATATCATGATCTATCACAAAACTTCCGAACCAATAATACATGATAACAGAAAAGGTGTAGGATGAATGTGCGTCAGTTGATAATTGTAATGCTCTAACCCTTCCTGAAAGTACAGGGCGAACTATTCCTAGCAGAACAGTCATATCACAGGGTGACAGTGTCACATTTGAATCGTGTCAAATGGATCACTATCTTTAGAATATACATGAATTACTTTTCTTATTATTTTTGTAATTATTTCTGAGTGTGTGTGTATATGCTTACGTCTTATATTTTTATACTTTTGAATTATATGATCATGAAAAATTTTCACTCAACTGACTTTTTCATATTATGGAGTCGTACGAGAACTTCAGCCAAACTCATAGTTTCAAGTTGTTTTATGACATGAGTGCTAATCCCTGCAATACGACTGTTGCTAGGTTAGTCCACCCTGTACTCTCAAGAGGATTAGAGCAGCTATGAGTTCGACGCTCCCTTTTTGCAATATAATACAAAAAAAAGACGACTCCACAGTACTTTTTTTCGACACATTCATCTCACTATTTGTCTAGTTATACATGCGTGACTTTATTTAGCCTTGTCTCGTGCATCGAGTATGTATTGTGGTTCTCGGAGTTCCATATTTCTCAAATGTCTACCGTCGATAATTTCTGGGAGCATGCAAAGCTGATAGAATCTCGATAGGTAAGGCAACATTTTGTTTTGCCAAAAGATATCATCTCTAAAGACTTTGATTGTTTTCATACCTTCTGGCGTCCACAGGACAAAGGCACAGTATTCTTTCTGTGCGATATGTAGTTGACCTTGAACCTGGTAGAAGTAAGGATGATTCTTATTCATCCTGTCCGGGTTGTTTTTCTCATAGATCCTATGTACCTCTGCAAGCTTCTGTTCTATCGCTTGCTCCGGAGTGACGTGTCTAGCTTTGTAAGGGCATTTGATTTCGATAATGCCGCTGTCGCCTATCAATCCATCAGGAGACGCTGCCAAGTAGCTGTGTTCTGAATCGATGAAGAGGCCACACTCTGAAACCTGCAAGCTCTCGGTTTCTTCGAATTTCTTACGCGCTTTTGACTCGCTCTGCTTGCCGTATTGCAGAGCAGGTAGAGGTAGTTCTTGCGGATACACAATAGCTTTGACGTTGTTCGCCGAAAGAGTAGTTGGCCTCATGCGGCAAATCAGGCCAAAATTTGAAGCTGTGAGCAGCTTTCTACGTAGAGATTTCCATTCTCCGCAATCACTTTGACCTCTCGTGCGCACTTCGATGAGGTCTCGTTCTGCCTGCTGCTCGGCCAGTTTCTGAAAGTGCAACTCGACTTGCACTTTATATTCGTCCTCGTGAAGATCTGGCCTGTTGCAATTCTGACCATAGTCCGGGTTCGAGTTGGACTTCACGCCAGAGGACCCCGCAGACGAACATGTTCGTCTAGGTTGTTTTTTCTCGTTGGCTATCGTCAGCTGCTTGAGGTTACGGTCTTTCTTTTTTTTTGCAACTCATGGATCCATGCAGTTGGCGCCTTACCCATCGCAGCACTCAACTTCTGATAGGACTCCTGTGAGTTGAATTGCACAACGGAGCCAGCAACTCGGGCGTTGTACGAGTTTCTTTTACCGAAGTGAACACGTTTGCCACCGATGAATTTGCTGACGATAGCATTATAGTTTTCAACTGTGTTGCTTGTGACGTTGAACAACAGGCTCTCGGCTCTCCAACTTAGTTGGGTGATGGCATCGCAGATTTTGTCGTATAGATCCAACTCGATCAATATTGGCACTGCATTTTCTTCTTGATCTTTTGGAGTACCATCACAAAAGTAGCCTAATTCGGCGCACTTCTTGTGTTCGCCAAAGACATGACTTGGAATATTGACCAAATCTTTTACGAGGCGTACTACTTTTTCAGATTGCGGAACATCTTCAGCCATGCGGTATTGACTTGCTTCCACCACAGCTGTCCGTATCCTCAGGGTAGTGCCTTCGATAACCTTGCGCCATTGTCCAATCGTTTTTTTTGATTTGGACATCTCTTTGATTTTGTTTTTCAAATCTGGCTTTAGTTTTGTTTTGGCCACGTCCTTAATTTTTGTGAGGAGGTTCCGCAACAGGTGATTCGTACACTCAACCTTCTTCACGTACGTATCGTCGTACGGGTTGCAATCAAGAATCTTCTTGTACACGCTGCTATCGCCATCTGCTATCAGTGACGAGAAGACTAGGCCGTGCATTTCAATACTTTTGAGAAATCCTTCAGCAATGGCACTACTTTCCATGCTTGAAGAACTCTGATTGCTCCCCCAGTTTTTAAAGCAAGTATGTTCTCGTGGGGGTTCCTGTTTTTTCTCTGCGATCGAACAAATTGTGCAGTATTTATTGCGTACTGCAGCGAACAAAACCTTGTTCGTATGGAAGCCCACGATGATGCCTACGCCGGATGCTGAGTCATATTTGCCAGATCTATATGACCTTTTCATCCAACTTCCGTCTGCTATTACCGGAATGTGTGGTATTCCATTCTTAACATCACCACGTTCTATCGCAAGCCTTTTATCTTCTTCGCCAGCTAATCTCATTTCTTCCTCAGCTGCCTTATCGAACGCGCAGGCAATTTTATCATGGTACTGTTGATACGTGCCATGTGACATGAATGGAATATTCATCGCATTGAACATTTCTTCCGATTGTGAAAATCCAAGGCCTAAAGAGATTGCTCCGGCTACTGCACTTTCATTGATCGAAAGAATATCGGATTTCTGAGGTTCAGACATGATGTATTCTTTCTTGTTACATATCTTGCACTGAAACGAGAATCTCGATAGCAGTCCGATACGTTCAGTGGAGATCAAGTGCACTTGATCTAATGTGCAGCGAAGAAGTATATCATGATTTGCGAAGCGCTGTCGTAACTCGGAAAACATATATCCGACATCAACGACATGCCGAGTTCCAAGAGGTTCGGACTCCTGCGTCTGCTCTTTGCGTTCCGTCTCAACGATCAATGGTGGAAGACTTTCGTCAGAACTGGCAGGCTCCCGGTAATGCTGCATCATCGTCGGGGAGATCTGACGCATCATCCACTCCGTCTATATCAGATCCATCCTCCGACGATTCGATTTCGAGGTCATCCATGAAATCTGCAGCTATTTGTTCAGCGATGTCGGTGGGTGTTCGCTGCTGTTCCACTGCTACTGAAGCTTCTGGTGCTGAACGACCTGGAACATTTTCTGCAGTGGGCACATCAACATCATCGAAATCGGATGTTGCTGCGCCCACGTGGTCCGTCACGCACATGCCAGTTGGTGTCAGCTGGACTTCAGATTCACCCACCGCTGCCAGTGCATCTTGTATTATCGACCTGCGCTGGCGAAATTTTTTTTTCCGACTTGGTGGTTTTGCGGACAACCAATATCTACCATGTCCTTTTACAACACGTTTTACCATTGTCGGAAAATTTTTGCACCAAGTATTTATAACGTTTGCACTTTATATTTCCGAAAATTCGACGAAGCTAAATTACACGCTTTGGTGCACGTACTATGAATTATGATCTGAAAACAGCTACTATAAACGCGTTTTTGCTGGGATTATCACAGTGCGTACCGAGTTCAAACACGTGCAACGATAGAAGAACGCGACGATTCTCCGAAGTGATTCAAAATAACTCGCAGTGCTGCCAACTGATTTTCTCACGGAGATACGGGCGATCGTACCCTACGCTCCTATTGCTCGAACGCACGTTGGACAAACCGAGTTGGCAGCCCTGCAAACTAGAACATCACGTGTCATCGCCGCAAAATGGAGAGTAAGTATTCTTTTCCCTACATATTTCATTAGTCTTATACGGTGGCTGCTATATGTATTGTTGTTATCGAGCACTATGAGTTAAATGTCGCAGATACGATGTCATATCATCGCAATTTGAATACAACTTCGCGACTGTTTTTCACCAGGTCTTTAGACCCAGCCTAACCTATAACTTCCCATGATTTGGACCAGTGATCGCGAGTATTGTTTGAAATCCGTGGTTTCAGTACATGAAGTGGCAATACAATTTTCATCAAATTCATGGATAAAATCAACGTTAATTGAAGTCAGCCAGCCAGCCAGCCAGCCTGCACTGCGCAAAGGAGTTAGCGCAGTGTCAATTATTATTGCATTTCATTGTTTCAGACAATAACATCGTCGACGAAGTCGAGGGGGAGGCAGCGGCGGCGGACGGGGAGGATCGCCCCATGCCGTACCACGGGGCGGGGGGGAATGACCCCCGGGGTGACGGGCCACCACCGCCCAATGAAAATGTATGTCATCTTCAAGCCTCAGTTATTTGTATACATGTAGTTCTGTACATATTTTCAGTCATGACTTCTGTGATTATTTACAGAACTTGATAGTCCAGCTAATGGCTGAAGTCGCTGCCCTGCGAGCTGCAGTCGCAGGGCAGCAGCAGGGTCAACAGCAGGGCCCGCAGCAGGGCCAGTAGGGCCAGCGACAGGGCCAGCAGGGCCAGCAGGTTGGTGGTCAAAATAAGGGTCGCCGTCGCAACCGCAGGCGGCGTGGGGGCAGCGGGAAACCCATCATCTACCAATACTTCAACTGAATTGGTAGATGATGGGTCGATGTACACTAAACGTAATGGATTCTGAGCCGGATGTGTTTGAGAATTCTAGATACAGCCAATCGGCGCTCTGCATTTTTGTAATCCAGAGCGCCGATTGGCTGTTTCTTCAATTGTCGAACACATCCGGCTCAGAATCTATTTCATTAAGCTTACATATTGTAACATAGCATGACCGTATGGAACTCCGCCGTGCGGATACGATTAGAATTTCAAAAAAGTAACTGCCGCCTCAAACTACGGCTAAATTGGCCGCGCCAAGTCGGCCAACAACCGAACTTTGCGCTGTGAAGTAGTCAGTAGGGAACGAGCCTAAACAGAAGAAAGTGGTGTCGTTTGGCTAATGGCCTACAACCAAGTTGTATCTACTCAAATATTTCACGTTAGCAATAGTAGTGATCCAGAGTATTGTAAAACTGAGAAGTGAAAATAAAAATAAGTGTTCAAGAAAACTCAACTGATTATTTGAAGACCTTACTCGTCCACGCCGAAGCTTCATCAGGGATCTTCTACTACCAGCTTAGTATAAATTATAAGAAACTTCTAATAATAAGCTATCTTAAGGGAAGAAATTCTCACTTATTTGGAACGAGGTGTCGAGGACCTCCTCATTCGCCTGACGAACTCACCGGCTCCTCGTGGCCGAAAACACGTGGTGGCGCTCAACGAACCTAGCTAGCACAAAACCATTAATATCACAGCCTCGGTGTGCAAAGTTTTTTTGATCTCTTCCTCGAAACACGGGGATCAAAAATTCATTGTCACAATGTACTAGATTTACGTGGAAACGCTTCATAAGGAAGTGAAAACGTCTGCATACAGGCAACTCATAAGTCACTCAGAAATCAAGCGCGGATTAGGTTTAGTCTTCACGTAGCCAATAGGCATGCAATATGCAAAATAAAACCTAATCGCTTGAGTTCTGATTGACTTCTGAGTTGCCTGTATGCAGACTTTTTCACTTCCCTATGAAGCGTTTCCACGTATATTTCCTTCTATTTCTTACATCTATATAAAATAAAATAAATATATGTTTTTAATAATTTTTAAGTTTTAAAATAAATAATATAATTATAAGTAACGCCAATATTGAGATGCCTCTTATTTCTCACTGCCCTCATTTAGCCATTGTTTGCATTATTCGAAAGATCCAAAATATATTATTACTAATTTCTTCATATAATATTGTCTCTCGGCATGAAATGCATCCCAACATGCTTACTAGAAATGTATTTCCGAGTATCATTAGGTGTAGTCAGAATGATTTATTATTCATCATCACGTTATATCATGTTGGTTTGATACATTTTGAACTGGCAGCTAATTATGCCTACGATTCGAGTAGACCTACTACTATTGGTGCTTATCCCAAATATTTGGTCTGATCTTCCGTGCTTACCATCAAAGAAAGACCCTACAGCAACTGAAAACTTCAACATTTTGATTCATTTAAAATTATTTATACTCAATTATTGGGGATTGTTGATCGGTGGACTGACAACTTTTTAGCCTATCAATAATAGCTTTTTTGATTCAGGTACATTTATGTTTCCCTCATAACTGTCTCATAGAAGTCACTTTGAGGAAAAGGGAAAACGCTTTAGAAAGAAATTTCATCTCTTGAGTGCTCAAGCTTTTCATTGCATTTGGGAGTACTGAAGTACCCATACATTTGGCCACGTGGTTTACACCTTGACTTGATACTTCATAAAACTCACATTCGATGGTCTTCCCAATAGTTTCATGAGATTTTAGGAGTTTGTTAGAAAAAGAAAAAAAAATTATTCATTGACTTCATTCATAGAATCAGCTGCCCATCAATAAAAAAAAAAATCTGAGCGCCTTGAATATTTCTCACAAAGCGGGAAAAGGTCTCTGGATTACTTTTCTGGCAAAAACGAAAAATCGATTTTTTAGTGATTTCTGAGCTAGCAACTGTCAAACGAATGCCAATCTGTAGGACATTCACGTAGCGCACTGTTTCGAGCCGCCATAGTATGCGTTTTGTATAAGATGGAAATGTGTGTGATTGTGTGAGTGAAACAGACGGGGCCCTCGGAAATATGTATTCGGCGATGGGTCCTGACGGCTTGAGTTGGCTTGAGACAACGAGCCAATAGTGGCGCCATCTATTGACTAGAAATTTTCGCCCGCTAAATTCTCCGAATGTGGATAGCTTTACAACTAAGGATAGTGATTGAACTATTTCTGCTGTAATATTGTTGTGGGTGAAATGGTGCTCAGTACACGTCCAGTGCAAGAAATCATTATATCGCCAAAATTTGATATCACTCGTCTCACGCGGCGGCCATGTTTACTGTGTCACTGTGTGTATCCGTGTGCCAGCTGTCACGAGGATATTATATTAACGTTTTATTAGAACGTCAGGCTCATTCGTGGCTAACCTGCGCTATTTCACCCAAAACAATTTCAATCTCAATCAAGGAATATTTCGTACGCATCAGATTCTTGAAATAATTCTTTATTCTCGAGAATTTAGCGTGCGAAATTTACCCGTAGGTGTGTACATGTGTATGTGCCGTTACCCCCACCATAGCCTTAAGGCTGTCCGAGGGGGTGGTAAGGTGGGGGTAACGGCACATACACATGTACACACCTACGAGAGAATTTCGCACGCTAAATTCTCGAGCATAAAAAATTATTTCGATAATCTGAAGTGTGCGAAATGTTCCTTGAGCAAAATTGTTTTGGGTGAAATAGTGGAGGTTGGCCACAAATGAGCCTGGAGCTGTAATAAAATGTTATTAAAATTTGGTCATAACAGCTGACACACGGATATACACACTGACACATTAAAAATGGCTGCCGCGTCAGACGCCTGGAATTATATTTTGGCGATAAAATGTTTTTCGGCACTCACTGGTTATTGAGGACTATTTCACCCACAACAATATTACGGCCAAGATAGCTCATTCACGATCTCAACACGGAAAGAAAAATATAGCACTGGTTACCAAGCCGGATAGTACTCAGTGCTATCTGAAATGAAGAAAAATTTCAGCTTATACTCAGTACTATCTGGATAGTACTGGCTACTATCCAGATGCTACTCAGTACTATCTTAGATGTCACTCAGTAACATCTGAGATTATACAGCGTCAGATGGCACTGAGTACCATCCAGATAGCAACCAGTTACATGCCAGATAGTATACGTTTCTATATGACGATGTTACAGTGTCGTATCTAGCGATATATAGTGTGCTGGTATCCTAGAATGTCGCTCATTGACATGTATTTCATATGAGTGAATACTACCTAACATAGCACTCGGTAACATCTAAGATATAACCTACTGCTAGGATAGGTAGTATTCACTCATATGAAATACATGTCAATGAGCGACATTCTAGGATGCCAGCACACTATATCGCTAGATACGACACTGTAACATCGTCATATAGAAACGTATACTATCTGGCATGTAACTGGTTGCTATCTGGATGGTACTCACTAGGAGATGATCAGGCTTCCGGGTCATGGATCTTGATCAAACTTGTAAGGGTGTTTCGTTGAGCCAAAATATAAAGTACCTGCTGAATAACTCTCCGGAATGGGCCTTTAGTCTGTCAATTTACCTAAATGTACATTAGAAATCAGCGTAACCTGGATTTGGCAAATTGCCATGAAATAATTAGTTTTTGTGCTGCGTTATGAGATTCTACATTGCACTGGATATTTATACATTGAATACAGTCATTATTGTACATCAAATTGTTAAAATTTAACATCCCAGCTATGTAAAATCACTTTATTCTGCGCCTATTGACACATTGCTTCTTGTCGGTTATCGCTCGTACAACATTCATTTGGTGAATTTGAAGACTTCTTCCCACTTGAAAGATGTTGAATATATAGTCAGTTTCAATACTAATACTGGCAGCTTACAAATCCTGTAAATTACAACATAATATTAATTTTACCATAATACTATAGTTATTATTTCAGAAGAATATGTATGTAGTATATTATACTCATCTAATAAAACAACGTTAGGTCAGGGTAAGTAAGATGAGATATTTTCAGGCTACTGCCCCATTTAGAATTAAACTGCTACAGAAAAAGTCGCCCATAACAAGACTTGGGCTTGGCAAATATTTTTCAATACATATCATCATCTGGGTTTCTCCGTTATGTGCTTTCTCGGTCTCAATCGTTTGTTGATATATTCGACGGATGACTTCCTGCCGGGAAAGAATGACACGCGTCGTCTCTTTTTTCGAAATAGGCATGGAAAGTCACTTTGACGCCAGTTGAGATCCACAGACGTAGAGAGTGAGGTTATGGTGCGATCTGTCGCGCACTTTGAACTGCGCATCCAGACTGCCGTATAAAGACTTCATACGGCTGCTCTGAAATGTGCCGTATAAAGTGACTTTTCAATGCCTATGCCGAAAAAAAAAATGAATAATAATAGAGAGTCATATCTAGTGAAGAGGAGCTCCCAATTCGTACTAGGGAAGAGTTTTGGTGCAGCAGAATCTTTTCAAATCGGACAGTTGCCTATGATGGTTTTATCGGCCGGACAATTTAACCTCACTTATGGTGACATAATGCCATTTCATTAGATAAGTATATAATATAGCCTTCTGAAATAATAACTATAGTATTATGGTGAAATTAATATTATGTTGTAATTTACAGGATTTGTAAGCTGCCAGTATTAGTATTGAAACTGACTATATTTTCAACATCTTTCAAGTGGGAAGAAGTTTTCAAATTCACCAAATGAATGTTGTACGAGCGATAACCGACAAGAAGCAATGTGTCAATAGGCGCAGAATAAAGTGATTTTACATAGCTGGGATGTTAAATTTTAACAATTTGATGTACAATAATGACTGTATTCAATGTATAAATATCCAGTGCAATGCAGAATCTCATAGCGCAGCACAAAAACTAATTATTTCATGGCAATTTGCCAAATCCAGGTTACGCTGATTTCTAATGTACATTTAGGTAAATTGACAGACTAAAGGCCCATTCCGGAGAGTTATTCAGCAGGTACTTTATATTTTGGCTCAACGAAACACCCTTACAAGTTTGGTCAAGATCCATGACCCGGAAGCCTGATCATCTCCTAGTCAGTGCCATCTGACGCTGTATAATCTCAGATGTTACTGAGTGACATCTAAGATAGTACTGAGTAGCATCTGGATAGTAGCCAGTACTATCCAGATAGTACTGAGTATAAGCTGAAATTTTTCTTTATTTCAGATAGCACTGAGTACTATCCGGCTTGGTAACCAGTGCTATATTTTTCTTTCCGTGAAGTTGCAAAACAATCTGAATTCTGAGAATTCAGGGTGCGAAAATTCGCTGCAGATGATGAGCTCCGTGTTAGGACCCATAGCCGGCAAAAATTATTCGGAGGCCCCGTCCATCTCACTCATACAGTCCCACACATTTACATTGAATATAAAACATATGCGAATAAAGAGGGATAGCCTGCTCCAGTATTCTGAAGTGTGACTTAAATAATTATTCATTATTAAGCAAGAACTTGGATTTAATAATAAAAGCACCACATGTTTTCATAAACTCGGTCCTGCAGGCTACAAGTTCGAAAAATAATACATAGGGGCGCTAGTTCCCCCTCGGACAGCCTTAAAGGTATAGGAAGTTATTTCTTCGTTTGAAAAACGTGATTATTGACGGAATATTATCGAATTACTGATAAACGTGTATAATATACGTTTCATAAATGTATTATGATATATTAATACCAAAAAACTTTCAAAGAAACCCTGAATAAAATTATTGCAGATAAACGTGACTTACACGACATTACTAGCGTTAATTCAAAGCTGATAAATGCCCTAACGAAAACGCTCATGAGCGTGGAATACGCATTCATAAAACGTTAACATTATCTGCTATAGATTGAGGTATTCACATGGCTTGCAGATACGTGTGGCACACGTAAGTGCAATAATATTTATTAAACCTTTGGAGGAACACTGAAGAAAGTCATTGATAAACGTAAGAACCACGTTAATTAGGCGTTTAGAGAATGTGAATAGCATGAATATTTTGAACGTTTTTTTTTGAATACGTAGGTTATACGACAGTTTGTAATTATTTATTAAACCTCGATCGCAGCCCTAAAATCATTGGTCTATAAGCGTATAAAACACATGCATTGAATGTTGACAAAAATGGTATCAGTATACGTCTCAATTCAACGTAACATAATCGTGTTGAAAAACAGATGTCTGAAATAAACGTTTTCAATAAACGTGTTATAATGGTGAGTGGAAAACCGCATCGTGGATACACGTTCATTTTCTACACGGTACACTAAATCTCCACCACTATCACGCATATGAAACGTGTTCTCCACCATTTCGTGTTGGTTGGGTGGTGGCGGTATTGGGCAAGGACTGGATCTGTCGGGTGCGCGCGCTGCGCTTTGAGAGTACGTTTGGTTAGTGTGGGGGTATAGAGCTAGTTAGTTAGGATCGAGCGCTCGAATAGGTAGGACGTGCTTCGAAGTTTTTCTTGCTACCGTGTCTTGATTAAAGATCAGTTTTTCCGTACTCGTTCGGGTACGTTACTTGTTTCCGTTCCGCGTAGTTGAGTCGCGTTTTGTTTTAAGTGGGTTTGTGAGAACGCGGTCCATCCTCCGGTGATCCGAGGTGCCCGTTCTGGGGGCGAGCGTCAACGCGGTAACATTTCTGTTGCCCGAGCACAGCAGCGTTGGATCCCCGAGTCGTCGGGACCGCTGCTTGCACGGCCCGGCCGTGGGCCATCTTGGACGCTCCCCGTTACCCCGCTTCCACGTGAGCGTTGGAAGTTGCGGCGTTTTGTGTTTTGTACTTGGTAAGCTAGTTTTAAGTAATTCAATGATCATTCAATCTTAGTTTATAAGCAACGCACCAGCGGCTTGATTTTTCTGTAGTTTTTCATTGGCTTGTTTTGTTCATTTTTGTATTAGTTCATTCGCTTATTTTTTCTTAATAAATATTTGACCTGCTTGGCTTTTCCCTCTGACTCGTGAGGGTTTTTATGCCGAAGCAAGCATCTTTTTTTCTCTCGCGAAATTGTGTTGTTTATTCATTCACCCTCTCACTCACTTTTCCCATCCTGATTAGTTCAAGGTGAACTCTAGATGAGAAGATAAGTTTCATGGTGCCCCGGGTGAGGAGTGAGTGATTGGGTTTCTTTTTCTTCTTCTTGCTTGCTAAATTTGTGTCAATTCGAACTGGTGCGTTTTTATATATAATATATATAAATACGCATATAGCACGATATACCTATATACAGGGTGTCTGGAAATTCGCGCACTCGAAGCATACCGGCGGATTCCTTGCGAAATAATAAGACGAAAGTTACCTATACAAAAAAGTCCGCGGGGACTTAGTTCTTCTGTAAAAAGGACTTAATAACGAACCAATTAGCGTTCATCTATAGGAAAGACTGTCTAAAATCCACAAGAATCCGCATCGCCTTACTAGGGAGAACAAGACAATAATGTGTGGTGTTCCCCGCTCCGCCCGCCGCGCTTGAAGCCTCCGTGAGCGATTGACATTAGACAGTCGATTCACGCAATGAAATTTTCAAAGTGCGGATTCTTGTGGATTTTAGACAGTCCTTTCTATAGATGAACGCTAATTGGTTCGTTATTAAGTCCTTTTTACGGAAGAACTAAGTCCCCGCGGACTTTTTTGTATAGGTAACTTTCGTCTTATTATTTTGCAAGGAATCCGCCGGTATGCTTCGAGTGCGCGAATTTCCAGACACACAGTGCGGCCAAAGACCCCTTTATGCGGCCAAAAGTCGAAAAATGTAGAGACTGATCCACAAATTGGTATATGGGGGTTTTTAGGGTCGCTGATTATGAATTCATCATCAGAATTAGCAAATTCAAGATGGCCGACCTAGTATGGCGTCATATCATACGAAAAAACTCATAAAAAATTCAATAAATTGGGGGATTGATTAAAAGTCTTTGTTTTGAGATTGTTAGGGTATGTAATGGAGAATGAACAAATTAAAAATGGCGGGGTGCTATATGGCGACGTTATACAGGAAAAAAATTCTGAAAAAATTATTATATTTTTATTGACATTTACCATAGTAACTCACATTACATATGAAGAGTTCAGAAGCGTAATGGATAAAATATTTAAAAATTAGGTGTAGAAAATAATATTACATGAAAAAATTTGCATTGTCAATCTCGTCACAGTTGCAATCTTCTATATCTGTATCGGTTTCTGAGGCCGAAGAACTGTCATAATATTGTAGTTCCGTTTGATTATTCACAGTTGGAGGAGCTAATAAATTAATACAGTCTTCAGATAAAGATTTTAATGGTTTCATGGGTAATCTCCGACAGCTGGAAATTTGTGGATCAGACGCAATCAAAAATCGTTTGAAAACATCCTCCAACGTTTTTTGACGATAATGTTTTCTTGCGAAATTCGTGCGGTAGATCTTAAAAAATTTATTACAGGCTTCCTGCGCATCTTCAGACATTTGACCGATCGGTAACACCGAATGTTTTATTATTTCGGGGCCATGAATCAAAAGTTTGTGAACCAATGTGGGCATATAATACCAGGGATATTGTTGTACAATGTCTTTAGCTAATTTTACTGCATACTGCCGAAAATTGTTATCATCAATAGCATGACCACATGCAATAGTTTGCAATATGATATAAAAACGATATATAATATCTTCGTCAACTCCTGTTATTTGTGCAGATTTTTTGTAGTTTTCAAAAAAACCTCGAGCGGTGTTTCCGTCATTTGAGGTACCACTACCAGCTTTTGGCGTGTCAACAATCAAACCCAATTCTTTTTTAAAAGCTACTTGTATATTTTTTTTTCTTTTTTTTACAGATTCTTTTTCATCTTCTGCACGAGCCTGCCATTTTTTATTGTCTAATTTGTATGATACATGTAGTAAAAATTCGAAGCACCGAATCCAGCAATGTAAAGTTGACAGGCCAAATCGTAAGTGATCTGTAACAACTTCCTGTTCTAACATTTTATCTATTTTATTAAATTGACTAGATGTACAATTACACAAATAGCAACGCATCGCAGATGATGTGTCAGTGATTGAATTGCATACTTTCGTATCTATCATTGTCAATCTCAAATCATATTTAATAATCACTTCTTTTCCGGCAATAGTAGTATTAAGTGGGGTCAAATTTTTTATTTGTTCTTCTACGTCATTAGTGGTGCTTTTTGTTAAATCTACAGATTCTTTAGCGCATTCAATTTGAATGGGCCGACAAAATCTCGTTGATGATGTTCGAGGATTTTTCCAAACTACAGTAGTTTCATTTGTCAAAGTATTAGTGTTAAAAAGTTGTAATGGGACGAGAGACGTGAAAAAAATACTTTCATCAGTATTGCTGTTTTCGTCAAGCTTCTGTTTATATTGAGTGTGCCCCGAACTCCCATCGCAGCCCCATTTACAAAACAAGGTTAAATTTTTGAGTTTTTCGTCTGATAAAGTTTTTATAACTTCCGTTTGAACCGAAAGAATACGTTCCAGTGTGTGGTTTAACAGAGGTTGTAATTTTACTTCCGCTTTATCTACAGTGAAAGAAAGACCTGAAGTCGGATAACATTGCAGTTTTGCCTTTCGTAGATTTTTATATGATGGTATCATGTTTGATTTGTTTTCCAAATGAGCGTTGCGTAGCTGCTGATATTTGCTTTGTGATAATCCCAGTTCAATGAATAATGATAGCGCTTTGTCACTTGTGAAAGGTATATTTGTAGTATTTGAGGACTCCAAAGATTTTCTATATTTTTTAGCTTTTGTAGGACTGCCTGTTGTAATATCGTCTACCACTTTAGCAAAATCAGTTTTACGTTCGGCCCGCAATTTACTTTTTGCAGAATAAAGAAGTTCTTCAGTCGATGTTGATGCTCGTAGATTTTCAGTTTTTCTGCGCTTACTGCGATCAGAAGACTCTGAAAAACTCACTTCTGGCCGGCCACGGCCTGAGATAGACTGTTTTGTATCAGGTTTTTTCTTTTCCGGTTCGTGTAGTTCAACGGATTTCGACAGCCAATCGTGATTTTTTCTTTTGAAATTTTCGTCTGTTCTATTACTATTATTCCACCTCTTCTTCATATCGGCTATCAATTTTGATAATCTTAGTCGCTCGTCATTCGATAATATGTATTCACAATTATGTCTTTCAGACAAAAATTTTTCAATCATGACATACATATGTTTTATGTCTTCTTTCATTCCTGGTTTTATTACATTAAATAATTCCAGCCTTGTAAAGCTGGCACCTTCACGTTCTGTTACATGACTGGATCCTAAAAAAAAAAAAAAACACTTTTACGCACACATACATCACAGTTACATTAGGCAGCTCCAGGTGTATGCTTTCTTACTCGCTCGCTCGCGAAAGAATTTCTTTTTTTTCTAACTCAATCCCTATACCTGCCTGACCCTGCCCCCTGCGTATAACCCCCTCTCTCTTTCTCATATTCTTTTGATTTACTGTATGGATGTGTTTTCCTTCGAAGGCTCACTTTTATCTTTGTTTTTCACTTTCGTTTTTGAATTCTATGCTTTATTTCATTTTGTTTTTCATGTATTACTGTGATCGTTAAAACGAATATCTTACTTTTTTTTTGTAATACAGTGCACAAAAACTGAACGGGCAGCAACGGGCAGCTAAAATTGATTTTATTTAGTACATAATACTTTTATCTAAAACCTCAAATGACTTCGAGAGCAAGATGTAGTAAGATAAAAAAGTATTCACTCAATCAAATCCATTCAATCCGAGAAAAATAACCAAAAAATAGTCCTTACATATCTCCTTCTAACAATGTACTATTCAGGAATTTATATTCAGAATTTTTTTTACTTATTCTACTCACCTTCAGCTGTAGAATCCATTTTGTTTTGTTCAAATCGCTTTAAAAACGAAAATTTGACGCCTGTTCATCCGACACGTCGCCAGTCGCACTTTCCTAACCGTCGTGTAGCGTTCGGGCGAAGGCCATATTCAGACTGAGATTATGGGGGGGATTTGAGGCAAGGGACCTTACTATGAACGTTTTCCGTCTCCTAGGGGACTCCTTTAGCCAACCCAATGACAAAATATCCCCAACTAAAAACTTTTTTTTTCGTCTTTTGGCCGCATAAAGGGGCCTTTGGCCGCACTGTGAGACACCCTGTATACAGGGTGTATCACCTCATGTGTTCAGAATGGGAGGGACCTAGTCGACGCGAAGCCGCGCCCCTCTGGCCAATCATCACCCATAAAATTTTCATAGACCGAAATTCTCACGAGAATAGAAGATACCATTTCTTGGTGCAAGAAAAAAATGTCAACAACGATTCAATGCGCTCGTAAGTATTTATTCACTCTGACGATACAAATATCAAGCCGTTGTTGACAATTTTTCCCCAAACCAAGAAATTGTATCTTCTCTTCTCGTGAGAATTTCGATCTACGAAAATCTCATGCTTGTTGATTGGCTATATGGGGCGCGGCTTCGCATCGACTGAGTTCCTCCCATTCTGAACACATGAGGTGATACACCCTGTATATATTATATATATAGGTATATCGTGCTGACCGTTGCATTAAAGTTGCGTCAGCCACACGACAGGTCGAGACGTGGGTTTAGGAGATCCGACCAGCAGGCCCGCGCCACGCGGCATCGAGTCGCATACATTGTTGCATTGTAATACACAGTCGTGTTTGTCTATTATTTTTGTTTTTCGTTCTCGGTTGCGTTTGTTCGTTTAGAATTTTGTGCTTAATTTGTAACCGAGGCTTATCGTAATATGGCGCCAGTAGCTTTGCAGAAGCTTACTGCTTTACAACTGACTCGCGAGGGCGAAATAGAAGGCTTACGGCAGAAGTTGGTAAATAAACCGCGAGAAACACTCACTACACGAATTGTTCAATCGCGACTTGATTCGTTAAAGGAGATTTGGACAGAACTACGTAAAGCTCATTCCGAGATTATCGTCCGAGAAAGTGCTGAGAATGATCCGTATGTCATTGATGATTGATTCGGGCGAATTCAGGGTGTTTATGAGAACGCGTTCGACGAGGTTTTAGCGCTTCTGACTTTCACGGAAAGGGTTGAAGGAGATGCCGTCGCTGAATCCGTGGAGGCAAGCTTTTCTGGAACTGCCGGAGCAGGCGTCGCGAAGCTCCCTCGCATTCCTCTCCCTACGTTTACAGGGAAGTATGAAGATTGGGCTAGTTTTTGCGATCTTTTCACAACATTAGTACATGACGTAGCTCCTCTATCTGACGCAACAAAGCTGCAATATTTGAAACTTTGTTTGACCGGCGGTGCCGCGGAACTAATAAAGGATGTCGCTACGACCAGCGCGAATTACACCAGCACATGGCAGGCGTTAAAAGCTCGTTATCACAACCCTCGATTAATCATTAATAAACATTTAGCTTCGTTCATGCGCATCCCACACTTGAAACAAGAGTCCGCGTCCGAGCTACGTTCCTTCGTCGATGAGGCTCAGCGAGTAGTTCGTGCCTTGGCAAATTTGAAATCACCGGTAGAGCATTGGGACGTCTGGCTTGTATTCGTGCTCTCTGAGCGTTTGGATTCGGAGTCGCGAAGATTATGGGAAGCTGAGCTGAGTCAGGGTGACTCTGGGGCCAAAGCAGGTGACCCTGCCACAGGGGTAGGCTCACTCCCGAAATTCGCGGATTTAATTGAGTTTTTGGAACAGAGAACTCAGGCTCTCAATATAATCGCACTCGAACGTAGAGGGGAGAAAAGGTCGGCTTCAACACCCGCTGTGGGACCGCAATCTCGTAAGATTTTCCATGCTAGTTCTTCTCGACCAACGAAGCCAACACCGTTTAAATGCCCGCTCTGCTCTGGTAGACACTCCATCTCGAAGTGTTTCAAGTTTCAGGCGAAGGCTCCTTCTGAGCGGTTCGTTAGTATCAAACAGTTGCGGCTTTGTTTCAATTGTCTGAAACAGCATAGGGTAAGCGATTACTCGTCAAACGGACGATACGCGGTTTGTCAAAAACGACATCACACACTCTTACATCTCGGTGCTCGGGGAGACTCTCAAGGCACGAGACAAGGTTTGAGTGGTTCCCAGCGCCCACAAGGAGGCGAACCGTCGTCAAATTCTCCGGTCGTTAGCTTACATGCAGCGTGTAATTTCGGCGTCGGGCGAAGAGTTCTTCTCGCTACAGCGCGGGTACAGGTAATGGGTCCGAACGGCAGCAGTACCTATGTACGGGCACTCCTCGATTAAGGTTCGGAGTCGTCATTCGTTTCGGAATCCATCGTGCAATTATTAGGGCTACCGAAGAAACACGCTTCCGTAACACTGTCGGGACTTGGTTCCACTGCGGCAGGAACTGCGCGCGCGAGGACGCAGTTTTCTGCGGTCCCGCACCGATCCCAATTTTCAACTTGAAGCGGACGCTCTCGTCCTCCCTAGGCTCACCTCGCACCTTCCAACGGATAGATTTGGTGATTTAGATTTGCAACAATTTGAGGGTCTTGCGCTGGCTGACCCAGACTTTTCGATTTCTAAGAAGGTGGACGTGATTTTAGGCGCTGATGTCTACGGACAGCTGCTTCGCTCCGGTTTGAAACGTTGCCCTTTTTCACAACTTGTCGCTCAAAATACAGCTTTCGGCTGGGTGATTTCGGGTACGGTGCGGTCGGACGATTCATGACGGGCGGAAGGGACTCCCTTTTCTTTGCCAACACAGGTACTCCATTGCTCGGTTGAACTAGATTTGTAGCAGACCCTGCAGCGCTTCTGGACTCTCGAAGCGATTGCTCCAAATTCAGCTGGGCTGAGGCCCGAAGATGAGATGGCCGAGAATTTATTCACAGAGACTCACAGTCGTGACGCACTAGGTCGATACGCAGTCCGGCTTCCGGTGAAACCAGATCGACCAAAGGTAGCTGATGAGACTAGGTCAATAGCGCTTCATTCGCAGGTCATTGACACAGTTGCCACCTTTGTCTATCTCTCGTTGGTTGGGTGTTGCCTCCTCGCGTTCCTATCAGATCCATGGTTTCTCCGATGCGTCTTCTCGCGCATACGCGGCCGTAGCGTATTTGCGAATTGATGAGGGGAATGGTCGATTCAGTGTTTCGCTTATCTCTGCTAAGACAAAGGTAGCTCCTGTCAAAACGGTCAGTATCCCGAATTTGGAGTGGTGTGGTGCTGCACTGCTCGTTAAACTTCCCTGTCATGTTAGGAAGCTCAATTTTCTTAGCTCTCTTCCAGTCTTCGCGTGGTCAGATAGTCAGATCGTTCTCATGTGGCTCCGAAGGCATCCATGCCACTGGAAAACCTTCGTCGCCAATCGAGTATCGTTTATTCAGACCGAACTTCCATCAGCCACGTGGGCTCACGTCCCAACTAAGGAAAATCCAGCGGACTTGGCAACTCGCGGCTCAGAGCCGTCAGAGTTAACGCAAAATAAGAATTGGTGGCACGGTCCCCATTGGCTCTCTGAAACACCAGAGCGATGGCCACAACCAACAGCTAGTCAGCAAATCTTTCACGTAAGGACCCGGCCGGACGAACCAGCGATTCTTACGCAATTTTCGAGCTTGACTCGCCTTATACGGGTGGTAGCCTTCTGCAGACGACCTCTGCTAAATCTCCGCAGGCGTCGGGACGGTTTCGAACCGCTTCCCTCTTTTCTCTCATCCAGCGAGCTGACGGAGTCGCGTTTGGCAGTCATTCGTTTGTCGCAGACAGCTAGCTTTGCTCCAGAAATCGGAATGCTGAGATTGGGAAAGGGGTTGCCGAAGAGTAGGGGAATTCAAAAATTGAATCCGTTTTTGGACAATGACGATATTCTACGCGTAGGAGGCCGTCTTTCACATGCTAGTCTCACTTTCGACCGTAAGCACCCCCGAATCTTATCACAGCACTCCGCCCTCAGCGCGTTATTCATACGGTCCGCTCATCGCCTCTGTTTGCACGGGGGACCAACCTGACGACTAGCGTCTTGATGCAACGGGTTTGGATTCTGGGAAGAAAAAGATTAGTTAAATCAGCGAATCGGCAGAGTGTGACCTGTCAACGGGTTAAGCCACAATCTGCTCACCAACTGATGGGCGACCTGCCTGCTGACCGGGTACAATCGGGAAGACGGCCTTTTTCGGTAGCCGGCCTCGATTACGCGGGCCCTGTCCAGGTCCGTACCACGAAGGGTCGCGGGCACAAGTCCTACAAGGGCTATATAGCGGTCTTTGTTTGTTTCTCTACGCGAGCTATCCATCTTGAACTAGTCAGTGATTTGACTTCCGCGTCGTTTATTTGTGCATATCGTCGATTTGTAGGTAGGCGTGGCGTCTGTCAGCGATTGTACAGTGACAACGCTACTAATTTCCATGGTGCCGATAACGAGCTCAAGGCTATGTTCCATCGGGCCTCCGAATTTTATCAAGGGATTGCTGCTCTCCTCGCGAACGATGGCA
This sequence comes from Tenthredo notha, assembly GCA_914767705.2. Classification (NCBI taxonomy): domain Eukaryota; kingdom Metazoa; phylum Arthropoda; class Insecta; order Hymenoptera; family Tenthredinidae; genus Tenthredo; species Tenthredo notha. The sequence goes on along the minus strand of OU611923.1, from coordinate 2,249,466 downwards.
CCGATTGGAGTTTCATACCTCCGAGTGCTCCACATTACGGAGGGTTATGGGAGGCAGGAGTCAAGTCGGTAAAACACCACTTGAAACGAGTAATGGGCGAGCATACTCTCACCTTCGAGGAGTTGTCGACGGTTCTGGTCGAAATTGAGGCCTGTCTCAATTCGCGGCCACTGGGTGCGCTAAGTTCCGATCCCGATGATCTGCATGCGTTGACGCCATTCCACTTCCTAGGGGAAAGCGCGTCAGCCCTACTTCCCGAGGGCGACCTCTCGGAGGTACCTCAGAATCGCTTAAGCCGGTTTCAACTGCTGCAACGCATTCGAAACCAGTTTTGGAAACGTTGGTCCTCTGAATATCTGCTCCACTTGCAAGAACGAGAAAAGTGGAGGGAAATTCACGAAAACTTTCTCGTAGGAAGACTTGTCTTGGTCCAGGATGACCGTTATCCCCCATCGAAATGGCCTCTAGGCAGGATAGTCGAACTCCATCCGGGTCCAGATGGCCTTGTTAGGGTGGTCACGATAAAAACCGCAACCACAACTTTCCACAACTTTTGATAATTACTTATCTGGAGGCTCATACATCAAAAATCTTGCTATAGAAAAGTGAGGTGAAGTTTTTTTTTTCAATTTTTTTTTTTTTTCAAATTATTATTTTTTTTTTTAATAAAAATTTTTTCTAAATTTTTTTTTTTCCTTGCTATAGCAATTAACCGTTGTTTTTTTGCTGGAGAACATCTTCGGCCTGTCTTTCGGGGGGCAGTGTATTCTTCTAGAGTGTTGCCATCTTTCCTTCTCATATTAAATTTCATAAATTCTTCCCATTATATTCGAAAATCTGTGAACAAAAAGAAGAAGAACTTCAACCACCCACAAGTCTACAGGAGCGTAGTGTGAATAATAGATATTACTATTTGGAATGGATACTCACTTTTAGGTTATAGTACACTTTTCGAAGCACATCACCCGTATAACGATAACACGCTAGATATTCGATAAATTGATGATTATTTAGTACTGAAAAGTACTGTTTCTATACGCTGGAAAGTACTATTTTTATTTTATTTTTTTCAATTCCGAAACACTGAAAATCATGGGAACGCTCACGTAACCTCGAAAAATCTTGGACAAGTAAAAGCGATCATACACCATGTGATCAATATTGGAATCAAGCGCCAGCGCCACTTGCGCCAGATCGCGATAGCCAAATGACGAACTTTTGGCGGTAACTTCGAAACCTTGACGATTTCGTCGAAGTCAATTTTTTCACAGATGCAGAAGACATTGAGGTAACATAAACTGCAAAAAACGAAAAACCGATTTTTCCGAAAATTCAAGCTGTACTGGTCCCCTTAAGGAGGTTGGAGCGAATCTAATGTAAGATAATTTTTCCAAGTTTAAGTTTTGAAACTTAGTATATATGTAAATAAATACTTGATGAATGTATTAGGAAAATTTTTAAATGATCTTCAGTCTAGTTCCTGAGAAAAACAATATCAAAAAGTGACATTTTTTAATTTCTTATACACAGGCTCTTATGGCTGACAAGCTTTCCTCGTGTCTTGTTTTATTTTTTTCGATATTAACCTTCCAAGTTTAAAGAATAAAAAACTATATATAATAAACTTGAATAATTGCACAATATTACAACATTTTAATAATATAGTGTTTCCGTTGTAATTTCCGAAATAATTGAAGTTAAATTTTAAATAATAATTTCGTTTTTCGACAGCAATATATATTACTGAGAATCTGGCAACGCCGCGCGAACAGCTGAGAATAAAAGAAAGAAATAGAAATAGTTAAAGTGAGAGGAAAATAAAGTAAATTGTATTGCACGCCTCTTCCTCGAGATCACAAGGTAGTACCCCCCCCTTCCATGCAGATAGAGCCACAGGTTTAAAGAACAAAACTTTCCACGCTGGTCGCGCCACCGTGTGACCGGTGGCACGCCAGCGCATCATTCCTTTTCTTCGTGCGGAAGAAGTCACATGTGGTTTTTGGACAGTGATTTATAAATGGGTCGAAAACACAAGAAACGGTCGTATTCAGATGAAGAGGATAAGGAGAATAGCTTGGAACGCAGATTGAAACGATTGGAAAAGATTATTACAAGACAATCGTCGAGAAGTCGCCGTAAATATCGCCGTAAGTAAGAAATTGGTTTTTTCAGATAGAAGATGGCGGAAACGCAGCATGGCTGCGGACGTGCAGCGTGGCTGCACGAGGTTCAGAATTATGTAAATAAAAACTTAGCTTTGTACTAAGATAGGGCTTTCAGCTCTAATAAACAGAACGAGTATGGTTAGGCATGAGCCTAACGAGAAAACGTGAGTTTTCACTGGAAGGTCAATTTTTGTTACATGCCAATAATTAGGAGGGACGTGAGTCCCCAAAACCTGTATGCATACCCTATTTCCAACGAATGTGATTCGTCGGTGATAAGGAAAAAATTGGCTTACAGGTTATGAATCTTCAGATATTGAATCTTCGGACAGAGCGAGAGATGATCAAGAGTCAGATCAGCGCCTTGACAGTCCTGGGCCTAGTGAGAGGAATTCTCCGCCGGCTACCCCACCCCCCGCATTACAGCAGGGGCCACCGTTGAATGATTCTCCGAATCATCAGGAAGGAGTTCAAAGCGCAGAACCTAGTGTGACTGCACCTCTCGATGAGAATGTTTCGCAAGCAATTGGTAAACGATTGGAACCCGAGAGTACCTTTGGCCTTCCAATTCATAGCGATTTGGCTGTGAGGTGGCAGGAGATCAGCAAGAAAGGTTTGCCAGATGAAGATCGGTCGGCACTTGTTAAAAAATACTCCGTACCAGATAACTGTACTGAGATCAGTCCAGCTAAACTCAATCCGGAGGTTAAAGCGTCTCTACCGGAGTCGGTGTGTATTCGAGATGCTCGTCTACGAACAAGACAAGATAGGACTGCCTCATGCTTGTCTGCTCTGGGTTCAGCTTTGACTATGCTTCTGAAAGACGAGAAAGTCGAAAAATTATTACTATTGGAAATGATAAGCGACGCGGGTAGACTTCTCGTGGATCTCCAAAGGGACACTTCGTTCACACGAAGATCACTGGTATTAGCAAATGTCAATGCTTCAGCCAGAGCAGCACTTGAAGCTACGGAGATCCAAGAATTCTTATTTGGTAAAGAGCTAGAAGGGCACATAAAAGCAACACAAGCCATTGAGCGTACCTGCAAGATATTGAAACCTACCGCTAGACCTGCGCCCACCCAACAATCAAAAAACGCGAAGGGCCCGCCACGTCCCCAATGGAGACGACCCAAGACGTCTGGCGGACATCAGAAGTCGTACGCCCAGCGCAGTTCACATCAGTATCACCCGAGGAACCAGGACAAGTCGACGACCAAGAGGACGCAACGACACCCATCGACACGATAGACAAAGTAAATATTTTTGCAGGAAGGTTGAGTTGTTTTAAAGAGCAATGGTGCTCAGTTACTTCAGACAGGGTAGTTCTGGATTGGATTTCAGGGTAGGGGAGACCGGGGCTAGAAGTTACACTTTTTACAAAAAATGATATTTTGCAAAATGTATAAATACGGATTCGTCCCGTAGTTAATGTATTGTTAGGTTCATTATTGAAGATCATTTCTGTGAAAGAACCAATTGAATATCGGAATTCGTTCTTGACATATAATTTTTTTTTTCAAGCTAAACGGACTGTCACATCTTACCCCGGTTTGGGGCAAGAAGTTACAGCCCTGGGGCAAATTGTTACATAGTTTGTGTCTTGTGGTTCAAGAGGAAGGAAACTCTATTCTTACTTTCACAATAAAATGTATCAAGTACAATTATGAATATTAGTATTTATTTATTAAAAGTAATAAAATTCGTACGCATAAGATAAACATTATAAAATTCACCTTAAACAAAACAAAGGTTAGCACCTTTTATTATTGCAAAACAAGTCTTAGCATGACTAATCAGTCTTTTTCTTAGACAAGTGACGAACTAGATCATTTCAATACCTTATTCTAAAGGGAACAAAACTTAGTACTTTTTTACTATCACAAAATAAGTCATATTATGAATATTTGACTTCATAATTATATTAGGAGTGACACAATTTCAGCGCTTAGAATATATATTTCGACGTTCTATGTTAAACAAAGCAAAACTTATTGCTTCTTACTTTTTATTATCACAAAATAACATTCTGCTTTGGTATCACAATATGTAAAATAGAATGAAGACGATACAGATTACGAAGACTCTGAGGATTCATCGGAGTAACAATTTTGGCAAACGAAAGAAGACTTGCTGTTACTTTTTATGCAATGCTCATGTGCCCATCGCTTGCACACTAAACACTGGATCCAATATTCGCCAGATTTGGATTTAGAATAGGGTTTTGAACACAATAGACAATAATATTCTACATCATCGTCTTCTTCGCTTTCCTCGCTATCAATTGTTTGTAAAACTTTTCTAATAGCCGATTTAGGTTTACTTTTCATCTTTCCTTTCCCTTTTTTTTTCTCAGAGCTTTTCTTCACAGCTGGGCGTCTTTTTTTTGCTGCTTGTTCTTCAGCCAAAGCATTCTTCTCTGGCGTATCAGTCAAGACTGCTGATTTTCTCACCTTACGTTTGGAAGCAACAGATTTTCTTGGTGGTGCTTTTGACAAAGGCCTTACAGCTTCTGGTGAAAATTGTGAAACATTATGTGAGTTGTTATTAGAAAGACCCACAGCTGCATCGTTACCATTCGAAGTTTTTGGAAGAGTCTCGTTGAGATTTGAAGGTCCTGCTACTACCCCGAAAGGATTTGGGGGACTTGGAGGAGGCACGTTTTCTTTTCGAGCTTGAACTTCAACAGAAGCGCTGACTTCTTGATTTTCACAATCGGTGAAAATACGGTCGGTGACGAACGACGGTGCATAATCCGAGTCTTGAAATATCTCTGGATTGAATGGAGAGATACCGGTTTTTTCGAAACTGTTCTTTATATTGACCGGTGTCGACGCTAATGGCCAAGCAGTCTTCACAATTGCTGGAATTTCGTAGATGGACATCGTCTTCCCAGGGTTGTTACGCATCCAGTTGTCTTGGGCAGTCGCACAGTAGTGTTTGAAAGGACCATACACGCCAACGTCTAAAGGCTGAAGACGGTGGCTGCAGTGTGGCGGAAACGACAGCATTATTACACCGTTTTTCTTAGCTTTGTCAACAACTCCGATATCAATATGTGACCCGTGATTGTCGAGCAATAATAGGACAGGCTCAGATGGCGTCGGTTTTACAAATTTTATGAAATGGTCCATGTATAACAGGAACTCTGTCGCAGTCATCCATCCAGACTTGTTCCCTGCACCAATACATTCTGGGGGACCATTTTGGATGAATAATTCTTTGAATTTCAGCCGAGGAAATATAAACATTGGGGGTATGGTATTTCCGGCAGCACTTACAGTCATTTCTACAGTGACAAGTGTTCCCCTCTCACCTGAAGTCACGGATCCCACTTGTTTGATGCCTTTTTGAGCCACAATCTTTTGAGGTTTTTGCACAGTTGTCACCCCCGTTTCATCCACATTCCAAATCCTTGATGCTGGTATTTCGTGCTTTAATAATACCTCGCCTAATTTCGAGAAGAAATCTCCGACATTTTTCCTATTGAATGACGTTGCACGGCTCAGACTGGTCGCTTCTGGGGTTCTGATCGAGAGTTCAGGGTTTCTTTTCAGGAAGCAAGTAAACCAATCAGGTCCCGCCATGCCGCGTTGCTTCCAAGATTCGGGGATGTGATCGATATTGAATTTGACAGCACAATCATATGCTAACTTTCGCACTTCGGTAGGCAAAAGACCATGGTAAATGCTTGCACATTTCAACAGGTAATCCGACAGCTGTTTTTCTTGTTCTTCGTCAAAAACTTTGCGAGTTGCTTTGTATCCAACTCCCGGATTATTCACCTTTTTTAGATTTTTGATGTATCTCGATAAAGTCATATGACACAGTTCAAAAATTTTTGCTGCACTCCTTACAGACTTTCCTCCTTCGACCACAAGTTTTGCAGCTTCTTTGTACACGTCTATAGACGTAGTCCCACGGTCGGTCTTTCTTTTGTAGGTTCTCATCCTTGAACAACAAGAAAAAAACATTGAAGTAATTTTTTCCTATCAGCGGGGCAAGTTGTTACAGTGTCACAACATACCCCAAGTTGCTGTAACTTTTGACCCCGAAGTTATTTATTCAATAATATACTTGCAACTTTGTGATATTTCAAAATGTAGCAAAAGTATCGCTTACACTACTTTTGGACACTTGTTTGATGAAATAAAATCAATCACCATACTTCTGACACCGTTAATATGGACAGCAGACCAAAAATAAAACATTGATAAATATTTACTTACGTGTCAGTTTTGTAGCACCATACACACTACTGTTCACTATAGCGGCGCAGCCGCGACTGACTTCGAGCATTTGTTTGTCACATTGAAACAATGTTCTTCTCGTTTGAACCACGGTGCCATCTACCATAGTTCCGAAATAATAACCGCTGTAACAACCTACCCCTGTAACTTCTAGCCCCGGTCTCCCCTATAAGATACCTTTTCTCTCCCAAGTTCGTCAAATCTCGCCTCCAAAAGAGCCTCACTGGTCAGTAGGGGAAAAATCTCAGATCAAACACCAAATACAGAACCTCTTGGAAAAAAGAGCAATTCGCAGGTGTCAGCCCTCGAAGGGACAATACCTGTCTAGTATTTTCACCGTCCCAAAACCGGATGGGTCAGTTCGTCTGATCTTAAATCTAAAGTCGTTAAATGAAAGTATTGAGACGGTTCATTTCAAGCTTGAGGACATTAGAACGGCAAGAGATCTAATATACAGAAATTGTTTTATGGCAACATTGGATTTGAGGGATGCTTACCATTTAATTCCGATCGCGAAACCCTACAGAAAGTATCTGAGATTCTCATTCAACGGTCAACTTTTTGAGTACACTTGCTTACCCTTCGGTTTGAACACTGCGCCATACGTTTTCTCTAAGGTTATGCGACCAGTAGTATCTTATCTAAGAAAATGTGGTTACATCTTAGTAATCTATTTGGATGATCTGTTGATAATAGGGAAATCATTTGCAGAATGTTCGAATAACATTAATCAGTGTTGTTTGCTGCTTAAAAAGCTAGGATTCGTGATTAACGAAGAGAAGAGTCAGATGATACCGACTCAAAGGTGTAAATTTTTGGGATTTATTTTGGATTCGAAGAAAATGTTGATAGAGTTACCAGACGAGAAAAGACACAGAGTTTTATCATTGATAGAACGATTTTTACATAACAAGTTTTGTAAAATCAGAGAATTTGCTTCTTTTATCGGGACGCTCGGATCATGTTGCTATGGGGTAAAATACGGCTGGGTTTATCTTAAAGATATAGAAAGAGAATTGTGCTTGGCCCTAGATAATAATCACCACAATTATGAGGAAAAAATTAGGTTACCTATAGATATTGATTCAGACTTACGATGGTGGAAACGTAACATTATGATCACAGCCAATCCTATTATTAATCTCTGTTTTGAGATTGAAATTTTTTCGGATGCATCGCGATCAGGTTGGGGGGTCTGTTGCAAAGAGGAAAGATCACATGGATTCTGGAATCTCGAGGATCAAGAGAAACATATAAACTGTTTAGAATTACTCGCTGCCTTTTTCGGGTTAAAATGCTTCGCAGAGCACCTCTCAAGTTGCAACATCCTCCTACGAATTGATAACACAACCGCTATCGCTTATATCAATCGCATGGGCGGTACAAAATATGCGAATCTCAGTAAGTTAGCCAAAGAAATGTGGGAATGGTGTGAGGATAGAAATATATGGATATTCGCGTCATACATTAGCTCAAAAGACAACATGATAGCGGACTTTGAATCTAGACGGGTAGAACCTGAGACAGAATTCACATTGTCAGACGAAGCTTTTCAAAAGATATGTCAAACTTTTGGAGTACCGGAGATTGACCTATTCGCGTCTAGAGCAAACAAAAAATGCAATAGTTACGTATCGTGGAAAAAAGATCCAGGTTCGATAGCAGTGGACGCTTTCACTATCGAGTGGATATCATTCTATTTCTATGCCTTCCCACCGTTCTCACTGATTCTAAAAGTCTTAAAGAAGGTAAGACAGGAGAATTCACGAGGAATTATCGTGGTCCCCTACTGGCCAACCCAGGCATGGTTCCCACTCTGTATGGAAATGTTTGAGAGCAGGCCATTGATGTTTCAACCTGACATTAATTTGTTACTTTCTTCAAATAGAAAACCTCATCCGCTTTGGCATCAACTTACCCTGGTGGCAGGGATATTATGTCAAAAGCCTTTGCGTTGCGAGGAGTTCCCGCGGAGTCCATAGAGCTGGCGATCGCATCTATAAGTGAGAGTTCACGTAGACAATACGAAACAGCCTGGAAGAAATGGTGGAGGTTCTGTGCTGAAAGAAACGTCAACTTCCTGTCGGCATCGATCACGGAAGTTTTAAGTTTTTTGGGAAACGAGTTCAAAAAGGATGCGTCGTACGGCACCATTAACAGCTATAGATCTGCTTTATCACTAATTCTTGGCCCTCACATAGGACAAGACTCAGAGGTGAAAAGAGTCTCCAAGGGTATCGCAAATATCCGTCCCCCTCAGCCAAAATATGATTCGACTTGGGATCCGTCTATTGTCCTAGAATTTCTCTCGGGGTGGCACCCGAACGATTCTATTTCTCTCGAATATCTTACCATGAAACTGGTGACACTCCTTGCGTTGACAACAGGTCACCGGATGCAAACGTTGGCATTAATCAATGTAGAAGATATCAGGGACACAGGGAATGAAATTGAAATTAAGATCCCTGCCAGGTTGAAGACGTCTAGACCAGGAAAAGCTCAACCGACTCTAGTGTTACCCTTTTACCAAAGAAATAGGTCCATTTGTCCTGCATCTGCCTTAAAAATATATATCGATAGAACACGCGCACTACGCAATAATTCTAAGACTCTTTTTATATCGTTTAAAAGACCGCACAAACCAGTAACCACTCAATCGTTAAGTCGATGGATTAAATCCGTTCTTAGTAAAAGTGGAATAAATACAGATATATTTACAGCGTATAGTACGCGCCACGCATCCACTTCGGCCGCTAAAAGAAATGGCATTTCAATTGATACAATCCGAAAGACAGCGGGGTGGTCTGAGGGATCGAAAACGTTCGCCACTTTTTATAATAGAGAGTTGCGATCGGAAAATCGCTCATTCGCTGAAGCGATCCTGAAATCGTGAAAGTTCTGTAAAACTGCGTGCGGGCAGTTGATATTATCCATATAGCATAAGATGTATTGTTATAAATACACCGTGATTCGGATCAACCGCCCGTCCTTGCACAGTCAGATTCCTTACGAAAAATGAAAATTAAATTTCCTTAGCGAAAACTTCGAGGCTATCATAGTTTGCCAGATAGAGCAGGTTCAAGTTAGCCTATCGTAGAACTCGCAAGTCATACAGTCAGTGCCGTGCCGGTACTTGGGTGCCCGTACTTTGTTGCTTCGGCGTTTCTACTCGTGGATAGGTTCAACGGGCCGACATTTTTTCATCGCAGGTCGAACGAACCCTTGCTTTCGATGTCCAGGTCGACCGGACCGTCGGTTTCAGTGTCCAGGTCGACCGGACCATCGTGTTCGACATACAGGTCAACCGGACCGTCGTTCTCGATGTGCAATTGGACCATGAGGCTGTTGTTTTTAAGGTCTAGGTCGACCATACAATCGTTTTTGACGTCCAGGTCAACCGGACCGTCGATTTCGATGTGCAGTTCGACCGGATCGTCGTTTTCGGTGTCTAGGTCGATCGGACCACCGATTTCGACACGCAATTCGACCGAGCCGTCGTTTTCAGCGTCCAGGTCGACCGGACCGTCGTTTTCGACGTCCAGGTGAACCGGACCGTCGATTTGGTCCGGTTGACCTGGACGTCGAACACGATGGTCCGGTCGACCTGGACGCTGAAAACGACGGTCCGGTCGACCTGGACGCTGAAAACGACGGCTCGGTCGAATTGCGCGTCGAAATCGGTGGTCCGATCGACCTAGACGCTGAAAACGACGATCCGGTCGACCTAGACGTTGAAATCCACTGCCTGGTCGACCTGCATGTAAAAAACGACGGCTCGGTCAATCTGCACGTCAAGAACGACGGTCCGGTCGACCTGCATGTCGGAAGCGACGGTCCGGTTGACCTGGACGCTGAAAACGAGGGTCCGGTCGACCCGGACATCGAAAGCAAGGGTTCGATCGACCTGCGATGAAAAAATGTCGGCTCGTTGAACCTATCCACGAGTAGAAACGCCGAAGCAATAAAATACGGGCACCCAAGTACCGGCACGGCACTGACTGTATGACGTGCGAGCTCTACGATAGGCTAACTTGAACCTGCTCTATCTGGCAAACTATGATAGCCTCGAAGTTTTCGCTAAGGAAATTTAATTTTCATTTTTCGTAAGGAATCTGACTGTGCAAGGACGGGCGGTTGATCCGAATCACCGTGTATAAAGAATATGTTTGATTGTCCAAAAACGTCTGCATGCCGTAACTTATGCTTTAAACATCTACCTTGTGATCTCGAGGAAGAGGCGTGCAATACAATTCGACGATTAAACGAACTTACCTGTAAGTGAAGTTCTATCGGAATTGTATGAAACGCCTCTTCCGAAGAGATCAGTCCCACCCAAAAGTCCCGAGGCATTTGACAGCCATTGACCCTTATCAGTTACGGCAACCCTTTGAATAATGATGATGCGCTGGCGTGCCACCGGTCACACGGTGGCGCGACCAGCGTGGAAAGTTTTGTTCTTTAAACCTGTGGCTCTATCTGCATGGAAGGGGGGGTACTACCTTGTGATCTCTTCGGAAGAGGCGTTTCATACAATTCCGATAGAACTTCACTTACAGGTAAGTTCGTTTAATCGTCGAATTGTCTAACCTAATTTTAAAAATTGATGTTTTTTGTTGCAAAAGATCAGAATAATCTTGATAATTGTATAAATTAAAAAAAAAACTAATTAAAAAAAAAAAGAAAAAAATTCTCTTCAACATAAAATTTTTTACTACACATTACAAATATTTTAATATAAATAAAACTTGTGTATAATTAACAATTTATTAAATATTACATACGTGGTTGTGAGGCATATAAGAATAGAAATATTTGTTTTTTTTTTCAATTTTAATGATTTTTTTATTTTCAAAGAAACATAACAACCTATACATAGATAAATTATTATCACATGACAACAATCGTTGTAAAAATCTGAAAAATGAAAAAAAATAACAGTCTGAAATAATGTAAATAAAATTAAGAGTTCGGTACAAGTGAATCTAGTTTTACACATAAATTATCAATGATTTTTTTGCTCTTGGTGACCCGAGGTTTTCCACCTATATCTTGTGCCAATAAAATTCTTATTCCCTTACAACCACTAGAAGTATAACAGTGCAGTAAATTCTCAAGAGTGATCCCAGTTGTCGCGATTTTCTTCATCATGTGGACTGATAGACCTCCAACCTCTTTATTTTTTGTATCACTTCGAAGGCATTGCAGAGTTTCTTGAATATCGTTACATTTAATCTTATCTGTACCTTGTTTTATAATCTCAAAAATACTTTTAGAGTTTCCAAATATATCTTCTTTTGTAACATTTATATTTTTATTTTGGATAAGTTTTTGGAGAACACAAACATCATTAGCTGCGTTATGAGCTGCGCTCAATACTTCTGCATCTAAAAATTCTTGAGCCAATACTTCTTGTTTATAACTAGATTTAGGACCACGTCGGTCTTTCAATTTTAATTTGAACAACGGTAAGGAATCGGCGAATCTAACAACTAGCGATGAAAATTCTTTCATTAATCCCTCATCCTTGATAAAATTCAATAAAGTTGGACAGTCAAATCTAAAACAATTATGCGCAAGTAGAATTATTTTAGCATCAAGCAACTTCAAAAACTGTAAAAGACTTCTTGCAGCATGGAGTTTAGAATGAGTTAAAACAGGGGTAGAATTGTAGTATAATTCATCATTTTGAAATATCAACCCTGTAATTTCCGAAGCTTGAGCAGTAAATCCCCGTAGCGGTTTTATGTAGATATCAAACTCCATTTGTTCGTATTTAGCAGCTATTTGAACTATTTCTTTACTGGTACCTAGCCCAGTCGTTTCTAAATCAAAGAAGACGACAATACAAGATGATAAATCAACTCTTGGAATAGTATCAGACTTGTCCACAAAATCAATTCCAATATCCAACCCACACCCTGACTCATAACATATACCTTCTTTTTGTACGGCTTTATTACATTTATTAGTTTTGGAACTGAAAAGTTGCCTGCGACGTTTCTTGAATTGCACCGTCTGTGCTTTGACTTTGCGTTGATACGCCATTTCATCTTTTTTCAGGCGAAACTTCATAGATGAAGCAGTTGTGGGTGAATTGTTCATTTTTTTATTAACAGCATCAATGGTTGTATTGCCAAGATTTTTATGAATAATAGCCGCACTAACTCGAATATCATTTGATGATGAGCCTCCATAATGAAGATGTTTGGGAGCTGTGCTTGTGATAGTTTTATTGAGGGACTCATTGGCTTGGCTTGATGCACATGGAGAAAGTTTGTCTGCGACGTTAGCGAAAGAAGTAAAAATAGTTTGTAGTTTTTCTTGAAGTGCCGTATCAGTCAATCCTTTACCTCCAGGCAGGACTTTGTGTTTATAATTATTGGTTTCAAGCTTATATGTACACCAATCAGCGCATCCTGAATGATTATCATATGCATGTGGGACAATATTCAGAAGACCAGCTTTCGTAGCTTCAACGTTATTTTTATTCGTTTCCAGAACACAGCCGAAACAATACTTGAAATATTTTACTAGTTGAGTAGATAATTTTGCGGCATACAAGCACTTACTCAGTTTAGAGACAGCGTGATTTTTATCACTCCATTTTTTAATCTCATAATCGGCTTCCTTACGTAACGTAGCAATCGTACTTGAGTCATCGTCTCCTATCAAAGTTCCCAACTTGACATTGACATGATTAAAATGAGGGTTGTTTTGGAAAATTTCTTTCGCCATATCAGCTTCCATAGCTTTTGACGAACCTTGGAAATCTTTACGGCAGTCATGTTTCTTCTGGTCAGCATTATTTATGGATCTTGTAGGCAGGTTATTATTTATATCTGCGGGTTTATTCTCCAATTCACAACATTTGCAACGTTTGTTTCTCGTAGCCAAACCTATCACTGTACCTGTGTAGAATCCTATCGCTGTACCGTGACCTAAAAAAAATTCAAAATCGTGAAATATTAATAATGATAACTAAATAAAAGCAAGCACAAGAGTGTTTTTTAGTAACGTACCAGTTAGACTGTTATATGAGCGCCCTGAGCCTTTTTTTTGCCACCCAGCATCATAACTAACTGTTAAATAAACAATATTGTTCTCGGACCAATTACTTAACTCTCTCAAACTAATAATAACATAAAAATGATTAAAATTATATTAAATTTACAAAATTTATTGGAATATATAATATATACAATTGAGTTAAACAATCTTTTGTTTACAAACTTCAGCTATTTACCTGCTAATAATCATTACATAATTTAAATTTAATAATCATATTTTAATGTACAATTGTATCAATTATTTTAGAAAATAATAATAAAACAGGAGATAATATGAAAAATATGATAAGGACTCACAGGAAGGAACCAGAATCTCCTATTTAATTCTTAATTTCATTAAAAATTTACCTTAGAGATGAAGACAAATGATTAATTAATTATTAAATTAGTGATTACTCCAATCCATACCCTTCCTTTTCGATAGTCATCTCTCTCTCAGCTTTTAAATTTTTCAAGCAGCTTTCATTAGCAATCCATTCAATTGTGGCACCAACTTTTTTTTCGTGACGTTTGAACGCTGATGAATACACCGGTGGAACTTCTGCCGCAGTCAAAATTTTATTAAGATGAGTACTTCCGGCACCACTTTCAATGACACCATTTACAACCTTCGAGTTGACGGTGTAAGTTGGTCTGGTGACAGAACTCTTGTCTGTGGTAGATGTATCAACTGGCAAAATTTTATTACAGCTAGTACATTTTACGTGAAATGTACTAGCTAAACCACTTCTTGTTTCCTTGACTGAATTTCGTAAACGTATCCCCTTATCACAAGTACGACACCACATACTGTCATCGTATAATTTTATATCAATTAACCGTCGTCCACTCAGTTCTATAAGTCATGAAAAGCAATTAATTAAATTATTGAAACGACCAATTTACAATGACAATAATTTTTTCTGTTACAAATTAATTTAACTATGTCTATTTTCATAAAAAAAAACTTTTATAATTTGCATCATTATTAAAACATAAATATAACCTCAAAATTTTAAATGTCAATAATTACCTATGAAGTTTGAATTTTCCTTGGCATGATGTCGAGTTTTATTGCCTTTAAGGGTAGGAGATACTGAAATTTGAGTGTGAAAATTTCAAAAAAATCGATTTTAGGATTTTTACGGAAATGTGTTCTTTGAACCCTTATCTTCACGTACACAAATCCTTGAACCGAAAAAAAAATTATTATGCCCCGTTCACCCAATAAAGCGTATAATGTTTCAGCAGGAGTTTTCAATTTTCCTATATTTCGGTTATTTCTTTTTCAATTTCTTAAAAAAAGTAACTTGAGATGCATTTTTCCATAGAGCTACAATACTGAGGTGTTTTACATGAGATGCTGCTAGTAATGCATTTCCTGATTTTTCTAGATTTTATGTCCTTCGCTGAACAAGAATTGAGTCCACCGAAGAAAAAGTAGTTGTCGTAGGTCACAGGCTGCTGCGTTGCATGAAATTTCTTCAAATTTGGAGAAAATATTCTGTGTGAATGTAATTTAGGAGCAAACCAATAATATTTCATGCATTTGAGTGTTAGGCATAGAAATTTTTAATTGTAAAATATTTTTTCCAAAACTATGAAAAAAAAAAGTGTTACAATCACAAATTTCTATGTCTTATACAACTTGAATTCATGAAATATTATTGGTTTGCCCTAAATTACATTCATACAGAATATTTCTCCAAATTTTGAGAAATTTCATGCAACGCAGTGACCTTTACCCTACGACAACTACTTTTTCTTCGATGAACTAAATTTTTGTTCAGCGGGGGACATAAAATCTGGGAAAATCATGAACTATGTATCAAAATAGCACTTATCGACTGTAAAAGAGTCACTGAGTCATTAGAATGTTCTTTCAAAGCTTAGCAGTGATTTGGAAAAAATCATTTTCAAGGTGTATATACCCCCATAATACAACAACTCCAAAATGTGTTTTTCTACGGTTGGAAATCATATTGAAGTTTTTGGTCACACACTTCATCAGAGATGAGCATTGAAATTTATATAACGAATCAATATTCTTCCAAATGTTTGTCTTCATTTTACAGAACCAGATTTACAAGTTATCAACCGTGCGATTCGCTGCCCGCAGGTCAAATTGATTAGACTCGACAAGACCAAGTTCTTTTTTTTAACGTCACATCCTTCAAAACTATTGGTAATCTCGTCTGAAACTAGTTTGGTTCATGCAGTAATAAAAATATTGAATTTTGTGAATAATTTGAAAAAAAACTTCAAAGCGATTTATCTCAGAACTATGTTTTTGCCAATTGAAAAAGTCCCATGCGTCTGAGTTTTTGTCGAAGACTTTTGAAATTTTCAGGGTGAATTCCTACACACACTAGCTACAAACCCACGTTAGATTTTGGAAATCGAGAAAAAATTACGGATTTTAGAAAAAATAATTGAAATGATATTTTTTTTTTTCATAAAAAAAATTGTCGAAATCAAAGTATCGTAGCTATCTCTAAAAACCAACGTGGGTTTGTGGCTTACGCATCCTCAAATATGTGTGTGCAAGCTCAGCAAGATTCAAAAATAATTGAGACGCATGGGAGGTTTTCAAATAAAGGCTTTTTCAGAAGCATTATGGGGAGTAACTCTGTACTTATTGTTTCAAATGACTTGAAATTTGCACAATGTCTATGTTTTGAGATGGCAAACATGTGTGTCAAACCTCATTTGAAAATTGCAATTGGTTCAGATGAGCAGTTTTCAGTATCTCCTACCCTTAACCCTTCGTTGTCACACTTCTCAGGAATCCCGCCGTTGTCACACTGGGTCAGATAGACCCAGACGGATTTCAAAAGGCTCTTGCATCCAAACTATCGGTCCGATTTCAATCAACAAAATATTTTCACATACTTTGAACTCTCTAGAATAAGAATCCATCGTTGTTTTTTGAAAAATCAAATTTTGACATGGTAAAAAAAAATCCGAAAGCCATCAATTTGCAAAAAAGACCGTTTTTCACGTAAAAAATCATAACTCTTTTGATTTTCAATATTTTTTCATAAAATTTATGGGTGACACTCTTGAAATAGGGTACTTTGAGGGAAAAAATAGCTCGGTGGTGTACGTTTCAAAAAGTATATTTATTTCAACACATGAATGAGGTCGATTTGAACGAGTAAAAAATTGACTATTTAGAGTCAAATACTGATGGAGTAATACTATTATGGTTTATTATTATAAAATTAATCAATAGAATGTTAACAAAAAAGGTATTTAATCTTCCCCGGCGCAGTCGACACACATAAACGCCCGATGTTCGTTGCACATTGGCCGCTGACAGGAGGAGCATTGCTCCTTCGTCTTCCTGTCCTGTTTTGCGGTGCAAAGTCTGCACCGGACTCTTTTCTCCAAGTAGTGTCTATCTTCTGAGGGTGTGGGACCCTCATACTTAAGAATCGCTGTTATTCCTTGCCTAATATCGCGTCGGAGAGTTGGTACTTCCAGCCGAGTTTGCAAGTAGGGCGCAACGAGGTGATGAGTCAGTTTATATAGGCACTGCTTTGCTGTTAATGATTGCCTTTCCTCATTTCGGTTCACGCAGTGGCATCTGTGCAGAATTCGAGCATTCACAACCGCTTGGTCTAGTATACCAAAAAAAAATCTCATCGGCCACCTCTGGGTAGCTCTGGCCGTTGTATAGGAATGGCATAGCTGATCAAAACAATCAGTACCCCCCTTCGTACTGTTATAATGCAAAATAACTTATTATACTAATAACAATTATACTTACGGCTTGTACAAAATATTTAAGAAAAAATATGTGTGTTTCAATTTTTCGCCAAAGCCGACGCCTTTGTCACACTTGGGTCTAAATGACCCAGTCCTCGCGCACGACGTTCTTCAAACGGCTGTCGCACTAACACTGACCCTTCTACTGAAGGGCTCTCTGTGCCTCCCTACTGGGGGAAGTCCAAACTAATAGTGGAGGGTAAAAAAGGGCCTGTTTGTATCCTTTCAGTTACAGATATTTAGCTACGAAGTTAGACCATGGGTCTGGTGGACCCAGTGTGACAACGAAGGGTTAATGACATTTTTTCTCCACTCAGCTACATTTTTTTTACAAAATCTTCCGTTATATTTGCAATTCATTTCTTTTATTTTTAAAATCTCTCACTCGTATACTCACACACGTTTATAGTATCCTCGTTTGTATTATATATATGCATAGCTATACATATACGTATTGAAACGACACAATGCGCGGTTGCCAGATCTTTTTTTTTAACCGTTCGAGTAAAAAATACTGAAATCGTTTCATAACATTTTTTATTAAACTAATAAAAATTAGAAGTTATTAAATTTGATATACGTTATTAAAATTAAATTAATAAATCTTTATGACTATTTCAAGATTTAATAATACAAAAAAATTCAGACAATATTTTGACTCAATAGTTACGCTCCAACCTCCTTAATAAATATTTGACTTGCTACGGCTTCTCCCTCTGACTCGTGAGGGTTTTTATGCCGAAGCAAGCATCTTTTTTTCTCTCGCGAAATTGTGTCTTTCATTCATTCACCCTCTCACTCACTCTTCCCATCCGGATTAGTTTAAGGTGAACTCTAGATAAGAAGATAAGTTTCAAATAGAAATATTTTAAAATAGTTCTGTTGGATGGAAAACTACAAATGGTAGTAATTTTGAAGGGACTGCATGCCACGAGACATTACAACATCTAAATGACTTACTTCCCAAGTGCCATAAGGTAGATTTGTAACTTTGACACCATGAGAATAGTATTTCTCGGTGGAGTCTCCGGATGCCTTTAACCGTGCAGCAGGTGGAGAATCTGGAGATAAAAAAGTGACGCATACAATTAACGCAAATTTCGATCAACACCAAAGCATTGAAGAAGAAAAGTATTGAAAGAATATGCAATAAATTCACCTGTCAGGCATTGTTTTCTTTTGTCCGTTGGTGTCTCCGTTGATGGAAAAAGTCTCTCTTTTGGTGGTGACAAATCTCCCGATTGAATTGTACACGTCTCTACATCGTTTTGCTCTACCACTTCAATCTGCAAAGAGGCAAACACATGTACAGAGGCCAAGGTTGTTATAAATACGGAAAAAATTATTGTTGGTAAAGCTGTAAGGTTCTTCTCCAAACTTTAGCCGAGTTTTTCTTCACTTCTTCTTCAGCATCATGATTTTTCATTGTGGTTTTCTTACCGATCACCTGCTCATATTCATATGGAACGACAACTTTGTGTGTTGCGTGGGGCTCGTAGTGTTCTAATATGTTGGCTAATTTATATATACCTCCGCCTGAAATGAAGCAAACCGAACAATGAGACTAACAGTGTTATAACATGATGAAGCTAAACGATGAACTATACTGACACTAGGAATAAGATAGATCATGATACTTTACCTGCTAATTGAGGCAGTAGACTCCCGGGGATGTTGACATAATAAATTTCTCCCTGCAATGTATGTATTCGAACAATTTTATAGGTAGCTTCGCTAGCCGAGACAGTTTCTTCTTCGTGAGGTTGCGACATGCTGAAACTGACAAAAGTATATCGCTCTAGGTTTACCCTGGTTCGCGCCAACTAGGTTTATGAAAATTGTAATACATTTTTTTCCATTACTGATTATATTTTGAATGTTATTTTAACTATTATTGCATCAATGATGACTGATTGAATTCATTTTGATTACACATCACTCTGATAATGAGGCATTGAATTGAGGTATCACTAACCTAATCAGTTCGGAAAAATACATTGTATGTGAAACCACACGAATTGAGGTTATTCATTGTAGTTATATTGAAATTCATACCTCGTAGGGTGTTCTCGATTGTGAGAAAATAAAAAATGGAAGCGAAAATATTTATATCTTAACGATACTACTTACGAACTTGATCATTCCCAGTGGTCCCACACAGAGGATCCTTTGACCTTTCCTCTTTTTAAAGTGCTGGCTCTTAACGTGGCGTCAACCGACGCTAGATCCCGCGCAAAATGTACGAAATTTAAATGAGAGCTGGCAACATTGCATTGAGCTCAGCGCGACCACGCGCGACTCTCCGCGACTTTCAGCGACTCGGCGACCAATTGCGACCATTAATTAGACGCGCCCGGAATGACGCTGTAGTAACAATTAAGGCGCGCGGCGCGGCAACCTGACGCAGCGCCAGACAAATAATTGTAAAAAAAAATATTTATAAAAATGGCTCCATTAATTTAAAAAAATTGCCAGCTTCAGAATTGAATGAGGAATGCGATCGTATTTTTTTTTAGAATTTAAAAAATGGCCTCGGATTGCGAAAAAAATCGATAAACATTTCGATTGCTTATAAAAACAACAAGACTATATTTTTTGAAAAGTTAAAGATTTTTATCAAAAAGTCTCTTTCATCGCCTTTAGAACGCGTTTTGGAACATCTTTCTACGGTGAAGGAGACCCGAAATATTAATTCTCAAAGCCGCCCGTGCGCCACTTTTACAGTCAAATGCGATAATTCATAACTAGCGTAAAAAAAATTTTTTGGACCAACAAAAAAATACGGGTCTATTATTTTGACGTAGAATCCACGCAAAAAAGTTTAAATCGATTCAAAAAATACGAGGTCAAAAAACACCCAAAATTGGCCGATTTGAGGTGGAATTGCCCATATTGATCATTTTTTACGCACACATTTTTTGCTGTTTTTTGCGTGATTCGCCGGAGGAGAATTTCCTGTCGGCGTCAAGCTTCTTTTTGGTCTTCTCGTATAATAGGCATAATCAAGTTACTGCTTTTTCTTGGAGATACTGTATATTCTTCGATTTTTTGGTCGCCTCTTTTTTCAATCTTTTCATTTCGTCGCTTAAGATTGTGATACCATTTGTCAATAACATATTAATTTCTGAAATGAAATCTTTGGCATATTCTTCGACTAGTTTAGGTTTGGATTCACCGCAATATTAACCAACAACAAATGGTTCGTAATTTGCTGTTCCAGAGTGCACTTTCCATGGTATAGGCCAGATGTGAACTAGACTTTGATATCGAAAGTCCGTCGCAATTGAACTGCAGTTCTATTCTAGGTTGCTCATGTGCATTCGGATTTATACATAACTTTAAGCCTTTTTCGATACCAAGATAAGTAAATTTCCCGAAAGAACCATTTCCATCTTCCATATCAATAATTGTATATTCAGCTCCAGCAGTACCTAGAAATGTTTTAGAACTTGCTGGTAGATCAGGCAGTAATCTGCTTCGTAGAATTTTGAGAAGAGGATCGAGATGTGAATGCACAATTCTACATTGTATCGCCCATTTCCGTAGCTGTTGTACTTCGGGATCGTGTCTGTTGTTAGCATCATTCATAGGTGGTAGGGGGTTAGGTTCATCGTCATCTTCAGGTTCATTCTCACTAATCAGGTCAATGGGTCTATGATTTTCATCATTACTTTCATTTTTGACACCACTATTTTATTCTTCATCGACACTATCATCATTCCTAGAAGCACTTTCGTCACTATCACTATTAGAGCTGACCTGTTCGTTCTGATCAGAACTCGAGGAACTGTGGTTAATAACCGAATCGAAACCAAATTGATTTTCACCAAAACCGTCTGAACTACTGCTGTCCACTGCGCTTTCACCACTTACATTTTCTAATCTTTTTCTAAGTTTTTTGAGTGCTCAAAACCTACGGACCCGCATTCGCGTTGAGGTTAGCTTTCGTTTCCTTTGTTCGTCCATCTCGCATAGCCACAACACAGCCCACTTCTCGCTCTCAAGCAGACTCACTTCGGATATACAATGATAGATTGCGCCTAGCTACGTTGCCGAGTAAACTAGCAGACTAGCAAATACACGAAAAATGTGGCTAGCAGCAATCTGATTCAAGCTCACAGTCGCATGTCTCGCGTGCCAAGCTCAATCACGCACAGTGGGGCCGAATCCCAAATTCGCGGACATAACCCGAAAAATCAAGTTTTGTTTTCGGGGTTTTAGAGTGAAGGAGTAAGTAAAGTAATAGTCCAAGGGTCGGATTCCAGACTGGGGAGGGTAAGATCCCCTATACCTGCTCTTTTATTCTAGTTCGAAAGTGACCCTCGCTCGAGTTAGACGCAGCGCGCTCCGAGTGAAATTCACAGTGTTGTGTTTAGAACGTGCTGAAGCTGACAAAAATCACGCCAAAAAATTTCTAAAAAATGGATTTGAAAGGGGAAAGTAAGTACAATATCACCGTGAAATTGAAAATGTATAGTAGTGATGCATGTGGCATCGAAAAAATAATGATTTATCTGAAAATTACCGTAAAACTGCTACGAAAAATTGTAAACACGTAGAGAAAAGTTGAGTTGCTCCCTGTTGTCCCGCGGTCTTTCTTGTTGGAGGTTGTAGATTGATGTATTGTTTAATGGAAATAACCAAAAAATAGTCCGCATTTTTACGCGCCTGCTGTTGGTGCACATTTTTGTAACGAAAAGTACATTTTTCGCAATTTCGAGCGGTGAAAACACAAAATATCGGGAAATGGTTTATACATAAGTTGTGTGGTTTCGAAATATCTACCCAGGGGTGTACTCACATTGTGGGCCCAGTACCCCAGGTGGGCCCGGTGAGGCCCAAATCAATTTTTTGTTATCATAACGCTCATCTTTTTTATAGCAGATTAATATTTTACGCTTTCGAAAGGAAATATTATGTGTCAAAAGCCCCCCCCTCCCCCCCAATCCATTTTCTTGTTTTTACGTTGCATTAATTTTACGATGCATCATGCGGTCTTCTGAATAATTCAAAAATTATTAATTATAAGTTATGAATAATATTTTGTAACAAATAATGTAATCGCCTATTTATACGTAGTACACTTTGACTTTTCAGAATCTTCTGCCGATGATCCTGCACCTGCGGTACCTGGTTCTACCAGGAAGGATGCGGTACCTGGTTTGACCAGGAAGGACATTTTTTTTTTTTAGTATGTATACATCATTATGATTTGCATATTTTTGTAATAACCTAATTTTAAGAAAATTATTGATATTTGTAAATACTAACTTTACATCATTTCCATTTTTATATTTCTGTAGTCACTTAGTTTGAGCAAATTACTGTCATTTTCGTCTAAATAAAACATTTTTTTCCGTACAAATCAGCCATATTGGATCCGCCATTTTGTTTTTGAGATTTTTGTTTTCGGATTCGTAATCAGCGACCCCGAAAACCCCCGAGTACAGAGTTTCAACCGAATTCAGAGTTATGTCCGCAAATTTGGGATTCGGCCCCACTGTGCGCCATTGGGTCACGGTCGACCAAGAGCTCCCGCAGGTAGGACGGGCGACCACTACGAGTGAGGACGAAGAAAAGAGAACGAGAAGGTTTTCTTGACTGGTTTTAGGTATAGATTGGAGAAAAAATCATGGGTGTGCCAGTCAATGTAGACATCAAAATTTAATTTCATTTAATTGATGACGTTTCGACCGGAGCATGGCCGGTCATCCTCAGATCTGTGGGGACAGGAACATCCCATACATCAAATTGTACAGTTATATATTTAAACATAAGTCTTATGATTAGTTACAGAGACCAGAAAGGAAAGAGAGCTCAGACATTTAATTAGATAAGTAGGATTAGATAGAAAAAGAAATTTGTGTGGAAACAAGTCGTAAACATACCGAAAAGGCACTATGAAAGCGCCAACGATGTTGTGACTAAGTGGCTCAGCGACGAAGTGACAGGTGGCGATTATCAAGCCTGGATCAGGCTGCTTATCGGCAAGCCGCGAAAGTTTGAACGTATTTAGATCCTATTCAGAAGCAAGTGTGCTATAATAACGGCGCATACAGATTACTGAGGTTATCTATATCCGTCCTCTTGTTACACGTTAGGTTTCTACTTATGTTTAACATTTCTTTAATAAGTCTGTGGTGATATTTAGATTCTTTAGCCAGAATTTGAGGATTTTCGAAATCAAATTTGTGTCCTAGGCCAAGGCTATGTTCCGTTAACGCTGATTTGTAGAGATCTTTACGTTTGATACTACGGGTGTGGTCGCCAATCCTTTTATGTAGATGCTGTTTAGTTTGGCCAATGTAACAGTTGTCGCAATTAAGACAGTCTATTTTATAAACTAAGTTGGATTGCGAAAGGAACGGAACTGGGTCCTTTAGCCTATAAATATTACTACTAGTAGTTTATCGCTCGTACAACATTCATTTGGTGAATCCGAAGACCTCCTCTGACTTGAAAAATGTTGCATATACTGCGAGGACCAGGTGAAAGAGAATGGTCCGTCCGCCCAGACACCTAATATTTCGTATTTTCATGGGGATAGCCACCCGTAAGTCGTAGCGCTGAAAATCCCTAGGGTGATGCAACTCGGCAGCCATTGTTGATGGAAGCCGGCTGACTGCCATTACATCGCGGAAGGTAGAAATGCATGAGGCAGATAAGGAAAAAACAGCTTTTGTAACCGGTTTAGGAGGATTATGGCATTTTAAGGTTATGCCCTTCGGGTTATGCAACGCTCCTGCCACTTTTGAAAGAACGATGGAAACCATCTTAAAGGAAATAATAGGAAAGAAATGTCTGTAGAGCGATTCTGTAACTCGATAACGCAACTTTCGCTATCGTTATAATTTTTTCAACTGCTACGCCAATGCATTTTACCGCTAATACCCGCGCCCCGCCGCTTGTACCGCGGTGTTGTTAAAAATTGCGAATCTAGGGTCGCCTCGTAGCGACAATTATATTACAGAGGCGAGGATTGAAAGTTATTTAACGCGTAGCAGACTGAAATTCGCTAAATCATAACGCCAGCCACAGTGCGACGTTATGAGAAGCATTCTCTTCTTCCTGCCCTCACGGAAAAAAACCCAAAAAATTGGGGGTGTACCCTGAAAGTTGGGTGTTTACTGTCAAATTTCAAGGTAAACACTGAAGTTTGAGGGTGAACCCCGTAATTTGAGGATTTTACCCCTTCAAGTTTGAGGTAAACCATCAGCGATCGAGGGTTTTGATAGGAATGTTAGTACATTCACTATCTGGAAAAAGGAAACCTGTTTTTTTTATTGATGCTCAATAAAATTAATCATATATTATTATTTATTGTTGATTAATAAAATTGTTAGATCAACATTTAGTTAAAAATTCACAGATTATTGTTTTCAAGTCGATAATATTGATTATTTGAGTGATATAAGTCAATTTTGCTGCATTTATAAATGAAAAACATTATCATTTTAAACAGTCCAGCGATTGAGGCTTGATTACTCCACAGCGGCTCGCTTGTACGCAAATTTATTATCAATTTATTATTCGAAGGTATAAAGCCTATATGCGGGGGTTAACCCTGAACTTGGAGGTAAACCCTCGATCAAGGGGTACGAATTTACCCCATCCCGGTTGGGTGTAATTTTGAGGTTGAAATTGGGGGTAAATTTCGGGGTAAATCTCGGGGTTTTTTCCGTGAGGGTGAATGTAGCCGTAGAGCTTTCTTACATTTTTGAAAAGGAAACATTCCGCGGGATTTGCCTTTGGATTTCATGAGTCTTTACTGGCGTATAGCGTAATTTAGAATATCCGAATAATTCAATTGATTGAAATCGTTGAGCTTGTTAAATTATGTCATAAACTATTGCTAATATCATTTTCAGTTTATCCTATCGTTCGACTCAATATTTATCAATAAATTTCCACTGTAACTTCGCGTATGCAATGAATGCTTTTTACGGGATAAGTTTATCATAGTTATGAATCAATCTTACCTTGTTAAAAACGTTTGATGAACATTTAGAGAATCTTACTGACGTCTTTTCTCGTCTTAAACAAGCAGGACTCAAGATGAGTCCAGAGAAATGTCATCTCTTACAAAAAGAAGTTCACTTCCTTGGACATATAGTTTTCGCAGAAGGAGTGAAGACAGATCCTGAAAAAATAGAAAAAGTATCAAATTGGCCCCGTCCGGTAGATAAGGAAGGTATTCAAAGTTTTATAGGGCTTTGTACTTATTATCGTCGCTTTGTAAAAGGATTTGCTACCATAGCAAGGCCTCTTCATCATTTAACCGGGAATAAAGTTTAATTTGATTGGTCCAAAGATTGCGAAGAAGCTTTCATTAAATTAAAATCTCATTTAATATCATCTCCTATTCTTGCTTATCCCCAAGTAGAACATCCTTTTATATTAGATTCAAACGCTTCTCTTTTTGGAATAGGTGGAGTCTTGTCTCAAATTCATGATGGAAATGAAAGAGTGGTTAGTTATTACAGTCGCGTCCTTAGTAAAACTGAAAGGAATTATTGTGTAACTCGTAGAGAATTGTTAGCCGTAGTGAAAACAGTAACTCATTTCCATCATTATTTATATGGGAGAAGATTTTTGATTAGGACGGATCATGCTTCTCTTAAATGGTTACTCTCTTTCAAATCTCCGGAAGGACAGGTAGCTAGATGGATAGAGAGACTGGGCCAATATGATTTTGAAATCCAACATCGTGCTGGACAGGCACATGGTAACGCAGACGCCCTTTCTAGAAGACCCTGCGAAGGACCTACAGAATGCAAACAGTGCACCAGATTAAATAAACAGCAAGGCGAATCGTTTAGAATCCGATCGATTACTTTCGATGGAGACCTGAAGCCATGGAGAAAGGCTCAACATGAGCCCGAGAAAAAATGATTATATAGACACATATATGATCATATATAACCATATATTTGTATATATAATCGCATACAATGTTCAGATAGAATCATATATTATTATGTACAATTATATACCGGTATATATGACCATATCGACGCTGCTTACGAAGACTAGCACGTTTCAGATCTCTTACGAAAACTAGCACGTTGTGATATTAACCACGAAGACTAGCACGTTTCGATATTTACCACGAAGACTAGCATGTTTCGATATTTACCACGAAGACTAGCATGTTTCGATATTTACCACGAAGACTAGCATGTTTCGATATTTACCACGAAGACTAGCATGTTTTGATATTACCCACGAAGACTAGCACGTTTGAGTTTTCACCGCGAAGACTAGCACGTTTCGATATTTACCACGAAGACTAGCACGTTTCAGTTTTCACTGCGAAGCGTGCTAATATCGAAACGTGCTAGTCTTCGCGGTGAAAAGTGAAACGTGCTAGTCTTCGTGGTAAATATCGAAACGTGCTAGTCTTCGCGGTGAAAAGTGAAACGTGCTAGTCTTCGTGGTAAATATCGAAACGTGCTAGTCTTCGCGGTGAAAACTCAAACGTGCTAGTCTTCGTGGGTAATATCGAAACATGCTAGTCTTCGTGGTAAATATCGAAACATGCTAGTCTTCGTGGTAAATATCGAAACATGCTAGTCTTCGCGGTGAAAACTGAAACGTGCTAGTCTTCGTGGTAAATATCGAAACGTGCTAGTTTTCGCGGCGAAAGCCGAAACATGCTAGTCTTCGTGAGAAGCCGAAACGTGCTAGTTTTCGTAAGAGATGTGAAACGTGCTAGTCTTCGTAAGCAGCGTCGATATATACTACTAATTATATCTATTAGATCATTCTGGGACTAGGGTTATAGAAATGGACTATAGAAATCTATACTTTGAGGACCTCTGTATACTTTGAGGACGGTCCTCAAAGAATTATATATTTAATGTATCGTTTGAGGACTTTTCCAACAAAGACGGCCCTGGGGCCCGACATTACTTTATATACTGATCGCTCACTTCAGAGACCATACCACACACCAAAAAATGCTAAGGTAAAGTGGCCATTACTGGGACAGTGTAAAAAGTGCGTCCTATACTGGGACGATAATAAATAATATTTTCTATCTATTACATCTTAAAATAGAACATCAAAGTAAAAATTGTTTGATATTTTCGAAGTTCTTATTAATTTAATTACACTATTTGTTTTCATTTTGATAAGTTAAATGTTTTATAAAAAAATATTAAAAAATGGTTCTTAATAAATGCGTATGAACCTCGTAAAAACTCGCCATTCTGCTTGTTTTTCAAAAGTATGAGCCTAACTTTTCTGTCCTTGATTTAATGAATTTTTGCACATACATAGGCAAAATATTATTTCTACACATTCTGCTTACGTTCATAAATGAAATGAGTGATTATTTTGATTATTTCATTGAATATATTTTTTTTAATCTTGTGTTCCATTATTGGACAAGTTTTTGAATGAGTTGCCTAAACTGGAACGGGATGACGCTGGGCGTCCCAGTTTCAGACTCGTCAGCGTGAGTTCCATATCCGCGTTACCAGTACTGGGACGTGTATTTCAATAGTGTTTTAAACGGTATTTTGCAATAAATTATACCTTGAAATAGTTGAAGGATTATTTTTTAACTTCACGTGTGTAGTCAAGTACTTATAGTCGGTAGGAAAATTACTTGAAGTGCAGTATTGTGTGTGGATAAATCCAACCTCAATCTCACCTCTAATTCTATATACCGTCTAGGTAAGTTATTAACTCGTGCATGTTAAAGTGCAGTGTCTGCAATCGAAAATAAAAATAAAACAGGAAAAGATTTAAAGATTTTTTATACTTATAATTAGGTATTTGAGCTGTCACTAAACATTTAAAGACTGTAAGTATTAAGTTTAATGTTATCTGAGAGATGAAAAATGAATTGTTTAATTTGAGGATAAAATGTTCATGTTTATATGAAAAATGTTTATGTTCGTGTTCATATGTATTTTATTAAAAAATTAAGATAAATAAATGATGTTCTTATGTTCCACAATATAATCGATTTATATCCCTTACGGAAAAAAAATACTGAAAGTACTGCCAAAGTACTGCTGTACTTATTTCGCGAGTACACACAGTACTCATAGTACTTAGTAGTAGTGCAGTATTGGTTCGAGTATTAGTACTGCAGTATTGGTTCGAGTATTAGTACTGCAGTATTGGTTCGAGTACTAGTACTGCAGTATTGGTTCGAGTACTAGTACTGTAGGATTGGTTCGAGTACGAGTACTGGAGTATTGGTTCGAGTACTAGTACTGCAGTATTATTCCAAGTAATAGGGTGTACCGACCAATAACTGGACGCCTAAGAAAACTGCCCAGTAGATGGACGTTTCTTTTTTAGCAATTGAAATGAAAACTCGATCTCCAAAAAAACTGTCATTGGGGAATTAAAATAGCAATAGTTATTGAACATTCAAAGCAACAGTTTACATTTTAGTACTTCTTCGCGTAATTTCCTATCCAAAAGTCGACCGTCCATCTTTAGGGCAGTGTCCATCTACTGGGTAGGTCACCCTAGTACTGCGGTATTAATCACAGTTAATACTTGTGTACTTATAGTACTGGTACTCTTGTACTGATAGGTCAAAGTGCCACAGTAATGAGTACTGTAGTGCACTTGTACTTAGTAATAGTACTCTTCAACTTAGTACTAGTACTCTCGTACTCGGTACTAGTATTCTTTAAATCCGTACTAGTACTCATGTACTAAGTACTACTAGTTCCCTGTACTAAGTACTAGTAGTCTTGCACTAAGTACTACTAGTAGTCTACACTTGGTACTAGTACTCTGCACTTAGTACTAGTACTCCTGTATTAAGTACTACTAGTTCTCTGTACTTAGTACTGTAGTGTTAGTACTAAGTACTGAAAATTCGTGTACTAAGTAGTGAGATTTGTGTACTAAGTACTGAGCTCTCAGTATTTTTTTTCCGTAAGGGATTCTTTTCATGTATCCCTCAAATTTAAAGTAAATTCGCAACTTCATTCTAATTAGCCCCATTCAATTTTGCTTGTCCCAGTATTGGGCATGGTGCGTCCCACTTTAGGGTTAACCGCAAAACTGCTGCCCCAGTAATGGTTAAAATGACTATCTATGAAAATACAGTATTTTAATACGTATAATGCATTAATCATCCTATATTATTGTGGGAATCTGATCACGAATGTGTTGGCTATCTGCTATAAGTTTTCTTTTATGGAATTAGGCAACATACTTCTTTTTAATTGTGCTTATGTGACTTAGGTTGTCGTAAGTGTCCCAGTAATGGCCACTTTACCTTAACATACAACCCAATCAAACAAAATAAGTTTGTGTTGGAAATTTTCACGGATGCGTCGTTGTCTGGGTGGGGAGCGTATTGTAACAAAAAGAAGACCTACGGTTGGTGGAGCCTCGAAGAACGAGAAAACCACATAAATTACTTGGAATTGATGGCAGCCTTTCATGGCTTGAAATGTTTCGCGAACGCGTGCCACTCTTGCGAAATACTCTTGCGGATAGATAATACGACAGCATTATCATACATTAATAGAATGGGCAGCATTCAGTATCCAAAACTCAGTAGCCTGAGCAAGCAAATTTGGAAATGGTGCGAAGCTCGTTGCATTTGGATATTCGCGTCATACATTAAATCAGGCGATAACAGAGAAGCAGACAAAGCATCTAGGGTATTACCGCGTGAAACAGAGTGGGAATTAGCTGATTGGGCATTTGACCGTATTAAGCAACAATTCTCGAAGTTTGACATAGACTTATTTGCGTCTAATGCTAATGCGAAATGTCGTAAATTCATATCTTGGCATAGAGACCCAGAGGCAATAGCAGTTGATGCCTTCACTGTACCCTGGTCGGGTTTCTTCTTTTACGCATTCCCTCCATTTTCACTAATTTTACGAATGTTACAAAAAATTCTAATAGACAAGGCAGAAGGCGTAGTAGTAGTGCCATATTGGCCTGCTCAGCCTTGGTTCCCCCTTTTGAAATCATTAGCAGTATCAGAGATTATCTTTTTTCAACCACAACAAAATTTGTTAACCTGTCCTTTCAGAGGATCCCACCCTCTGGAGAAGACGCTTACCCTGGTTGCTGCACAATTATCAGGAAGGCGTTCGTTATGAGAGGAGTCCCAGAACAGGCGACCACAATCATGATGGCATCCTTAACGAAAAGTACATTGAAACAGTACGATAAAGCTATTAAGCTATGGTGGAACTTTTGCAAGCAAGCCAACGTCTCTCCGTTTGATTATTCGATCCCACGTATTATGAAGTTTCTCATGGAGTTATACAAAAATACCAATTCATATAGTACAATGAATACGTACCGTTCAGCCATATCACTATTAATGTCAAATGACCTGGGTAAAGACGTAAGAATGCTGCGATTCTTCAAGGGAATTGCAGTGCTAAAGCCCCAACAACCTAGATACTCCACAACATGGGACCCTGGTCCAGTTTTAGATTATGCAGCTTCTCTGTACCCTAATGAAAATCTGTCATTACAGGATCTTACCAAAAAATTGGTTACCTTATTAGCACTAATTACTGCCCAGCGCATACAAACACTTTCTAAGATTAAAATCGAGAATATAACAATTTCCGCAAAATTAATTCAAGTAAAGGTACCAGATCGTATAAAGACATCAGGAATTAATCGAGATCAGCCACTTTTGAACATCCCGTTCTTTGGTGAAAAACCAAGCCTTTGTGCCGCATTGACTCTTCAATGTTACATTAAACGAACGAATAATCTACGTTCCAAAGATGATACTCTTTTAATCACCTTCAAAAAACCTCATAAGGCGGCTTCTACCCAGACTATTGCCCGCTGGATTAAGCAGTTTATAGAAAAAAGCGGAATTGATACAACCATATATAAGGCTCATAGCACGCGGCACGCGGCAACTTCAGCAGCTTCCCGCAACGGAGCGAATATTGAAGTCATCAGAAAAGCGGCGGGATGGACTCAAAAGTCTAGCGTGTTCGGACGTTTTTATAATCGCCCACTCGCACAATCAGCCGATTTCGCGTCGGCTGTTGTTAATGGTAACTCAACTCGCCCCAACGCTTAGATGAGAAATGGGGAGCGGGGTCGTTATACAATTAATGGAAGCTATATATCTTATTAAGAATAATTGTTAATCTTATGTCCTACAGTAAAAATAAAGCAGTTTGACACGAGGATGAGAGAATAATTAAATCGCAGCGCTTTAAACAACTACGTGTTGATCTAGAGGACGAGACAGTGAAATACAATTAAATGATTGAACGAACTTACCTTAAGTGAAGTTCGATCCAAATTGTATGAACTGTCTCGTCCGAATAGATCAAGTCCCACCCGAAAAATATAGAATTATTATCCCCTCCCGAATGAATGGAATTCGAGCTGCGATTTAAAAGCTTTAAAATATAATGGCATTACGTATCGGGGCGACATCTGCCAGGAGTCCCCAAAAAACATTTAGTTTTAAACTCAACTGTGGTAGTAAGTAGTGCAACTAGCGTGACTACGTGTTGATCTATTCGGACGAGACAGTTCATACAATTTGGATCGAACTTCACTTAAGGTAAGTTCGTTCAATCATTTAATTTCTATTCATTTATAACATTAGGTTCTAAATAACTGTCTTGGTGAAATTTACGTATCTCGAAGTAATAAAGTTAATTAGGTAATAGCATACGAAATTGATTCTTTATGAATTCATTTCAGGTGTGGATTTCTGTTTATTTGCTACATTATTTACAACCGTGCATTTCGTCGGTGAATGACTGATCCGCTGCATCTCTTGGACAAGTAGGGTTACGAACATCATTAGGGATGTGAATATCATTCATCGAGCAATATAATATGCAATATTATGTAATTAAATTGTGATATCGTTCCTAATACAACGGTTATCTATTTCATAAATGAGTAGTCATGAATTTTTGCTTTATTCTACACAGCAATCAAATACACAATTAAATAGATTTACAATAAGAACAATAATTTCAATTAATTTATTACTCGATGAAACTTGAACACGCATTGATGGACTAACACATCACCTACGCAGGACTATTTTCGTACTTATTAGGCTGAGAAGACATGTAGAGTATTGTTTTAGTCAGCAAAGATGCCTCGTAGGATGGAACACTATCACTGAATCAAGGCGAATATTGCTCGTTGAATGATATTCACATCGCTTTGTTCGTAACCCTACTTGTCGAAGAGATGCAACGGGTCAGTCAGTCATCGAAGAAATTCACGGATGTAAATAGTGTAGCAAATAAACAGAAATTCACACCTGAAATGAATTCATAAAGAATCAATTTCGTATGCTATTGCCTAATTAACTTTATCACTCCGAGATGCGTAAATTTCACCAAGACAGTTATTTATAACCTAATGTTATAAATAAACAGAAATTAACATCTGTAATTAATTTAACAATTCAGTACTACTTATTTATGAAATAGTATCGTATACCGTCGTATTATGAACGATATTACAATTTAATTACACAATATTGTAATATGACAGTTCATTATAACCTACGATGTGACAGCTACCGATACGTCGTCTATTATCAATCACAGACATATAAAATATCAGTAGATCGATTGTCTGTGATCGAGCGGCAGCGTTGTCATTTGCGAAAAAAAATTATTGTGCCGCCATTAGACTGACCACTTTCCACAGAACATCTCTGTATAAACATATAAGGTTCAAGATTAACTCTATAAAATCGCAGATATGACTTCAGATAGAATTATATATAATTATATATACAGTTATGTTTCATGGTATATGATGTGTCTGGATAATGGGTCCAATAGATTTAAATCGATTTTTCCCCGCAGACTATAAACTTTAATGAAATTGAATTTGCTTAATTCTCACCCTCTCATTACTGCAATGAAAAACGAAGAGATTTATGTACCAGTCACGGAGTCTCATTATAACTGCAGCTTTCAGAACGATTTTACGAACAGGAAACATATGGGATAAATATTCACCCCGGTTTGTAGTTTCAAGGTAGAAAAAATGGGTTTGTAGTTCTGGGGTTAAAGTATTTTATACGCATATGAATGTATATTATCAAAATCAGTGATTACATATATTTTACACATGGTATAAGGCATCTTATTTCATTTATATATATATATGGGGAATTCATACGAAATCGACCAATCGTAACCTCGACAATTTTTGATTTTGTTGAAAAATTTATATTTTTTTGTACCTACCGAAAGCAGTCTTCCGGATTTTTTTCAGATTTTTGTCCCAACTCATCCAAACGCAATGAATTTTTCAAAATTTATAAACTTGGACCATTTTGATTTTATTGAAAAAATTCACCAATTTTCAAGAGACATTTTGACAAGTACTGACCAATTCGTAGCTTGTGATATTCATAACTTCTATTCTTTTTTTTATTTTTTACCGCGTGTGAACCAAGAAATCGTGTTTCTTCCTTGAAATAATAACGCAAGTAGTGATTTGATCCCAAATTATTCTTCTTCATTTTATTAAAGTAGTTTGTACACATTTACATTTTTCCGTGAATATTTTGACGTTTTCGGTTTGCTACACCGGGCTTCACTCGGTGTACCTAGCCGAACATTCCCGATCAGCTAAAAAATTTCCAGATAATTGCCGAATCTCCGAATTTTATTTGAAAAAAATAGCGCGCCTCTTGTTTTCTGCGTACCGTACAGCGCAGCATAAAAAATTTCGGAGCTGATCGAAATCTTCGGCTACACCGAGTGTAGCCCGGTGTAGCGAACCGAAAACGTCATAATATTTATGAAAAAATTTAAATATGTACAAACTACTTCAATAAAATGAAAAAGAATAATTCGGAATCAAATGACTACTTGCGTTATTATTTCAAGGAAAAAACACGATTCCTTGGTTCACACACGGTAAAAAATAGAAGAAAATATAAGTTATGGACATCACAAGCTACGAATTGGTCAGTACTTGTCAAAATATCTCTTGAAAATTGGTGAATTTTTTCAATAAAATCAAAATGGTCCAAGTTTATAAATTTTGAAAAATTCATTGCGTTTGGATGAGTTGGGACAAAAATCTGAAAAAAATCCGGAAGACTGCTTTCGGTAGGTACAAAAAAATAGAAATTTTGAACAAAATCAAAAATGGTCGGGGTTACGAATTGGTCGGTTTCGTATGGAATTCCCCATATTTATACTAGTAACCATAATAAATATCAAACTGTGTTAATAAATCAAATAAAGTTCCTAACTATCAATAAAACTCAAAGGTGAAAATATTTTTTGAATGTACGATGCATTCAAAAGCGACGGGTTGGCTCATATATAACTATATATGAATATCTGAATATCCCCGTATATTATAATATATACCCATACATAGTGATATCTGATAAGATAAGCCCACATACAATGACCTGAGCATATAAGCGCATATATAATGATATCAGATTATATACAAGTCGATATATAATAATATATCATTTTATATACTGATATATAATTATATATGTCCCGATCGGGCCAATTTTCGGATACAATTATATATGGTTGATTGTATATGCTCATATCTGATTATATGCAACGATTTTTTCTCGGGAGGATGAAGTTCTATTGCAAATAAAGGCTTGGAAAGAGTCTAAGTTACGCCCAGAGTCCCAAGATGTGTCCGCTAAGAATCAACATTTGAAAATCTATTGGACTCAATGGGATTCCTTATTTTTGATGAATGGTTTACTATACCGAAAATGGGAATCCCCAGAAATGAAAGAGATCAGATGGCAGCTACCAGTACCAAAAGAGAAAATACAAGAGATCCTCCAACATTATCACGATTCTCCTTCAGGAGGACATTTCGCTTCCGATAAAACCCTGGGTCAGATTAGAGAACGATTTTTCTGGGCTCGTTGTAGGTTAGACGTAGATAATTGGTGTAGGTTATGTAAAGTTTGTATAGCAAAGAAGGGTCCACGCAGCAAGGGTCGAAGTCCCATGCAGATATACAACGTCGGAGCACCCTTTGAGAGAGTGGCTATGGATGTACTCGGGCCGCTACCTCTTTCAAGATTTGGAAATAGATATGCCTTAGTTATTGCTGATTATTTTACTGAATGGCCCGAGGTCATTCCTATACCTAATGAGGAGGCGAAGACCGTTGCTCAAACTTTTGTCAGAGATTTTGTTTGTAGATATGGGACTCCCCTTGAATTACACACAGATCAGGGCCGTAACTTCGAGTCATTATTAATGGAAGAAATGTCTAAAGTTTTAGGAATTAGAAAAACTCATACAACTTCCCTTTATCCTCAGTCTGACGGAATGGTAGAACGTTCAAACCGAACTCTTCTAGGTTATCTAGCTTCTTTCATTGATAAAAGTCAACGAGATTGGGACGAGTGGATCCCTCTTTTTCTTCTTTCGGCAATACCCACTTTTTCTTCTTTCGGCAATACCCACTTTTAAGGTATCCAGTCCAGGAAATGAAATTGATCACCGCCCCTGTATAACACCTACCTATTTATAGTAAATTCGACGTATGAAATTAATTGTGTCACTACCTTGCGATTTTCAAAGTTGAATAACTTTTAAAATAAAATTCGTAAAATAAAAAATCAAACGGCGTTTTAGAGAGCATGCTTGAACCTATCCAATTCCAACAGGAGCCACCTAGACTTTCAGTTTTGAGGGACCAATGACGCTTCGAAGCGCAAGCATTACTTTTCGAAAACAGATATCGAAATTCAAACAGAAGCTAGAGCTTGAAGGTCGATGAAAAAAAAAATCCAATAACTGATCTGGTGACTGAAGATGTTGAGCTCCAATTTCGTTTTTTAAACATTTCTTTACGATGATCTGGTTGTCCGTTGCATGCAATCAAAGTTTCCGGGAAGTTTTTTTCTTAGAAGTTGAATAACTCGATGAGAAAGATTCGTACACAGCTGAATAGGTACCCATTGTGAAGCTAAAACTTCAAGTTTCATTTGGAAAACCTTGGATTGAAAAAAAAAAAACATTCCGTAGTCCGTGCGTGACGTCGAACTTCAAGGAACATGTTCGTGAGTCTCGACCGTTCGCTTTAGACAAATCCAACTCAAAGAGAACATCGGATAAAATAATTCTACGAAAAGAATCTCAAAGTAGACATTCAGACGTTCAAAATAATTTTTAGGTGAAGTCTCTACTCACTTTTTTGACAAAGATACGAGGTTTTGAATATGGTCTTTTTTTCAAGCAAAATGTAGGTGTTCCTTCAGAACTTTTGAGGAGTGTAGATCAGCTGTACACGAGACGACAAAACAGTCTCCAGCCTCTATGTTAATGGGTAGGGATCTTCGATTACCATCGGACTTAGATAAAGGACTCGTTCCTTCGCCAGATGCTCTCCAGAATGATTTCGTTTCCACTCTAAGGGATAGATTAGAACACATTCATAATTTCGCAAGAGATAGGATACAGGTTATGTCAGACAGAACGAAAGCTCGTTACGATATTAGAGCAAGGGACCTCGAAACCGGGAGTAGTCCGGGAGTCCCCAAGCCTCCTCTCGTGTCTTATTCATTTACGAAACTGCGATGCAGTTGAATAAGACCTTGTGATTCTTCTTCCGGAATTCTGATAAATACAAAGAAAATAATCAATCTCTTCAAAGTTGACACTTGAAATATATAAATGAATAATATAAGTAAGAGGATAATAATAATAATAAAATAACAACTTTTACTCACTTCATAATATAACATTCCACACAAGCGAAAAGTGGAGAAGTCGTTACTTTCACGGCAGTCCCTCGAGCACACTTTACTTTTGCCCATTGTTCCTTGAACCAAATTTGAATTTGGTTTATATTTGTTTCAGGAATATTGTTCCAATTCAATTGCGTTAGTAAAATACCTAACCGAATTGCCTCCTCATTCAAGGGTTCCATGATTACGAATTACGCTATCTTTAGCTTCTTCTTCTTCGTAGCATTTATTAACAAAAGATATTTTTTTTTTAGAAGAATTTTTATTGGTCCTCAGAGATATTTTCATTCAGGTAACTAAGCATCATTTTTATATTAGGACTCTGATTGGTCTTCGAGAGAATCTTTATTTGTTTAAACAAATTTTGTTTTGATAGAAGAGTCGTTATAGGTCGTTGGAAGGATCGTCGCTTATTTCAATTTCAATTCCCGCCGAAAAACGTTACCAAAAATAACGCAAGGTGTCGCTTCGACATATTTTAAATTTGCTTTTGCCGCCATAATAAGGGATCCGAGCGGAAAATTTCGAGATTTAGGTTATGTTTTTAGTTTACAAACATTAACCCAAGTTTTTCAGCTCCCGAAATTCTGATAGTAGGATTTCCTTAGTAAACGATGAAGGAACGACATTTCGAGATGAAAAGAAGGAAGCCTAACCCATCTCATCCTGACCTATTAATCCGGTTTCCCACCTCTCTCTAGATAAGATCGTTCCAATTTATATTTATAACATTTATAATAACATAATAATTTAATTTGTCTATAGATTTTCTTTGGAAATCATTCATTCAATATTACATTTCAATTTATTATCAGGAGTATATATAAAAAAAAAAAAAATTATAATATTGTGAGAAAAAGAATCTATAATTTAAAAGAGTTTTAAGGGGGGGCTATGGTCAAATCGTACGAAAAAAGCCATGTTTTCGTGATTTTTTTTCTGACGACACAGTTAAAATTTCTTTACTCAACCAATGGTACATTGAAGTATGACATTCGAAGAATGTTTCATCAAATTTGTACAAAGAAATATTAAAAAATACGGCAATGGCAGCAATTGTTCGGACGTGTCTCGAAAGAAAGTTGAATTGCGGTGACCCTCATAACTTGGTACTGGATCATCTGAAATCAAAAAATCAAAGTTCATTCGTTAGATAATAGTTTTCCCCAGGTAACGCTGTCGAGTTTTTTTTTTTTTTTTGTTCATAATTTTGATTTCGCAATAACAAATTAGCCGATTTTTTCCCAAAAAATTGTGTTTTTCACTTCAAAGTGTTCGAAAAAATGGAAAAATGTGTTATATTAGGTAAAATCACCTTTACATCATTAATTATATACGGCTAACATCTAGTAGCCTATATGATAAAACACATCTCCTAAAATATAAGAACTGCGTAACCCCTCGCTCGTGGACGCTCGCGTTAAATTGAACAACTATTTATTCCCAAGTGTTGATCAATATTATGTCTAGATTCGTTTTATTAATTTCCGATACTTCTCGTGTTTTTCTCATCTATTTAGCTGTCAGCTCAGCTATCATAGACTGGCGTATGCGCAAGCGCAGCGGGACTGCAGAGCGAAATATTAGTCCTAACGCTGGCGCATGCGCAATGAAACTGTGGAGCGAAAAATAGTCTTAAACGAAAAGTCTTAATCTTAATCTTAAAACTCGCCACTTTGAAAATGAAAAAATGCATAACTCAGCCTTCAGTGCACCGATCATGCTGATTTTGGGCTTAAATTAAGGCATTTTCCATCAGCATTCTCAACATAGTACATTAAATACCGGTATAATACAGAAAAACGGTAATATCCATCAAATAAGATTCCCCCACTCCGCCTACGTTGGGTCCTTGCGGTAAAGAGACACGGTCGTCGAGCGCTCACATTTCTTGAATGTACTTGGCGCGAGACTCTACCGAGTCTCTTGATATTTCGGGAAAATTATCAGGTCCATCTGAAAAAAAAGAGTACGTTTTTGTGGTTATAGATAGATTTACCAAATTTGTTACATCAAATTGGATAAACCGTTTAGATACAGAAACAACGATTAGTCAGATTGAGAAACACTCCTTTATTTTTGGGGTACCGAAAAGAATCATTTGTGACCAAGATTCAGGGTTTACAAATTTGAAATTCAAAGAATTTTGTGAGAACAAGAATATTTTGCTATACCTTATAGCTTCGGGAACCCCGAGAGCTACTGGTCAGGTTGAAAGAGTCATGTCAACCATGAGAAATATGTTATCCATAAGTAAAAGCTCGGAGAAAGCAGTGGCAGAATGAGTTAGGCAGAGTGCAGTTGGCAATTAATTCAACGATTCAGAAAACGATAGGAAAAAGTCCTGCCGAGATCTTATTTAGTACAAAAATAAATGCGATTGAGATCGAACAAGTGAAGCATAGTAGCGTTGAAACTGATAGGTTGTTTTGAGCAAGCTCAGGGCAGAAGCTTCAGATAGAATAACAGCACAAGCTGTGAAAAAAAAACATAGATTTGACAGAAAGAATAAGCCAGTGAAGCCTTACAAAATTGCAGATTTTGTGATGGTCAGAAATAATGACAGAATTAAAACGAAGTTGGACGCAAAATATCGTGGTCCAGTAGAAGTCGTGGCGGTGCACAGTGGGACAGTATCCCAAAAAGCTGGCCAAAAGTCAAAAACGCATTTAATTTGGATGAAAGTTTATACTCAGGGGTTTTTGGGGTCGCTGATCACGAATTCGAAGTCGAAAATTTGAAAAACAAAATGGCGGATCTAAAACGGCCACAAATTTCTCTAAAAACGCGTTCAATTCGGGTGAAAATTCGTACTCGAGGGTTTTTGGGGTCGCTGATCACGAATCCCAAGTCGAAAATCTGAAAAACAAAATGGCGGATCCAATATGGCGACCAAGTATCTTATAAAATTCCTTTTTTTTGGTGAAATTTTGTATCTGGAGGTTTTACATTGCGCTAATTACAAATAAGATGTTTGTTTTTGAAGAAACAGAATATTTTAATCGTAATTCTATCGGCAATGTAGAAGAATCAGAAGGATTCCGGTGGGGAACTAGGTAATAATAAATAAATTGAACATCAAAATTAAACACGAAAATGAAATCTTTTTAATTTGTACACTACATCTATACATTGGATATATTAATCTAGTTACATTCACTATCATCAGATTCGCCATCAGTATGTATAGTGGACACATCAGTGTCGTCTTCAGTGTCCGTATCATCCGGTACAGTTAAATGTAGAGCTTCTATCGACATTTGTTTTTACTTCGTTTTCGGTAGTTTTCGTACACTTGAAATGTATGGATCGGAGCAATAGTATTTTTAATTATACGGAATATCTCTTTCCTTGTCAATTGCTTTTGCAGTGCTTCTTTAATGTCTGCAGTTCCTGAAATCAGTGAATAATATATGATTATATCGCTCAGAGCCGAAACTAGCCCGTGAATAGAATAGACAACGAGCGAAAACGAAAGATCTCACTATACTGTGACACTACTATATTGTGACATATTTTACTATGTTTTATACAATGTAGACAATAATTTATTAAAGAGATATGTTTATTCATCCTCAACAAATAACTAATAATGGAAGAAGTTAAAAAATAAAAGGTAAATCAGCGACCCCGAATACCCCCGTGTACCAAAATACCACGTCGGAATTTGCATGGCTTCAGAAAAAAAATCATATCTCCGTTCGCGCAAAAATGCGCAAGTTCGTCGACTACGCTTTTTTTTCCTTGGGATATAAGCAATTCAATGAAAAATAGACCAAAGAACGAGCGAGGACGAGCGATAAAGTTATGTCTGCCTGAAAGTTTACTTGTCGTTTGCGTTTTCCAAAAAAAACACCCTCAATTCAAAACGAATAACTTTTTTTCTAATAACAATTTTGCAATTATGTAAGTCGTATTCCATTCTACATACCTTTACGAAGAGAATCCATTTTACACTTTTCCGATCGCACTATTTTTCAAGATTATATTGTAATTTTTCTGTACCGTATAGCGCGCGTCAAATCCGGTAGTTCGATGTGACTCGTATAACGGTCACATTCAAACTAGTCCTGCAGGGACAAGAAATATACCTGCGCCTAGAGAACGGTTGTTTGGGGACCCTCGATACCCCTACTTCACATTCCGCAACAAAAGAAACCCGAAATAAAACCTTGGTTTTCGAGGTTTTGGCCAGCTTTTTGGGATTCTGTCCCACTGTGCGGTGTTACCGAACGATAGGTATTTGGTTAAGAAAGTAGGCTCTGGATTGAGAGGCCGTCACAGCACAAAAGTATCTCATGACAAACTCATCGCAGCTGAGACGTCTCATCGAGATGAGACGAGTCAGGGATAACTGTGTCGCAGATACAGAAAGAATAGAATTACGCAGCGAAGCGGTTAATGTGATAAGAGTGAGTTTCAAAAATTATGGTGGTATTGATAGTTCTTCGTCATGAGTGTAAACATGGGGTTTGCTGAGAGGTTGTGCTCACGTGTTGAGACAATAAGTTGTCGAACAGACGCAGTCTGGTTCGGTTGGTTACCGAATTTTGTTGAGAATTCGCAGAGAACATGTGATTCTGGTTGAGCCCGATTTATGTGAGAAGTCCGAAGAGAGCGTGGGAC
This sequence comes from Tenthredo notha, assembly GCA_914767705.2. NCBI lineage: Eukaryota > Metazoa > Arthropoda > Insecta > Hymenoptera > Tenthredinidae > Tenthredo > Tenthredo notha. The sequence goes on along the minus strand of OU611923.1, from coordinate 2,207,894 downwards.
TCTGTTGTTGGTTATCGCTGTTTTTATTTGAGAGTGCGACTTTGGCTTTCGACGTTTGCTGGACTTGATCACTCAGAATCCTCGAACCCAAAGTCTAGATGTAACTTGAGAATGAACCAGCATGTCGCAATGGTTAGAAATTGTATAGATGCTGCGTAGCACATGCCTACAAAGCTATTGTGAGTGGAACACGATAGTTAGAACGACGAAGTAATAGCAAGGAGACCGAACTCCGTATATTAAATACGACTCAGTTGGCCGGGCGATATATGTGCAGTCCGCTGAATGGCAAGACTCAACGCGTGGCGCATGCGCGGTACGAATGTAGCTGTGTCCTTGTCTCTCTCACAGAAAGTGCAAGTGAATGCAAGTCAAGGTGCGAGTGAGCCAGTTCTATTATGACAGCAAGTTGGTGAGGTTATGGTGATTTGTTATATCGCTTTATTATTCACAGAAAAGATACGAGTAACTTTTTTGGCACTTGCCCTAAATTAGGCTAACAAGAGAATATAGCCAGAAAAGGGAAGAAAAAGAAGAAGAAAGATACGAATACACTGCGAAGTGAAAAACCATAGGTAAGTATTTTACGAAATTTATTTGAGGAACTTTGGCCGTCAATCGTGGAGCATTCGAATAATGCTACAGGTTCTTGCAGATATGGAGCGAGTACGGAATGAATTTAATGGGAGCAGGACGATTCGGCGCGGCCGTTTCGGCGCGATCGTTTCGGCGCGAGTCGTTTCGGCGCGAGCCGTTTGAGAGCACGCCTTCTGGCACGGGGACGCTTCGGCGCGTCTTTTTTTGCACAGGGACGTTTCTAATCAAGTTTTCTGATCGATCATTCCTGCATCCACGTGTAAGCTTATATTCCGTCACTCCTTCATTATTTAGGTTTATATTTGAACTAGTCAGTTAATTTTTTTTCTTTTGTGACTGAATAAATAACCTCAGAATTATTCGTCCGGTCGCTGGTCGAATATCCTAAAAATTGTTCATTCGTTAAAAAAAAAATGTAAATCCGTCGTTATGCGACACCACACCCAGTACGGAACGCGCAGTCGGTTATCGCACCCCCAAAGGTTGGAATAGGTTAGAAGACTAGTTTTAAACCCCCGAAGGTTAGAATAGGTTAGGACACTAGTATTGCACCGAAACGGCCGGCGCCGAAACGACCTAGCGTCGAAACGTCCCAGCGCCGAAAGGACTTGCGCCGATACGGTCGCGCCGAAACGGCGGCGCCGAAACGTACTGTACCTGAATTTAATTACACGTACTTGAGGAGTAAACTATGTAAAAGTATGTTACCATAACCGACTTGGGGTTATACCCGAGGGGATGACACATTTTGTGGCTTACAAAAAATGGAGGAGGATGCTGTTTTGCCAGATATGCACGTTGAAATATATGTAGACAATAAACCTGCCCTGTCGACAGAATGTATTATCCTTGTTAGTATGGATCAGTGTATTTGTCTTCTTAACAGCGTAGATAAAATGCCACTGCCAAATCATTGAGATACCGAACAACCATTTTTACAATCATGTTCAAAACGTCAACAATTTGTTCAATTATGTTAAACACGAAAATTGTAAGTAATTTGGTTTTATATTTTAAATATTATAATTTTTTTTCTATAAAGTAACACAAATGAGATGACTGAAAGTTGATAGCAATGGTGATAAACTGTTATTATTGGAGGTAGGATACATGGGAAGTCGCCAGACTACCATCCTGAGGACGGGAGCAGATTTTTATCCCCTCTCCTACCTCCAATAATAAAAAATGAGATATTCAGGATGTATACAAAGTTTACAAATTTCATGTATGAATGAAAACACTATAATAAACAAAGGTGAATGTATTGTAAGATATTTGGTTTATATGTTTTTACCCTAGTCCTTACACACGGTCCGGTACAAATTTTCTTTATTTTCAACGTCCATGCTTGCCACTTTTGTTGAGCACGAAGGTTGCGTATCGTTACGCATCACTTTAGGCTCCGTACTTCTCTTTAGATCTTTTACTTTAACTTCCTACCAGGCTTTTGTGCAATATCCACCTTCAACGTTCTGCAGTTTTGAGGAACTTCTACACATACTCTATTTTCAGACGAAACGTGTTGTACGTCTGGTGCATAGGTCAGTTTTGAGAGTTTTCTCTTCTTGCGTGTGTTTTCTTTTTCAACATAATCGTTTTTGTTAGCCTGCTTGCACAGAAAATACATTCTAGTGGTGAGGTAGAATGTAATTACTCTGTGAGTCAGTAACTTTGCATGTTCGGTACAACCAATGAGGGGTGGCGCAGAAAACTGTTTAACAGCGTCAGTCACATCAAATAAAGTTTTTGCGTTGACGTCCTTCTCCCTGATTGCCTTCAGAGTACCATGTTCGAGAAATAAAATGAGATCGAATAATGTCTGTGATGGATGTTTCAGCTACCTATAAGACTTCAAGTTATTAAGTTTATGGCTTTCTGGAATTTCTTGAGCAGGATCAAGGAGAAGGGAACGAGTGCACTCCTCACATGTCCTTCTGCTATCATTGATAACAAATCGAGATGCTTTTCGAGCCACAAACCCGGAGACGTACACAATGACGTAGGTGGAACATCCAAAGTAGTCATGGTCCTCGAGAAGGTTTGCTGCATTGGTTAGCTGGTCGCAACGAATGCCTTTATCGATTATCGTGTCATTTTGCGCATTCCACTGCTCCCACCTTTCCTCGGCATAAGTCACGTCTTTTAAATTGATAAGAACATCCAAGATTTCCCCACCAGAAATGTTACTACCTTTTAGGGGTGTTACCAAGGAGTAAGTTGTAACAAGGCGATACATTCGTATAAAAAGTAAAGAGTCCGGATGTTCGTTGGAACCGCAGCATTCCCTCATCATTCTAGAGAAACGCTGAAAGTATTTTTCATACAGTATTATCACATATCCGAATACGAATTAATAATATAATATACACCTCCAAATTGTCTTGGTTTAGCCTTGCAGTCATTAGGTACCGAAAGCCGCATTCATCGACAAGAAATTTACATATTTCTAAAGCTGCTCTCGAAGAGATTTGCAAACCGTAACAGGTCGGGTCTGGTAGAAAATCGTGGCCTCTCTGTTTTGCCTCAGCTTCCCATTTATCGAGGTAATTGATAAATTCCTCAATGACCTACACATCAACACAATTGAATGTTTTCATTCGCCTTCGTCACTTGGATACCCCATTATTTGATCAAAATTTATTTCCGCATGCAAATAGGTACCTTAGTACACAAAAAATGACTATTCACAACAAAGTCAACGAGTGTCTATTACCTTTCACATATCATTTCCAGGTTTTAAATTATTTACCGGAGTCCGACTATTCATGGCAGTTAGAAGCAATTTAACTCTGCGAGAGAAATTTATGGATGGTTCACAGTTGGCAAGATCTGAGTGTTGGTTTTTGAATAGCTCCATCGCGTCTGCGAGCCCAAAAAAACTGCAATTCACGTTAAAATTAAAAGCAATGTACTTTAGTCGATAGCAACAACTTGCGCTGTATTAATTATGACCCACAAAAAAGATAGCAGTTTCAAAAGTCAATCAGATGCACGAATGCTGGAGAAAAAATATCGTGAATCAAATTGCTAAAAAGTCGTCAAAGATTTAGGCTGTCAATCAAATATTATAATCTGGGTACGAACGAATGAACCCAATATAACACGACAATCGCTACAGTATGCGTACTTGGAATGCTACAACAACATTCATCTTTTTATAGAACTCCGGATCCAGGTGTTCCTTTAGCAACTTGAAATTCACCCTCAGATTAAAGGAAGTTTCGTCTTCCACTTTCAACAAAGCGTACCAATGAAGTAGCGATACAATGCCACCAGATGTCTGGAGAAAGATGAAAGTATATGAAGCATAATTATGATAGAAATTAATCTTTCATTTTTGATGGGGTGGGGGAGCCGATCCAATCAAGTTAAGTCATTCATATTTCACATCCGAATGGATGAAAAATATGTACAATCAATCATGAAAACGTTATTACCCAAATTCCTGCACTTATAGCTCGGCCCTTCCCAACCAACACGAAATGGTGGAAGCTGGATTTGAAAACCGCCTACATTGATTGTATAATATACGATTATCAAGAACGTTTACTTATACCACTGAATGTCCGCCTTCAAAACGAGAAATTCCGCGTTTATATTCGGTTTATTAAACGACTTATATACGTATGGAATTGACGTTTTCGATCAACGTGATTAGAAGCTACTGGCAGAGCGTTTTATCCACATTTATTCTGTATGTTTATCTATATCCTAGCATTCGCGTAACTGTAACGTCACCTATAACCCAATGAACACCAATTCGTAGAAAAAACGTATAAAAAGGTCATATACTCCACGTTTATTCAGGGGAAAAATGTTCCTCAGTTAAACGCATAAGTAGCGTTTATTGAAAACGTTACGTCTATACGTTCAACATTACGCAATAAGCAACGTTGAATACACGTGTATCACTTGAATATTTGGCCAAATTATTATTGCGCGGAGAAAAAAAATTGAGATATTTAATGTGAATTAATTACAATACATGAGGCGTTGGTCAATATGTACTGTAACGCAGTTTTCAATCAGGCGAGAAAACCCGACGATTCTGCTCACAATTCGGCACCTTTCCGTGTTACTTACTGAATTACCAAAATGTTGGGCGCCAGACGCTGATGCGTCGTTTCCATACGATACCAGAACAAATTACATAAAGCCAAAAACTAACGGAAATGCGACGAGCTATAACTCGACTTGCTCAGATAACAAAGCCTTAGATAGAGGGGCAGGGTACACCATACAAAACAAGCTTACTTCTTTGAGAATGTTTGAGATCACATCAATCAATTATTTATTTACGAAATTAGATAACGCACTGAGATCGATACAGGTTATTACCAACGATCTTCTAATTGGTCGAACAGAATCTATGCAATTACGATACAGTCGAATCTAAGACGTGTGTCAGAGGTGACTCGATATAAAACAATTCAATTAGACTCCAGACTCGGTATCACAGAGCGATACATCGTACCCGAATGCAAAATATAATTCGTGACACACACTCAGAACAACGTATGAAGCTCAAGATTTTACTTAGAAAAATTGGTAACAAACTACGAAAGATTAGCCACGCTTGGCCATACGATTCACAATAATTCGAGATCTACTGTTAGATAGAGACCACGCGGTCATTCGAAAGACGCGAATCACAGGTTCAACGATAACAGACTAAACTATAACACTATTTGATCTTTAACTAAATTCTGACGATATTGTAACGATAGTCGTGATATTAAATTATCCAAAAACGATATTAAACATTACTAGACCATACTAGATTTTACATACGGTGATAAATTATACGAAAGTGACCATATTTAACTCAATTAACAGATTATTAACAAACTTAACGATAAAAACTAAACTGTAACGCGAGGCCTAAGCCTTCGCGGCTATCTTCGCTCAGGGTACTCCAGGAAAGGTAATTTTCTACAGTATTTCATGCATAAGATAAATATAACATACTAAATCAGCAACAAAGCCATAAGCAATAAATTATAGCCAAAAAGCACTCAAGATCTACGTAACTCAGCCAGACTCGAGGTTGTTCCATGAATTAATAGACCAAAGACCAAAGATGAGCTTCTTAGCTCAATAGACAAAAACGAGCCTCGTGACTCAATAACCAGAATAATTAACAGACTTTTATCCGAACTACCTCGTGCCTTCACAGAAAGAATTAAGACCTTACCTTAAGATGCTTCAGAATTAAACACAACACTATTTAAATAAAACTCGATATACGATAGTTGGTGACGATAGGTGATACGATAGGTGAACGATAGATGAACGATAGATGAACGATAGATGTGGCGTAGACTGGAGCGAAGAGTAGGCCGAATAGCGCGTGTATCGACCTTATATAGTCGGTATTTTCTTCCCTCAATCCATCCTTCAGATTTAGCGTAATCACGTGACGTACGGTCCGCTAATTGGTCCGCGTAACGATAGTTTTGCCGAACGTAAAATAGGAGAAATCTATCTCACCCCTGCCGCTGCTAATACCGCTCCTATTCCCGCCTTCCTTTTGAATCCCCAGATGATGAAGCTACTATGGAGCCTCATTCGTCCGTGTTGTGTAAATGCGGCTTGAGTAGCCTGAAGTCGACGCGACCCTTGCGGACGCGACTTGCTTTTCTCCTTCAGGCTTGTGTGTGTGACTATGTGTGTCGGTGTGAGTAGGTCGTCTATGGCCATTATAGCAGGGAAAATATTATATAGAATCTTTATCCGTTATCATCAATAAATTATACGATGCATCCAACCTGCTAATTCTATACATTATTCATGTGAATACTTCCTTTACCTACAAACATAACAAATGGCGACGAGAATGGTGGAATCCAGTTAAAAATACAAGTTCAAAAGAGAAGGCCGGGCGACATAACCAAAAAAATGAGTTCGTTTTCGAACAGCACGCGGATAAATGAAATTCTACATCACCTTACAGCTAAGTACAATACACGGTGAAAATGTCTTCAACTATACAATCACAACTACAGATCGAGAAATTCAACCCCAGTACAATGAAATGGAAACGATGGATACAGCAGCTGGAAGGTGCTTCCAACATTTTCGACATTGCAGATGAAGCACGTGTGGGACACCTGTTACACTACATTGGCATTCCGTGTTTCGAAGTCCTTTGTGATTACCTCAACGATGAGGACCCATACAATAAAACATACGTTATACTTACAAGTAAGTTACAAGAATTATACCAACCTGAAGTTATAGAAGTAGCCGAAAATTACAAATTCAATCAAAGAAGACAACAACAAGATGAAAACGTGCAATCTTTTGCAACAGCATTAAAGAAAATGGGACAAACCTGTAATTTTGGTTCCCATTTGCAAAAAGCCTTACGTAACCAATTTGTTTTTGGGTTATAGAGCAATAGAATACTGTGACGGACGGTGTGGGTAGAGTGGTTAATGATCCGAACGGTTTTATTGACAAGCGAGGACCTGTCGACTATTAGGATACCCGTCACATGCGCGAAAATAATAAAATTAAAAGAAAAGATCTATCTTGTGATAGACCGGTAAATAGGATCGTTGCCGCCTAGTCCTATACAGGGCTCAATTGAAATGTTTAAACTATGGTTGAGGCTAATGAATATTAAGATGATTAAGATAATAAAATAAAAGGTGATTCAATGATTATGAGAATTAACTGGTAAAATCAAATATATATTCTTGAACGATTATGGATATGAAATATATAATTCAAGCGACTAACAAATGATTGCCGGTTGAACAAATGAATAACATAAAATATTAATTCACAAAATAATGAAATAACGAGATAATATAATGATCTCCGACGTGGGGATCGTGAAGGCTTGTTACTATGTTAAAGAATTATTATTGGTGAAAATGAAATAATAATGAAATTGGAAAAAGCCTGTTCGCGATTCTCACGCTGAGACAATGAAAATGTTATAATGAATTAATTATGAAAAATGGAACTCTTTATGAAAATGCTTCTCTATCTCTCTCTCTTTAGTGATAATACTGAATCGTATTCAATAATAAAAAGAAATCATGTATGGCTTTTATAACATAAAATACATATAGTTATTGAATCAAGATCAGTAATTATGTGTTTTAGTAATTTATATTGACACAAAGGAGCCTCGTACTGGGGTTAGGGTGAATCCCGAAATTCTATGAATTACCCCGGTCGGCTCGTCAGGTTAAGAATTGTCCCGATCTAGATTCATTCACTATAATAGTAAATAATAAAATTCCCCAATATAGGAATTTATATTTATAATGTATATGCAACTAATTATGTAAATCTTTAATTATAGCGATAATATGGTAATATAAATCGAGGTTAATAGTGGGATCTTAATAACTCTTTTATAATAATAAAAAGGGGTAACCCAACAGGATTAGGGTGGAACCCGAAATTCTATGAATTATCCTGTTTGGTCTTGAGAATCTATGTTCATACCAATCTCGATTTATATTATGTGACGTGGATTTTTCTTGACCCTCGGATCTGGACCGGATAGCCAGCCTCCGAGGTCAATCCAGTCGACAATTAGCCAAAAACTAAGATCTTAACAAAGTTGGGCGCCAGGCGGATAACCGCCACTTTCAAAAATCTAAACAAAAGCTAAACAAACTGTACTGAAGCGTCGGCTAGCAACAGTACCGCGGAGAGGGGTCGGGATTGAATGAAGGATTAGCTAGGCGTTGATTAACGACTCGTGGTTTAAAATTTAACAAAGAAAAATTGAATTTATTGAAGAAAAATTGAATGAAAAATAGAATTAACAAATCGTGTACCCGGGGGTACTACCCCGCGGGTATAAAACGGCTACAGGTCGTGTATAGGCGACCTGGCCACGCTTGACGAGTTTCACAATAATAAATAAACTAATAGCTTCCACGTAGGAGAGCAATAACACAACAAAATAATGCAAAAATAAATAACTCGACAAATACGTCCCTCGCAGAACAAAACTTACAGATAAAAGACTGAAATATGTCCGCAAGGCTTAACAAAACTAATTCACAAAATTATTACTTAAACTTAACTTAAACTAACTCTGCCTTCGTAGGCGAAACAAAAAGGCTAAATGGAATTCAAAATATAATACAGTTCTGAGTCTCTCCGTATGAGAGAGAGAGAGAGCGCGACCGTGACGTAAGCAGACTATCTCGCTCGCACTCAGGTGCGAAACCTACGGCTCTACAGAAATACTATAACGCGACACAAAACTCGAAAATCTTACTCAAAAAACTAAAGCTCAAAACTCTATTATGATGTGAGACACTGGTGGCGGCCTACCGACTCGGAGGTCGTCTTAATTTGATTCTCAAAAATACCAAAGAGCCTCGTGGCTCGGAACAAGGCAAGATGGCTGATGGCCGTTTGCCGAATTCAAATTAGTATAGGTCAAATTGGCTAACGCTTACCGTTGTCCAGCCGCTCTTTTAGGGAGATTTCCTCATGGGAAAAACCTCCTGACACACCAGCACACGCTACTCGAAATCAAAACTCGAAAATTCCACGGGGGAAATACGCTATAAGCTTTAATATTAGAGCGAGCACTGAGCTCGGCGCTCTACCTGCGAGGCAGGCCTACGACAGAGTGATCTTTGACCGCTAGGCGCTGATAAATCGCACCCTGGTTAAGCGGTCGAGTATTGATTTTTCAAATCGATCCAAAGATCCCTGAATATGGCGACCTATCGTCGCTTCGCGCGAAATTCGAAGTTCACCACGGTGTCATTAGCTCGTTGATTCGGAGGACCACGGGTTGCAGGTTCTTCTTGGTGGCGGGAATCTCTTCCACCACCGATATCCCACGCTGTAGAGTGCCTTCGGCACTCTCCCGTGTCCTCTGTCTCTTTGGTGGAGGTAGCCTGGCCAGTACTATCCTCCATAGCTCATGTGGTTTTCATCGAAAAGGATCCAAACACCCGGTATTCGGTGGTGTGCGTCCGTCGAGTGGCGTATCAGTCTTAGTTTTGGCCGTCGTATGAGCCTCGTCTCCCACATAATAGAGAAAATGCGTAAAATAATACAAAAGAATTAGAAATAAATCCGACAGTCTTGAGTCGGTCACGGTCGCCTCTCGGAGAGTTTCTAGCCTCGGGGCTAACCTAACGCATTCGTGCTTCTTTCATTCGTCGCACCCTACGTAACTATGGTCGTCTAAGGGTTCGGGAGTCGCTTGTAACACGCGTTGCAAAATGCAATGTTACAACTCCCCCCCCCTTAGACGGACCACTGGGGCGGAAGCACTAGCGAACTTGACCCATGGACCGAACTCCGAGTGGCGGCCGCAGCCGTGTATTTCTAAGTCTACTGACTATAGACCTCTTTTGGTCGCTGACTGCACCGCGAACAAAAAATTAATAAACAGAACAGATCATGTACAACAGAAAGTATCAAAAAAAAACAGAAAAAAACAAAACAAAATTATTGCAGAATTGAGGCTCGGGTTTTCGCTGACTTATATCACACGACAGATGTTATTTTGATCGTCACCCCGTTCCTACCGTCCATCCTTACGTAAAAGCCGCGTTAGTGGCTCCGAAGAGCCCGCGAACGCTGAGACAAACCGGCGGTTCTACGAGGCCATCCCTACAAATCGTCGCGATTGTTTACAGTTCCGGGGTGCCGGATAACTAACAATCGGTTCAATCTTGTGGGGGTCGATCGGCAGTCTTACTTTGATAACCCTAACCCCAGACATCCTACTTCAACTCTACGAAACTGGTATCTTTTTGACCGAGCCCTCGGGGCTGCCATACGGCAAAGTCAGCACGAAAAACTCTGCTTGACTTATGGCCCACGGAGTGCTACTGTACGGAGTATTGCTCGTCGCCATGACTTCACGTGTACTACCGAACGCGGTCAGTTTCACAAAAGTTACTAAAATGCGAACGCGCCTGATAAAGCTCTGCTTTCCAAAATCCCGCTGGTCGCAGATTTAAACTCAACACGCTAAAAGTCGCGCGTTCGTCTGTTCAAACAAAAACAAACTTAGAATGCCAACGGAAGCTCGAAATTAATATACAATACTCGAAACGCAAAGACCCAAAACGAAAAGACCCGAAACGCAAAAACTCGAAACGCGAAGACCCGAAATGCAAAAACTCGAAACGCGAAGACCCGGAACGCGAAAACTCGAAATCGACACGTTAAACTTGAAGTCGGACTTCAAGCGTTTAAAACTCACTCAACGTGACTTTAAACTCAAACGCGAAACTCAAGACTCAAGCTTGCTTCGCAAGTGGACTCGAATTGGATTTCGAATATAAATTCGAACTCAAAACTGAAAACGCAAACTGAATTACGAATTCAACTTCAAAATTTCGAACTCCAAACTTGACTTCGACCGCGAGCTGAAACTCCAACGCGAAACTCAAATTGGAAAATTCAATTTTCAAACTTGACTTCGAACATAAGCTCGAATTCAAGACTAGAAACTGAAACTGGACCCGAACGCGAAATGAAACTAAAAAAATTGGACCCGAACGCGAACGCGAAATTGAGCGTAGATTGGCACTCTACATTCGAAACCTACGGGGTTTGCTACGCATCACGATTGCACTGCATTAGTTCAGATTGCTTTCTTCGTGACTCTAATGCTCGTGATGTACTCAGAACCCACACCTGAGCACCACTGTCGAGTGCGAACAGCCGAGCCCAAAACAGTAAATTAATTCAACCGACCCGAATTTCTTTATGATGCGCAAACTTTCTTCACCCCGAGGTGCAGACAAAAATACTAAAAGTTCGTCGGAAAAGAACTAGATTTCTCCTCCACTTGGGTATCTGATCCCGAAAACTAAATTATTTGCCGGTTCACAGCTGATGCATTTGACCTCGACTTTTCTGGCTAACTATTCGTTGATCACCTGCAGGAAATATTATCAGTCCCCGCAATGCAGGCACGAGAAAATAATTGATAATAATTCACGAAGAAAAACTTTTCAACTGTGAGGTGTTACATACAATTTTTAAATATTTCCAATGTTATTGCCAGGGCCGTTGCCAGTGTCTCAGAGTAATAGATGTAAGTTACCGTGAGGCCTACGTGGCCGACAGCAATTTAAAGTCTCGTACTCCAGGGAGGAGAACGCGGCTAAGAATTGGCTACACACAAAAATATGACTCAAAAAAAAAACTACGCGGGGATTCACAACAAAAAAAAATCCTCGGTTTCCCGTACCACAAACGCGGAACTAGAACATTGTACCCGAATCTGAATCACCGAAAGAAAAACAAAAACGCGAAAAATAAAACTGCAAACCCGAAAAATCTAAATCTCAAAAAGTAAACAAAAGTCAAGCGGCAAGACGCTCGCTCGCCACGAGTGTGCGCGGTGCTAATCCTTCTCCGGTAGAGTGAGAAAACAAACACTCGACCCGAAATCCCTTGACAACAGTGAAGCCGTTATCAAAGACACACTAATAATTATTTAACAGAAATACAATTTAATTTTCTCAGGGCCCCACGTTGGGCGCCAATTTGTGACGTGGATTTTTCTTGACCCTCGGATCTGGACCGGATAGCCAGCCTCCGAGGTCAATCCAGTCGACAATTAGCCAAAAACTAAGATCTTAACAAAGTTGGGCGCCAGGCGGATAACCGCCACTTTCAAAAATCTAAACAAAAGCTAAACAAACTGTACTGAAGCGTCGGCTAGCAACAGTACCGCGGAGAGGGGTCGGGATTGAATGAAGGATTAGCTAGGCGTTGATTAACGACTCGTGGTTTAAAATTTAACAAAGAAAAATTGAATTTATTGAAGAAAAATTGAATGAAAAATAGAATTAACAAATCGTGTACCCGGGGGTACTACCCCGCGGGTATAAAACGGCTACAGGTCGTGTATAGGCGACCTGGCCACGCTTGACGAGTTTCACAATAATAAATAAACTAATAGCTTCCACGTAGGAGAGCAATAACACAACAAAATAATGCAAAAATAAATAACTCGACAAATACGTCCCTCGCAGAACAAAACTTACAGATAAAAGACTGAAATATGTCCGCAAGGCTTAACAAAACTAATTCACAAAATTATTACTTAAACTTAACTTAAACTAACTCTGCCTTCGTAGGCGAAACAAAAAGGCTAAATGGAATTCAAAATATAATACAGTTCTGAGTCTCTCCGTATGAGAGAGAGAGAGAGCGCGACCGTGACGTAAGCAGACTATCTCGCTCGCACTCAGGTGCGAAACCTACGGCTCTACAGAAATACTATAACGCGACACAAAACTCGAAAATCTTACTCAAAAAACTAAAGCTCAAAACTCTATTATGATGTGAGACACTGGTGGCGGCCTACCGACTCGGAGGTCGTCTTAATTTGATTCTCAAAAATACCAAAGAGCCTCGTGGCTCGGAACAAGGCAAGATGGCTGATGGCCGTTTGCCGAATTCAAATTAGTATAGGTCAAATTGGCTAACGCTTACCGTTGTCCAGCCGCTCTTTTAGGGAGATTTCCTCATGGGAAAAACCTCCTGACACACCAGCACACGCTACTCGAAATCAAAACTCGAAAATTCCACGGGGGAAATACGCTATAAGCTTTAATATTAGAGCGAGCACTGAGCTCGGCGCTCTACCTGCGAGGCAGGCCTACGACAGAGTGATCTTTGACCGCTAGGCGCTGATAAATCGCACCCTGGTTAAGCGGTCGAGTATTGATTTTTCAAATCGATCCAAAGATCCCTGAATATGGCGACCTATCGTCGCTTCGCGCGAAATTCGAAGTTCACCACGGTGTCATTAGCTCGTTGATTCGGAGGACCACGGGTTGCAGGTTCTTCTTGGTGGCGGGAATCTCTTCCACCACCGATATCCCACGCTGTAGAGTGCCTTCGGCACTCTCCCGTGTCCTCTGTCTCTTTGGTGGAGGTAGCCTGGCCAGTACTATCCTCCATAGCTCATGTGGTTTTCATCGAAAAGGATCCAAACACCCGGTATTCGGTGGTGTGCGTCCGTCGAGTGGCGTATCAGTCTTAGTTTTGGCCGTCGTATGAGCCTCGTCTCCCACATAATAGAGAAAATGCGTAAAATAATACAAAAGAATTAGAAATAAATCCGACAGTCTTGAGTCGGTCACGGTCGCCTCTCGGAGAGTTTCTAGCCTCGGGGCTAACCTAACGCATTCGTGCTTCTTTCATTCGTCGCACCCTACGTAACTATGGTCGTCTAAGGGTTCGGGAGTCGCTTGTAACACGCGTTGCAAAATGCAATGTTACAATTAAAATAGCAAAATAATGCAGTTTGTATGAGTAGCAGTTCAAGCTCGCCGGGTGGTCTCGTTACTAGGAAGGGATTACCCCGAAATACTCTTGGTATTGACTAGTTACGATATTCCCGTGGTTTTATTACTCATATGATTAAATTATATTATAACATGCAAATGATTAAATTTAAAGAATTCTGGAAAACAGTCTAACAATTTTGAATATAAGAATATGATTATAAATGAGCGAATTTGTGTGAGCGATCGTGATTACTTATCTTTGGCTGAGATGGCGTAGCATGGGGCTACTTTCGATATTTAGGTATAAGCCTCCCTCACCTTGAGAACCTCGAAGCCTTTTATTAGCGTAGAACTTAGATTTTTGGTTAAATGTCTTAGATGCTTATAACTGTTTTAAATGTCCTGAACTGAAGCTAATGTTGTTTGCTCAAATGTCCATTCTTCGTAATCGGATCGATGCACAGATTTGATTGATTCTAAATTTGCCATTATAAAATTAATAAGAGTTGATGGAAGATAATCATATCATATATAATATTAAAGTTCGAAATCGGATGTCCGGATGTCACACTTTTTTTTCAGAGCACTATAGCTTGACTGTACATGTCTGCGTGCTTCTCACTGTCATGCTATCTGACCTCGGACTTCGCTGTTACATATGATGCGATATTATTATCAAGAACGTTCCAGGATTGATGCATGAGTTTTTCTAGATTATAAAAAAAGTATAGTAGGGACAGTAATAATAACACCTGTTCTCGCGATATTTTAATTATTTATTATTTTTTCATGAGGGTTTTCAAAAATATCGCAAAAGTCTTGGCCACGGCCTCCTTCCGCGACCGCTCCTCCTGCCGCTGCTGGAGCCTTTGCCGCCACTCTTTGGCACTGCTGCCGGCCCTCCTCCCTCTGTACGCTGTTAAAAAATCAAATATTCGAATAAATATTCTACAAAACAACATAGCCAGAATTATTGAGAATCGACCTTGCGATTACATATAGGTGCGAATTCACACCAAGGGTTTCTCATTTCGCCTGTATCTTTTCGATATCGGGAAGTACGGTGTTTTCCCCACCACGAAAAAAAAAGTCGAACAGTTTTTCCAGCAGATGGCCCCGGACCAACATTCAATTATATTTTGGCCATCGGAGGAGACGGACGTAAATTCATTTTCGGTGCGAATTTTTACCCGCGTGCAACTCCCGACTGATAAACGAGTTTTTTGCGATTGAGGAATCAAATATACTCTGATAACAGGGCAGTGGTCAAGCCCCCTAAAAAATATGATTGTAGAACTGATGAAGATTGAAAAATATGACATAAAAATGACCGAAATATCCTCATTGTATAACAGACAATTGATCCATGTATGACGAAGAAGAGCGAACAATGAATGAAACAAAAACTGAGTCTAAACTATAATGAGACAGGTAACGAAAACGGGAAATTGAAGTAAGGATTGGTAGTTAACGCATCGTTTGCTCTATTGCGACGTTCCGCAAGACTTAAGATCTTAAAGTTAGAACTGAGATATGAGGTTCAGTTCTCAATGAATCAATCTTTTTCTGGAATGTCGAATAAATAAACCTGTATACCCTCAAATTATGAATATTCCCGTTGGATGTCGGGTTCGAATTTTTGATTTCCTTCAATGGAAAAAATGGTATTTATTTGGAAAAAAATAGTGCCTTCACCATTACAGTTTTTACAATGTTTGTAATTTGTATTTAGATTTTTTTCTAGATCATCATCGCCATTTCATTGGGCATATTATGAGCTTCGAATAATACAGGTAATGAATGAAAATGGTTGGTTGGAGTCAGAGATGTGAAGCGTTGCAGTCAGCTGGTGCGAATTCGCACCGGCGTGTGAAACTCAGGCTTTCGAATAGGTGTGGGATCAAAGGGTTATGAATAGAAAAAAATTTCAATTGTCGCTACTTATTATCGATGAGTAAGTACGAAGAAAAATTCGTGAAAAAACTAAATTTTGATTTTTTGCCGTCACTGGATAGAAAAAAACACAGTCGTGCTAAGGAATCTGAGGAACAACGGTCTAGCAGACTTGGAGCCGCTGCAAAATACAAAAAGAAACAAAGAGAATCTATTCGTATGGTCAATTCAAATAAAAGAAAAAATATTTGCAAAGAATTTTCAGTGTCATCTAGGACGAAAAAAATGAAAACTGATAATCATACGATTTCCAGAGGAAGCGCGCTGATAGCGAACTCAGATTACAAAGAAGATGAGGTAAAACTTAATTATTTGGGAGAAATGAATAATATATGTGAATTCTGTAATGCTAAACATTTCGTTTTTGAATTACCAACCGATAAAAAGTAAAGCATTTGTTGTCACAAAGGTAAAGTACGTATTTTTGAAGATAGTACTTATCCTGAAGCGATCGAACAGTTAATCAACGGTACCGATAAAAGTAGTAAAAATTTCATGCGCAACGTAAGGAGTTATAATAATTCTTTGGCATTCGCAAGTTTTGGTGAGAAATTGGATTCAATGAATGGAAGTCGGGGTCCTTTTGTATCCGCATCTGTGGACAAACGTATCATAATACATACGCGCTTCACCCAGATGTCCATGAAACACGTAAATATGGACAATTGTATATCATCGATACCGAAATCGCCACTAGAATACGTATGCAGCATCCCGGCAATAATGATTGTTTACCAGAACTACTGAGCGAATTGGATGATATTATACGGAGAACGAATCCATACGCGAAGGCTTTCAAAAGGATGCACGAGATGGAAGAAGAAGAACGAAAACTGGCGAATACAGCCGGCCATCCCGCCCGCGAAGTAAGAATGTGGTTGAAGTGGCATGATGATGTTGACCAGAATCGTTTCAACCTACCAAAATGCAACGAAGTAGCGGTTGTATTTGTCGCGGACGACGGAGATCCTCCAGTACATAGAGACTTATGCGTGTATTCTAGGAGCAAAGGTGCTATAAGTATACCAAGTCTAAGTAAACACGTCGACCCTATGACTTATCCTCTGATGTTTCCCTCCGGTGAAACCGGCTGGACGCCCGGGATGGAGCAAATGGCAGGAAAGCGCATGATAACCGCGTTGCAATATTATAGTTATAAATTGAGCGATAGAGGGAAATTCAATCCGCGTCTGAACATGGGGAAATTGACTCAACAATACATTGTTGATATGTGGACGAAAGTTGAAAGCCATCGACTGCATTTCATAAGAAATCAACAAAGCAAATTACGAGCGGAAATGTATCAAGGAGTGATCGATTATCTACATAACAAAGCTGGAGAGGATAATGCGAGAATCGGGAAAATGGTTATATTACCATCGTCGTTCAGCGGAAGTCCGCGAGCCTTGCAGCAAAGTTTCATTGATGCAATGAGCATATTGCAAAAATATGGAAAACCCGATTTATTCATAACCATAACCTGCAATCCTAAATGGCAGGAAATTGTGGAAAATTTGAAGCCCGGTCAAACTGCAATGGACCGACCAGACCTCGTATCAAGGGTTTTTCATCATAAAGTTAAGGAGTTAAAGGTGGAATTGATCAATAACTCGATATTTGGAAAGTGTGCTGCTTATGTTTATGTTGTCGAATTTCAAAAAAGAGGGTTACCGCATGTGCATATGCTGTTTTGGCTGGAAGAAGACAACAAAATCTGGGATGCAGATGACGTAGACAAAGTAGTCTCTGCAGAGATACCAGATAAAACGAAGTATCCGGTGTTCATGACATAGTCAAGCAATGCATGATTCACGGTCCTTGTGGTCAACAAAATATAAATTCGCCTTGCATGGATAGCAAAACTAATCTATGCACCAAACGATTTCCGAGGGATTATGTTTCGGAAACAAATTATCATTCAGCGGGTTATCCGTTATATCGTCGAAGAGACGATGGTAACGTGATTGTTTTCAAGTCTAAGAGAGATGGGACGTGTAAAATTGCTGACAATAGATACATTGTACCCTATAATGCGTATTTGTTGTTGAAATTCAACTGTCACATCAATGTGGAAGTATGTTCGACGGTGCTATGTATCAAGTATTTATTCAAGTACTGCTATAAAGGACATGATTGCGCAATCGTCGAAATAACAAATGTACAGGAGGAAAATTGCATCAAATACAACGAAGTTGATTTGATGAATATATATCCACGCGATACGTCTGCCCACCCGAGGCAATGCATCGTTTATTCGAATATCCAATGAATGAACAGTCACACGCTATATACAGATTAGCAGTTCATGTGGAAAACGAACAATTAGTGCACTTTGAAGAGGGTCGTGAAAAAGCAGCCATAGATAAAAATAAGGAATCAACATTGCTCGCGTGGTTCAATTTGAATAGGAATGATATTGAAGCACGTAAGTATTTGTACTGTGAAATTCCGAATCATTATGTATTTAATAAGCAAGATACACAGTGGACGGAACGAAAAAAATTTGTCAAACCTGTTTTGAGTAGAATGTATTTCGTGAGTCCGAAGGAAACTGAGCGCTGTTATTTAAGATTGTTGCTATTGCATGTCCGAGGAGCACAATCATTCCAAGATGTGCGAACTTATGATGGTATAGTATACCCATCCTTTTTTGAAGCAGCCGTACAGCGGAAGTTAGTCGCTGATGACGCAGAATGGGATAAATGTCTTGCAGAAGGATCAGGCCTTAAATTCCCCAGAGAGATGTGTCGGTTGTTTGCATACATATGTGTGTTCGGCATGCCGATTAATGCCCTGAATGCAGAATATACCGAAGAAAGTGAACAAAAGGCTTTGCAAGTAATAAATGGCATACTTATATTTCATGGATTCAGTTTGCAGAACTTCAATTTACCGGATATCAAAGATATTGGTACATTTCTGGGTGATACGAAGAATGATGACGTGCAGCATGAAAATATGATTACGTTAAAACCGGCGGTGATAACATCAGTAAATAGTTTAACGGAACACCAACGAAATATATTTCATGCGGTCATGGCTGCGGTTCGTGGTGAATCTGCCGAGAAATGTATTCATTTAGATGGTCCCGGTGGCAGTGGAAAAAGTTATTTACACAACACTGTCATAACTACATTGAAGAGTTTAGATATGACGGTGCTGCCTGTAGCGTGGACAGGAATTGCAGCGAATTTAGCGAAAGGAGGTAGAACTGCACATTCCACATTTAAATTACCGTTCCTTCTGAATGAAAGATCAACTTGTAATATTAGTCCAAATTCTAAACATGGATCACATATTCGTGACGCGAAAGTCATAATTTGGGATGAAATAACAATGGCATCTAAATATGCACTAGAGGCTGTTGATCGTATGTTAAGAGACTTGTGTCATTGTAACGAGCCATTTGGTGGTAAAATTGTCATAGTTTCCGGTGATTTTCGGCAAACTTCACCAGTTGTACGACATGGCAGTAGAACACAAATTTGAGAAGCGTGTGTCAAAAGAAGCAGCCTATGGAGTCAATTCACATATATATGTCATTGAAGGGTAATATTCGTGTTTGTGATGGACAAACGGATTTCAAGCAATGGCTTCTGAAGGTTGGCGACGGGGAATTCTCTGATTCCTTTGAACGTCATAACGAAGTTGTAACCATTCCTTCCGATATTCTCTCGAATGGAAATATTGTACAAGAGATATTTGGAGCAAGTGTCGATCCTCAAGATCCGTCGATTTATGGCAAAGTTATATTAGCTCCGACAAACGTCGAGGTTATCGCCATTAATGACGAAATGCTGTCGAAAATTAAAGGTGTCGGTGTAGATTATCTAAGTGTAGATTCAGGTGAGGATGAAGATAATATAGACATCAAAAATATACTTCCAATGGAATTCATGAATTCATTGACGCCGAACGGTCCTCCACCGCATAAATTAACGTTAAAAGTAGGAAGCATTGTCATCCTGTTACGTAATCTAAATTTATCACAAGGACTATGCAATGGTACCAGACTGGTTGTTAAAAAGTTGAACCAGTATCTGATTTGCACTGAAATCATCGGTGGAAATTGCGCTGGAGAAACAGTATTGTTACCCCGGATAGACTTATCACCGTCCGAAGAGGAGATACCATTCAAGATGGTTAGAAGACAATTTCCAGTCAGATTAGGTTGCGGGATGACAATTAACAAGTCGCAAGGTCAATCTTTCGATAGCGTCAGTGTGTATTTACCAAATCCAGTGTTTAGTCATGGTCAACTGTATGTTGCTTTGTCTAGAGTTAAGTCCAAAATCAATTTGAAAGTTTTGTTAACTGACAAATCTGTCTTCACTAACAGTAAAAGTTTGGACCATAAATTGTATACCAGAAATATTGTCTACAAGGAAATACTAGGTTCTGCGTGAATTAATCGATCCATAGCTACTATTTTATATCCATGTCGGCGCTAGGAAAAATATACTCTGTTGAAAATGCAGAGTTCACAATACATGTACAATGTACGCTTGGCGTGTTTGATCTTGACCGGTATGAAGTTGCACCGCAATCTTCTGTCTCCTTCTATCCTGCGTGGTTACATAGGGAAGAAAAGAGACAGAAGACTGTTGGGCTAACTTCATACCGGTCAACATCAAACACGTTTAGTGTACATGAACTGTTACATTCACATTGGCACTTCCAATTCTACCGGATACTGTGAAACTGTGATAATCAACCGCTATCTTAATAATATTCTTTCGGAAATGCAATATTCAATGTTACTCACTTTTCCGAAAATTCAGTTGCTTACATGTCAGTCTAACGGTGAGAACGATTAGCTGCTTATGCTTCATGTAGGTAAAGGCGCTAAAAATATGAGCTGCCAATGACTTGTTCAGCTGGGCGCTACAAAAATTATTAGCTGCTTGACACTTTGTGTCGCTAAGCGCTACAAAAGTTATTAGCTGCTGAAGGCTCTTGTGGTCCAGCGCTCAGAATAAGCTGCTGAAGTCTTCTATGGCTAAGCGCTACAAAATTAGCCGCTGAAGTATCATGTGGCTAAGCGCTACGAAATTTGTTGCTGATGAGCATTCATTTCATCGTAATAAAAAAAATTATCTCCATGAAATGACTGATTCCGTCAGTGTATCTATTTTATTAGTAAGACGAATTTCATTTCAATTATAATTATTTCGAATAAATCGTGCGAGCATGGCACATTACCGATTTCATCAAGTATGAAGAAGTAATATCGGCTAAGAGTGTGATGACATTTCTTCTTAGTGTGCTATCCGTTTTGAATTGAACAACGCAAAATCCACTCATAACCGAGCGAGCATAGCGAGTGAGGAACAACGGAAGAACCACTGATAACCGAGCGAGCGTAGCGAGTGAGGGACAGCGCAAAACCAAACGAGTGAGCGAGCGAAGCGAGCGAACGAGCAAAATTATCAGCTAGTAATAATAAAATTGAATTGAAAAAGTAATGAATTGACAGTAAAGTTATCTTAATATTACAAATACTCAAAGTGAGTATAAGGCGGAAAGTGAAGTTATTGTTAATAATGGAAATATTAAAAGTTCAAAAGCGATTATTACAATAATCGACTTGTGTCTCTACACTGAATTTAATGTTGAATAATCAGACCACCACGCTGTGGATTATGTCACGATTATTACTTTAGGTTTAACGGGTGTAGAGTCCTTTGTATTACCACTTGACTTTAGATTTGATTTAAAGAAAGATTGAATACAACTCGTGGCTCGAAGTTACACACGGGTCGATACGTCCACGCACCTCGCGATTTACCAGAAGAAAGACCGTTTATAATTATATGGATTAAATAGTTTGAAATAATAAAGTTAAACGTTAGCTAAAACGAATGCATAAATCTTGAAGAGATTTACGGCTTGAACTTTGTTGACGAGTACTGAGTCCTTTACACTACCACTTTAATTATAGAAAGAAAAGATTGAGTGTAACTCTTGGCTCTAATTAGCACACGGGTCAATACGTCCACGCACCTCGCGATTTACCAGAAGAAAGACGCTAGTTTAAGTTCAAAGGCGACGAGGTCCCCGCGGTTGCAACAATGTATGTATTACTGCGCGCGTGGCTTAGCCAATTAGGGCCTTGCTTAGTGGCTAATTGTCGCCTGATTGGTTTGAGGGACTACTTGCAGTTAGCGTAGGCGTTGGTCCCTTGTGACGTCACGGGGTCCCATGCTATTCCATGCCTCACCTACAGTCTACTCACACTAGCTTACTTGGAATATCTTCAAACTGAATTAATGATTTGATCTTACACTCAAATTATTAACAATTCGATTGTTCTTTAAATTTCAAAAAGGCCTGATTTAGTATCTTATTATTCTACTTATCATTTAGCTTAATTTTCCTATTTCTTTCGGAAAATGAGAGAGAGAGAGACCCTACATCTACGTGCTAGTTTTTGGTAGTGTGAGATTGAGGGGTCAGCAAGACTGGGGTTCCAGTGTTGCTTCGCCGTTATCTACACCTACGTGACTTATGAGCCGTTTCAAGAAGGGAATAAACATCCGATAGAAATAATATTATATTTCGATGTGGTTATTTTTATGTTCTAAGTCACGTTCGAAAAATGAAACAACAAACTGTTGAGCGTTCAAAGAATTTATAAAATCAAAGAAAGAAAAAGGAATTTAGGATTCCGGGATATATATATATATATATATATATATATGTATAAAAGAAGGAAGTCAGCAGGATTAGGGTAAACCCGAAGTTCTAGGAACTATCCTGTTTGACTTTCCAAAAATATATACCGAAATCTTTAAAATCTACGCACGTAACAATACGTACACGCCTGCTGGAAACCAAAGACTTAACATTCGAAAAGGCTTTACAAACTGCAATGGCAATGGAATTGTCAGAGAAGGAAACTTCGCAAATAAATAGACCGCCAAACTCGGTAAATTATCTACATACATATAAAAAAAATTTCAAAAAGGAAAACAAATTCAACAGGAAACCACAAGGGCAAAATCACAGGCAGCACGCTAGTCAGGAAAAAGTTTTCGACCAATCACACAGTAGAAAACAGTTTACAAGAAAAGCACAATGTTACAGATGCGGCAAAAATCATATGGCTTCACGTTGCGATATCAATAAACACACAAAATGCAACTTCTGCGGAGTGCCAGGGCATGTGGAGAAAGTTTGCTTCAAAAAGTCGAACAACGTCCATCAATTGGATGAATTAGAAGACGTGGAGGAGGTACTCCAGTTGGAACACGAAGACCAACGGGGGAAATTCGTCTTGATGCTAGAAGTGAACGGAAAAATGGTGAATTTCGAAATCGACAGTGGTGCTGCGGTTACGGTGATGTGGAAAGAGCAAGCAAAAAGGTTATTCAAAGGTGAAAAAGTCTATAAGTCTGACTTAAAATTGTTCACCTTTTGTAAAAAAAAGATAACAGTGGACGGTTACGTACCAGTCAAGGTGGTTTTTGCAAACCATACCTACAATTTCAACCTGTACCTAACTACAATAGAAAGAACGCCATTAGCAGGGCGTGAGTGGATACGTAAAATTATTGAGACAACTGGAGCAGACAGTTTATTCTTACTAAGAGCACAAATTAATACAATAGATGTTAAGGTAGATAGAGAATCCGAATTAGACCGAATTTTAAAAACATATAAGGAGGTCACTGAACAAAGCACAGGAAAAATTAGAAACATAAAAGCTAGTCTTACTTTAAAAGAAAATGTTAAGCCTGTCTTCCTTAAAGCTCGTACGGTACCATTTAAGCTATTAGAATTAGTAGAAAAAGAGTTATTTTTGTTAGAGTCCGAGGGTATTCTTGAAAAAGTAAATACGTCAGAATACGCTACGCCAATTGTACCAGTTTAAAAAAAAAATAACAGAGTAAGAATCTGTGGAGATTTCAGTGTCACGATTAATCCCCAATTAGTTGTCGATGAGCACCCTTTGCCCACGACAGACGAGTTATTTGCATCAATGGCTGGGGGAGTGGTATTCTCTAAGCTGGACTTACTCCAGGCATATTTACAAATGGAAATGGACGAAGAAAGCTCCAAACTTCTTACTTTGAACACACATAAAGGACTCTATAGAAGCAAACGTTTAATGTACGGAGTGGCTGCAGCTCCAGCCATTTGGCAGCGTGGAATTGAAAAGATTCTGCATGGCATCCCGGGCGTCGGAGTTTTTCTAGACGATATTAAAATCATGGGCACGACAGAACGGGAGCATATAGATAGGTTAGAAGCAGTTTTCCAAAGATTCAAAGAATACAATATACGTATTAATTTAGATAAATGTGAGTTTTTCAAAGACAGAATAAATTACTGTGGTTATGTTGTTGATAAATCGGGCATTCATAAAGATAAAAATAAAACAGAGGCAATTGAGAATATGCCAAGGCCTTCCAACAAATCAGAAATCAGGGCTTTTACAGGCATGATAAATTATTATGGAAGGTTTATTCCAAACGTCAGTTCAATTTTACAACCACTGAACGATTTATTACGTAACGACAGTAAATTCATCTGGACGGATAGGTGTGAGGAAGCTTTTTTAGAAGCAAAACGTGCTTTTCAGAGCGACGTATGCCTAGTCCATTACAACCCTAAATTACCTTTAGTTTTAGCAACGGACGCCAGTCCGTACGGAGTGGGCGCAGTCTTATCGCACAGATTTCCAGACGGCATGGAAAGGCCGATACAATACATTTCGAAAAGTTTCTCTGAAGTTCAAAAGAAATACGCACAAATAGATAAGGAAGCCTATGCGATAGTCTATGCGATAAAAAGGCTCCACCAATACTTATATGGAAACAAATTTATATTGATCACAGATCATCGCCCTCTCACGCAAATCTTCTCACAAACGAGAAGCTTACCATTGTATAGCGCAATGAGAATGCAGCATTACGCCATATTTTTACAAGGTTTTAGCTATGAAGTACAATACAGGAAATCAGAATTACACGCGAATGCTGATTGTCTATCCAGATTACCGATCAAAGAACAGAGTGATACTATGGACGTAATAGATGCATTTTACATTGATACTATAGAGACTTTGCCAGTTACAGCCAAGGAAATAGAAATAGAGACAAAGAAAGAGCAAGATCTAGATAAAGTACAAAAAGCATTAGAATTAGGAAAAAAATTATCGATCAAAGATACTTGGAATATTAATCCGAACGAATTTAGTACTGAGTTAGGTATAATTGTGAGGGGACATCGTGCAGTCATCCCAAAGAATTTAAGAGAGAGAGTGCTCAAAGAATTACATATAGGACACTTCGGTATAGTAAAAATTAAAAGTCTAGCCAGAGGCCATTGTTGGTGGCCAGGGTTGGATAAAGACATAGAAAGTATGATTAAAAACTGTACAGAATGCAATACATACAAAAATAATCCTGTAAAAGTAGATAAGCACGTCTGGGAAGCAGCGACAACACCTTTCGAGAGAATACATGCTGACTTCGCTGGGCCATTTCTAAATAAAATGTTCTTCATCCTGGTAGATGCTTACACCAAGTGGCCTGAAGTACACATTGTTAATAACATTACTGCAACCACAACAATTCAGAAGTGCCGAGAAATATTCTCCTGTTTTGGCCTACCAAAAGTTTTTGTTTCTGATAATGGCAGAACTTTCATCTCAGGCGAATTCAAACATTTCCTAAAACACAACGGTATCGAACAAAAGCTGACAGCCCCATATAATCCGTCGACAAATGGACAAGCTGAGAGATATGTGCAAATAATAAAAAATTCCTTACTCAAGGCACAACACGGCAAAACTGATATAAAGACAGAATTACAGAAAATTTTGTTCCAGTACAGAAACATGGTACACGCCTCAACAGGAAGGACACCGATGGAAATGATGTTCAATAGGGAAGTTAGAACTCGATTGGACTTATTGAAACCAACTAAGACCAGAACCCAAGAACCTAAAAATGCTCTACATTCCCTGAGTGAGGGAGAGAGAGTGGGATGCAGAAACTACCATGGAAAAGAAAAATGGTTTTTTGGACGAGTAAAAGCAAGAACGGGGAAGCTACACTACCAGATTGATTTGGACGATGGAAGAATTTGGTTTCGACACGTAGACCAACTTAGAAAGATAGGAGAACGAACTCCGAAACAAAGAAGACAAATAGAACCCTCAGATTATGATTACTACATCGAACCGGAAGATCAAATCCAACTGATTAACAAAGATACTCCGGAATCACTGGTTAAAAAGAAAACCCCGTCAACTATACTCGAAGCGCAGAACAAAGCGTCAACGTCAACAGGATCCGGGATAGGAACCGGAAGAGGTAGAGGACGTGGACGCGGTCGAATAGAAGGAAACCAAACACCTGGACCACGACCACAAAGGGAAGTTAAACTACCCAGACGGCTCCATGATTATGAGTTGTTTATAGATTAAGAAATTCGTTTCTGTTTTTGTTTTTCATTTGATATAAATGTTCATATTTATTTATACGTTAGAACCCATAACGAGAATTGTAATTGCCACTCTTAGGAGGGAGAGTGTTGTGTAAATGCGGCTTGAGTAGCCTGAAGTCGACGCGACCCTTGCGGACGCGACTTGCTTTTCTCCTTCAGGCTTGTGTATGTGACTATGTGCGTCGGTGTGAGTAGGTCGTCTATGGCCATTATAGCAGGGAAAATATTATATAGAATCTTTATCCGTTATCATCAATAAATTATACGATGCATCCAACCTGCTAATTCTATACATTATTCATGTGAATACTTCCTTTACCTACAAACATAACAGTCCGGCTACCCGGTATTTCTCCTAGGTCCTGGCCTCATTCGCCGATCCACAAGGAGATTGGTGGTAGTTTCGTGTTTCGGCATACGAGAGCTTCACCCACGAAAGAATTCTCTAGGTTGGAACGCTGATCCGGGGGTCGACTGGACCAACCACGGCCGCGATAACAGTTTTGGAGACAGCGTCGATAGTATTTGCACTGACTGCTTGCTCAATAGGTGGGAGGTTGTGCGGGTGCACCTGCAATTAACCCTATACGCCACCCTCACATCAGCAGCGCACTTTCCTGTAGGCGGTAGCTACTTCGGATGACGGGAGGATTTTGTCGTGCTTCTCGCACATCCCTGTACGCCGTCGATCCGATAGTTTGGAGGTAGTAGATCCTCCACTTGAGCGGAGGCGCTGACCTTCGAGTCGACTGGACCAACCAGGTTTGCGCGCCGACAGAGTCGTCCTTGACGATAGTGGAAGCTTCTTCACGTTCGATATAGTCGTTTTTCCATCCATAGTTCCCACGACGACAGACGTCTCGTGGAGTATCGAGCTCGAGATTACATAGTTTACAAAAAATAAAATAGTGTTAGTTAATCCTAATCAATTTTCCCTAATTTTTCCTTTTCCTGGAGACCCTGTCTACGCCACGTATCGTTGTATCACCGATAGTATCGCCTTGTGACGAGGAATTGAAAATACCACGTCACAGTACTAATCGCGAACAATCGCACTTTCCTCCAAAGTAAGAAATTTAAGATTAGAAAAACTTCGTGTAATATTTGGAGATGGTTGTCAGGTCTATTGAATAATAATAAGTCAAACTAGAATGAATTTAAATGGATACATATTCTATAGCTTTATTCTGCGTTATATTCAGGCTGCCATTTACAGGAACTCAAAATCCGCGAGGTATACGTTGATTTTTCGATTTTCAAAGACATTTTGAGGAAACGTACGCAATACGTATATGATGTCGTGAATCCCCACGAATTATAGAAATTATTGTAGGCAAGAACGCCTACCTATATGTACAGGTAGGCTTCCTTGTTGTTACACGACTTGAGTAGTGGAGAGAAAAAGAGTAAAGGAGGATGTGAGGAGATCGCCATGTTAAGAAAGAGGAAAATGGCTGAGGAGGCTTAGGTAAGAAAAGGAACATCAAGGAGAGTATCAGGTAAGAATAGATGATGTAAGGTATTCAGAGGAATCAGAGAAATCAGTGAAATCAAGTAGAGCGGACAGGGATGGCTGTAAGGGGTGGTTGGAGGCCATTCACGGGGTGTTTACCCCATTCCAAATCAGATCAAACTGAAGAGATATAATCAGTTAATAAAATCATTCATATTATTTATACCAGATAAGAATACACAGATCAGAATAATCGTCAGATAAGTAAAGGTTAAGGATGACGACATGGTGGAGGAGCTGGGATGCAGCAAAGCAATCCAGAAGAGAAGAGCGGCTCAGAGACGCTGGTTAAATAACTGTTCGGACAATAATTGGAATATTCTTCGGGATAAACAGAAAATAGCGCAGGCTGTACTTAGTAAAGCAAAAAAAAAAGGGTTCATTGATTTTTGCGATAAACTGTCCTTTAGTACTCCGAAGAATGAAATTTGGAGACAAATTAAATCTTTCAAAAATAGATTCTTAGTCCCACCAGCTCAATCAGATGAAAATTATTCCATTCAAAATAACCCTAAACTCTCTGAAGCCTTAAATAAAATATCTGGCTCTTACAAATACTCAAAATCATCTGAAGAAAAAGTAATCTCTACTTCTGAATTAGCGATATCTCCTAAACTTTCAATTTCTTTTGAAGAAGTGAAAAACGCGATTGTCAAAAGCAAAGTAAAGTCATCTCCGGGATGGGATAAGATCTCTTACAAAATGATCAAACACTTTCCGGATGTATTGGTGGAATGGTTAAGGCGATTCTATGAGATGGTTCTAGAAAATAATAACATTCCGGAATCTTGGTCCAAATATGTAGTGTGCTTTATTCCCAAGCCGAATGACGCGGGGTATAGACCTATTTCTTTATCCTGTACTTTGCTGAAAATTTTGGAACGAGTAGTAAATGACAGAATTTCCTGGTTTATTAAAAATAATGGGCTTTTGCCTGAGAATGCTTACGGTTTTAGAAGAAATAGATCTTGTAACGACTGCTTAGCTGTTTTGAGAACAAATATAGATTTAGCAAGGAGCCAATCTAAACATACGGGGATTATGTTTCTGGATTTGGCAGGGGCATATGATAATGTTAACGCAGAAAAACTATTACCGCCATTTGTAGCAAGAAGAGTGAACGAAATAAAACAGAATACGAATCTACAGATACGCTATGTTTCAACGAAGCTCAATTCTGCAGACGGGGCCACAAGACCTAATCACTCACATAACGATCATGAACAATGGTTATCAGGCCCCAAATTTCTAGAAAACAATGAAAGTCAATGGCCAAGAAATATCACAAATACAACAGAAACATTTCATACAAGAATTCAGACTTTCGCGACGGGGGAGGATCTGTCGAACGTAGAATTGCAAGAAGCAAGACAAGAAGAAAGAAATCCGAAGTCAGACTCGCACACTCATCAAGAATCAAACACAGCACCTGAGGAAAAGGACGATCAATCACAAATCATAAAAAGGCTACAAGAAAAATATTTTGAGAAAGAAACGAAGGGTATGGAAACAGATAACACAAGATCACTTAGACTGTACAAAGACAAGGATGGAATACTAAGATGTGAAGGAAGGTTTCAGAATGCCAAATGGATCGACAAGGAGAAACATCCAATACTTCTTTCAAAAAACACAGAGTTTACATTCAAAGTCATAGAGTCAATGCATGTTAAAAATTATCATGTAGGAGTGTCACACACACTAGCATTAGTTCGAGAGAAGTACTGGATTCCACAAGGAAGATCACAAGTACAAATTGTGATTAAAAAATGTGGCCAATGTCGTAAATACGGAGGAGGACCATACAAACTCCCACAGGTGCCTCCTCTCCCAACAGAAAGAGTCAACTATTGTACACCATTCGCATATACAGGACTGGATTACTTAGGTCCTCTGAAGATAAAAAGTGATTCAACAGAGAAACGCTGGATTTGTTTATTCACCTGTTTAGCAGTTAGAGCGGTGCATCTGGAAGTAGTTCAAGATTTATCAGCAGAAGAGTGTCTATTGGCACTAAGAAGATTCGTGGCTACAAGAGGATTACCGAAATTCATTATCTCAGACAACGCACTACAGTTTAAATTAACATCAGACGTTCTGACAAGCAGCTATTGTATCGAGAATCAGATTAAATGGAAATTTATCCCTGAACGAGCCCCCTGGTTCGGAGGCTTTTATGAGAGATTAGTTGGCTTGGTGAAACATTGAGAACAGTGGATAAACATCTACTTAATAACAATCAATTATGCACCATCACAAAGGAAGTGGAGGCAGTGATCAACACCAGACCATTGACTACAATAGGCGAAGAAATAGAACATGTGCTGAGGCCCGCGGATTTTTTAAGTATAGGAGGACCTCTGCTAACTGAAACATCAGATAGTGAATTCTTGGAATCCGCGACAGTAACAAAAACCAATCTGATTGAGGGTTGGAAAAGAGGTCAGATGATTTTAGAAGAATTTGTAAAAATGTTTACAAACCAATATTTGATCAGTCTATTGAATAGAAAAGACGTACATAGACAACCACGAGTGATCGTATCTGCAGTTCCAAAGGTTGGAGACATCGTGCAAATAAAGGGAGAATTTAGCAGAAGTCATTGGAAGACGGGAAGGATTACTAGTATCTTAAAGGGTACAGACGGGCTAATCAGAGTGGCGAAGGTATTAACCCCTTCAGGAGAAACGCTGACTAGGTCAATAGGACATTTATATCCACTCGAGATGAACGAGAGCACCATAGAAAACTCGGAGCCTGCAGAACCAGCGGTTGGAAATGATCAATCCAACAAATCTAGAGTGAGAAATTCACCTGAGGATCGAACCACAATCACTGAACCGGAAGGGTCCTCCAGAAGAATCAGAGCATCAGCCCAGAAGGCAAAGGAAAAAATCAGACAATGGACGGCGCAGCTTATGATAAATGTATTTTAGAAACCCAGTACATTACAATACAATCCTGACAAATAAACATTAAAATAAAATCAGACACTACATACAAATTTATTCACATGATTTATCCTTACTTTCCCTTCCTGAAGGGCGGGGAGTGTCGTGAATCCCCACGAATTATAGAAATTATTGTAGGCAAGAACGCCTACCTATATGTACAGGTAGGCTTCCTTGTTGTTACACGACTTGAGTAGTAGAGAGAAAAAGAGTAGAGGATGTGAGGAGATCGCCATGTTAAGAAAGAGGAAAATAGCTGAGGAGGCTTAGGTAAGAAAAGGAACTTCAAGGAGAGTATCAGGTAAGAATAGATGATGTAAGGTATTCAGAGGAATCAGAGAAATCAGTGAAATCAAGTAGAGCGGACAGGGATGGCTGTAAGGGGTGGTTGGAGGCCATTCACGGGGTGTTTACCCCATTCCAAATCAGATCAAACTAAAGAGATATAATCAGTTAATAAAATCATTCATATTATTTATACCAGATAAGAATACACAGATCAGAATAATCGTCAGATAAGTAAAGGTTAAGGATGACGACATATGATATGTGTAGCAGTATACGTACTTTGGAGCGTTTCGTACGTGCAGTTGAATACACGTATCCCGGGAAAAAAGGATTTTGTATGATCATGTATGATTATATATGATTATATTAATCTAACTTATTTATATAACTTCATATATAATTATATATGATCATGTCTGGCTGTACATTCATGTCTGAAGCTATATATAAAGTTATATATGATTCTAATTATACCTATTAGATCATTCTGGGACTAGGGTTATAGGAATGGACTATAGAAATCTATACTTTGAGGACCTCTGTACAGTGGCGGACTAAGGGGGGGGGGGGGGGGGGGGGGGGGGGGTGGCGGACCGCCCCGGGTGACAGGTAGCTGAGGGGTGTCATTGACGGGGTTGAAAATTAGATTTTACATTCCTTAACTATAAATTCATGAAATAATTTTTTTTCAATTGCTTGAATTTTTTCAAATTTCTAAATTCATATTATCAAATTGGTGAAAAAAAAACTTACAATGTGTAAGAATAGTTTAACGAATAAATAGAACTCATGGATGGTTTTGAGGTACACATCATTAAAGTTTATTTGATTAAAATAACCTCCGTCTTCACGCTGGCGCGGACCAGCGAGCACTGAGCGGCACGAAGCCCCCTCCCCTTGCGTTGCCGCTAAACTTGTGATAACTTTTGGGTTTCGATGGCAACCGTTCATTCGATGGAGGCGCGGTAGACATTAGTTTGTTTCATGTCTAAAGAAAGTCATCTGCGTCGGTACGATTTCGTACATCAGATGGCGTAAGTATTGACTGATCAACAAATCAAGATCGAAATTTGAAATATCGCGAAAACAATTAGGCACCTGATTAACTATTTTTTCAACCATATCCCTACATCTATATGTAAGTATTTTTCGGAATGTGGCACATATACGTTCTTTGTTACCCACTTACTGAATACATTAACAATTTCGTAGTAGATTAACATTTTCATTTCGTCGTTGTGATATAATTATTACACATATTCCTGCAACATTTGATAGTTTTCTCAAACTTGGTTTTGGATAATCCCAGTTCTGTACTTTGATTTCAATTCAGTCGAGCTAGTTGTTACGAGAGTATATTATAAAGGAAGTAGACTAACAATTTCATATAAACCTATATAAAGAAACACGACAATGAAGCGACAAAGACCTAGTGGATCTCAGCAAAGAAAAGTTAAGAAAGCAAAAGACCTCGAGACCAAAGCAATATCTGGATCCATCTTTAAGTATATGATACCTTCA
The DNA here is from genome assembly GCA_914767705.2 of Tenthredo notha. NCBI lineage: Eukaryota > Metazoa > Arthropoda > Insecta > Hymenoptera > Tenthredinidae > Tenthredo > Tenthredo notha. The sequence goes on along the minus strand of OU611923.1, from coordinate 2,175,360 downwards.
ACATCGAGTACCACAGAAGAAAATGCTGAACAAATCTTGCTTGCCAAATCGGAAGATTTTGATGAAACGAAGGAAGGACAGGTAGACGAAACTCAGGTAAGAGAGATTGACAAAGAAGAAGAAGAAAGGCGAATTAAAGAAGTCAAAGAAGTACAGTTTGTTGAAGAAGAGGAAAAGGAGACTGATAAAGACGAGGAAGGCCGAAGTAAAGATGAGAAGGGAGAAAAACTTGACGACGATCAGACAAATATTTTTGCGATTTATTCTGATATTGCCTCTTGGCCAATACCAGTGCCTGCTGATTTGCAAGTTGATCTTATAAAGAGGGGTAGTGAACACTTCCAAAATAAAGATGGACCTTTCAGTGAGGCTGCAGTGGAAAGGTCAGGAGACAAAACAAAAGGAAAGACTCGGAATCTGACCACATCATGGTTCTATAAAGCACTGCCAAATGGTGAAAAAGTTTTGAGAAAGTGGATGGTTTACTCTCAGTCAAAAGGTAGCTTGTTTTGTTTTTGCTGCAAACTGTTTGCCGATGCTAGAACAGAAATTCAAACCTTTATCACGGGGTTCAATGCATGGTGGAAGCTAAACCCAAAAGTATCTGAACATGAGGCTTCTGGGCACCACCTGTCATGCCTAGAAAAATGGAAAACTTTGGGAGTAGCATTGAAACTACAAAAAACGATTGATTGTAGCCACCAGGTAGCAATCGACAAAGAGAAACAGAAATGGAGAGATATTTTACATCGTCTCTTGGATGTGACTTTGTTTTTGGCTCACCAAAATCTTCCTTTTCGGGGTCACAGAGAGGACTTGTCGTCTGAGAACAGAGGTAACTTTTTGGAATTGGTGAAACTGCTGTCAAAATATGATCCCGTTTTAAAAGAACATGTTCTGAGGATAGAGCATGCGGTCGGCAATAAAAAGAGAGTAGGGTCCTATTTGTCTAAGGGAATTCAAAATGATTTCATCAGCGTCCTGGGGAATCAAGTAAAGCAAAGAATTTTGGATGATTTAACAAAAGCAAAGTACTTTGGAATCCTTTTTGATAGTACTCCAGACGAGGCTCACATTGATCAGATGGGTGAAGTGATCAGATACGTTCACATCGAAGGTGACAAAGTTGAAGTGAAGGAATCATTCCTTGGGTTCTTTCCTCTATCCGGAAAAACCGCCGCTGAACTCACGAAAGATATCTTGGAGCAACTGGAGGAAGATAAACTAGATATCTCCCTGTGTCGGGCTCAAGGATATGATAATGCAGCAACTATGGCTGGGGTTCATGGTGGAGTTCAGAAAAAAATCAAAGAAATTAATCCCAAAGCTTTGTTTATGCCTTGTGCAAACCATTCATTGAATCTTTGTGGGGTCCACTCTTTTGGGATTTCTCCTTCCAGTGTGACTTTTTTCGGAACCTTGGAGAGGGCCTATACATTCTTCTCAGCATCAACACATCGATGGGAAATATTGATGAAGAATGTAGGTGTATCGGTCAAAAGACTTGCAGAGACGAGATGGAGTGCTCATTACGATGCTGTAGCACCGATTAAACGAAATTTCGAAAAACTGGTTTCCACGCTCGAGCTCTTGTGTGATCCCAGTAAAGAAAATGTAGATACTAGGGGGACAGCATCTACACTCATACCTGCGCTGTGTGACTTCACCTTCTTGTGCTACCTTGCATTTTGGTGTGACGTCTTAGAAGAAGTGAATCTTACTCAGAAGTATTTACAGACTTCGGGATTGACGCTGGATAAATGTTTGGCCAAATTCAACGCACTCAAAATATTTCTTCTGAATGAACGGAACCAAATAGTGGAGAGAGCTATTCGTTTTGCAACCGAAAAGTGTGAGTTCATGGAAATTTCGATGGAAAGAAGGGGTAGAAGAAGGGTACGAAAAATGATGCCAGGAGAACAGGCCAAAGATGCTGGTCTAATATTGCCAGAAGAAATGCAGAGGGCTATGTTGGAATGTCTTGACCGATTTTATCAGGAGCTCGAGCATCGCTCCAAGGCAATGGGTGACATTGTTTCGATATTTGCAGTTGTTCAACCGAAAACTCTTATGTACGCATCAGAAGAAGAACTTCTCGCGCTTGCTCCAAATTTGACCAAAACTTACGATGAATTTTCCGATGAAGATATCGTTCTAGAAATTGTACGATTAAGACGTCACTTGGAGGCTGCGAACATCACTTTCGCAGAGGCTGAGAAGTGGACAACATTGGAACTGCTGAGGTTCATTGTAAAATGGGACTATTCTGAATCATTACCTAACTTGTCTTTGTGCACGAGATTTTACTTGACTGTTTGTGTATCAGTCGCAGCTTGCGAAAGAAGTTTCTCAAAGCTTAAGTTAATAAAAAACTATTTAAGGTCAACGATGAGCCAAAGTAGACTGACCAATCTCGCAATACTTTCAATAGAAAGCCAACATACAAACAATATAGATTTCACTGAAACAATTGAAAATTTTAGTGCAATAAAAGCACGCAAGTACGTCTGACTGAAATACACTATACTTTGATTTTTCTTTTTCCCGCAATTGTCCTAAAATACAAATTTGGAGGGGGGAGGGGCGGCGATTCAAATTATTCGCCCCGGGAGCGAATCCTTCTTAGTCCGCCACTGCCTCTGTATACTTTGAGGACGGTCCGCAAAGAATTATATACTGTAACGGAGTTTCAGAGTACACTCCGCACCCTACGGCGTTCCTTGGATAAAATACTAATTTAAAGAAAATCGGAGATAGTGTTGGGCGCCAGACACGTAAGTGTCGTTTTCACAAAAACCGGCTAAATGTCAGAGGTACTCAACTACTGATTATACTACCGGAACGACGGCCTTAAAGCCTCGGTTAGCTCAGATATGCAGCGATAATGGTAGAGTGGGTGGATTCACCTTACGAATTAATAAAATATAGAACACCAGATATAAATTCCTTCAATGAAATCTACGATTTCGTATATTGTTCTTATTTTTGAGCGTTAACAATCATATCTGCGATAACAAAGAGATTCACTTAGAACTGACTATATCGAATTGCACAGAAATAATTATTAGAATGTTCGTTACGAATAATAGATGAAAATGACGATTGGAATAATACTTTAGAATTTACTAGTTTGACAAAAGAAGAATATTATATTATTGAGCCTGACTCTGCGACGCAGCAGTATAAAAAACGTAAACACGCCGGTTAGCTAGCGAGAGCCGTAGAAGCGATATAATCCAAGCTAAACTACTTTCCAGGCTACGTATCACCGAGCGATACGATACTCTATAGCAAATTTTCTAATGCGACTCGCTAGCGTTAATGATAATTATTTGGCGTTACAGAACTCAATAAATAATTTTGATGAATCTACGGTAAGCAATAAACTAATTAATTATAGCACAGAAATTAGGAAACTTATTATAACGCAATATAGTGAAAAGCAGAAGATTACGCAGTTTATATAGTACGATCAGAGATATCGGAGTAGAATGAACAGAATATAGGAATTAACAGAATAAAGGAGTAATAGAGCAAATTAATAAATGAACAACTTAAAACTATGACTAACTACGTTCAGCCAACCCTCGGGGAGTTGGAGTATAAGCGACACACCAGGCACTATTATTCTAACTAATTACTAATAAACTACTAAATCAAAGATAGTGATAAATCAAAGAATTAGATATTCTCAAAGCGAGAATTAAGGCAAGAACAAGCTCTCAAATATTATTAACAAATCGTAAGCAAAGCAAGCCAATAGATCAGACCAATTTAAGCAGAGAATTATTAAGCGAAACAGATATTCAAGTTACTACGGCCAATTAAGAAATGCTCTCACTGAATTTCTTTATCTGAGATAATGGACGACTACGTGGCCCGTAGGCTGCACGCGGTACAAAGAAAATCTAATAAAATGGAGCAAATAGAAATCCAGATCCAGTATTGTGGCTTAATTAGCTATTATAGATCATAGAGACCTTACCTTATCGAAGAGCGGCGTGTAGCACACACTGATAACTCCTAACTTAACTATAACTTTTAACTTTACTTTATTTGGCTTTACTGTATTTTACTTTAACTGCGAGAGAGATTCTGATATTCGTCTAAGCTCGACTAGGCGAAACGTAGAAGTGATGAGTCCCGGATGTAACTCGGTGAGTCTCGACGATATTCCCTTGACTCGGAATAGAGGACCTATCAGGAACGGCTAATTAGCTCATTGGTCCTGCGAGCATGCTTGTCGAGCGATCAGCTCGTCAGCTGATCGGCTCAAGGCGTCCTCGGGTTGCCTGACGTTAGGCGGTAGGTCTCCGTGTTTCTCCGCGGCAGAACCGCCGTTCGACGTTATTTCAGCGGCGAGATGATGGCGGGAGGATGTGACCTTGGTTCTTGCTGAGCGATACCGTCCAACCGGTACCAATCACCTGGGGACGTACTCCACAGCAGTCATCTCTTCTTTAGACGACCCGTCTGCAGACTGCTGGCCGTGTTAGGTGTTCCGTCTGGACCTCCACCTCTTCCTAACCAGAGTACGCGGGACACTATCCTTGTCCATTCGCACGTCATACGTCCTTCGGCGATAACGTTACTCACTGGTCCTTATGCCGGACCTTGCGTGAGTCGGTAATGGTAGATTGGAGCGGGTGATGGAAGCTGGTTGCACTCGACGCATCAACCAGATGCTGGGTCGCAAGATGCATCCGCTGGCGGGAGGCTTTATACGAGCCCTGTTCACCACCTAGCGATATTCGGCCAAGGTCTACAGTCCTCCGCGTAGATATTGTGGTACTGTCCGTGGTACTGGATCCTGTACCGGATTGCGTACCATGGTTGTCCTCTCTGAAGCGGAAGTTCTGGCAGCGGAAGTTCAGGATCGTCGTCTTCGTCATCCTCGTTCTCTCTCTCTCTCTCGCGTTACATTAACAGAAAAACACTCCAAATTAGTCTAATTCTATTGCTTAGTCTAGGTGTGTCACTTGTATCCCGAGGGTCTAGACGGTGGTAAACTCTCTCTCGCGGTATAACTGATAAAAAGAATGCAATTTAGGTACTCTTGTGACGGCAGCTAATCTGCAACGTCACAACTCCTCCCTCCTAAAAGGAGGCCTAGGCAAGGCAAGGCCTCTATGTCATAGCTAGACCACAAGCGATACAAGCAACTTCATAATTGACTGAGCACAATAATTAACACAGAGATGGAAAAGATAGATTACTTACGTATTTGGCAGCGAGTTGTTACGAGTCAATGAATAATCTATATATAAATTCAAATGTACGCGCCATCTAAACTAGTCACGCATTAGGCGACACAGGAAATTACTATAATAGATTAGTATACTTTAGTTAGGTTAAAAAGAAAAAAAAAAAACACACTTCCTGTTCTAGTCCTACGTCGATCAGACATGTAACTATCAAGAGTTGTTCTGTTAAATAAAATATCCTTGTATTCACGAGACATCACTTTTGCAAGTTATTCCAAATATTACCACGCCTCTTAACAGGTTATGGGCCCAGGTTCGCAGAGTAATATTTTCTGGATTACGTTCTATTTTGTATCAAATTTTGAGTAAATATTTTTGAGGTTATCTGGCCATGTGCAAGAGCGGGTGATCGAAGAAAGAAATGGAGAACGAATCGTTAAGAATAACTAAGCTAAAAGGTGTCGAGAACTGGTCGACCTGGAAATTTCAGCTATCTGTATTACTTAAAGCTATTGGAGCTTACGAAGTCGCTTCTGGGATTTTAGTTCAAGCGCAAGCTGCCGCAGATCAGGCAGGATGGATAAGAAAAGATCTATCAGCTCAGAAAATTATTGCTACCAGCGTTGAAGATTCGCAATTATTGCACATAATGAATAGCAAGTCATCGGCAGATATGTGGAACAAACTTCACAGTATATATGAGCAGAAAAATCAGACAGGCATACACATGCTACAGCAGAAGTGGTACCAGACATCGAAGGATCCGTCGGACGGTATGGCAGCTCACATTGCTAAAATTGAAGATTTATCACATAGACTTAAAGCTTTAGGTGAAGCCATTTCTGACTCAATGGTTATGACGAAAATTTTGATGACCCTACCTGTGTCTTTCAACCATTTCGTCACTGCGTGGGAGTCGACAGCGGAAAATAACCGCACTCTGAGTAACCTGACTCAAAGATTATTGGCAGAAGAAATGCGGTTGAATAATCAAGAACAATCTGAAAATCAAGCGTTGGCTGCGTCAAAACAAATAGGCAAATCTGGAAAGTTTCAAAACACTCGTCCTCAAGGCGAGAGGATGAACAGAAATCAAGGCACATCAGCTCAGAGACGTAAACCAGGTACGTGCAACTACTGTAAAAAACCAGGACACTGGAAACAAGACTGTTTTAGATTAAAGAAAGTAAATGAAAGAACAGAATCAGGAGAAGCCTTGATTGGCGTGTCTTTTACTACGTTACAAGCTGAGAGCTCGAGGATATCTTCATGGTATATAGACTCTGGTGCGACTGATCATATGTGTGGTCAGCGAAGTTGGTTTGACGAATATAAAGCTTTTCAGGACCCCAGATCTATTAAACTAGGAAATGGACACATTATAAAGGCAGTTGGCAGCGGAACTATCAAAGTTCTAGCTTTTGATGGGCATCAGTGGAATCCCAAGCACTTAGCTGGAGTGCTATATGTTCCTGATTTACATTTCAATCTTTTTTCAACTGGAGCAGCGCTGGACAAAGGAATGAAACAGATATCAGACGCAGAAGGTTGTAAATTTGTACGTTCGGGCAAAATTGAAGTAGTAGGAATTCGTCGGCATAAAATGTGTGAAGCACAACTGAAAATCAGACTACCAGCAACCAAAAAGGAAGAAGCACCGATCGCTATGGCAAACCTTGCTCAACAGTTTGATCTCAAGACATGGCATGAGAGATTAGCACATCAGAATTTGGATCACGTACGAACCTTTTTAAATCAGAAGCAAATTAAGGTCAGTAAAAATGAAAATTTCATATGCAAAGGCTGCGTTCACGGCAAGATACACAGGAAGCCTTTTCCGAAATCTAGCAACAAAAAGGCTAAAACTACACAACCCGGTGAATTGGTACATGCAGATCTGTGTGGTCCCATGCAAGAGGCATCGATAAAAGGATCTCGATATTTTCTACTTTTTAAGGATGATTTCACACGTCATAGGACCCTGTACTTCATCAAAAACAAACATGAAGTTGCTAATTGTCTTTCAGGTTACATAAAGAAAGTAAAGAATGAGACTGGAAAAGCCTTGCGATGCATTAGAACCGATAACGGCTTGGAATTTATTAACCGAAAGGTTAAAGAGTTGACAGATGAACACGGGATCAAGCATCAACGAACAGTTGTATATTCTCCGGAGCAGAACGGCGTTGCCGAAAGAGAGAACCGAACGATTATGGAGGCAGTACGTGCTATGATGCATGAAAGGAACCTGCCGAAGAAACTTTGGGCGGAAGCAGCGAATACCGCTGTTCATATTCTTAATCGTACCGGAAAAAGTAGAGTTGAGTCTAAATCTCCGTACGAAGTTTGGCGTGGGGAAACCCTTAACCTGGAAAAACTCGTTGCTTTTGGGGCTAAAGCTTATGTCCACATCCCGAAGGAGAAGAGAAGGAAGCTGGACAGTAAAGCTCTAGAGGGAGTTTTCGTAGGATATGGGGAAGATGTTAAAGGCTACAGAATCTGGTATCCCCTAACCAATAAAGTTGAATTTGCAAGAGACGTAATTTTTGATGAATCAGAAGCTAGAGAAATTTCGTCTAATACTAACGAAGGAACAAATCAAGAAGCAGTCGTACAAATCAGAGCCAAAGTCAACGATAACGAAGAAGTCTCAGAAGAATCAGAAGAAGAGGTTGAAGAACTGGATGAAGAATCAGATGTATCAGACGTCGAAGAATCAGAAGCAGAGTCTGCGGACGAAATCTTCGAAGACTCCGCAGAGCAGTTGGAACAAGCAGAGCCAGTCAGAAGTTTGAGAAGGAGAGATACCCTGCGAAGACCGAGCAGGTACGATAGTTTCTTGGACACAGATAATATGTTTGCAGCAATAAACCAGGAACCGCGTACCTACGCTGAAGCAATGGCAGGACCTGACTCAGACAAATGGCGTGAAGCCATGCAGGAAGAAATTGCATCATTAAACAAATGCAATACCTGGACTCTGGAGCCGGACTTGAACAAGACGAACGTAATAGACTGTCGCTGGGTGTACAAAATTAAAACTTGTCCAGATGGAAGTGTGGATAAGTACAAGGCCAGACTAGTGGCAAAAGGCTATGCACAGATCTATGGAACTAATTATGGCGAAACGTTCAGCCCGGTAGTTAAATTTGATTCCATTAGGATGATCCTGGCAATAGCAGCATCGAGGGGAATGGAATTGGTACAGTTTGACATCAAAACTGCTTTTCTCAACGGAGACCTGGCAGAAAATATATCAATGAAGCAACCCGAAGGATTTAACGATGGCACACAACGAGTTTGTCAACTGAATAGGAGTCTGTACGGCCTGAAACAGGCCTCTAGATGTTGGAACAAGAAGTTCACAGATTTCCTGAGAAAATATGGTTTGAAGGAAACTCACTCGGACCCCTGCGTTTTTACAAACGAAGGAAGCGAAATTACTATAATACTAGGCATATACATAGATGATGGGCTAATAGCATCTAAAGATAAGAAACTGGCTGGAAGCCTTATCAAGAAACTAGGTGAGCAGTTTGAAATTACCTTAAGTAATACTGAACAGTTTTTAGGTTTTCAGATAAATAGACAGGCAGATGGTACAATCTTTATGCATCAAACTAGCTATGCGAACAAGTTACTAGACAGGTTCAATATGAAGGAAGCTAACCCTGTGGCTATACCGGCAGATAAGAATCATGAGCTTAATCCAGCGATGCATGAGAGCAATCAGCCAGCTGGAAATGTTCCATATAGGGAGGCTGTAGGAAGCCTTATGTATCTCGCAATAGGAACTAGACCGGATATTGCTTATGCATTAAGTTCTGTTAGCCAGTATTTATCAGAACCGTCAAAGATACATTGGAACGCTGTTAAACGTATATTAAAATACCTAAAAGGTACTGTTAATTACGGTTTGAAATTTATTAAACAAAATAATCTATTGTTAATAGGATACAGCGACTCAGATTACGCTGGTGATACTGCAACTAGGCGATCAACCAGTGGTTATATATACAAAATGGGAGAAAATGTAATAGCTTGGAGTTCTCAAAAACAGAAAGTGGTGGCTTTGTCAACAACGGAAGCAGAATTCATTGCGGCTGCACAGGCCATAAAGGAATTAATTTGGTTGGAGCGTTTGAAAAAGGAAATCGTGGGTGAGATTGATGAAAAACCCAAATTGTTTTTAGATAATCAGAGTGCTATACGTTTGTTAAAGAACCCTGAATTTCACAAACGATCTAAGCACATTGATATAAAATATCATTTTGCTCGGGAAAAATTCCAAGAAGGTTTATTCGAACTTGAATATATAGTTACTACACAGCAACAAGCTGACTTGTTGACAAAACCATTGCCAAGAGAACAGTTCAATTATTTACGAAATAAGATAGGATTAAGTGAAATAAATAAGGAATAAATAAACAAAAAGGATTAGTCATTGAGAGGGAGTGTTACGAGTCAATGAATAATCTATATATAAATTCAAATGTACGCGCCATCTAAACTAGTCACGCATTAGGCGACACAGGAAATTACTATAATAGATTAGTATACTTTAGTTAGGTTAAAAAGAAAAAAAAAAAACACACTTCCTGTTCTAGTCCTACGTCGATCAGACATGTAACTATCAAGAGTTGTTCTGTTAAATAAAATATCCTTGTATTCACGAGACATCACTTTTGCAAGTTATTCCAAATATTACCACGCCTCTTAACACGAGTTCTGGCGATATTTACAGAATCATCCATGGTGTGGCTACTGAACGAGAAGCTGTATTAAGTTGTTCTTTACTACTATCAAAATACTAACCATGCTTAGATAGCGAGATGCAAAGATGTTATCTGCGGCAAGTGGCTCGAAGACTAAACTTTTTAGACATGCTAAAGAAGACACTCCTTAGGAACTTGCTATATCAGATAGATTAGATGGTAGTAATAGAAAGCAGCAGAAAAGGAAAAGAAAAACAGAAATTAATACTAGATGGTTCTGACTTACTGACGATGAGACAACTGAAAGATATCAAAGATAAGTGATGCATATTAGATAATTATGTTTTGGCTTAAAACTAAGGATAAAATTTTGGTAGGAGAGAGAAAACCGGATAAGACACGGCGAGTATTGATCAGTGGTATTTATTAGCGAGGCAGCGATACACCCTCGGTTGGCAGCGCGAGGTAGCGAACATCCTCGACTGCGGTACCACGAGGTAGCGGTATGGTTAGTTTCGGTCCCATTTCCCAAGGCAGTACGGGCACTCCGAACACTTGTAACCGGACAAACCGCACTTATAACAGAACAGATGATCGGGTTCGTCGGCCATCGGGCAGGCCCGGTGGTGGTGGCCGTAGTTGTGGCAGCACCAGCAGGCGCCAAAAGGTGCGTGCCAATCTGGCAGGGGCGGCGAGATGTCCCAGAGCGACCTGACTGGCGCGTGACGACGAGCGATAGCGGGTCGTTCGCTGGTCGTCTTGCGCGGCACCTTGGCGGCAGGTGGTCTAGCTGACGTCTCCCGGGTCCCTGGCCGTACGTAGGACGACGGCGGTGTCTCAGATATTGGTCCTTTACGAATATATCTATCTCGCGGTAGCTTCGCGGAGGATGAGCGAGACGGTACACGGGCGGTCGACGTGGAAGGTGGCGACTCGTAATCCATGGCCTCGGGTTCGGGAGTTAACAGCGACGAGGGTCGTTGTAGCGTTGAATCGGCGGTCGGATTGGAGGGTCGGAATACGAAATCGCTGTCGGTGACCTCGACCTGTCGTTGCCGGATCGGGCTTGGAGAACGATTCGTGGAGCGCGGAACTGGGCCGCGAGGAGGAGAGGTCGCGAAGGACACTCGCCGAGTTTGGGTCGATGCATCGCGGGTAGAACTGAGATCCGGCCCGGTTTGAGTGGTGCTGTGCCAGCTAACGGGTCGTTTGGTCTGGGTAGCGGCATCTCTCGTCGCCGGACCCGCGGAAGGTGGTGCCGGGGTCTGAGTTCCGCTCTCGCGGCAACTCCTTGGCTCGGTCTGCGCTCCTGCATCCGCGATTTCAGCAGTCATTCGGGCACGGCCGGTGGCTACCGGATCCGGTTCTAACCGTACGGCCCTAATGGCCTCAGTCACCGCAACTCCTAGGCCCGGGTAGAGGAGCTCTATTTCGGTCAGTCCTTCCGCGAACGGTTCTAGATACCTCCGGGCCCTCGGGTCGGTCCACCACTCTTCCATGGTAGCTCGTCAGTCCGGTAGCTCGTCAGTCCGGTAGCTCGTCAGTCCGGTAGCTTGTCAGTCGTCGTTTGCGGCGGCAAATTGGCGATACGGTCGTAATGAGCTAGAGAACCGGGGGAATCAAGGGCCGATATAGTTTCAGGTCTTTAACATGAATTTTCCCAACTACTTTCCCACTACGTACGTCACTGACTTCATGCACTACAGGAGATAGGAGTTTGGAGATGCGGAATGGGCCGTGAAATTTGGGAGCCAGCTTAGCTGCGATATGTTGGGTGGCGGAGGATAACACATGATGCCTTTTTAGCACTAAGTCGCCCACTGCGAAAGTTGGGGGTCGGTGTCGTCGGTTATATTGCTTCGACTGGCGTCGGTACGCTTTATCGAGGTTATCGGTGACCCATTCCTGTAGCATCTGCAATCTTTCCATACGTTCAGCCCAGAGTTTTGGCGGTAGCGGAGCAACAGCAAGATTTTCATTCGTTTTATGCCGTAGCGAATTAATCGGTTGTGGTACGCGTCCGAAGTTCAGGAAAGCGGGGCTAGTTTCGATCGAGGAATGATAGGCGGTATTATAAGCGAAGCGAAAGTCATTAAGATGTTGATCCCACTCGCGGTGATCCTTGTCTAAAAATGAGATGATCATCGTTTTTAGCACACGATTGACTCTTTCCACAGGGTTTGCTTGCGGATGATATGGTGGCGTAGTACAGTGTGTTATGTTATAGGTAGTCGCCAATTCTTTTAATGTTTTGTTATTAAATTCCGTGCCATTATCCGTCAGCAAAACCTGCGGTACACCCCAGCGAGAAACTATGAGTTCCTTAAACGCGTCACTAATTGCTTTACCGGTAGCTTTCCGAAGCGCGCAGCACTCCACCCATTTAGTATAGAGGTCTTGAAAAACGAGAATGTAGGCGAAACCGGCGCGACTTGGCGGAAAAGGACCCATGATATCGGTAGCCACGATAGTCCACGGTTGCTCGATAACACGATGACCCATGAGGCCGGCAGGAGCTAACTGGCTGACTTTACACCGTTGACAAGTCTCGCATCGCTTCACATACTGGGTGACATCGCGAAACATGCCAGGCCAGTAATAAGAAGTGGCTAAGCGGCGATATGTTTTATCGACACCGAGGTGTCCGGCCTGCGGTTCGTCATGAGCTTCGCGTAAGACTTGATCTTGTCGATCAGCTGGTAGGACTAGCTTCCACGCTCCCAGGTCAGTAACTAATTTGCCGAGCATCGGATCTTCGCGGTAAAAATACAATTCGTCGTTCTCGATCTTCCACGTGGGATATTTATTAGGTAGCGTAACTACTTCGTGTTTTCGACGTTCGTACCAAGTGATCGGAGGTGGCATGACGGCGGCGACGATTTCTGGGATGCGAGATAGAGCGTCCGGCACATCATTCAAAGCGCCTTTACGATATACTATCTTGAAATCGTAACCGAGTAATTCCAAAGCCCAGCGCGCTAATCGACCGGTCGGATTTTTGCGATTATGGAGCCACTGCAGGCTGCTATGGTCGGTGACTACCGTAAAGCGGTAGCCTTCAATATACGCGCGGAATTCATTTTAGGTAAATTAATAATAAATAAATTTATGTAGAGCTTGAAAGACTTATTTAAACACAAAAACGCGGTACAAAACGGATCCGCCAGGGATAAGCACTAAAGATAAGTTGAGAATAAAAAACATAGATGGCGTTAGTTTCACAAGACAAACATAAGAAGTAATGTGATTCAAAACAAAAATTCTCTCGAATATAAAATTTTTAGTATATATTTTATAGAGAAAAATTTGAAAATACGTTCTAAACAAACGCCATAAAAAATAACAATTTGATCAGGATTTCAAGTTATTATAAAAATAAATTTCATGAAAATATTATTAAAATAAAAAGGTCTCAAATAAATTTTTGAAAGGGAAACTTCTATAAGAGTTACTTTCACGATAGAGACTCAAATTTGTATAAATTTTCGTAAAACTCAAAAATTAAATTGAAATTTTTCGAATTATTCATCAAAAACTGTTAAAATTAGTATTCATTGAGGTTTGACGATGAATATCTTTTAAACGCTTAATTTAATCGAAAAATCATAAGAGACCATTTTTGTAGAGCAGTTAATTTCCTACAAAATTATGAGTTGCGCGATCCATAAAAATTTTTTGTAAGCGAGTTATAAAATTCATAAGAAAACAGAAATTTCTCTTAAAATAATTAAACTTTAACCTTCGATATCTTTTAAACGGTGAGGTTTACGAAAAAATTGTAAGAGACCTTTTTTGTAGAGCATTCGATTTCCTACAAGAATATGAGGAGAGATATTTTTTAACGAAGAGTTGTCAAAGGGATATGAATTTTTGTTTCTAATACTAAGGAAAAAATAGAAATTCGTAAAGCGGATAACCTTGTCATCAAAATTAAGAGCTCATGTTTGGTGAGAATTCTCTAGAGGTGTCTAGCAACCGATTTTTCAGAGTAAAAAGTAAAAAAAAAAATAGTCGGTTTTTTTGACCCACCCTAAGCGAGGCATTCTAGTTCGGTGACGGAGTACTTTCGTTCGGCGTCTGAAAGTGATCGACTAGCGTAAGCGATAACATATTCCATTTCATCGCGAGTCTGAGTCAGAACTGCACCTAAGCCTACAATACTAGCGTCAGTCTGTAAGGTGAACGGTAGGTCGAAATCTGGACAAGTTAAGGTCGGTGCACTCGTTAAATTATCCCGGAGAGTTTCAAAAACAAGTTGTTGTTCAGCTTGCCATATCCATGGCTGTGTCTTTTTAAGCAAACGCGTAAGTGGTTCAGAAATAGCAGCGAAATTTGGAATAAAACGGCGATACCATGAAGCCATGCCTAAAAATCTACGCACGAGCTTGACGTTAGTTGGTATCGGGTAGCTAATAACTGGTGCAGTTTTATCCGGATCGACTTGCAACCCGTTTTCGTTCACGAGAAAACCGAGATATTTTACTTCCGAGCGACAGAATTTACTTTTCTCCGGATTGATAGTCAAACCGGCGGTATGAATGACCTTTAATACTTTCCTGAGCCAAGCGAGATGCTCTTCAAAAGTTTTCGTTGTGATTATGATGTCGTCGAGATACGCGAAAGCATGAGGGTCCATATCAGGTCCGATCAGCTGGTCTAGTAACCTTTGAAAAGTAGCGGGAGCACCCGTTAGACCGAAAGGCATTCGCGTGAAGTGAAAAAGTCCTTTTCCCGGAACTATGAACGCGGTAATTTCTCTACTGTCCGGTGTAAGCGGTATTTGAAAATAAGCCTGACTCAGATCGATGGTAGAAATGTATCGCGCGGAACGTAACTTGTCGAGGATTGCATCCATGCGTGGTAGAGGATATGCATCGCGTTTTGAGACGTTGTTTACCTGCCGGAAGTCGATACAGAACAGTGTTGGGCAAATTTGTAATTAGAAGAAATTTAATTACTAATTACATTTGTAATTTGTAATTAGGAAAAATTCAATTACTAATTACATTTGTAATTTGTAATTGAAAAAATTTTAGTTACTAATTACATTTGTGATTTGTAATTAGAAAAAATTCAATTACTAATTACATTTGTAATTTGTAATTAGGAAAATTTTAGTTACTAATTACATTTGTAATTTGTAATTAAAAACAAATAAATTACTAATTACATTTGTAATTTGTAATTAGGAAAATTTTAGTTACTAATTACATTTGTAATTTGTAATTAGAAACAAATAAATTACTAATTACATTTGTAATTTGTAATTAGAAAAAAATAAATTACTAATTACATTTGTAATTTGTAATTAGAAAAAAATAAATTAATAATTACATTTGTAATTTGTAATTAGAAAAACTTCAATCCCTAATTACAATTGCGGAAAGTAATTACCAGTTATTTTCCTTTTAATTACATTCTGACAAAGTAATTAGCAGCTATTCTTCTACTAATTACAATTTTCCAAAGTAATTAGAAGAATTATTCAATCTATTTACAGTTGCTAGATGGAATTATATCTCAGTATATACTCTTAATCTGGGTATACCGCGAGGACCAGGTGAAAGAGAATGGTCGGTCCGCCCAGACACCTTATATTTCGTATTTTCATGGGGATAGCCACTCGTTGCGCTGAAAAATATATCCTGGGGTCGAAGCTATCGACCACGCGCCAAAATCACCCTAAGGATTTTCTGCGCAACGAGTGGCTATCCTCATGAAAATACAAAATATTAGGTGTCTGGGCGGACGGACCATTCTCTTTCACCTGGTCCTCGCGGTATACAACCATATAGCGACATATTCAGGTATATCTCGGTATATACCGACATATCTAGGTATATATGGCTGTATATCAACAAAATCAGGTATATCTCGGTAAATACCCCTATATCCCGGTATATACAATTATATAGCGACATATTCGGGTACATGTCGGTATATACCGACGTATCTAGGTATATATGACTATATATCAACGGAATCAGGTATATCTCGTTATATACCCCTATATCTGGGTATATACAACTATATAGCGACATATTCGGGTATATCTCGGTATATACCGACATATCTAGGTATATATGGCTATATATCAACGGAATCAGGTATATCTCGGTATATACTCCTATATCTGGGTATATACAACTATATAGCGACCTATTCGGGTATATCTCGGTATATACTGACATATCTAGGTATATATGACAATATAATAACAAAATCACGTATATATCGGTATATACCCCTATATCTGGGTATATACAACTATATAGCGACATATTCGGGTATATCTCGGTATATATTGAGATATACCTGATTTCGTTGATATACAGTCATATATACCTAGATATACCCGAATATGTCGCCATATAGTTGTATATACCTAGATATAGGGAAATATACCGAGATATACCTGATTTTGTTGATATATATAGTCGTATATACCTAGATATGTCGGTATATACCGAGATATACCCAAATATGTCGCCATATAGTTGTATATACCGAGATATAGGGGTATATGATTGATTGATTGATTTGTTTATTATGCCTTCGGACACTGGGGCAAATGAAAAAATACAGTAACAGCATACTTAATATTACTTAACCTAGGTTTATGTGAAAAAGCAGAATAAAACCATAAAAGTACCAAATAAGTACTAAAACTAGAAATGAATACAATACAAAAGTAATACAAAAGCACTAAACCAGGAAAATACAATACAAATAGCAATAAAACTAAGAAACCGCACGCGAAGCAGGGTAACAGAGCGGAGACAAGACACGCAACAGCAGCATACACGTACTAGAAATAGAAATAGCGGCTAGCAAGCATAGAATGAAGAATGAAGAACGGTTTAGACAGATCCAATGTCGCCAGCGAAGAGATGCGCGAATAGTTTGCCCCTGAAGGAGCAGATGACTGAGCCGAGATATACCTGATTGCGTTGATATATAGTCATATATACCTAGATATGTCGGTATATACCGAGATATACCCAAATATGTCGCCATATAGTTGTATATACCAAGATATAGGGGTATATACCGAGATATACCTGATTTTGTTGATATATAGTCGTATATACCTAGATATGTCGGTATATACCGAGATATACCCAAATATGTCGCCATATAGTTGTATATACCAAGATATAGGGGTATATACCGAGATATACCTGATTTTGTTGATATACAGTCATATATACCTAGATATGTCATATGTCGGTATATACCGAGATATAATTACATCTAACAACTGTAAATGGATTGAATAATTCTTCTAATTACTTTGAATAAATGTAATTAGAAGAAAAATAGCTGCTAATTACTTTCCGCAATTGTAATTAGGGATTGATTTATTTCTAATTACAGATTACAAATGTAATTAGTATCTAAACTTTTTCTAATTACAAATTACAAATGTAATTAGTAACTAAAATTTTTCTAATTACAAATTACAAATGTAATTAGTAATTGAACTTCTTCTAATTACAAATTACAAATGTAATTAGTAATTGAACTTCTTCTAATTACAAATTACAAATGTAATTAGTAACTAAAATTTTCCTAATTACAAATTACAGATGTAATTAGTAGTTGATTTTTTTCTAATTACAAATTACAAATGTAATTAGTAACTAAAATTTTCCTAATTACAAATTACAAATGTAATTAGTAATTGAATTTTTTCTAATTACAAATTACAAATGTAATTAGTAATTGAATTTTTTCTAATTACAAATTACAAATGTAATTAGTAATTGAACTTCTTCTAATTACAAATTACAAATGTAATTAGTAATTAAATTTTTTCTAATTACAAATTACAAATGTAATTAGTAATTGATTTTTTTCTAATTACAAATTACGAATGTAATTAGTAATTTCAATGTAATTAATTACAATTTGTAATTAGTGGTGCCCAACTCTGATACAGAAGCGATATTTGCCATTTGGCTTTTTAACCATAACTATCGGACTGGCCCACTCACTGTGTGAGGGTTCAATTATACCTGCTTCTAGCATTTTATCGACCTCGGCGTCTATAGCTTCTTGGATTTTTGGTGATACGCGGTAGCAACGCTGACGTATAGCGGGGTGATTCCCGACATCGATGCGGTGAGACGTTAAATTAGTCGCTCCGAGATTCTCCGGCATGGGTGGTACTTCAGATTTTAAAAATTGTTCGAGTTCTAGCGCCTGTTTTTCGGTTAGTGTCACGATACCGTTGCACGAGAGGTGCGTTATATTGGTGGCAACGTCGTCGAATTCAAAAATTTGAGCGGGGTCGTCTTTGAAATACCAGGTAGCTGCGGAAAAATCGACTACCATTTTTAAGTCGCGAATGAAATCTAATCCGATAATGCAGGGGAAACCTAAATTCTGTAATGTGCGGGCGGTAATCTCAAAGTGACGACCGCGGAGTTCGATCGGTAGATGCACTTCGCTCATAAGCTCGGTTGTTTGACCGGCTGCTAAATATACGGTGCGATTCTGGGTATTATAGAGCGGTAGGTTTAATAATTGAATCAATTCTATGCCTCTGGTACCTAGAAAGGTGCGAGAGGAACCAGAATCGAATAACGCATCTAATGTATAACCCTGAATCTTGAACGTAATAAACAGCATCGCGTGGTGAGCAGAAGTTTTATCCGGATTACTGTACAAGATTTCTAGCTTTTCGAAGCGATACAGGTGGTCTTGCAGTTCCGTATTTGGCAAATCATCGGGTGGGGAGGTATTTTCCGTAGTTACCCGATCCGACGGCTCCCCATTTAGTTTTCCGCGCATTTTCGCGGGCAGGTAGCCTTGGTGACGTTAGGGTAGCCACAGCGGTAGCAGAATAGAGTGCGTGGCTCTTTACACTCGGGAAAGCGATGACCTGCTTGGTGACAGTTATAACACAGCTGTGGTCTCGGCGTGCGACTGTCACGTGTTTTCGACGGCTCCGTCGTTGGCGCTGCGGTGGCGTTCGCGATATTTGGTACCGGGGTCGAGTCTAAGTTTTCAGAAGTTGCGGCTTGGCTGGTCGCGGTATTCGCGGGTGACTTTTTCCTCGCTGGTTGGGTGACTCTAGGTCGCGGAGTTGGCGTTCGCGCGGCATTTATCAATTCATCTATCTCGTCCAACGATTCTACAGCAGCAATTGCATGTCTCGATTTGGAAGCAGTGTTTTTCGCAGCGCGGTATGCTAATTCCGGTATCATGGACTTCTCGGGTGTTGGTGGCGCCTTATAGCGGCTCGCGCAGCGAAAACTCACTTCGAGCTGTGACGTCAGCTGTTCTAGGTGAGCGATATTACGAAGTTCGTCACGCTTATCATCACCTGATAACGCGGTAGCAGATTATGGTACGCGTAATCTAGTCTTTCTTCTTCTGGCCAGGGTGATCGTAGCCTGCCGAACAGAGCTTTTAAGCACGTGAGATAGTCCGAGGCGGGTTCGTGTTCGCCTTGCATTCGGTTGTGAATTTCCTCCCTAATCGAGAACTGAAGATCCGCGTTCGCGAACCTTCGTCGCCACGCATCTTCGAAATCAGCGAAAGTTCTCCAAGCGGAACATTCGTCGCGATACCAGTACAACGCGATACCGGATAAGAAGAACGGAATACTATTGAGAATATCCTCGTCGCGAATCTGTACTATTTTCCTACCCTCTTTGATTCTCATTAAGAAGGCTTCACCGTCCTCGTTACGCTCGCCGGAGAATCTTAAATTCCATTTCCGTAAAGCCTCGAGTGCAGCTATAGCGGAAGGAGCGCGAGAATCGTTAGCCGGGTGTCGACGCGGGCGCGGAACCGGCTCACGGACTTGCGGAGACCAATAATAGTTAACCTGGTCGGCTGGTCCAGGAAGATCCTCATCGTCGAAATCTCGTCGCCAAGGTCGTTCGCGTGCGTAAAAATCTGGGTCAGGAGACGAAGCGCGAAGTCTAGCCTCTCTGCGAGGTGGTGGTAAGTCGTGACTTTGGTATCTAGGCTCTGGTCGAAATCGCGGGGCCTCGCGGTCGCGGTACCTAACCTCCGGTCGAAACTGCGGTATGTCGTGCTCGCGGTACCTAGGACGATTGTTAGGCTGGTAATCTTCCCGATATTCTTGATTTTCGCGCGGTGGTAAGTCGTCATCGTCGGGATATTCGACCTGGTAGGCCTCATATCCAGCGGAATATTCGCGCGGCCCTGGTCTATCTGCAGCTCGCAGCTGTTCGTGGTAGCGGTAGTCGTCATAATACGGATCACGCGGCGGCTCGTACTCGAGAGGGCGATCTCTGGTTGGTAGCGGTGATCTAGGTGGTTCTCTAGGTATCGGTCTACTAGGAGCTCTTCCCGGTGTATAACCAGCTGTACCTCGAAGTCGCGGTCGCGATATTTGAAAAGCATCTAAATCCAGGCTAGCGTATGGGTTTCGCGGTACAAACGGTCGGCTGTCGGGATTTCTGCCTGCTACATTATTTTCGCGGGGTGGAGGTGCAGTATTCGCCGCGGTATTAGGAGGAGGTGTCGACCGAACTGCGGGACCTGGATCGAGCGCTACGTTTGCTTCTATCGGACTGATATTGTCAGGCGGTAGTTGATGCGAGGGATCTACCGATGCCGAGTGCTCTGGATCAGACGAAAGAGTTCTTCTGCCTTCGTCACCAGGTTGGTGGGAGTGAGGAGATTGCTGGCTACTTTCGTCTTCCCCAGGCGGCTGGGGTATTCCCCCTTCCTCCGAAGAGTCTTTTAGCGACATGCCTACGCGGGTTGCCTTAAAGGAAGCTATTAAACGTTCGCGTAACTCTGGTGCTGACCCGTCGGTTGGAAGATTGCGACGCGATAACACTAGCTTAAGGGTGCTTTCAGATATTAATTGTACCCAATCGTACTCGCTAGAACTTTGTGACATATAATTATGGTGAACTAATTATGCGGTAGCGATATCTAACGGACAGATTCAAATTTGAATCGGTAAAGGATTATTGATTGGAGATTAACGGTATTTGGACAACAACGGTTAAACGATGTTATGATTTTAAGATTTAAGTCAACAAACAAAGCAATAATCCCTATTCAATAATAATAGTCGAGCGATCGTTTCGAAAACAGCAAAGAAACGCTATAAGTTGATTGATTGATTGATTTGTTTATTATGCCTTCGGACACTGGGGCAATTGAAAAAATACAGTAACAGCATACTTAATATTACTTAACCTAGGTTTAATGTGAAAAAGCAGAATAAAACCATAAAAGAACCAAATAAGTACTAAAACTAGAAATGAATACATACAAAAGTAATACAAAAGCACTAAGCAGGAAAATACAATACAAATAGCAATAAACTAAGAAACCGCGCGCGAAGCAGGGTAACAGAGCGGAGACAAGACACGCAACAGCAGCATACACGTACTAGAAATAGAAATAGCGGCTAGCAGCATAGAATGAAGAACCGTTTAGACAGATCCAATGTCACCAGCGAAGAGATGCGCGAATAGTTTGCCCCTGAAGGAGCAGATGACTGAGCACGAAGTCAAGTCGTCAGGCAGGGAGTGCCAGAAGTAGGCGGCCGCGAGATAGAAGGAGTTGCGAAAAATCGCGGTACGATGCGAGGGGATAAGGAAGAAATCCTGTGCCCGACGCGTAGGCAGACCGTCGCTAAGCGTTGGCCGAGTAAAAAGGTCAGATAGATAAAAAGTTGAGTCCAAGCGGATTATAGAACTCAATCCGAACAAAGGAATAATATTTTGTTGTTAAACTTTTGTTTTCGGATTAACAATCGACGGTTGGAAGTTGATTAATTCAAATTTGTGGTAAGGTGTTCGAAGATCGCGATACTTAGTTCGAATAATTAGATTTTTATAACGGCTTGTCTCGTATTACTTTTTATTTTTCTTAATTCTGGGGGGTTTGAAATGAGATTCGTCAGCAAGTGAGAATTAATCTAGATTATCAAAAAAAAGTATTATTCCAATTACGTCGTATTATTTTATCGAAAGATTTTTCGTACTTCTTCCACCTACAACGTGGCCAAGACAGTTGAACAATATACGAATCGAATTTTTATCTGGGTTCCTGATTTATATTTTATAGCGATAATTTTTTTATCAAAATTACTCTGAACTTTATTGGCGTGGCCCCACGTTGGGCGCCATTTTGTAACGGAGTTTCAGAGTACACTCCGCACCCTACGGCGTTCCTTGGATAAAATACTAATTTAAAGAAAATCGGAGATAGTGTTGGGCGCCAGACACGTAAGTGTCGTTTTCACAAAAACCGGCTAAATGTCAGAGGTACTCAACTACTGATTATACTACCGGAACGACGGCCTTAAAGCCTCGGTTAGCTCAGATATGCAGCGATAATGGTAGAGTGGGTGGATTCACCTTACGAATTAATAAAATATAGAACACTAGATATAAATTCCTTCAATGAAATCTACGATTTCGTATATTGTTCTTATTTTTGAGCGTTAACAATCATATCTGCGATAACAAAGAGATTCACTTAGAACTGACTATATCGAATTGCACAGAAATAATTATTAGAATGTTCGTTACGAATAATAGATGAAAATGACGATTGGAATAATACTTTAGAATTTACTAGTTTGACAAAAGAAGAATATTATATTATTGAGCCTGACTCTGCGACGCAGCAGTATAAAAAACGTAAACACGCCGGTTAGCTAGCGAGAGCCGTAGAAGCGATATAATCCAAGCTAAACTACTTTCCAGGCTACGTATCACCGAGCGATACGATACTCTATAGCAAATTTTCTAATGCGACTCGCTAGCGTTAATGATAATTATTTGGCGTTACAGAACTCAATAAATAATTTTGATGAATCTACGGTAAGCAATAAACTAATTAATTATAGCACAGAAATTAGGAAACTTATTATAACGCAATATAGTGAAAAGCAGAAGATTACGCAGTTTATATAGTACGATCAGAGATATCGGAGTAGAATGAACAGAATATAGGAATTAACAGAATAAAGGAGTAATAGAGCAAATTAATAAATGAACAACTTAAAACTATGACTAACTACGTTCAGCCAACCCTCGGGGAGTTGGAGTATAAGCGACACACCAGGCACTATTATTCTAACTAATTACTAATAAACTACTAAATCAAAGATAGTGATAAATCAAAGAATTAGATATTCTCAAAGCGAGAATTAAGGCAAGAACAAGCTCTCAAATATTATTAACAAATCGTAAGCAAAGCAAGCCAATAGATCAGACCAATTTAAGCAGAGAATTATTAAGCGAAACAGATATTCAAGTTACTACGGCCAATTAAGAAATGCTCTCACTGAATTTCTTTATCTGAGATAATGGACGACTACGTGGCCCGTAGGCTGCACGCGGTACAAAGAAAATCTAATAAAATGGAGCAAATAGAAATCCAGATCCAGTATTGTGGCTTAATTAGCTATTATAGATCATAGAGACCTTACCTTATCGAAGAGCGGCGTGTAGCACACACTGATAACTCCTAACTTAACTATAACTTTTAACTTTACTTTATTTGGCTTTACTGTATTTTACTTTAACTGCGAGAGAGATTCTGATATTCGTCTAAGCTCGACTAGGCGAAACGTAGAAGTGATGAGTCCCGGATGTAACTCGGTGAGTCTCGACGATATTCCCTTGACTCGGAATAGAGGACCTATCAGGAACGGCTAATTAGCTCATTGGTCCTGCGAGCATGCTTGTCGAGCGATCAGCTCGTCAGCTGATCGGCTCAAGGCGTCCTCGGGTTGCCGGACGTTAGGCGGTAGGTCTCCGTGTTTCTCCGCGGCAGAACCGCCGTTCGACGTTATTTCAGCGGCGAGATGATGGCGGGAGGATGTGACCTTGGTTCTTGCTGAGAGATACCGTCCAACCGGTACCAATCACCTGGGGACGTACTCCACAGCAGTCATCTCTTCTTTAGACGACCCGTCTGCAGACTGCTGGCCGTGTTAGGTGTTCCGTCTGGACCTCCACCTCTTCCTAACCAGAGTACGCGGGACACTATCCTTGTCCATTCGCACGTCATACGTCCTTCGGCGATAACGTTACTCACTGGTCCTTATGCCGGACCTTGCGTGAGTCGGTAATGGTAGATTGGAGCGGGTGATGGAAGCTGGTTGCACTCGACGCATCAACCAGATGCTGGGTCGCAAGATGCATCCGCTGGCGGGAGGCTTTATACGAGCCCTGTTCACCACCTAGCGATATTCGGCCAAGGTCTACAGTCCTCCGCGTAGATATTGTGGTACTGTCCGTGGTACTGGATCCTGTACCGGATTGCGTACCATGGTTGTCCTCTCTGAAGCGGAAGTTCTGGCAGCGGAAGTTCAGGATCGTCGTCTTCGTCATCCTCGTTCTCTCTCTCTCTCTCGCGTTACATTAACAGAAAAACACTCCAAATTAGTCTAATTCTATTGCTTAGTCTAGGTGTGTCACTTGTATCCCGAGGGTCTAGACGGTGGTAAACTCTCTCTCGCGGTATAACTGATAAAAAGAATGCAATTTAGGTACTCTTGTGACGGCAGCTAATCTGCAACGTCACAATACTTAATGTATCGTTTGAGGACTTTTCCAACAAAGACGGCCCTGGGGCCCGACATTACTTTATATACTGATCGCTCACTTTAGAGACCATACCACACACCAAAAAATGCTAGCTAACACCCGGTGGTTGTGGCAGGACCGTAACTAGGCTCCCAAAAAGTCGATGTCCCCAAAGTATATATATTATTTAGGTTTATATATATATAACTATATATAACTATATATCGACCTATGTATATCTATATATGGGTCTATATATGATTGGATCTGATCAGACCTGGCTGATATAATCCTATATATAGTTATATATAGGCCTATATATGATTGGATCTGATCAGACCTGGCTGATATAACCTTATATATAATTATATATAGGTCTATATATGATTGGATCTGATCAGACCTGGCTGATAAAATCCCATATATAGTTATTGTTGTTGTGGGAGAGTTTTAGAAACGGAACAATTTAGATTCCAGAATTATTTATTGATGTGCTTCTTTACGTGAGTGCTATCGGCAAGAGGCACTCCGTTACAAGACCTAATCGGAAGTGCCTTCTGCGCAGCTTCTGCCTTTTGGTGCGCCGGCTGTGACGTGCCAAAATGGACGTCTGCCGCCTTTACTTTAAATGAATATAAAGAGCCGTCATTGTTACTTTTTTCTTTTAGGTTAACATTCCCTCTCAATGAGTGCTCTTTATGTTTTAACTTATTATATTAAATGCTTTTATGATCGCACTTGGTAATGTCTAACTGTTCCCTTAAGTATGTAAAACGTTCACGGTGCAATGGCTTTGTTAAGATATCAGCCTTTTGATTTTCACTTGACACATACTCTAGTTCAAAAGTCCTGATCTATAACATTCTCTTGCAAAATGATATTTAATGTCGATATGTTTTGACCTTTTATGAAATTCAGGGTTTTTCAATAATCTAATAGAGCTCTAATTGTCCATGTGTAACACAGGTTTTTCCTTACAGCTAGTTATTATTTCCTTACACAATCTATCTAACCATATTAGTTCTTTTATCGCCTGCGCTGCAGCTAAATACTCTGCTTCGGTTGTCGACAAGGCAACCACCTTTTGTTTCTGCGAGCTCCAGGCTATTATGGCATTATCTATTGCGAATACATAACCAGTAGTTGACTTGCGGGTTTGTATGTCACCTGCATAGTCTGAATCACTATAACCTAACAGTCTTAGATTGTTTTTACTTGAAAATTTTAAACCATAATCTATCGTTCCCTTTAAATATTTTAAAATTCTTTTCACTGCGTTCCAGTGTATTTTATACGGCTCATTTAAGTATTGACTCACAGTATTTAACGCGAAGGCTATATCAGGTCGCGTTCCTACAGCTAAATACATTAGGCTGCCTATGGCTTCTCTATATGGTACGTGGTTAGCCGGGAGTTGATGACCTCCATGGATTTGAACGCACAGTTCCTGATGTTTGTCTGCAGGAATTGAAACTGGATTTGCGTCAGCCATGTTGAATCTCTCCAGAATTTTTCGAGCGTACCCTGTTTGGTGCATTAAGAGACTACCGTCTGCCATGGTATCTATCTGAAATCCTAAAAACAGAATTAATTCGTTCGTGGTGACTTCAAATTCAGTACTTAGCAAGGTCAGTAGTTGTCGAGCCATTTCTTCATCCGTAGCTGCGACAAGTCCATCATCAATGTATATCGCCGGTATGAGTGTGTTATTTCCTTCAGTTTTGATGAAAACACACGGATCTGACTTGGTAGGTATCAGTCTATTCTTCTCTAGAAAACGACTGAAGCTGTCGTTCCAGCATCTAGAGGCTTGTTTCAAGCCGTAAAGCCCCTTTTTCAGCTTGCATACTCGACTAGTCCCATCTTCGTAGCCCTGGGGTTGTTGCATATAAATGTCTTCTGTCAGCTCGCCATTTAGGAAGGCAGTTTTGATGTCGAACTGACAGAGTTTCATGTGTTTGGATGCTGCCAAGGCCAGAATAATTCTTATTGAATCGAATTTTACGACAGGGCTGAATGTTTCCTCGTAGTCTATCCCATATCTCTGCGTGAACCCTTTTGCAACCAATCTTGCCTTAAATCTCATGACGTCGCCATCTGCTCCCCTTTTGATTTTGTACACCCATCTGTTTTCCAATATCTTCCGGTGAGTGGGTGGCTCTATTAGCACCCAAGTTTTGTTCTTCATAAGAGAGCTCATTTCTTCGTCCATTGCTTCAACCCATTTTTGTTTATTTGGGTCAGTATTGGCTTGCTCAAAGGATTCAGGTTCCTGTTGTGTGGTTATAAGAACTGAGTCAGGGTCGCAGTACTCATCATATCTACTGGGTCTCTTAATATTTTCCCTGGCTCTCAGTTGGCGAGCGGGTTGTTCTTCTGCGTCGACGTAGACCACCTCGGCTTCTTCTTCTGTATCTTCCGATGAATCAGAGGAAAGTCGTTCCCTCTGCAGTTCATTTTCCTGTTGATTCTGATTTTGAGCAACTTGTTCATCTATTTCAAAAGTCAAAGGAACATTGACAATGTCTCCTTCTTCTTTTTCAGTCTTCTCTTCTTCCTTTTCAGTCTTCTTTTCTTCTTTTTCAGTCTTCTTTTCTTCTTTTTCAGTCTTCTTTTCTTCTTTTTCAGTCTTCTTTTCTTCTTTTTCAGTCTCTTCAATTATGACTACATCTCGTGCATATTCGACTTTGTTTGATGTCGGGAACCAGATTCGGTATCCTTTTACATTTTCACCGTAGCCAACAAAAACTCCTTCTCTTGCCTTGCTGTCTAATTTCTTCCTCTTCTCTTTTGGTATATGCACAAAAGTTTTAGCTCCAAAAGTTATCAGTCTGTTTAGCTCCGGTGTCTTTCCATACCAGAGCTCATACGGAGTCTTACCCGGAACGTTGCTTTTGCTCGTGCGATTTAGGATAAAAACTGCAAAATTTACTGCCTCAGCCCAAAGTTCTTTTGGCCAGTTTTTATTGTGTAACAGAGCACGTGCTGCCTCCATGATGGTTCGATTTTCCCTCTCAGCCGAACCATTTTGCTCCGGTGTATAGACAACAGTTCTTTGATGCTTGATTCCAAGGTGACTAATTATTTCCTGAAATCTGTGATTAGTATATTCCAATCCGTTATCTGTTCTAAGAGTTCTCATAGGCTTGCCAAATTCGTTTTGCATAGACTTCACGAAATCCTTGAAACATCGTGTAACTTCCTCTTTACTATTTATAAAGTAAACAGTTCTATAATGTGAATAATCGTCCTTAAACAGTAGATAATACCTCGACCCTTTAATAGAGGGTTCCTGCATAGGACCGCACAAGTCAGAATGTATCAGTTCGCCTGGTGAGGTTGTTTTAGATTCATCGTTGACTCGTTTTGGAAAAGATAGTCTGTGCATCTTACCCCGTATGCAGCCCTCGCAGGTAAAATCCTTGTTTACTTCAACTTCGATCCCTCTAGACTTCAGAAAATCTTGTACGTGAGCCTGATTTTGGTGCGCCAATCTCTCGTGCCAAGTTCGGTAGCTGACTTGTGTGGCTATGCCAGCTGTGACTTCTTCTTCCTGTCTAGATTTCCTCGACGTTGACAAATTCCTCATCTTGATTTGCACCTCACATAGTTTATGCTTTCGGATGCCTATTACTTCAACTTTTCCATCCCGAATGAATCTACAACCAGTTGAATCCGAGAGCTGTTGCATGCCTTTGTCTAATGCAGCTCCCGCTGAAAACAGGTTAAAATGCAGATTGGGTACTAAGAGTACATTAGACAAATATTTCGGCTTCCAGTCGCTGCCATTATACGCTAGTACATTGATTGTTCCTTTCCCGATCGCGTAAATCTGTTCTCCATTTCCGATCTTGATCGGTATCTGGTTCTCAAAAGCATGGTATTCATCGAAATATTCTCTCTGATTAGACATGTGATCTGTGGCTCCCGAATCTACATACCAGACGTCTTTACGTACTTCCTTTGCATTTGTAAGTATCGCAACCTCACCGATCAGTGCTTCCCCTTTTTCTTTGCTTATGACCCTCTTAAGCCTATAACAGTCTTGTTTCCAATGGCCGGGCTTTTTGCAGTAGTTACATATCCCGGGCTTCTTGCTCGGCATCATTTTCTCATTTTCTTTCTTCTTATAATCAGTCCTACTCCAGCGTCTTACAGCTGCTAATGCCTCATCTTCTTCCTTATTTAAACTCTGAGTCCTAATTTCTTCGGCTAATAATCTTTCAGTTAGATTACCTAACGTACGGTCGGCTATCGGAGTAGACTCCCAAGCAGTGACAAAATGGTTATAGCTTGAAGGAAGAGTCATTAAAATTTTAGTCATTATCATGGAATCAGACATAACCTCACCGAGACTTCTAAGCCTGTGCGCCAGATCCTCCATTTTGGCAATATGTGTTGCCATATTATCCGACGCGCTCTTTGAGAGATGAAACCAGTTCTGCTGTAAAATGTGTATCGCTGTCTGAGATTTTTGTTCATACACATGATGCAATTTGTTCCACATCTCATGAGAGTTGTTACAGTTCATAATATGGAGAAGCTGCGTGTCTTCAATACTCGTGGCCATGATCTTCTGTGCATATAGGTCTGCCTTTATCCACCGGGCCCGCTGAGCTATATGTTGAGCATCATCTGCTGGCTGCAGCAGTTCTCCATTTACTATATCATATGCACCATTTGCTTTCAAAATAACTGTTACTTGAAATTTCCAGACGGACCAATTTTCCGTTCCTTTCAGCTTGGTGATTTTGATGTTGTCTTGTTCCATATTTGGTTGCCACTCTTGCACGCGGCTGGCTAACCTCACTTTTCAACGAACAGACTCTTTTACAAATCAAAAACCACAAAAAAACACTCCCGAATACAAAAATATTGTCCAGCACGTATTCTGGGCCCATAACCTGTTGTTGTGGGAGAGTTTTAGAAACGGAACAATTTAGATTCCAGAATTATTTATTGATGTGCTTCTTTACATGAGTGCTATCGGCAAGAGGCACTCCGTTACAAGACCTAATCGGAAGTGCCTTCTGCGCAGCTTTTGCCTTTTGGTGCGCCGGCTGTGACGTGCCAAAATGGACGTCTGCCGCCTTTACTTTAAATGAATATAAAGAGCCTTCATTGTTACTTTTTTCTTTTAGGTTAACAGTTATATACAGGTCTATATATGATTGGATCCGATCAGACCTGGCTGCGATGTATGAATTTATTTCTGCGAAGATTGATTGAAAAAGAAATTTTCATTATTAAAAAATCTAGGTTCAGAAGGTATATTATCTAGCTCAAAAATATGAATTTTTTTCAAGAGTTCGAAAAATATCAATTTCTATATAAATGAAAGTATTATAATTTTATTTTCAAATAATGATACGTATCATATATTTAACATATGTTTCAGCATAATATTTTTATTAATCCAAACTACATATAACTATATAATATGATCATATATAACTATATATATGATCATATATGGTTATATATGATCAGACCTGGCCAATTTTTGGATCTGATCATATATAGGCAATTATATATAATCATATATGATCATACAAAATCATTTTTTCCCGGGATCCTAGTTCTGGCTGATAAATGTATTGTAACTTACTGCACCAATATCTCAGCTGAAGGCTGGAGATACGGTGCTAGTCCGCGTGAGTATCTTTGTCACGGGTGTGATAATTTTGGAGCTCCTCTTGTAGAAAAAGTGAAAAACCACGAAAACCCTAATACAGACTCGGATCGGGTTTTAGCCGACCAGAGCTGCCTCCCTACAGAGCTGGGATATGCCTCGCTAACCGAGCCTGCGCGACAGACTAGGATCAAATTCACAGATAAAGAAATCGCAGACACGGGTGTTTAGCCAGTGCTGCCAATCAGTGAATCAACCGAAGCTGTCTTTGCAGAGCTAGGAATCGCAATGCGCACCGACCCTGTCTATCAGACTAGGGATTGGATTAATAATCCGCACCGTAGCTGCAATAGCTAACGACGATGACATTTGTGAAAGCTGAAAGATTTTAGAAAAAT
The DNA here is from genome assembly GCA_914767705.2 of Tenthredo notha. Lineage (NCBI taxonomy): Eukaryota > Metazoa > Arthropoda > Insecta > Hymenoptera > Tenthredinidae > Tenthredo > Tenthredo notha. Next base: position 2,144,868 of record OU611923.1, on the reverse strand, counting down.
AATTAAGAGAAAAGGAAATTGAAAGAAAAAGATGTAGTTTTACAATAGATTAGATTTAATGAAAATTAGTTGGATTAGATGGTATTTAACAAAGAAAGGGAAGAAAACTGCTCATTGAGCTCTGAGAACTCATAATAGAAAATTATAAAGAATAGAAAATAAAAGTAAAGAATACAGAAAACGATAGTATGATAGAGTAAAGTTAGTTCAATCTAAATTTCTTAAAGTTCAATCAATGTTTCCGATTCATGTTTTAATTAGAAAATTTGTTTAATCCGGGAATTCGTTATAACTGGTAGATCGCGGTTTTCCAAACCGTGATTGATTTAAATTGCGCCGTTAAATTTATCAAGACGACTTTTAAACTTGCAGTCTAATTTTTAAGTAAATTCAAAAGTAGCAAAACTTTAAACTGTGAGATTGTGAGTTTTATTAGACTGATTATTTCAATATCAAAATTCGCGAATCTATCTACTTCAATTTTAGCAAGTGAAGAAATACGAATTAAGAGCAAGAAAGGTCACGCACTATTTTAGCTACGTGCCTAATAGAGAAATAAACAGAAGTGACTCGACGGGTGCTTTGCCACACAATCGGTCTAGAGAAATAATGAGTTGTGTAGAAGGAATTCTTGGAAATGAAGGTCATAAACGTTAAAGAATTTAACCAGTGTCAGCGTTTCGGCCCTAGGTGTGGGCCCTCCTCAGGACAGAACAGTTTTTTCTTTATTCTACAATACAAAAAGTATACTTAAAAATAATGAATTTGAACAGTAACAATACTTAAGACAATGAATTTAAAATACGAAAACAACTATGATCTTATAGATTAGCGGTTGGTTTAAATTGTACGATACTGACCTTACAAGACAAATAATAAAGGCGAGAAGGAAGATGGTCAAATATCACACAAGCATCGTTACGCTAGGCCTTTAAATTTGCGAACCTTCCACTTGTCCATCATATAGGATTAAAAGATTAAAGAAAAGAAAACAAAGGGTCTTTAATAGGGTCTTTTGTTTCTTCAATAATGAGTTGTGACTCGACGGGCGCTTTGCCACAAAATCGGTACCGCGCGGCGCAGCGAACCCCTTTTATAGCCGAATCTATGTGATCCGCGGAATCAGGTGATCCGCGGAAACGCGTGATGCGCACCGCGGGATGCGCACCGCGGGATGCGTGATGGACGCGGTCCGGCTGTACTGGCGAGCCAGCACAGCCGGAACGTTACATCTGCCTACATCAACGGATGTCCGGTTGGCAGGTTTTCCAGACGACAGGAGTTGGTAGATGTTGTTTCCTAAACTCTGGTTAATTCTTCCTCCTTTCTCAGTCTTCCCATCCCCATGGCTCTTCTGGTTCGAAATACTGCTGATATTCGGGAGTCGACAATGCCGGATAACCCTCGGGTGTTTTTATGTCCTGGAGACTCTCGGGTTCACTTTCGTCGTCCGGCAAGTCGAGATCTTCTTTCCCTCTTCTTTTTCAGCTCGGCCCTCTCGTCCTCTGGCATCTGTGGTACATCGTCCAGGATTAGCCGCCAGGGCATGTAGGTCACCGGGTGTCCTGGTGTCGGCTGCCGTTTAGCCGAGGTCGATGGTATCGGTTCACCTGGTCGTTTGGCCGAGGTTGACGGCAGTACTTCGGCTGGTCGTCTAGCCGAGGTGGATGGCACTGCATCGGCTGGTTCTTTAGCCCGCTTGGTTTGTGTCGCTTTCCCGCCCAGTTAAAAAATATGACGTCGTTGACGATGTCGGAAATTACGTCGTACAGGACGTGGGAAATGGCGTCGGACTCGATGCAGGATAGAAGTCTTCGGTTACGTCGTATGCGACGTCATATTTTGGGACAGTATTAGACGTCGTATCAGACGTCGGGTCAGACGTTGTTTACGACGTCGTAATCGTATCAGACGTCTCTTACGACGTCCTTTATGATGTCTTTTATGACGTATTGTCGACGTCATTGTAGATAAATTTATATAGAAAAAAAAAAAATTCCTGTCCTGCAGGATTTGAACTCAGAACCTCCAACTCCGTAGGCTCTTACCTTACCATTGCGCCACAACATTACTTATAAAACCATGATTCTTTCACGTACATGGTTTCATTTTGAGTCAATGTTCGTAGTCACTCGATATACTTACGTGAAAGAATCATAGCTTTATAAGCAATGTCGTGGCGCAGTGGTAAGGTAAGAGCTTACGGAGTTGGAGGTTCTGAGTTCAAATCCTGCAGGACAGGAATTTTTTTTTTTTCTATATAAATTCATCTACAATGACGTCGACAATACGTCATAAAAGACATCATAAAGGACGTCGTAAGAGACGTCTGATACGATTACGACGTCGTAAACAACGTCTGACCCGACGTCTGATACGACGTCTAATACTGTCCCAAAATATGACGTCGCATACGACGTAACCGAAGACTTCTATCCTGCATCGAGTCCGACGCCATTTCCCACGTCCTGTACGACGTAATTTCCGACATCGTCAACGACGTCATATTTTTTAACTGGGCGGGTTTGTGCCATCGCCGTCCCCGTTTATATCGGCCAGCGATGATGATGTGGTCTGGTGTTGCCTCCGGGTTTTCCTCCCCCGTCTGCACGGCCGCATCTTGCACCGTACGGTAACTGAACCGTGGATGGCTCATCATTTTTATTTTTTCTTCGTGGTGTTTGTGTTATGTTCTCAAGTCAATTCTCAGTAATCGGTATGCTAATTCCGCGGTTCTTATATAGTTCGCGGTCATCCCTTCTTTTCTGGACTTATTTCCATATAAGGTGATATCGTTCGATTTTTGGGGATAATCCTTTAATCCTTCTATTGTAGTTGGCCTCAGGTGAGATGTCACACCATATGTTATTCTCCCTATTCTCTTCTTTGCAGGTGTCATACGATTTTCGTCTCCGCCTCTTCTTCGCATTGTACGTAGGCTTTAAACATGTGACGTGGAACTTCCCCCGTTCCGCTCCTGTGTGAGGGTTCTCCAAGTCATAGGTGGCCTCACCAACTTGCTGACTGATTTTATATGGTCCTTCGTACAAATCGAAGAATTTTGCCATCTTCTTTTCTTTCGAATCGGAAACATTGAGTGCTTTTACTAAAACTAAGTAACCTATTTTAAATTTAGCCATCTTATGTGTCGAGTTAAATCTATCTGCACGGCGTTTGCCGTGTCTTTTTATGTTCCTTTTGACCAACGTTAATTTCGTATCGTGTGGTATATCTGATTTATTTGTAATAAGCCAGGTTTCCCAGAATCTAGAGGGTCTTTGCTTAAGATGAATCTCGCAAGGTGTGAATTCAGTGGAATCATGGCATACTTCGTTCACACAGCTCTCTATTATCCTTCACCAATTTATCCACGACGTGTGTTCATCAGTTAAGAAGGTTCGGAAAAATCGGCCTAATTCGCGGTTTACGCGTTCTACTATATTTCCTTGCGGATGCCTAATTGAAGAATAGATTAATTTAATATTTTCTTCCGATAATTTATTTTGCCAAGATGCTGATGTGAACTGCGTGCCATGATCACACTGAATTCTTTTTGGCTTGCCTAACTCCGGTATGTACTGCTCAAATATGCATTTTATTTTTGACGGTGCATTTGCTGCTTTTAACGGGTATAATTTTACGTATTTGCTGAAAGCATCGATAGTGACTAATAACCATTTATACTTGCCTTTGCTCACTGGCAGTGGGCCTAAGTAATCGATGGACAATAGTTCTCCGACTCCGTCTGGTACAATGTTTTGCATATTTGCGTAGCTATATCTGTTTGGTACCTTACACCTCTGACACCTGTCACAGCTAGCTAATATTTATTTTATTCTTTTAGCGAACTTGGGATAATAGAATCCTTCTTTAAGTATTTGATAGCATTTGTTTGCTCTTATGTGACTATACATTCCGTGACATTCAATGACAAGTTTCTTTACTAGCGCTTCAGGAACGTAGGCACGCAGTCTGCCCCCTGGCTCACGATAGTATAATATTTGATTTATAATCTCTAAATTATTATTCAGCTTCAGTTTTTCTGAATCGAGTAGTTCGCTGATTCTTCTATCTGCTTTCTGAAATACTGACAATAAAAGTTCTGATTTTTTCCAGAGCGAATACGATTGCTAATAATTCTTTTTCAGATGTAAAATAATTAAGTTCGGCTCCTTTCATTGTTCTGCTCGCGAACCCCACGATCCGTTCCTCGTTGTTATCTGATAATTGATAGAGAACGGCACCGACTGCATAATTGCTCGCATCACACTGTAGGTAATACCTTTTTTTAGGATCTGGATGATTGATAACCATCGTCTCGCAAAATAATTCTTTTACTGTTCTGAAATGTGTTTTCATTTCCTCCGTCCAGTCCCACTTGGCACCTTTCCTTATTAAAGAGAGTAACGAAAACGTTGCATCGGCATATGCGCTGGTGAATTTACTATAATAATTCGTTAAACCCAAAAATCCCTTAAGGGGGTATCCACACCTTCGATTTGGTAAAAGTTCTGAGAAAGAGATTGATATTTTACAGCGAATTTGAGAGTCTAATCAAATCGAAAAAAATCATGGAGGTTGAGGAGGGTTTGACCTTCATTATCCATATTCAATCTTGAATATTACTTTGAGTCTAATAGTAGTTACGCTGAATATAGAAAAATACAAAATTACTCGGTTGTCGTAAAGACTGAGGAGCACCGATGGACCGGTTCTGGAATTTTTGGTCTTCGATTCTTCAGAAAAGAGGCCTCTATCAGATGAACATACAACTTTTTGATATCGCGAAAATTGCCTGACCTATCTAGTTTTTACTAAGATTTTTTTGATTTTTCAAATTTTTTGCTCTATTTTTTCTATTATCTCAACTAAAAATGGTGATATCTAAAAGTCGTATGTTCATCTGATAGAGGCCTCGATTCTGAAAATTTGAAGACCAAAAACTCCTGAATCGGTCCAACGATACTCCTGATTCTTTACGACAACCGGTCGAAATATTCATTCTCCAGAAATCAACTTTTAAACTTTTTTTTTTTTATTTCTTTAATTCTTAATTTTCACAGAGTTTTTTTTTCTCTAATTTTTGCTCAAATCCAGATCGCAGTCGAATACTTTGACACAGTTTTCCATCCTCCTTTTTGATCCGGGCTTTGGACCGGCACAGGCGAAGTTAAAAGCTTGTTTTTCAACTGAGCATGCGTCGTGAGCTACCTTACTTCTAGAAGGCTCCTCGCTCATAACTAGAACCTTCCATCTCGACTGCCTCCTCTTGCTGATTCATGTGCAGTTGCCTCAGAGCCACACGTGCTTCCTTCGTATTCTGCTCTGCACGCCTATCAGCTGACTTGATCCGGGACAAATCCTGTCGTTTCGCTGCAGCGTACGCGTGGTGTCTTGGCTCAATTGAAAGCTTTCGCATGATTTCCAACATACCTTGCTGTCCTTCGGAGAAAGTTACCGCTGCGATGTTGGCTGCAACTTGAACGACTTCACGACCTGAAAATAAAGTCTTCGGACACAGCTTCCATATCACGCTGTTCAGGGACTCGTTCGCATTCTGCGTCTTACCTCCGATACAACGCTTCAGCAGGGAATCGTCGCTGAGGTCCACGAAGATCGGTCTGATCGCGTCCATCACAGCCTTCGGGAGAACAGCTCGATGTTCGAACGTACCAACAGTTCCAGCTGCAACTGCCTGTTGGTACTTACACCAGGATCCCTGACCCTCCGGGCAGAGATGATGCTGCGGCTCATCGTCAGTCGAGGACTTGTGGTGCCATATGGCCCATATAGCTTTCTTCATACCTTTGACCGAATTGGCGTTGTTCCTGATAGCGTTTCCATAGTATGACTGGATCTGATCGATGACGTTGTCCGTGAGTCTACCCTTGCCTCCGATGGTCTTGCCGTCCGCTAACTTCTGTCCCCTGAGTCTTGCCTTTAGTTTTCTCATGCGTGATCCTAACCTTTTCTGTACGTGGCCGCAGCATTCCAGCTTCTCGATCCTTGTGTTCGGTCCGTAGGGCTCTGCTTTGACGACGCTGGCATAGCTCTTCGTATCGCCGTCGCCAATGTATCCAACATACTTTGCGGCGTGAAGTTGCTCCGATCTTTTAAAAATTCTGACCATGCCGGTGACTTCCATAGCTCCGGACGAACCTTGGTGATTGGCCTGACAGCTGCTCTCGTGGTTCTGGTACCAAGAATTCCACCGCTCCCCTGACTGCTTTCCCTTCCAGCTAGCACAGGCCTTGCAGAACCTAGATAAGACTTCAACGTCCAAAACCTTACCTGTCTCTGTGCCAATGACAGCGCATACGCCATTTAGAGAGCTGAATCCACGCTTCTGCCAGGTACCGTCACACTGCACGACTATTTCTCGGGCGTCCGGGTTGTTTGAGGCTGCTATCTCTTCTTCGGCAGCCGCATGCATCATCGAACTCGCCACATCAGTTGTTGCTTTGACTACCTGATTTAAAACTTTGCGATACGTCGAATCCTTGACAGGCGGTGGAAGGTCCATCATCCCACAGAATTTGGCGAGACCTACGCTGCCTTGACCGATGCACCTGCTTGCCAGTATCGACCTTCGATTTATTTCGAAGACGTTATTTTTGTTACCTATCATTCTGCAAGTGTTGAACTTCGGGCTGAAAGGACACTCCTGGCACTTGATCTCGTAGGTTCCACCTAAGCCGTGAACCCTAACCTCTTTGATGCGGAAGGCACTGCCGCATTTGTTGCAACAGAGGTTATCCTGTAAACTTTGAAAAAGGATATCTAAATCGAAAAGCATGTACCCTTGCTCGTCGCTGTCGAAATGCTCGTCATGGCTAATTTTACTCGACGATGCACTTGAAGGTCTCTCGAACGGATCCTCGGGCACGAAGGAGCGTCGCTGTTTTCCTGAGAAAGATCTTTTTCTCTTCTTAGACCGCCCAACTGAATGTTTTGCGTCGGTGAAAGGGTTCCTCTCACTTCGACTACCCATGGTTGTCAAATCAATCGAAAATTTTCAATAAATCAAAGATTTTAATCTCAAGTTAAATTGTCGGAGACGCATAAATGCTAGCAGACAACAGGAGAATGGCGGGCATCGTGAAATCCACGTGAAATTCGCGCGCCCGTTGTGCTGGGGCGCGCCGCGCGGCGCGCACCCGCATTCACTCATTCAAATGGCTGTAACTTCTCTATTTTTACGAAATTCGATACGCTGATTTTTTTACAGGTAGTTAAGACCCATGGGGTTCCAAATATCCAAAAAAATCAAAAATTGATTTTTCGAAAATTTAAAGGTGTAGATACCCCCTTAAGTTGTTTCGCGTTTCTCGGGTCTGGAAATTTCTTTATTGCCTCGATTTTTTCCGGCTGTGGGTGTATTCCATCTTTAGTGATCCGATGCCCGAGAAAATCGATCTCTTCTCTAAAGAACTTTGATTTCTTGAAATTGAGCGTCATGTTGTGTTTCCGGAAAACCTCAAATAATAATTTCAGGTGGGCCAAATGGGACGAAACGGAGTCAGAAATACACAGGATATCGTCAACAAAATTGACGGTGAACTGATCTGTTTCCTTTAAGATTAAGTCCAAAGCTCTAATTAAACTAGCCAAACTTGTATTAAACCCATAAGGGGTAACTGTAAATTGATAAGTTTTTCCTTCATGCATAAACGCAGTATAAGTTAGGATGCAAAGAAACTTGCCAAAAACTCGCCGTTAGATCTAAACTCGACATATAAGATGCGTTTCCACACTTCTGGAATAAGACCTCAGTCGATTGAGCGCAGTCATGGTCAGGTACTATCAGTTTATTGATGTATCTTGCATCTAAAACTAATCTGATGTCTCCAGTTTTCTTTGCAACAACTACTACAGGATTGATGTACTCGCTATGTGATCTTTCAATTATTCCTATATCAAGTATTTTTTGAATTTCGATCTTAACTTTTTCTCTGTGGATCATTGGTATTGGGTATGATCTCCTTAAAAATGGCCTATCTTCATAAATTTGGATTCGATGTTCATAAACTGAAACTCTACCAGGCAATTTATAGAAAACATCTTGATGCTCTATCAGTAGGTTGGAAAATGACTCTAGTTCGATTCGACTAAGTAGCTGACACTCAGACAATTTCTCATTCACTTCATCATGGGTCAGTGCATACCCACACTGAAAAAAAAGTATTTTGATAATCAGAATACAAAGTATTATGAAATGAGTATTCTTATTATCAAAATACGTAATGTGATTATCAAAATACGTAATGTGATTATCAAAATACGTAATGTGATAATCAGTATACGTATTTTGATAATCAAAATACCAAGTTTTCTGAGTAACACAATACCAAGTATTTTGATTATCAGAAGAAATATACTGAGTAGAAAAATACTGTTTTCTCAGTGCATTAATCTCGTTATCGATCTAATCGGCGGTCATTTTTTCTGGATTGATTCTACTGATTTGTATTGATTCTCTTAGATAGTCTTCAACATAATTTGCTTTGAATAGCTCGACATTTACGTTTGTGAAAGCTGTCCGAAAGAAAAGCTTGTTCGTTCTAAGGTCCAAATCGGCTTCCACCGGTGCAACGTATCAATCCCGAGAATTACTTCGTGATCGAGCCGTGGAATTACCAAAAAGCGAATTTGATCGGTTGATTTTCCAATGGTTATTTCCGCGAAAAATTGCTCTTTCACTTTTACTGACTTGCCCCCTGTCGCTCCCACTACTTGAAAATTAACAACTGGCAGCCTTTCGCAATTTTTTAGTTTCTCTTGGTTTCGATCAAACCAGTCTTTAGATACACACGTTACTTGACTTCCGGTATCGATAAGCTCTTTGACTTCAATGCCTTCGATGTTAAAATATGCTTCCGGGCACTGCTTGCATTGTAATTCGCAATTATCGCTTTCCTTAATCAAGTATTCAGCAGGCTCTTTGAAGATGTTACTTTTCATTACCAGTGATTCTATTTTTGCCGCGTTGATAACGATTTCGCGCTGTGTAACCGAATTTTGCGGCTCACATACCACAGCGCGCTCTAGTTTTCCGCATGCTGGGTTTCGTGTTCATCCTCAACCTCTGGCTCTATGGGCTCGATTTCCGAAATCGCGCTAACTCTCGGATTGGTCCAGCTATTCGGTTTATGATTAGCGTACGCTGGTTGTCCAGCGTCGCGCTTATTTTCATGTAAATCCGACCTATTATAAGTCTCTCGCGTTACTCTTGGATTTATAGTCTTAGTATCTTTGGTATTACTGGTCGATGGGGTTGATAGAATTTTCTCGAAACAAAGAACCCCTTCTACATTGCTTCGAGGTTGAGTTACCCCTGTAACTCATCATTTATACTTTCAACTATCACAGCTTGTGATCTAACATCCGATTCTACATTTGGCTTGTCACGTGCAGACACTTCGGATTCTTCATCGCTTTCAATTCGATTCTTCGACCGTTTAGTAGGCTTCACTTCTGTTTCGTCATCACACTCGTTTTCTCCAGTAATATGCCGTTTTTTCTTGCTTTTTTCGATCTTAATAATATCCCTTCTCATTTCAACGGGTGTGACTAGTTTCACGTCTTCGATAATTTTTGGTAAATTTTGGCCGAGCTTTTGGTTCTTGTTTGCGATACTGTCGCTCAAACTAGCGTTCGTATTCCAGTTATCATTGTCATTGATGCCTTTATCGAATATATCCGTAATAAGTGGTTGAACCTTTTTACAACTGGAAGTAAAAGCTGCAGTGTTGGTGACGACGTGTTTGAGAACATTTGCTATGTTTTTCTCCACCTGGCCCGATTTTGTATCAATTTCATTGCCATTGTCATCCTTGCCAGGAAATAAATTTTCCTTCGGATTCTCCACAGAGTTGAAACTCAAATGTTTTTCCTTCACGTGCTTCATAAAATTTTGACACACCCAACGAGTTTTCCTCGGTACTGATTTTCCGTATTCGGCTTTATGCGCGGTAATTTTAGTTTTACATAGGCAACACGATATTTTCCCCGAATAGGTAATTTCTTCGTCAATGTCTTCTTTGACAGATACCTCTAAATACCGATTCTTAGGGCTTTCTAAATAAGCTTTGAAGGTTTCTTCACCGTCTGGTTGCTTAGAAAACCAAGTTTTAATAAGCCTGTATAATTGATCTTCTTCGCTCAATAAGTCCTGTGATTTTCGTGACTGTGGATGTGATTTTTTTTACCGATACAGCTTTGAGCATTTCCTTGGTTTCTTTCTTCGCTTTTATATTAGTTGATTTTTCATTAATATCCTGTTCAGCCGTAGCAAAGTGGTTCAACCCCTTTTCTATAATATACTTCTGAATTTCTAGGAGACAAAACCTATGTCCCGGTAGTATGCGGAATTGTTCGGGCTTATTGCTGTAAATACCGAAGAAGTCTGATTTCGTGTAATTATCTTCGCCTAACAATCCCAACATGTCAGTTTGGGCAAACTTCTCCATTTCTAGAAACGCTTCGCTTGAAAGGTTTTTCAGAGTAGCCGCTGAATCGAAACCCAAACAGGTGAGGAGATGCTTCAGGTACAACGGTGGATCAACTCCAAGTTCCTTCCTGATTACGGGCCAAAACTTTTGTTCTTCAACATTTCCGGCAATAGTCTTCACCATACTCTCCTTCTCTGCCTTGTTCGCTGATTCCTCCATGCTTGACTCCAACCCGGGAAAAAATGATTTTGTATGATCATATATGATTATATATAATTGCCTATATATGATCAGATCCAAAAATTGGCCAGGTCTGATCACATATAACCATATATGATCATATATATAGTTATATATGATCATATTATATAGTTATATGTAGTTTGGATTAATAAAAATATTATGCTGAAACATATGTTAAATATATGATACGTATCATTATTTGAAAATAAAATTATAATACTTTCATTTATATAGAAATTGATATTTTTCGAACTCTTGAAAAAAATTCATATTTTTGAGCTAGATAATATACCTTCTGAACTTAGATTTTTTAATAATGAAAATTTCTTTTTCAATCAATCTTCGCAGAAATAAATGCACACATCGCAGCCAGGTCTGATCGGATCCAATCATATATAGACCTGTATATAACTATATATGGGATTTTATCAGCCAGGTCTGATCAGATCCAATATCATACCCATGCGATTATGTGGAAACTAAAGGCTCCAAGCGCGCGAACTTTGATTTGCTCGAATATCATTGGCTAGCAGAATCGCGCCAGTAACTCCACCAACTTTTCAGTAATATCCCTAGCTCTGTCGTCCGCTGGATTCATAAGAAACATAACCTATTCCTGCCACGGTCTGTCGCCATTTGTATTTGACAACAATCTGAAACAAACAGCAGACGGACTCTAGTGATATTCGTGGCAATTCTGAAATTGGCGACCCTCGTAATATTCGAATAAATCAGCGCCTGCGCGCTTGGAGCCTTTAGTTTCCACATAATCGCATGGTATATAGACCTATATATAATTATATATAGGGTTATATCAGCCAGGTCTGATCAGATCCAATCATATATAGGCCTATATATAACTATTAACTATATATAGGATTATATCAGCCAGGTCTGATCAGATCCAATCATATATAGACCCATATATAGCTATACATAGGTCGATATATAGTTATATATAGTTATATATAGAATCATATATAATTTTATATATAGCTTCAGACATGAATGTACAGCCAGACATGATCATATACAATTATATCTGAAGTTATATATAATTATATATAAACTTATACATAATTATACATAATTATATATGATTATATATAGTTCCATATGAGTAATTCCACGTCAGACCGAACACCTTTCTGACCTCGATGTTACCGATTTCGCTATAATTTTTTTTACGAGTTCTATGGAAGAAATAAATTCATCAAAGGATTTTTTTTTTTTTTTTTCGGCCCCTATTTTTTAAGTTACACGGGGGTGAAATTCAGGAAAAAGAGCCAAAAATCGAAAACATACTCCCCTTCAAACGGTCATATCTTTGGTTATATTCATCCTAGAGACTTCATTCAAAAACCATTTCAAAGCTATTGAATGACACTATTATTATATATTTATTTCATTCTGCGATAACAAACAATTTCATTTGTTATAAACAAATATATTATTCAAACGTGATTTTCAAAGCAAGCTCCACGCGATAAAAATCTCAAAAAAATATGAGCGTATTCCTTGATCAATTCTCTACAAAATCGTTGAAAAAAATCGATGGAGACTCGATGGGAACTATGTCAAAACGATTTATTTATAAGCGACGGCGCGCGCTGCCACCGAAAAACCGTACCCGAGCCGGGTCTTTCAGCGGCAGCGCGCGCCGTCGCTTATAAATAAATCGTTTTGACATAGTTCCCATCGAGTCTCCATCGATTTTTTTCAACGATTTTGTAGAGAATTGATCAAGGAATACGCTCATATTTTTTTGAGATTTTTATCGCATGGAGCTTGCTTTGAAAATCACGTTTGAATAATATATTTGTTTATAACAAATCGAATTATTCGTCATCATGAACTTCAAAAATATATAATAATAGTGTCATTCAATAGCTTTAAAATGGTTCTAGGAAGAAGTCTTTTGGATGAAAACAACCAAAGATATGACCGTGTAACATGCCCACCGACGCTTTCTTACGCCAGCCACACGCATCCAAGCCGGGTCTCCCGGTGGCAGCGCGCGCCGCCGCTTATGAATAAATCGTTTTGACATAGTTCCCATCGAGTCTCCATCGATTTTTTTTAACGATTTTGTAGAGAATTGATCAAGGAATACGCTCATATTTTTTTGAGATTTTTATCGCGTGGAGCTTGCTTTGAAAATCACGTTTGAATAATATATTTGTTTATAAAAAATGAAATTGTTTGTTATCGCAGAATGAAATAACTATATAATAATACTGTCATTCAATAGCTTTGAAATGGTTCTTGAATGAAGTCTCTAGGACGAATACAACTAAAGATATGACCGTTTGAAGGGGAGTATGTTTTCGATTTTTGGCTCTTTTTCCTGAATTTCACCCCCGTGTAACTTAAAAAATAGGGGCCGAAAAAAAAAAAAAAAATCATTCGATCAATTTATTCGTTCCATAGAACCCGTAAAAAAAATTATAGCGAAATCGATAACATCGAGGTCAATTTTTGATTTATTTTGTCCGGTTTGACGTGGAATGGCTCATATATGATTATATATAGTTCCATATATAATCATGTATAATCAAACATGATCATACAAAATCCTTTTTTCCCGGGTAAGCTAGAATGTCCTCGAGAATGTCACATTTTTTTTACTTACCTCAATGAAATATCTCCAAATCATTATTAATTATTAGTTTCAGATCAAACTGCACAGTTACCTCACTGACATTGTGAGTGTCAACTACTGTCGACTCAAAAAGGTTTATGAAAAAATTGTACTTTTTCACGAAAAAATGAGGCACGCGCAAGCTGGAGCTTCTGAGATAATATTCAGTACTGCCTCAAGAGGGGTGAAGTAAGAAATATTTATTATGTGATTTTTTAATAATGTTCATAGATAGTTTCCTTTTTTTATTCATTTATTATTTCATACTGAAGTTTAGGAACAATATATAGAGCGTATAACTTCAAAAACTTTTTCTACGTCAAAAACCAAAATCATATTTGATATCTCTTATCAATAGAATGTCAGCAATTTTTTTTCACCCTAAATTTTCTTAAAACTAATCACCAAAACTTGAGCTCAAAAGTGTGACTATTGGGAGTTTCACTGTTGAGCTCAAGTTTTGGTGATTGTACTCTTTTTGCAGTCCGGAAATTTTTGCCTATGCTGTTCTACAATTTGAAATAAGAACTGCTTCTGGTCTTCTTTTTTTGTGATGGAATTATTGAAAGTGGTGGCTAAAGCTATGCCACGTTCTGCAGTATCATTAACTACCTTTAATGATCTCACAATACTTGACGCGCTTTGATAAGAAGCCAAATTGTCCCACTGACTCGGATCTTTTTCAAGAAATGATGTGTCTATCTTTAGAACTTGGAAAAGAAAATGTGAAGATGGTCCAGTGAAACTTTCAAGGGTTTTGTCACTAAAATTTTCAGCTCCGGTATATTTAAAACATCGATTACTGAACGCAATTTCATTCGTTGATGCTTGTTTCAATATTCTTGCCATATTTCGTTTAGTTTCTTTCGAAACGGTGCTAGAGAATAGGCTTACAACGATCAATTCTTCGCCTAGATACCACAATTGTCGTTTGAATGCGGTCAGAGCAGTTTCAGCAATTTTTTCGGAGATCGTCTTATAGCGAATCCGAATCGTCTTATAGTTTTGATAAACTCCAAATCGTTATTAGGAGCGTCAGTTGCCAAAGGGTATGTAATCCAAGCTTTAACGTACGTCAACGCAACGAATATGCTGAATTCCAAACACGATTGTGATTCTTTCCTGGTGAGATGAAATTGATTTTGAAACAAATATATTTTGAAGATGTACAACAATTTGGACATCCACCTGGCATGATGAAATGCACCAGGAGCACGAAATTTAATACCCCGCGGAGGATTTGCCCCCAGAAAAATCAAAGTTAGCTCCAATAACTCACGATAATCTTCTCTAAGAATTTCATTGGAATTTTGCTTAGATAATAATTCAGTGATAAAACCAATCGATACTGTTTTGTATTCCAACAATTCATTATTCAGTCGAATGTCAGCACAGGGTATGAATTGATTTTGATCAATATTTGGCCAATTCTTTTGAAATCTCTGGAAAAGTCGAACGTCTGGTCCATTAGTTGCTCCAAAAAGAGCTTCAAATACGCGTGAACAAACTATCTCAAAAATGTGGTGCCTGCAAGCTAGCCACAGAAGTTTTTTCTCTAACTTTTGCTCCAGGAGAATACAAGCCCCGTTTTTTAATCCCGTATTTACGCTACTAGTGTCGAAACTTATTGCCGCTATTTGGTTGCTCAAACCCCAATCGCAGATTATTGTATACGTTGCCCTTGCTATCAATTCTCCCGTTCCTCTTTCAAATTTCAAAGGAACTCCCAATAGTTTCTCAATATTTTTAGCTGTTACTAAAATAGGTATACGATCTTCTTTGATGGGTCCTCCGGTTATTGCTGGCAGAAGTTTTCCATCTATGTGAAGAACTAGAGGGCACTCTGGTGATTTTAGTAAAAATGTGTCTTTTATCTCTGCAGCACGTACGGAGCAAAACTTGGACCTTGTTCGATGTACACTTGCATGTGAAAAAGAGATGTCAGATACATCATGCTCCCCATAAGTTTTCGCCGCTGCCGCGAGCACGTGAACTGCTTTTCGATTGCTGATATTTGAGCGGTCCAATGCTGCAGCTATATCTGTATGGATGCCATATTTTATTAGTTTACTTTAGAATCAATCTAAAACTGTCAAAGCACACCTCTTACCTGTGGAGATTACTGTTGAGGCAGTCATCTTTCGCTTTTTCTTCATTTTCGGATCGAGAGGTTGATAATCTTCTAATTCCTGCAATTTTAAATCAAATTCGTTCGAACTGCCAGAAAGTGGCAAGGAATCTGGATGAATTGTTTCATACTCGACTACTTTTCTCTCCCTCTCAGTGCGTAATCTTTTATCCCTCTGTTCCATTTTCGTCTGGTGCTTTTCTTGTTTTTGTACTCCGGTATCAAGTAATTCTGGCATCTTGAGATTTCGATTAGAACGTTGGTCCCATAAAAAGAGTCTGTCCCTTTCGAGTGCCATTAAATTTTCAGCATTATGATGAGCAATGTCAAACAAATTTTTTAATGTGTTTTTAAACTCATTTTCACGGGCAATTTGACGTTTGCCGGCTCGTTGTTTATTTCGACAAACATCTTGATATTTTCGTAAAAGCAGCTGAAGAGTTTGGTTATTGCTCCTTTCTTCCGAAGTGGGGATTCTTGCGAGAGCCCAAACACGTCGGAGTTTTGATAAAACTTCTTTTATCGCAGATTTTTGGCTGAGGTTTTTTACCTTGTGGTAATAGAAGTAAGCCCTCAGAACTTCTAGTTTTGATGGCAGAATGTTCACATCAAAAGATTCAATCGGTTGTCCAATGAGATAACAGTCGGTGTTTGAAGGTGGTGACATCTTTGTCCAACTGTAATTTATAATAAAATAATGATGGGTTAGGTTGGGTTATGTAAGATCTAGGATCGATAGAATGTCACGATGTCAAGGAAAATACCTTGATATTACCACTCCGATGAAATATACATATACCTTTATGTAGTTCAAAGCTCACAGGTATTCATTAGTCCAAAATTAAATCACTGTGGAATCTCAACGATGTTATCCCGACGCAGAGATTAGTGAATCAGCACGGCGCCGGCACTTTAGAATAACGTGAACGGTGAACCATAACGATCGAGATCGAGATGCACTAGCTCCGAGGGTCACGTGCTGTTATTATTTTAACTCCATCTCAGAGATGTCGCCTAGCTTTATGTATGCACCTTTCATCACTTTCGAGGGACAGAATATGAAAGAATAGGGTATCAAAATGGAAGATACAGCCCCAACCGGCTGCGGTCAGCGGAGTGACGCTGTACTTGAAAGGCTGAAACCTAATAAATTTGATTGTAAAATATCCAATTTTTACCAGGTCACAATGAAGAACAATGAAAATCATGAAAATAGTCGGAAAATTATAATTTCTTACTTCACCCCTCTTAAGGCAGTACTAAATATTATCTCAGAACCTCCAGCTTGCGCGTGCCTCATTTTTTCGTGAAAAAGTACAATTTTTCCAACATGCATCAATTATTACTATAAATATATTTTTTTAACTTGTTTCCTTATGAGGCAGTACTCAATATTATCTCATAGACTGCGGGTTGCACGAAAATTTTTTTTTTATGAAAAGGCACCATTTTCTCAGCATGCATCAGTCATTTTCAAATGTCGGGTTTTTTTGAGACACCCTAATCTACACCTTTGAATTTTCAAAAAATCGTTTTTGTTCTTATATTTTATTTGGAATGCTAGTGACCTAATCTACCTGTAAATAAATCGGCGTCGAAAAATCTAGAGGATTCTAAAAGTTACAGCCTCGACAGTGCCGCGCTGCGACGAATCGTCGCTGCGCGGCGCGCGGACCCACATGTTGGTCTCATGAATATTGTACAAGACCGCAAAGAGCACTGTCTTACTTTTTTGACGTTTTTATATATTTTGATTATGAATTCGATTTTGTGATTTTCCAATTGTTTGTAATGATCATTTTTACACATATTTGATTTTCAATATTCTTTTGAATTGTGATCATTGACAGAACACATGGCTGCGATCTACATTTTTTCGAGGTTAGGTGTTGTAAGACAACTAGCGTAGTAGACGCTTGGTGCGACACCTATGCAAGCATTCAAATAAAGCAGTTCTCATCCAACCTCGCTCGTGCACACATTCATCCACCATAACCTCTCATCCACCTAACAGGTGTCCACTTGTTTGTAAATCGTCGTGCTTTCAGTACGGATTAAAGCCATCAGTGATTTTCATTATTGAACAAACACAGTGTATATATGTCTGACATGAGACTTCGGAATCGAAAGAAGATGATTCATCAAAAACTACGTTTGAAATCGATGCCAGGAGACTACACGTTTAGATTGCTAAAAAGATGAGTATTTCTATAATGTAATAATTGTGAAAGTTTGATATTATATATTATAGAAAATAGGTATGATTGATGAAAGATGAAAGAATTTTTGGAATATTGACAGAAATTGTGCTAGCATCTTCTGAATCTCAAAAATATTGAAGATCAAGAATTCTGAAGAATTTTCATGTTTTGAAAAATTTTGATCAGATTTTTCCTAAAGCAATTCATTCTTTTTCTAGCAACCTTAGCAGACACCTACCGGACACTGTTGTTGGACAGAACAGGTCAAAACTCGCTACAAACCTCCGCCTGGCACATGGGTCTAGACTCGACTCATAACACATCGATACGAGAGCAGCTGCGGATCCAGCATATTAATCATAAGCAAAATCTTAAAACTTGATTTCCTGTAACTACATTTTCTTCTCTGTGAAAATGAGGAAATAAAGAAAAGAAAAAAAAAAAGTTTAAAAGTTGATTTCTGGAGAATGAATATTTTGACCGGTTGTCGTAAAGAATCAGGAGCATCGTTGGACCGATTCTGGAGTTTTTGGTCTTCAAATTTTCAGAATCGAGGCCTCTATCAGATGAACATACAACTTTTTGATATCACCATTTTTAGTTGAGATAATAGAAAAAATAAAGCAAAAAAATTCAAAAATTTAAAAAATCTTAGTAAAAACTAGATAGGTCAGGCAATTTTTGCGATATCAAAAAGTTGTATGTTCATCTGATAGAGGCCTCTCGTCTGAACAATCGTGTAAGAGTTTAGCAGCAAGATTTTTGTTTGGGAAATAAAACACTGATAATTTCACAAACGAGAACATAACTTCTATTATTTTGAAAGATTTGAATTTTGGTTTACAGTAATTTATTAGTTTTAGCAGAAAAAGAAACAGAAACAGTCTTCCGACGACAAGTTGCGCCGAGAGCGTCTAGTCTTTCTAGGCTCGTTTTTGCCTAGTCGAGAGGTCGTTATGGTCAGCAAACGGTAATCGATTATGATTTGACCGGGAATTTAATTTCAATGTAACTGTTTCTGAACAAATCGAAGACCAAAAATTCCAGAAGCGGTCCATCGGTGCTCCTCATTCTTTACGACAACCGAGTAATTTTGTATTTTTTTATATTCAGCGTAACTACTATTAGACTCAAAGTAATATTCAATATTGAATATGGATAATGAGGGTCAAATCCTCCTCAAAGTCCATGATTTTTTTGGATTTGATCAGACTCTCAAATTCGCTGTAAAATTACAATCTCTTCCTCAGAATTTTTACCAAATCAAAGGTGTGGATACCCCCTTAAGGGCCACTGCTCTGAGTGTAAGTCAGATATCCACGTCTATTGTTTAAACGAACCAACTAATATATCTACGTTTGATTCGCGCGGGGTAGCCCACGAAAAAAAAAAGACAAGTAAGAGGGGAAAGTCGAATACGTATCGGCTAACAATTACAAGGTAAAACAGTTTATGCTTGGCGACGGGATGAGGCCAATAGATTGATGGACTTTGGTGACGTGAACCGGCTAGCTTACCTACCGAAGACACCGCGCGTAGGATCAAGCAGGAGGCTCTAGACAAAGAGCTAGGGTTGCACAAGGTTAGGCAAGCTCTCGCCTGTGTTTGGGATATGAAATACGGTACCGAATGCGCTGGGTGCATCCACGAAATCGGACTTGACAAATTTTACCTTATGTATTGGACTCCGACGCAACTTTACATGTACAAAAAGTTTCTTAATGAGGACGACCTGTCTAGCATCAGCATTGATGCAACAGGCTCGCTTGTGAAACAAATTACTAATCCAGCTGGCGAAAGACGAGTCGTTTATTTATATCAGGTTATTTGTGGCTACCGCGGAAAGATCTTGCCCCTATTTCAGTAGATTTCCGAAAAACACGATACCAATACGTTGACATATTGTATTCGAGAGTGGTTGCGTTTAGGGGGGTCGTATCCAAAACAAGTGGTCACAGATTATTCACTGGCACTCCTAAACGCAACTTCTCTGGCATTCAATAACAATGATCTGAAGTCGTACGTGGAGAATTGTGTAGTTTTCGGTAAGAGCTTAAAATCCTTTACTATTCAACGGCCCGAAGAGTCATCCGCATCGATATTGCACATCTAATGAAGTAGTCGCAGGTTGGAGCTGCTTAAAGCATGACTCTCCTCATAAGAAGGACTTTTATCTACGTTGCGTTGGCTTACTAAGTACGTGCACAAAGGTAGACGATTTCGTCAAAATATGTACAGACGTGCTATCATTGGCTTTTTCGACTCACGAAGACATCGACGATCGAGAAAACCATTGCTTCGCTGCACATAATAGGATGATGAATCGTCTTAAGTCCTATGAATTACCGCTGACCGATAGGCCCGAAGATCTAGGAAGCAGTGATCCTGGGTTGAATGAACGTATCAATGACTTCGAAAACCAACATTTGGAATTGAGTGGTGCCATCGATGCCATTTTGTCAAAACTCAGAGCAGACAGCACCGATAGTCTTGGACAAGGTCGAATCAATGAGTACCATTGCGCTGATTTAGGTGTTCGTCTGTTGAAATTATCGAAGCAGTTTGTTCTGTGGACAGCTGTAATAACTCCTACTGATGGACATAACTCTTCTCCAGCGGACTTGATAAAAGATAGCCTCACACGTGTTGCTAGTTCAGCTAGGAGCGAGGAATATTTTCGGGAACTGAAACCTTCAGTTTCGAAAAAGGGAAAGGCACTAAGGTTGGACAAGTTCCTTGTTCTTCATGTGAGAGCATTGGAAGGAACTACTAAGTTGTTGAACGCGCCCAAAAAGTACTCTGATAATTGTGGATCGCAAGTAGAATACACAACACCGAAAAAACTGGACGCTGGTGTCATAGAGTCACCGAAGCTCAAGGATCAAGCTGTTGACATTCCTGGTCGCTCTGAAGAGCTTTGTTTTCTTGAGGTCGAACATTCGGTATCCGATTATATCCGCAATTACCACTCGCCAGTGGAACAACCTGAAGAACTAGCCACCGGCGGCTCAATTGAGTCCGAAGATGTTGCCGACGATTCGATTCGATCAGTAGATGATGATACGCGTGACCAGTCTGAGATTCATGATCCGGAGAACTTGGGAAGAAACCCGAGAAAAGATTTAACCGAATCAAGAGACACCATTGTTGACAGTGTTGCCTGTGTCATGTCTTACTTGAACGAGATCGAGCCTTGGAAATTAGATCACCTGATAAATCCACCTGAACCGAAAATACCAGTGAAACTGAAAAAACGTGGCAAATATGTCACCGCTTGTCCCGATATAGAAATTACTCACAAACGGCCCAAATGCACCTCAATCTTGCCATTGCTTGTGAACGAAACTTCTTTGAAACCGGTTGAGATCCGTAAACAGATGGTTCACGTGAAATTCACATGCGCGATTGATACCTCCATGCAAAGCATGTTAACTGGCTGTAATGATTATGCGACATACGCCGATTATCTTGCAGACTGTAACATCAAAATATATGAATTTGTTCAGAAGATGTCAACCACAGGTGTGACGGCAGCATTGTACACAGACCGAGGGTCTATCTTGAGTACTACGAAGCCAATCAAAGCAGGAGCGTTGGATTGTAGAATTAAGGGGGTTTTCTAGTCTAGCGGCATGAATTTCAGGTAATTTTTGAAGTGTCATAAAAAAAAGGCAATTAATATTTTTACTATACATTTTTTTATTAGTTATTTATTGACCTTATAAGAATACAGAAAGAAATGAAAATACAAAAAAAGTTAAAAATTCCAAGAATTAGCAGCTGATGAAGTGGGGGGTCTCAAAAAATTGGCCAAGTTAATTTTGTTCAGGTTTTCCCGAACTGTGCCAAACTTGGGCCGAGTTGGGGTTCATCTAGGCATCCAAGCTAATTTTGTACAGATTTTCCCGACCTGTGCCAAACTTGGGCCGAGTCCGGACTTATTTGGGCATCCAAGTTAATTTTGTCCAGGTTTTCCCGAACTGTGCCAAGCTTGGGCCGAGTTGGGGTTCATCTAGGCATCCAAGTTAATTTTGTCCAGGTTTTCCCCATCAAAAGAAATAGATCACATATACGAAAAATCATTTGATTGAATAATGAATTGCAAGTTCTATATTACTGTTGTGATGTAATAGTATATTACTCACCTAGGGAGGGAAAGAAGGCTAACCCAAACTGCGTGCAAGATTGACACCCGAGCCGAAGGCGAGGGTGTTAAAAACGCAGTTTGGGATGGCCTTTTTCACTCCCGTGTGAGGTATACTATTTTTCACCACCCCCTGGCATCGGAAAGTACGACTCCCCGCTCACGCGAGGGGCCGAAAGTCGTACTTTCCGTGCAGGTGTGGTGAAAAACTTTGATCGTCGTAAAAATATATAGTGAAGGGGTCGTAAAGTGTTTTACTTTATTTTTCGGCTTTTCAGAGCGTCTCCACGCTAAAAAAGTTGATAAACGATGATCTAAGTATTAGAGATAATTTTTTTTTTTACAAAAAAAAAATACCACATACATGAGAAATGGTTTTTTTTCTTTTTTATTTTATAATATAAAAGTGTACAAACTATGTTAATACAATGGTACATCATTATTGTAATAATAATACTCGACCACGTTTTTTTCAAAATTCAGACCTATACTTATCATTAGGGTGACGTATTTTATATACGAACTTTAAAATCGGTTGATGAAGTTGAACAATCGAGCGTTGAAATAGAATGAATATATGAAATGAATGAATCCAAAAAACCAACATTTCACGTATGGAGCAAGGACATGATGTACAGACGGGCTCTTCCCTCTGGTTTCATTGCCAGTTGCATCGCGATTAACTTTTGCTGTACATGGCTCAAAGGATAAATCATATTTATAGTGTGAGGAGTATTGATAGCGATACTCCACGTGTCGAGACGATCCGATTTTCGAGGATACGAATATATTACATTTTTTTTCTTCCAAACTTTCCCAGTGATCGAAATCGATGCAGCGTTCTGTCCACACATTTTTTCTATTCTCATTACATAGCCATTTTTTAGGAGAACCATGTTGTTCGGCACTTTGGTCGTTAGGAAAATAGAAAAATTCGTAGTTAATCGCCTGATAATCCTGTTTTCGTCAACGATCTCACTTTTGTGGATGGTAAGTTCTTTTGGCAAAGCAACTCTTTCTTTGTTGAGCATTTTGCGCTCATGCTCTCTACGGCAAACTTGGGCCATTGGCCTGAGGGCATTTCGCACGGTGCGTTTAATTGCTCCCAATCTACTTTCAAACGGAAAGCAATTCACTCTGCTCAAAGAACAACCAAGATTCAAAACGTCATCAGCGATGTGGATAAGATTGTGCATATTTATCACTTGTGCTGCGGGACCATATAACAATGGCAGAGCTCGAACGAATTTCTCGAGGTACTTCTTAGCAACCAAATTCGAAGATATCGCAAGTTTGTCACTACATAAAATTCTAAATGCAACGTGCAATAGTAAGAAATGATTGTAAAGATTATCAGAAATCAAATTTTTAAGAACAATTGGACCACCATATAATAGAAAAAATCTAAACTCTGTGGCCTTCCACTGGCGGACTTTAAAAATTGACCGTGTTTTTCTTTGAAATTCTGACGGCAATTGCAATTTCAAACAGAGGAGTCTTCTCGAGAGTTCCGTTTTCTGCCTTGTATTTAATCTGACTTTCGATTTCAATGGGCTAAACATAAGCAATTCTAAAAGTCTTTTAGTTACACCCGAACCTAAATGCATGAAATCGAGAATACAAATATTCGGCATGTCTACCTCGGGATATATTTTCTCTAACGGCGATACTCCGATGTGATGGTCGGGATCATGATGATTGCGAAACGATGTATTCGTTTTTTTGGGATGGTTGAAACCGGGATAAACTACGGATGAGCCATTTCCAACCTTACTTCTAACCCCGTATACAGTGCATCTCTCACATGCACTGTATCCTCCATGACCCTTCACACATTTCAAAAATGATCGCGCTGGTGTATCTGCGACTATACACTTTAATTGAACCGTGTATTTTCTTCCAGATATAGCGATTCCATGTTTTTGCAAATAATTTAATTCTTTTATGAAATCTTCAAGGTAGAGCGACAGACTCTTAGGCTTGCTATCACCACAGTAATTAGCAACTGTGAAAGGTTTGTAAACATCTGGTACGTGATACACCTTGCACAAAATTGGCCAAAAGCATTTTCCACCTGAGTTCGTAAGAGGCAACCCATCTATATTAACAATTAATTCAATATTTCCATAGTGAAAATCGGTGTTTATGCAACATTCTAAGCCAGTTGCGATACCCAACCCTCACGGAAAAAACCCCGAGATTTACCCCGAAATTTACCCCCAAATGCAACCTCAAAATTACACCCAACCGGGATGGGGAAAATTCGTACCCCTTGATCGAGGGTTCACCTCCAAGTTCAAGGTTAACCCCCGTTTTCAGGGTCCACCTCCAAGTTCAGGGTTAACCCCCGTTTTCAGGGTTCACCTCCAAGTTCAAGGTTAACCCCCGTTTTCAGGGTCCACCTCCAAGTTCAGGGTTAACCCCCGTTTTCAGGGTTCACCTCCAAGTTCAGGGTTAACCCCCGCATATAGGCTATAGCGAGCCGCTTTGGAGTAATCAAGCCTCAATCGCTGGACTGTTGAAATAATAATGTTATTCATTTATAAATGCAGCAAAATTGACTTATATCACTCAAATAATCAATATTATCGACTTAAAAACAATAATCTGTAAATTTTTAACTAAATGTTGATCTAACAATTTTATTAATCAACAATAAATAATAATAAATGATTAATTTTATTGAGCATCAATAAAAAAAACAGGTTTCCTTTTTTCAGATAATGAATGTACTAACATTCCTATCAAAACCCTCGATCGCTGATGGTTAACCTTCAACTCATGGGGGTTACCCTCGATCGCTGAAGGTTAACCTTCAACTCATGGGGGTTACCCTCGATCGCTGAAGGTTAAACTTCAACTCTTGGGGGTAACCCTCGATCGCTGATGGTTAACCTCCAACTCATGGGGGTTTACCCTCGATCGCTGAAGGTTAACCTTCAACTCTTGGGGGTAACCCTCAATCGCTGATGGTTAATCTTCAACTCAGGGGGGTTACTCTCGATCGCTGAGGGTTTACCTCAAACTTGAAGGGGTAAAATCCTCAAATTACGGTGTTCACCCTCAAACTTCAGTGTTTACCTTGAAATTTGACAGTAAACACCCAACTTTCAGGGTACACCCCCAATTTTTCGGGGTTTTTTTCCGTGAGGGAAGTACACGAACTCTCCAGGGATATCATCAGAAAAGGCATCCTGCATTTCAATTATTTCGTATTCTGCCGAGGTTGTTTTGAGAAAGGTTTTAGCAGATTTCGGAAGTTCAGGGAGTAATTTTCTACGCAAGATTTTTAATAGCTTGTCCAAAGCAGTACCACTGATATTAGATTCAACCGCCCAAGTTCGCAGTTCCTCGACTTCGGTGGTAACTGCCTGTGGTGGATCTTGGGAAACAACTTCTTGACGGTCATTCTGCAGATCATAATTGTGCCGTAATTCAATTTGTAGATGATCCAGATCCTCGGAGCGCGAAATATCTTCTTCACCGTCCTCGGAACTATGAAGAGATAATTCTCCCAAATTCTCTTCACCTGCCATGAATATTTTAATTTAAATTCATAATCTTATTATGACAATATCAATACGCCTATCATCACAACATTTTCGTTCAATACCAGCGACGTCTGCGTCAGCCCCATGACGATCCGTGTAAATTTCTTCCGAATGACCTGTGCCGTCTGTATCTGCCGCCGTACACATTTTTTTCAGCGTTTCCGTATCATTTTGACATTCTTTTTGGACCGCCCGGTATTTACGCTTGCGACGTCTCGCACGTTCTTTTTGAGAAGATTCCATCGAGTGTTATATAGATTTATAAATAAAAATGCTCGGAGGAATTGATTTATGTCCTGACACTCCTGACTTGTATGCTTGCAAGTTGGACACGACAAATATGCAGGGGGAATATCTAGCGTACAAACACTTAGAGCAGCGTTGAGGTTGCCGAAAACCCAGCGCCGGCAATTGTTTTTTAATTTCAAGCAAGCCCTAAACCAATATGACAATCGACAATATGGGCTAGTGGCCACCTCAACGCTGCTCCAAGTTTCATAATATTTGCGAGAATCGTGAAGCTTTTATTGGTTGCTAAGGCAACATTCGTCGCAAACATTTAAAAAGGAATCGGTGCAGCGTATCCCTCAAGATAGTGAAAATCACCTTTACTTATAGTTTTTTTCAAAATAAATGTTAATATATTAAATATTAAATATTAAATCAACAAAGGTGCACGTCATCAATATAAAAGTAAGTGAAAATATTGCATTCTATGTACACTAAACACATAAAAAAAAAATTCCTCCTTCGGAGAAAAATATTTCTTGTTTCAAGAAACTGTAGTTTCTTGAATGTTTTTTGATTAAATCATTGGAATATGTTCCTAATTCGAACTAAGAACACATTGATTTTTTTTTTCTCTGTGTACTTTACTCGCATTAAACTTGCATTTTAATGCGTATTATATTTCGACGGATATAATATTTTTTGGTTTTGCATAATTTTTTACGTTCTAGTGGGTACCAATGCAACTGCCAAGAGAGGTGGGCCGAAAAAATATTCACTTTTCGCATTTACCGACGAGGGTACGCAACAAGGCTTAATAGACATAGATTGCGTACCAAGTTCTTGGATTCGATTCGACAGTGAGCTAAGTTCATGCGTCGTCCACTACCCAGGCCCTCCCTACACCGAGGAAGACAAACAATTATTGACCGACCTTATAAAAGCCGAAGCAGAAGCTCCGGAAGATTGGCTGTGGTATCCGATTGAGTTAAGGGGTCATGCAGGCAAGTTGCGATATCCGTCAACTTATTTGCAAGCTTTTCAATTGTCAGAGAAACTTCGTAAGTTCATCTCACTTCTTAGATACCTTCAAACAAGGCATTAGAAGGACGGCGGTGCTTGAAAATAATCGGTACGCATATACCACGGACTCTGAATCACATGCAAAGGCACAAGCTGATAAGATGACAAATATTCTCAAAAATCGGTCGAAGCAAGTCTCCAAGACCGTCGAAAAAGTTTTGGCAGTTAGCGAGAGCTCTGAGTCGTCAGAAGATGAAGAAGAATCTGAAGGTGAATGTGAATATGATCCATCCGTTTATTGATTTGAGGGAGATGATAATTCAATTTTATTTGATGTATGCGTACTCACTTCTTATAGCAGAGTGTCTTGATGGCACTAGCTCAGACACCTCAACTGTCGTTAATAATAAAAAGAGGAACAAGTCACAAAAGACTACAAAATTCGTTGCGTCAAAGAAATTACGTGGTGAAGGAAATCGAAGCCAACTGACGCATCCAAGTTCAAATAACGCTAAAGCCAAAGCTTCGACTCCTGGTGGAAGCAAACGATTATCTGGGTCTTCAGCAATACCGTCACATTCCAAGCTGCCAATGCCAACAGACTATTTTCCAAACAATAACGCCTCCAAACATACATCGGACACAACCAAAAAACAAGGTAGATATAGGCTCCAATTCTTGATACAGTACAATATATTTTGCAATTGGCAAATAGAGGTAAATATAATTTTTATAGGTGACAATCATAACTTTGTGCCGCCAGAGAATGTTTCGGTTTTGGAGAGGAATGCCGCAATCCAAAAAAGCTTGTCCGACGTGCCAGCCGCGTTGCAGGAGATCATCAAAGACTTTCCTAAAGGTATTGCCGATTCATAATTTCATCTAGTGGCTCATCAAGGGTTGTTACTGTCAAGAAATTATTCGAACTACCTTTCTGAAAATAATGTAGATTATTGATATTAAAATTAAAATTTATGAGGCATTCCACGTGGATTCGACAAGTCTAAAACCCTCATCATCTTATATTCGCCCTTACGGAAAAAAACCCTCAAATTTTGGGGGTGAATTCGCACCCCCAAAATTTTGGGGGTTTACCATGAAAACTCAGGGTTAACCCTCAAATTTTACCCCCAAATCAGGGTTTACCCTATACTTGGGGGTAAAATTTGAGGGTTAACCCTGAGTTTTCATGGTAAACCCCCAAAATTTTGGGGGTGCGAATTCACCCCCAAAATTTGAGGGTTTTTTTCCGTAAGGGCGGTTCCTGATTTTTTATGTGATAGTGTAAAAGTCGCGATTAATTTTTTTATTTTTTCATTGCGCTGTTAAAACAAATTATCATGCTATATAATTTATGCCATGTTCCAAAAATCTGAAAAATTCTAAAAATTTCTATATTTTTCGGATATAATTTTCAGCTTCATTAGAAAGTGGAAATCAGAAATGGTCAGCTAACGGTACAATTAGATCACATAGATATTTATTTTTTACGATTGTCAATATTATTTTGGAAAGGTTGAAAAAATTGTTACAGACACTGCATTAATATACATGGCCACTAAGAAATTGACGATAGAAGTAGCCAACGTCGTAACGGAAGTACAAGGCTTACGTAATTCTATTGAAAGAAGCTTGACAACTAGAGTGGATCAAATCTCTGTTGTTACTTTCATAGAAAAACATAATTTTGTAAAACTGGAGACTGAGGCTCACTTCAAAACCTTTGATGAACGATTGACCAATGGGGAATTTGTCAATGATTTGGTGAGAATGTCAATGGAAACTATGTACAATTCGACGCCTCAACCTAGAACTATGATATCTCAAATTGTGGTAGAAAAACATGATATCTCAAATTCTGGTTGAAAAACATGATTTGAATTTGAGACATCATGTTTTTCAACCAGAATTTGAGATATCATGTTTTTCTACCACAATTTAAGATATCCTAGTTCTACGTTGAGGCGTCGAATTATTCTCGAATAAAAGAGTTAGCTAATAATGATTTTTACAGAAAACTGCGATGGAATGTTTGCTGGATAGGGATCTCCAGAAATCTATGACAGCAATCATTAAAAAACTTTTTCATCGTAACTTTGCCATGCAGTGCACTGCTTTTAGGACGTCTGGGGACAAATTTCTACTCAAGGGTACCCGATTTTACGATATATTGCTCGGTAAGGTTGATTATTTTCTTACATCATAAATATTTTCTCTTTCATTTACTGAAGTATAATTTGGCAATGAATTTCAGATTTCATGATTCGATTCCACAAAAGGCCAGCTGGTGGAATTGTCTCAGAGAAATATTTTTACCAAAATTTGTCGTCCTGCCTTACAAATGCCAAAGACTGGGAGGGCAATAGAAAAAACCGCCCAATAAAAGGAGCTCGAGCTGTACCTCAAGTGGCAGCTCCAGCTGTAGCTGAAGCAGCAGCTCCAGCTGAGGATCTTCAAGAAGATTAATTAGTAGTATAACAGCTGTATGTTTTAAGTTATATTATGTATCATCTTCGTAGGTTTGACCAAATTAAATGAGCGTCAAATGAAAATTACTATGCGTATTTATTCCAGCAGCCTTTTGTGGCTCTGGTGGGAGGCATTATGGGGCAAAATTAGGATTAAGATTCACTCATATTTTGGCCCAAGCCTGGACTCGAGCCTGACATCCCACATAGGCCCAAGCCTGACATCCTGCATAGGCCTAATCCTGATATAAAATATAGGCCCAACTTTGATGCCCAATCTTGGCCCCACTTTCGAGATTCGATGTTGGCCCACATTTTAGATCCCATGTTGCCCCAGTTTGGATAGCTCGTATTATATATATTGTACTATGTAGGCCAAAGTTCGGTCGCCTGTATTGGGCCATTATCGATTTGTCCCACACGGAAAATAAATTGCTGTCATTGCTACAACACATAGAGTTAGGTTAACTACAGAATGGAGTAAAGCATAGGACAACACCAAGCTGATGTTAAATTAACCACAACATTGTAGTTTAGCACTAACTGTTCTAAAAAGTAAGATATACTGCAGCGTGCGGTATATTTTACTCCAACTGCAGTTCACTTTACTGACGATAAATTAATTCTGGAATCAATACTAAGAAATAAAAGTTCAGCATTTCATAATTTATAACATTAATAATTATATCAATAATTATTCATAATTTTATACTTAAACAAACTAAAGGTTATACAAGGTTTTTTTTTATAAAATTAATAGATGTTATAAAAAAATATCATTTTTTTTTGCATTTTTTGTTTATTTTTAACTTAAATATTATAATTTACAGTGGTTTGACAAATGGTAGGTCAGGAATTATATATCTAGTTGCTGCATATTCTTTTGATAATTTTTTAACATTTAGACAGGGTGTTTTCGACGGCAGTGAATCATATTTAGTGTACAATATTTCTCTAGGTTCATTTGTGCAAATTTCATGTGCGAAATAATGCTCATCAAAGCAGATAGATTTAAGTAATTTTATCTGAAAGTGAATTGAATCGTCGATGTAAAGCACTCGTATAATTTGACCAAATTCAGGTAAATTGTTGTTTCCTTTAAATTTAGTAATTATGGTCATTCCATTAGAATACTTAGTCCCAGAAATTTCTATCCACGATAACACTTTAATAGATTTAGCGTCAGAAAAAGTTATCGATAACTCAGCCGTTAAACTTTTTGAAATTTTAAAAGTTTTACCAAAGTGTAATGTATTTAAATAATTAGAATCGTTTAAAAACTCTTTGAATCTCAATTGTTCCCTCACACAAATTGTATGAGTAATATTTTTTTTACTAGAAGTTGAAACTGCATCGGCCTTCAGTCTTTTATGAAAAGCTTCCCATCTTATTGTAGAGCAATGGGGTAGAGGTCCAAGTAACTCCATCATTCGAGAGTAGTGAGTGAAGTAGTGTGGTTTAGGTTTTATTACCCAATCGAATGTTTTAGATTGAAGAGTAAGAAATTCAGCTACTAACTTTTTTAATTTGGCTATCATAGATTTGTACACTACGGGAGACGTAATTATAGATATTATATGTCTGAGATAGATGTAAATTCTCCAAATTTTATTTTCACGTGGGATTAAGTCACCGATCATCAATCCTAAATAACGAGCGAAACAAGTCATTTCAGAAGCTGACATTTTGATTTTTAATTTATATTTAGATGTCGAATCCATAGTAATGTTTGGCGGTGGTTTACTAGACTTTTCAGTCTGTCCATAGTCAAATGTCTCAATGCGATTGTTGAGTGTATCGATCTTGAATAATTTTTCCTTAAAGATTAAATGATGAAGGATCATTTTTAACGTATCGACACATACTCCTTCAAACATATCATGTGTTATATCAACCGCAGAATTAGTTGTAACATGGAAGTTTGGTAAACCATTCCAAACACTGTCTTCTTTTATTCCTGTCAACGAAACATTATTAAGTTTAACGTCATCATCGTACTGTTTTTTGTTACGAATAGAAGTTTCGTCTTCAAGACACTGCACTTCACATACGTCTCTCGATAATTTACAGAAACGACAATAATATTTAGATACACCAAAACTTTCGACAAAGCCCAAAATCCCATTTAATCCTAAATTATCACCAATCACTAAAGCAACTTCAAAATAAATAGTATTAATTGAATTTTCAACATTAACCGTTATTCCTTTGGTTCGTAGTCGCTTAAATTCTTCTATTATTCTGCCAAAAGTAGCTGTATTACCGAAAATTTTCCTGTCGTGATCATAAATGAGTTGTCCAATAAAAATAAAATTTAATTGTGATCTATATTGAGGTGGTAAACATGCTAGTGTATAATATAATCCTCCAATTGAATTAGAGCCACAGTGTGATCCATACGCATTACCCGTATCAAACCCATCATAGTAAACAAATAATGGTAATACCATTTGTTCAGAGTGTGAAATTTTATTTTTTTCCCACAATTTTCCTTGTATTATATTATACATAGCCTCTTTTTCATTATTGAGCTCAGAAATATATGAATTTATCATATTAAGAAAGCCAGGCTTTTCACACAAGCTTGTCCGCGTGTCAGTTGGAGAAATAAATTCACAAGTGATGGCTTTTGGTGTCTTAACAATATTTTCACCTTTTTTTTCAGGTAATTTTGCGTAACCCAGAATACCCTCTGATGGAGAATCATATGCATTATTATCTTTTAAAAAGTTTAAACATTTTTCATCACTTTTCAAATCTTCCAAAATATTCATTCTTTTCAATATTATTGCAAGTTTGTTTGATGCATCCTCGTCATCAAATTCAACTTTTGCTTGTTGTAAAATATATGGGAAAATAGTATCAGTTAAAAATGAATTAATTCTATTAACTATCAGTGATGCATCTTTTCTAGTTATTTTTAGATTATATAAAAAAGAAATAAATGAAGAAACATCCGATGTAAGGTTAGCCGTTAAAATTTTGTTTAAATCGGTATTAAATTTAAATGTTTTATCGATTTCAGTTTTTTTATCATTTTTTAAAAGCTGAATATTTTCAGTAGGCAAATCCACTTCAGACAAAATTGTTTTTTGGCAATTCTGTAAATTGTTTTTTGAAAAAGCAGTATTAAAGTATCCTGGATATTTTTGACTAGTACAAGATTCTTTCATTTCAATGTCACTTTTCACTTTATGACTTTCAATCAATTTAGCAGAGCTAAAAAGTGTACCTTTTTCTACTTCATCAGTATGATTAACTTCAACTTGAGTCAAATTATCAGGTGTCATTAAATTAATTTTTGGTTTGTGAACGTGATTTAAATGTTTTTGAAATGAATTTAGATTACCATACATTCTATCACATCCATCTTCAAGGCATTTATATACTGCTTTATCGGTGAAAGGATGGTCCTTATTATAATGTTTAATAAGATGACTGGGTGTGGCAAATGACAAGAAACACAGATGACACTTCATTGTTAGAATTAAGCAGTAATAAAAAGAAAATTTTCAGGAATATTTAATAATATTAATTATAAATTTGAGCTCTACACTTCTATTCCATTTAAATCTGAAATTAGTGTGGTGACAGTAACAAATTTTTGTTTTTTTCTTTCAATTTCAAAAACATGTAACTCGATAAATGCCCAAATATATTTACAAAATTCTGGATATTTAGCATCTAAAGCTATAAATGTCTTAAAACAAACATCGACTGCTCTTGTCACTGTAGGAAGAACGTAAGTTGTATCTTCTACATGAACTTCACAAGAAGACAATAATGATGTTAGCTGTCCAATTAAGACGACAAACGGCTGATTAGACTCGCCTAGTTTTTTTAATTGCTGGTGCCGCAGTTTAATCTCATCATCTAACAAATCAGCTGACTATAATAATGTAAAATATAATAAATTAATTAAACAAATACTCTATTTGATGACGTCAAAACAATTTTTGTAAGAAAACCAATAACAACTCACTTTAACATGTAAAACAAAATGCAGTTGGCTTTCTTCTGAGCCAGATCGTCGAGGACGACCTTCACGGTTCCTTTTCAAATTTTTAACTCCAAGAAAGTAAGGCAATAGCAACAAGGCTATAATTTCGCTGTTATCTGTAAAATCATAGTTTATTGGTTATCATCTCAATTGAGTTTAATAATTTGCTCCAAAACTGAAAACTACATACCAAAAACATCATTTTTTACATATTTTTGTAGCAACTCTGTAACATTAAAATTAGATTCGAATCGCTGTTTTGCTAAGGCGATAATTTTTAAAGAAATAATAGGCCACTTGCTCAAAAATTTGTTCGAGTGATCTTTATAAATTGCATTGAAATCAATGTCAATCTAAAAGAACAAAATGAACAATTGAAAAATACTTTATACGATGATATACTGACAGTAGATAGAATCAATATAATTACCAATAAGTATCCATCAGGTCCTCGCAAAAATAAAAATTTTTGTAGATAATCAGAAATAGAAATTTCCTTGAAATTTTCAAATCGATATGCATGGGTATTCTTCCACTTGTTTTTTACATCATCAACTGATTCAGTACAGTTACGAAGCCAAATTAAATCTTCTTCTACATCCCTACTTGCAGTTGAAACTTCTGAAAAATTTAATATTTTAATTACCCAAATCAAATGAATAATAAATGCAAATGATAAATAAGTCTATTACCTAGATTACTTTTACGTTTAGAAATAGATTTTTTGCTCAGAATACCGGCATTTCGCAAATCTTTGCGTTTATTAAGCCACGTACTATATAGTATACCTCCAGCTGATATTGGTTTACCTTGGTCATTTACCGAAGATTCAAAATAGTATAACTGAGGCAAATCAGTCGGAAATAACACGCATAATTCGTTTGCCCATTTTAAAAACAATTCTTTTGGAATTCTATTATAAAAAAAAAAAAAAATTTTTTTTGTACAACCCAAATTTTCTTTTTATATAATAAAATCGAATTAAGCACTGCCATACGTACGAGAAAGAAGGATCAACGTCCAACACCTTGTCTATATTAACATGCGCAATTTTATTTCTGTATTTTTTTTTTTTATTAGTCAAATTAAGAGCAGTTATCCCACGCAGATCGTCTTCTATGATGTCTTTTACTGGAGTATCAAGTAATCTGTTCAGAAATTCTTTTTTTTGAATAAAATTGAAATTCTTTTTTATTACTGGACTAATCGGCTGAACATTTGGCGCTGTTTGAGTTACCTCTGTAAATGAAAAAAAAATTATTAGAAATTTCTTTACAAGAGCTTCAACATAATTTTAAAACTATGAGTTTTTTTGTGAGATCAATGAATTTTATTAGTAAAATAGTTAGCATGAAATAATTGAAATGAAAGACAGGAATATTTGAAAGGTTTGGTTGAAAATATTAACCTGTATCCAAAATTAGAATTGGAGCACTCAGAATAGGATTGTTAGGTTGAGGATTCTCTGGCGGAGGATTTTCAGGCTCAAGATTGTTTTTTGAAAGTTTATAATTATTATACAGTATGGAAAATTTCCGGAAATCACCAACGCTTTTAATTAAAGATGCAATATCTGATTCACTCAGGTTGTCGAATACAAATTGATCAATTTTTTGAGCTGCGAATAATTTTAAAAATTATTAAATAATTGAAATTTTAAAGCAACACATACAATGCAATTTTAAATATAAATTTAAAATATTAACAAGCATTAATATAAGCAAAAGTATCACTTATAATTATGTGCTAATTATCATTGCGTTAATTTTTTTTTTTTTTTTTGATTAAAAACGCTCTAAGTTAAGTTTTTTAGAATTCTACATTTTATCACTTTTTTATAGTCGATTTATTAGAAAATAATTTAATTAGAAAATTGGTATACTTGAAATGAAAAAATTGTCAGAAGTCAACTTATTTTGACAAAATGAAATAATAACATTTTTACATTAATTTAATGACAAAATAAAATATTTTTATAATTAAACTACCGAAAAGTCTTAAATATATAGATGAATATTTGATGATTTTCAAAAAAATAATAACTTCCCTACGAAAAATGTCGTATAGAATTTGGCAATTCCGTATAAGTTTCGTATAGCTTTTCCGAAGTGCTCCGGATAGACGTCTATAGGTTTTTGATACGTACGTATCTGGACGAGAAAATCCTATGCGGGTTACGTACGTGTCTTTAAGGATTGTATTCGGATGCAAAAATTCTCAACAGTGACATGTATCCGTTTTCATCTGACTTCTATCTACGTTCAAAATGGCAACCGGAATCGATACGGACCCGCCCGGCTTCTTCTCGGGCTGCGCTTACCGCCAACACCGTCATTTATCCGTTCGAATGCGGCTCCAATACGCTATACGGGAACTAGACGTACGCGCCTGGTTTTCTTCCGGCTGCGATGATTGCAGGGATGGAAATTCATCAGTTTCCATCCGCGCTCCATCTGCCTTCAAATCGGCAACCGGAATCGATACGGACCCGCCCGGTTTATTTTCGGGCTGCGCTTACCGCCAACACCGTCATCTATCCGTTCGTATGTGGCTCCAATACGCTATACGGGAACCATACGTACGCGCCTGGTTTTCTTCCGGCTGCGATGATTGCAGGGATGGAAATTTATCAGTTTCCATCCGCGCTCCATCTGCCTTCAAATCGGCAACCGGAATCAATACGGACCCGCCCGGTTTATTTTCGGGCTGCGCTTACCGCCAACACCGTCATCTATCCGTTCGTATGTGGCTCCAATCAAGAGACTCGGTAGAGTCTCGCGCCAAGTACATTAAAAAAAAAAAAATTCATTATGAAAAAAAAATTCACGCGCGAGACTCAACGAGTCTATATACCCGAAAGGCAACTACCCTAACCTATAACGCGAATTAGTATCTTCGTTTTCTTCCACCTCATGATACTACACGCATTGAAACTAATTTAATCTAGCATGTGGGCATGAAAAGCTTTCATTTGAGCCCTGGATCGATTAAATCGGTGTCCGGAGTGCTGAGATATAATTAATTACAGTTTCTGAAACCCCGTTTCCTCGTCAATAAATACTTTAGTGGTCTTCAGACCAAGTTGACACTCAAACCATTCCCATGAAATCACATTTCGTCGCTAAACGCAGGACGTATGTCCTACGCTTATACACAGAACATACGTCCTTACGCATCTGGGAACAGACATAGAAAGGAAAGTCCACACAAAAATTCAGACCAAGATTCATCGCATTAAAACCATTCTCATAAAATCACATCGCGTCGCTACACGCAGGACGTATGTCCTATGCTCATACACGGAACATACGTTCTTACGCATCTGGGAATATGGCATAGAAGGGATAAATCCACACAAGAGTTGTATAGACTGGCGTAAGTACGAGAGTCACGACCTAGTAGGCGCTAGCATCGCAGACAAAAATCGTCTGCAACACTAGCAGACGCGTGTTGTCATTTCATGTTTTCAAATCCAAATAAAGGAAATAAAAAAAAGTTCGAGCAATGATTAATACAAAATTTGAAGGTACAAAAACTAGTGAATATCCACCAAAAGCTCCTCAGGTACGAAAACCTTACGCCAAGGACATTAATGTGATAGTCACCAACAAAAATGTTTAAATCCTACGATTTTGAGTTTTTGAGGTTATTTATGAATGCAATTATCGGAGGTAACGGTTTTTTGGGTTCAATTATTTAGCAAGTTATCGCCTGAGGAAGTCTGACGATAGAAAATCAAGAAAACATGTTGAAGTTGAAAAATATGAGGATAGCATGATTCGATATAAGGAACGGTAAGGAGCCAGACCAATAAAGCCGAGTTCAAGCGTTGGATTGCAACAAATTCCACTTCAAGCTCTATGTTAAGCTCATCTTTGAAGGCTCGTCTGCTCAGACCTAAATTGTGAGTCCGTTAGGCGTAGGATTCCAACGAGTTTTATAATCTATCTCCGTATCATCCAGTCGAAACGAGACTGTCTGTCGACGTTGTGTGTTGGACTCTGATAGGCTTTATTCTACACTCCAAGTCAACGTAGTGCCTTGACCTTCGGTAGAGATAATTTTTTAATCCATGTTTTACAAACAGCTTAGATCCTCCGTTCAGAGCGATATCAAAGTCTGTATAAATATCTATGATTACATGTAAATTAATACTACAAACTATATATCGATACCCACGTTCTAATATGTCGTATCCTACATTTGGAAAAATATTCAGTAGGCGATAAAAACAGTTCACTATCACCATTGAAAAGATAAGACCTTACGGATCCGAATACTTATTTGAAAATAGTACATCAACGATTTGACCGCTGATACTTACACATAAGCTGCGAAACATTATTAACATTCCATTTTTCAAAGAAAGTCAATTTCTCAAATTTTGTGGGTTACGACATATTAGAACGTGCGTAGCGATATTCACAATTGGATGTCAAATTTCAAATAGACTCTCTCTAACTCGCCGATCGGTAAATCGCTGCAGCGGCGGTAAGTTTTGACACAGACACAGACCTACACAACTGACTGCGCCTTGCCACCGCTACTGAACTTGATCTGCGTGGTCTGATGTGATAAAAACCTTTTTCACGGATTGTTCAATTTTGGAGTCGGTCGTCGTTTGAGACGAGAGGATGATGAGAGAAAACGCTGAAGTTGCAAGATATCGGGATAGTGTGATTGGATATAAGAAACGGGTAGAGTCAGACGAACAGAGTAGAATGCAAGTTTTTGATTTCGAAAACTTCCATTTTATGCTCTACGCTAGTCTCGCATCAATAGGCTTGATTCTATATATTTCGATACCTTCTGTTCAGACCCGAAGTTGAAGTTGACGTTATGAGTATGGGACGCGTACATGTTATTTTTGCAGAGGACCTAGCTGCATTAAAAAAAAAAAAATACCTAAGAATTGCAACACATATATCTAATATTTATATATATTTAATTATGAGCAGCAACTATAACCCTGCGTGCAAGTAACTCCGCTATTGCCGGTTGCAAGCCCAGATGAGACAGGAGGAGGGCTACACATTGCAGGCATATAGAATTATACCGGATTCTAACGAAACAATTCGTAAAATTTAATAAAATAACACATGCAACGTCTGTCCACAGAAATTTAAGGCTCACAGAAAAGTATGAGCATACGTGTATATTATAACATTATTTTCATTCATTCAAAATCATACTACCACATTCAACATTGCTGCTTCTTGAGGGATTCGGATGATACAAAATGCATCACCGTACACACATGATATCGGTATCTGTCCGTATGAAGTTGGTCCCACAGTCTTCTTTCTCTTTTTTACTCTATGTAACCATGAAGGATAGAAAGAGACGAAAGACTTTGGTGCCAACTTCATACAGACAGATACCGATATCATGTGTGTACATGCATTGCGATGTTCGTAGCAACAATTGGCAGAACGTTGACAACTGAGCAAGCCTCGCAAGCGAGGATATAGGAAAACTCAATCGAGCGAGCGTAGCGAGCGAGCACAATTATTAGGTAGTCAAGCAAAATTGTACAAAAAGTGGTGATATCAACCCCAAAAAGCACCCCTGGTGCAAAAACCTTTCGCCAAGTACATTAATATGGTCACTACCCCCAAAAACATCCACCAACTAAAATTCCTCCCTAACAAAAGTGGTACTACAAAAATGTCTACTTACAAAAGGAATGAAATCAGATACAATTGCCAAGTACATGTCTTCTGTATAAAAAAAGTTTACAACAGAAGAACAGAAAACTGAACAGTCTTGTATTGTTCACTCGCTACGCTCGCTCACTCGATCGGATCTTGATAATTACAGGGAAAAAATCAGGAAAAAAAATTTAGGAAGTGGTACTTGGCGGGCCATTTATGAGTAAGTACAAGAGTATTTACTCAGGTCTATGTATCATTTGTTCGATACATATTGCTATGAGTAAGTAAAAAGAGTATTCACTTAGGTCTATGTATCATTTGTTCGATACATATTGCTATAATGGCCCGCCAAGTACCACTTCCTAAATTTTTTTTCCTGATTTTTTCCCTGTAATTATCAAGATCCGATCGAGTGAGCGAGCGTAGCGAGTGAACAATACAAGACTGTTCAGTTTTCTGTTCTTCTGTTGTAAACTTTTTTTATACAGAAGACATGTACTTGGCAATTGTATCTGATTTCATTCCTTTTGTAAGTAGACATTTTTGTAGTACCACTTTTGTTAGGGAGGAATTTTAGTTGGTGGATGTTTTTGGGGGTAGTGACCATATTAATGTACTTGGCGAAAGGTTTTTGCACCAGGGGTACGCTATACGGGAACTATACGTACGCGCCTGGTTTTCTTCCGGCTGCGATGATCACAGGGATGGAAATTCATCAGTTTCCATCCGCGCTTCATCAGCCTTCAAATCGGTAACCGGAATCGCTACGGACCCGCCCGGTTTATTTTCGGGCTGCGCTTACCGCCAACACCGTCATCTATCCGTTCGTATGTGGCTCCAATACGCTATACGGGAACCATACGTACGCGCCTGGTTTTCTTCCGGCTGCGATGATTGCAGGGATGGAAATTTATCAGTTTCCATCCGCGCTCCATCTGCCTTCAAATCGGCAACTGGAATCAATACGGACCCGCCCGGTTTATTTTCGGGCTGCGCTTACCGCCAACACCGTCATCTATCCGTTCGTATGTGGCTCCAATACGCTATACGGGAACTATACGTACGCGCCTGGTTTTCTTCCGGCTGCGATTGTCACTGGTATACCAATGCATGGCGTAGGTGAGTGGATTGTATCCCGCCAACGGTCGAATTCGTTCGCCATCCGGTCA
Source organism: Tenthredo notha (assembly GCA_914767705.2). Taxonomy (NCBI): domain Eukaryota; kingdom Metazoa; phylum Arthropoda; class Insecta; order Hymenoptera; family Tenthredinidae; genus Tenthredo; species Tenthredo notha. Next base: position 2,104,967 of record OU611923.1, on the reverse strand, counting down.
TATCCGTAAACGATCCGCAACGACAACGTGCCGAACGTACTTACCTATCCGGTATTTTCAGTCCCAATCGGCACCTATGGTATTTCAAGCGTGCGATGCTACTTTTACTTGTACTTTGCGTATACTGAAAGTTGATAAGGGATATGCAGGTGGTTTAAATGATAATGGTAGCCTTTAGTAAATCAATCTTCTGTTGAACGTTTATTGTAATTGAACGTATCATTTATTAAATATCTCCGATTTCGCAAAATCATCAATCGATTGTATAATTTCATTATAATCAGTGTCAGAACATAAAAAATATAATCAACGGTAATTAAATATAATTATGACGATCGACTTAGTTTACATGCTATGGTTTGTTACAAAGGAAGCTTACATACACGTACGCCTTACAACATAAGCCTATATACGATTATGTATAGTTAGTTATTTCACACTTTATCTTATATTTCATTTCGTTTCATTTATTGTTCTTTCTTTTTTCTGTCCTTTTACACCTTTACCGTGACCTGACTCAGATATTTTATTTTATTTTGACGTCAAAAACACTACGTACTTTACGCGTCTTTCATTGTATCTCTATCGTGTTGGGCAACCTCGAAATGAACGTTTCTCGATCAGTGACCCTCATGACCACACATTTTTCTACCAAACGCGTAACGCGTATCACTTTGTCACCCTCGGACGATACTACTCTTACCAAATGGTCTATCGCGACATCTCCAATTCCCGGGCGTGCTGGAGAATGTTCGTCCTCGCAACGTACGACAACTTTTTCAACCCCGTAGTACGCAACTTCGGCCAAGGCCATACCACGATATTCAATCAAACGCAACACTTGTACGTATTTGCCTGTATTTGTAAGAAACATTGTGTCGTCGGTCTTTGTCGTGATTTGATCGCACGCCGCGCTGTGAATGACCATGCCCGACGAGATACAGCGCTTAAAGCTTCTAAGGTCATCACGTGGTACATTTGCAAAGCAAGGAGATGAACCACTGTACTGGAAACCTTTTCCCGGGAACACAATTGATCCACATCTTGTATGTGACGTGACTTCCGTTCTTCCGAACAACGATCTTTGGAACTCTATAGCATCAGGCGATACGTCAGCATCCTCAAACAAACTACGGTATACGTTGCGCTGTATAGATCCCCGCGTCATCTGTTCGCTGACGCCTTGTGGCCCTTGTACACATTGTTTCAAGTGGTATATCTCACTTTCGAAGGGGAAAGTGGTAGTTGCCCAGAGCGGCCCGCAACTCCTAACGCTTTCTACAAGATGTTTTACAGTATGAACGTTGAAGGTAACGTATTTAGCACCATACGGGTAACTCAAATATTATGACAAATCTGTCCAAGTCACATTGTGTTTTTTTCAATTCCACCGCGCTGATATTCATTCTAAGAAGCGTGTAAATACTGTTCACGTACAAAGCGAGATGTTGCAAAGCATAATTATCCAAGATTCCAGTTAGGCATGGAATCGCATAGAAAAGTAACCAGCTGCGCCATTCGGACGCTTTCCACTTGCACCTTTCCGTCATTAACGGTCGCACAAGTCGGTGTACTTCTCGTGGGGGGGTCATTCGCATTAGCCGCTCGTTCAACTCCTGCATTTGCTCTTTCCTGAGTTTGATGGGACAATTGGGATCGCAGAACATGTTAATTAATTGCAGAATAACACCGTACAAGTCCCCGTGTAAGTAATCTCGCGCAAAGCCCCAAATCATGTCGAATGCTTCCAGAAAAACTAGAACGGATTCACCCCTGACACCACGCACGTCACTCTTTTTCTTTGTTCCACGCATCTCGAGATTTTTTTTTGTCGCTTGTCTAACATCTGCTAAGTGTTGCCGATGCGTTCGTTCCTCTGGATCGGGTTCCTCCATGAGGAAACGCATGCAACCGTTTATGTGTTTACCCTTCGAGTAACACCACGAGCAGCCGTAATACCCATTAAATTGCAATCTATTTTGCAGCAGTGGTCTGGCAACGCTGTCGACACTGCAGAACAATGGCTTCAGTAAGAAATGCACCTGTTTTCCACCAACTTCTGCATAGAAACCGACCGTGCCCAACCTGTTTACTGCCTTCACGAAAGGTCTTAGGTACGTGTTCATCAGATCCGGAGACGGTTCTTTCTTGACAACACACATGCCGGCCAGCAAGGGGTATCGAAATCTGACCCGTGGAGACAGTTCGTTTATCGTCAGAAGTATGGGCCAAAATGCCCGTTTGGAACTTTTGAAAAGAGGCGCCCCGTCTGTATTAAAAGCGCAAGTGAGAAGTCGCGACTGACGCGGTGTTTCGGCAAGTAGTTTTTCGTACAGACTACCGTCGTATACGTCGCGAATGGAATCAGACGAACGCGGTACTTTGGGATCTAAATTTTCCAAATTCATGGCCAGATCCTCGTTGATCACCTTCAACCGTAGCAGAGTCAGTATTTGATACTCTAAGTCTATGGATGCGAAACAATTTGGCCCGTCCAAGACCAACGAATAACTTTGACAGCAGGTATCGCACGTCGCCTCGAGATTTCGAAAACATCCCTTACTCACAGGCGCTTCCAGCTGTTTGTAACATACCTCGCAATAGAAATGATACATAGTCGCCTCGTCAGGGGCATGAAATATTTTCGATAAGTAATAATCACTGATTGTCCATTCACTGTACTCAGGGCCAGCCAATAATCTCACGAGGCTTATCACGGCACGCCTCGCTTTTCCGTTTAACGAAAATCGGCTACACATTCCAAGTATGAACAAGCCCAACCAACACGAAATGGTGGAGAACACGTTTAATATGCGTTATAGTGGTGGAAATGTAGTATACGGTGTAAAAAATAAACGTGTATCCACGATGCGGTTTTCCACTCACCATTATAACACGTTGATTGGAAACATTTATTTCAGACAACTGTTTCTTAACACGATTATGTTACGTTGAATTGAGACGTATACTAATTACATTTTTGTCAACATTTAATGCATGTGTTTTATACGTTTATAGACCAATGATTTCAGGGCTGCGGTCGACATTTAATAAATAATGACAAACTGTCGTATAACCTACGTATTCAAAAAAGCCTTTAAAATATTCATGCTATTCACATTCTCTAAACGCTTAATTAACGTGGTTCTTACGTTTATTAATGACTTTCTTCAGTGTTCCTCCAAACGTTTAATAAATATCATTGCACTTACGTGTGCCACACGTATCTGCAAGCCATGTAAATACCGCAATCTATAGCAGATAATGTGAACGTTTCATGAATGCGTATTCCACGCTCATAAGCGTTTTCGTTAAGGCATTTATCAGCTTTGAATCAACGCTACTAAATGTCGTGTAAGTTACGTTTGGAAATAACCGTTCAAATCATTAATAACTTTCACCTTTTTTAAATGTTCAATCAGTGACAGTTACGTTTATCTGCAATAACTTTATTCAGGGTTTCTTTGAAAGTTGAATAAATGTTTCCGCACTCACATGTGTGACGCACGTATTTGCGAACCACGTGAGCAACTCAAATGCAAAACATATTGATATCAAGGTTTTATGAATGCTTATTTGACGCTTACAAACGTCTTTGTTATGTCATTAACCCATTGCGGCACCAAGTCACGAAACGTATCGATGTGAGGTAAGTGGGGGGTCCGTTAGCGTATTATCCCAATAAACACCAGCTCGTACATTACGCGTATTATACACGTCTTCTTCGTTGATTTTTGGTATCAATATATCATAATACATTTATGGAACGTATATTATACACGTTTATCAGTGATCCGATGATATTCCTTCAATAATCACGTTTTCTAAACGAAGAAATAACTTCCTTTACCTTTAATATACACTTATAATTCGGACAACGAATACGTTGTAAATTCACGTGATATATACATTTATTAGCCTGGACTAGGATACGTGTATTCAACTGCACGTACGAAACGCTCCAAAGTACGTATATTGCTACACATATTATATACGTATTGCATACGTTTCCTCAAAACGTCTTTGAAAATCAAAAAATCAATGTATACCTCGCGGATTTTGAGTTACACTTTAATAACGTTCAATTCCTTTCGATGATTATACGCTTGAAATGCGTTGTCTTAAGTGTCATATCTACACGTCATTTATACGTTTTCCCGATATAATAATGAATGTGCAATATAATTAAATCGAGTGAGAACGTGTGGAACTCAAGGCAAAAAATTAAATTGAAAACATATTTGCAACTCGGATGTTTAGTTAACATATCTCAGTTGCATTAAAACACTGATATCATTGAGACAGATGCAAAATCCAAGACAATTACGAGAAAGTGACTGACTTTGTCAATAGGTAGTTTGGCGTAGTCGATAGAGCGTGCGAATAGTAATACAAGCGAATGCGAGCGTCCCCGGATCGAATCCCGGCCACAACAATAATGCGAAGTTTTTCTAAACTTAAAATTCTTACTTCGGAAGAAAGTGCGATTGTTTGCGATTAGTAGTTGTTAATCAACGCCTCATATATTGTAATCAATTCGATTTAGGTATCTTGATTTTTTTTTCCGCGCAACAATAATTTGCCCAAATATTCAAGTGGTATACACGTGTATTCAACGTTGCTTATTGCGTAATATTGATCGTATAGGCGTAACGTTTTCAATAAACGCTACTTATGCGTTTAACTGAGAACATTTTTCCTCTGAATGAACGTAGAGTATATGACCTTTTTATACGTTTTTTATACGAACTGGTGTTCATTGGGATTATAGTTGACGTTTCAGTTACGCGAATGCTAGGATATCGATAAACATACGAAATAAATGTGGATAGAACGCTCTGCAAGTAGGTTCTAATCACGTTGATCGAAAACGTCGATTCCATACGTATATAAGTCGTTTAATAAGCCGAATATAAACGTTGAATTTCTCGTTTTGGAGGCGGACATTCAGTGGTATGAATAAACGTACTTGATAAACGTATATTATACAATCAATGTAGGCGGTTATTAAATCCAGCTTCCACCAATTTTAAACGTTTATTCCACCATTTCGTGTTGGTTGGGAGACTACTTGCCACGATTTCGTATTAGATGCGGGAAACATCAAGGCATCGCCTGAATCGGAGCGCATATATTCTCTGACCTTCTCCACCGTGAAATTTGTGCGATCGAAGTCAGCTCGTATCGGCGACCACGCACCATCGTCGGTATCCGCAGGTGACAATGACTCCCTTGACGGTGGATCGTCCACATCTGAACCATCACTGTTATTACCGGAACACTCCGATGTTGAGACTGCACCGGAGACGATTGATTGATCGGCTTCATTGTCATCCCACAGGTCATCGCTATCAGACGTGTCCGTCAAACATGAAGGTCCCGCTGGAAGTAGTTCAACTGCAACATCCTTCTCGGCGTCGTCGGCCTGCAGGGGCGCATTTCTTGCAGCCGGAATACCTTCAACACGAATAATGATACTTATCAATAGCATAATCGACGAATGTGACACTAGCATTCTTTCCATCACAACAATTATGGAAACACCCATCGCAGCGGGGACCTCAATATCGTTAAAACCCACAAAAAATAAAAAAAATGACATACATATATACGCGTTAAGTGGTCGTATGGCATTCCGGATACACTAATACGTATGTGTATTCGGATTCTCATCCGGAATTTCGGATTTCTATTGAAATTTCATTGGATGGGATACATGGAATTTCATTAAGCATGTCGCAATGAACACTTACCACAATCTGAAGAAATCGCGTCAGCACTATCGGTCGTGGATTCACAAGCCTCGGTGGAATAACCTGATGGCTCCGGATCAGCGACGTGTCGCGTAGACTGGGATCGTGATCTTGCGCCTGCCAGTGTTGCGTTGATCCCCTTGCGTTCTGTATATAAAGGCGATTAGGTAATGTCAAATGTGTGGGTGACGTGCATTTACGAAATATAATCCACAGCACATACACCTCCGTACAGATATACGCGCGCATTTCGTCAATATTAGATTAGATGTATACCTGCGGCAAGGGCGCGTTTGACAGCTAACTCCTTACGTCGAATCGTAATTGCTGACAACAATTTCATACCGTTCGAGTCGTACCCTGCTGTATTACGTGATCGTTTCGACACCGGTTCAGCATCACTCATGACGAATGACTGTAACAAAATTAAGAATACCGAATGTACTAATTTTCTTCGTGTATGTACACACAAAAAAATGCTGTTTTACCGAAAGGACTGTGTTATATAGCACAATTGAATTTAAACGCTCGACATTTAATATTCGTACAGTAGTGTTCAATATGTGCCTTATTGACATCGAGTTGTCGAATTTTCTGCACAGAACCGTAAATCAATCTAGTTTTGGTCGCTGCGCAGCAACAAGTTAGCCGGAAGTGTAAATAGGCATACATGAACATTACTGTACATACGTATATGCAAAAAATTACGGATAGAAATCGACATTTCGGATAGATCCGGGTATAAAACCCCGTATATGCTATACGGATTTTAGGGTTTTATCGTATAGCATATACGGGTTTTATACCCGGTTCTATCCGGATCTATCCGTCATTTTTTGTGGTGTTCACTTGAAAACATACTTCGCGATAAGACTTCGGATACAACCCGTTTCAAATCAGTGTTCAAAAACCATATAACACTTCGGATGGGGACGTCATTGCGTATACGACGTTTACAATAGAGATACTATCGAATTATACCTGACCTTCCCGTTACACGAATACTTTATTAATTTTGTACGTTCTTACCGTAATATAAATGCTCCTTCGCGATGGCAGGTGTACCTGAAGGACACTTCTATTACGTGTCAGATTATCCTCTTCAGCGGAACTGGATATATATATGTATATTAGCGTTATGCATCGTCACATACATATATTGCTTTATTATAATCAGTTTATACACAATATGCACACTTTGAATCACTGTTTATGTATCACATCTATACGTATGTCTGATGTTGAGGTATATTCAATGCAATGAAACATGAATTATGATGTAAACTCGGCGAATTATTCAATATACGTTTATACTTCACAAGACGCCACTCTACGCCGCCAATTTGCCTGTCCGTCCGCGAGAGGCGCAGCCATATTGTACAACGTTATTCAACCGCACTCCTATTATCGGATGATTTATTGCGTTCGTATTTATTGTATTGCGAGCATGATATTGGAAAATTGTAATTGCAATTGTGAAATTTTATGGCATATATATGAATGAGTTCAGCTAGATGTTGACTCGTGGTTTATAGCGTGATCACTAGCGGGATCGATCAAGCGATGTTTTGACGCCTTCACTTCCGGCCGTCCATCGATCCTCCATCTTTGGAGAATGGTGTTCCTTCTGTACGCGGTGTGTTTCTGTGTATCCGTGGATATAGTGATCAATTCTTTACCATCCGAATCGATAGACAGTGAATAATTGCAAAGGATAAGTTGGCCTGTCAGATGAAATATATATTTTTGCCGTAAAACCGTCAGTAAACATCAATATTTTGAGGTTAAATACGAGCATTGTGTGAATTTCATCGTATGACGCGTGTGGCGTCGGTAATTCGAACATCGTGTTTTCATTATATATTGCATTAGTATCATAACCTGAATTGTAAAACTTAGAGATGCCACCTAAAAAGAAAAAGGATTCGCGTCCTGTAAGTGCAGAAAAATTCGCGTTCCTCAAGTATTTGGCTCCGTGTACTAACACTGGCGACAAACATCCGACCAAGGAATACGTTGCGTTCTCACGCATCCGGAACTTTAATCCCGCGAAAATCGGAAACCGATCGTATGAGGTACTCTGCGGCAAAGAGGGGAATAATTACTGTCGCGCAGTCGTTGCCCTCGTTGGAGGTAAGTGATTATTTTATTGTGCCATATTTTATAATACATATTTCTAAACAAAAGTATGTCCCGTTCAAGTCACACTATTATAAAAGTCAACATAACCTACAATGTGACTGTGACAAGTCGGATACATGTCGCATACGAAAATTGATTGCGGATACAATGCCGGGTAAATGCGGATAGATGTCGGATAGCCACGAATATTTGAATTAATTGCGGATACAATGCCGGGCAGATGTCGGATAGCCACGAATATTTAAATTAATTGCGGATACAATGCCGGGTAGATGCGGATAGATGTCGGATAGCCACGAATATTTGAATTAATTGCGGATACAATTGGACTTAGAGATTGATACGCCACCCAAATATGCGGAGTGCCTTAATAAGCGTGAATACGAAGTTATTATTGATAATTTAGTGCTTTATTGATGTAAAATTGTTTTTCATCCGCGATGTCGATCACGTTCTTGACCTACAACTCGTGTCTTTTATGTGCTCATGTCTTTGATGTACACGTTTGTTTTTCGTCTGCGATGTCGGTCACGTCCTTGACCTACAACTAATGTCTTTGATGTACACGTATTCAATATACATATGTAATACACAATCGAAATTGCCGTTGGGCACGTAGCGGGACATTACATCACTCCAAAACACCTATCCGCATCTCTTTCCGTACAACCAATTATTTCGGAATCTGGTAAATTCGCAGCGCAATATACGTATACATGCAGGTTACACGCGCAAAGAAAAAAAAGTTGAACATAAATTGTACAATTCCGTAGACTCATTAGCGGACGTCATAGAGAAGCACGAAGAGAGGCGGGCTTCTTTCGCAAGCACGAGGACTGTCAAGAACGCCTCGGACATGTCGTCGGCCAGCGAATTAGATACCAAGGTAATTCCGCAATTATGTAATAGGATAGATTATATTCGCACCACCGCAACATATATCATATATGTATACCGTATTTCAACTTGTAGAAAAAAAAAAAATCTCATCAACATGTACCTGACGTAAGCACGCTGGATATGGCTCAAAAGAAGTTGAAAAACATTATGGCTCACACTGATGGAAAGCAAACCATTAAGAATCATGTGGTGGATAAGCATGACGCGGTCAATAAGCGCCATGGTAAGTCTTCGAAGAAGTTGGATGAGGACAACCCAGCGACGGACAGTGGAGTTGCCTTGAGTAGCGCAGACGATGGCGCAGCTGACGAGGACAGTAGACCTACTCCATCACGCGAAAAGAGCGGCAAACTACAGACACCACCACAGAAACCACCACCAAGTGCTACCAAAAAGCGAAAGACATCCGTTAAATCGCCGCTTACCAAAAAGAACGAAAATTGTTCAGACGATCCGCCACCAAGTGCTACCAAAAAGCCGAAGACATCTGTTAGATCGTCGCTTACCGAAAATAACGAAAATTGTTCAGACGATCCGCCACCAAGTGCTCCCAAAAAGCCGAAGACATCTGTTAGATCGTCGCTTACCGAAAATAACGAAAATTGTTCAGACGATCCGCCACCAAGTGCTCCCAAAAAGCCGAAGACATCTGTTAGATCGTCGCTTACCGAAAATAACGAAAATTGTTCAGACAAACCGCCACCAAGTGCTACCAAAAAGCCAAAAACATCCGTCAAATCGTCGCTTACCGAAAAGACCAGAAATTGTTCAGACAGATTTGACACCTCATCTAAAGCGACCACCAAATCACACCAAAAGGCCACAAAATCCGTGACCGCACAGACCTCATCTAAACCACTGCAAAGAAGCATTACTCATCGAAAATTAGAGATGCCAACCATAACCGGGAATGAGGATGACGCGTCAACTGCATCTGACACAGACGAAGAGCACGTATTATTCTCCGAGATCGACAGCGACGCAGATACTGTGTTGATCGGCAACAATAATTCGAATACGCCGCTAAGGTACAAAGAAAAGAAGGGCCGTTCCGCTGAATCAATGGACGACGCCAAACTGGATGCTGAGTTAAACGTGGTTAGTGATTTTTATATATTTAGGTCGAAAAATGCTTTTTCAATATCACCGGATATTGGGCGACTCAAGTTTCATATACGGGTACATGTATGCATAGCTAAATGATCCTCTTTATATCGGAATGTGTACAAAAATATGTATATGGTGCTTGCAGGTTGCTGCCACCATGCAGAATTTAAGCGACAGTAGTGACGTCGACAGCGACGATGAAGGGGGTAGTCACAGGTCAGCAGCGAAGATAAAGCGTCTACGACGCGAAAACAACCTGCTGAGGGCCATGAATCTCAGTCTACAACGAAGACTGATGATAAATAACGAGCAGGTTGAAGGTATATATATACTATATATTTTGTTGCCCGCGTCTCAATATATAATATTTATCATGCATATTTATAATTAATGTTTGCTGAAATATGTTTGTAATATATTATGTGGCTCATCATCTACTTCAATGTGTTTCGTTATTAACTTAGCGAATTGATTGTATATACGTCTTCAAAACTTACAGCGACGATTAAGAACGTCGACATAGAGTCGCGCCAAGGAGTGATGCAGCGTATCACCGCGGGTGAGGACGTTAGGGTTGGCTTCGAAAACAAAATGACAGGAATGGTGAGACGATAATATAGTAATAATCTGTATGCATGTATTATTGGAGCTTGAAAATAGGTGCGCTGTGTATATACGGGACATTCCACGCCAACTCGACCTGGGTCCGAACTCTGACCTCTCGGATTTGACCCGCGATTTTTTATATGATTGCTCTCACTTTGAAAGGCACTCAGTATTTTTTTTTTTTTTCGACGTGGCCTGAATTTTCTAGAATTTTCCAAATGGTCGTATTGATCGACACAATTTAAAAATCTGAAAAAATTCTGAAAAATCATGTGTCAGATATCAACATTTTCAAGCTTACAGCCGAAGTGGGGCGATTTCTCCTTATTACTGTTTTCAAGCTTTTTTCGAAAGAAAAATTTGAAAAAATTGAAAATTTTTCCAGATTTTTCGTAAGAATTTTTTTTTTTTACTCTGCTCATAAAGGTTTTTTCAATTACAAAAAATCGGAAAAAATTGTCAAAAAATTTCAGAATTTTTTCAAATTTTTCCGAATTTTTTCAGATTTTTGAATTGTGTCGATCAATACGACCATTTGGAAAACTCTAGAAAATTCAGGTCAAGTCGAAAAAAAAAAGTACTGAGTGCCTTTCGAAGTGAGAGCAATCATATAAAAAATCGCGGGTCAAATCCGAGAGGTCAAAGTTCGGACCCAGGTCGAGTTGGCGTGGAATGCCCCATACATGAATATATACAGGTCAACGTGTGACATATATCGTTCGCTTTCACGTTACAGATGCATGCAGGGTACGGGTACTGGATAAGGGCCAATGATTATCACACGCTCCGTTTGAAGCCCAACATGCCCCCAAGTAGATTCATAGGGAATGTGGCCAGATTGATATTCACGGATGCCGTCCTAAGACGATCATCGGTATCTGGGAAACCCAGCAATGCCCACAGAATCGATAAGAATGGTCAACGAATTGCGGCTAAACCGGCACTTGATCCCAAAGGTCTGGATGCTGTAGCTGGTAAGTAGAATTATTAACATTGAATATAATAGGGTGCCGCAATCATGTTCCCAGCGCAAAAAACCTAACAATCACAAGAAAGCGAACATGAATTCCGTATACTTTCGTATAAATGCGAATACAAGAAACCGGATATGTGTATATACGAAATCAATGATTTCTGTCGGGTTTTTTGTTCAGAGAATTGCTACGTAATATATATATTGCGACACTGCTTTTAATCTCGTTGCATTCATTATCGGTTACAGCAATCACTCGATACTGGATGACGCTACAGGAAAAGCCCGAAGACGAAATTATTGGCGCGATCTCCAAAAGGAATGAACTTATTGCTAAAAAAATCTACGACATCATGCGTGAGCGTAAAACAAAGGCGGCTGAAGCGAAGGTGGCTGATGAAGCGAAGGGCGCTGAAGCGCAGGCAGCTGAACCGCAGGCGGCTGAAGCGCAGGCGGCTGAACCGCAGGCGGCTGAAGCGCAGGCGGACGACGACCGACGTACATCTGATTCGCTGGACGACGCGGAGGACGACACCACATCTAGCAACCGCGTACAATTTACAGGAGAGGACGATGATGAAAGCGATGCCGAATTCGAATCAGGTGACAACGGCGAGGTGACCGAGAACGATGACTCCAGCTCTGATTTGGAAAAAGACGAGCAAATTGAGGACATGTCCGATGATACAATTCTGGAAAGCCATCAAATTGATTCACTGGAAGGGGGTCATCCGATGATTATTGATCCTGAATTGTTGCCAGAGCCTCACACTGAGGGTACAATAGTAACTACAGAGAAGTTGCGACAAGTTGATCGTACTGATCACGATCAGAAAAAAACCAAACGCGGCGAAGAAGCGGTATCGTCGACGGAAGACGACACCGATGCGTTGGCGAGCGACGCCAAAAATATTAAACTCGACAAAAATAACGAGGCTGCAGAGACAGAAGCACCGCACCTCGATGATGGGATACAGTAAGGCGACAACAAAAATCGATCTTCTGCACCATTATGTATGTTTTCAACATTTTCATTAACATAATTAATAATTAAATAATTCATATCATAGCTCTCGATAAACATTATATTCTACAACGTATACTCGTACTAAACGGCTGAGTTGCCGATGTCTTTGTTGAACAAAGCAACATAGCATATAAGAAAAATATATGTCATTATGATAATCATAAGATGATAAAATATATACTATGTAGTATTAAAAAACGGTACGATTCCAAACTTACTTGATAAGAAAAAGAAGTTGATCTCAAATACTCTATATATTGTAACTTTGTATTTTATAATCGGTTCATTGTCAATTATTTTCTAACACATATTTTTTTAGTTACTTGCATATAATTTTTTATTCAATGACACATACCACATCATCTCTATAAGTAATACAATTGTATTGCAACGATATTGAGCGTTACACATATAATACGTAATATATATAAAAAAAAGGTCTATGGTTCCTAATAGTTTTTTGATGGATGTTATTTTTGATAGATGTATAATACTGCATTGCAAATTTGCTTCAGAAAACATTTCCAAATACATACAGGGATGATACGGGTATGGTTTCCACTCAGTCACAGCCAACTCGGCACACTCCAGGTTTTTCGTTTGTTTATTGCAGGCTGGCCAGCCACTTTTTCATTTCTTTCTGATCGGATTGATGCTTTAAATAAGTGATAATGATGAAGAAATAATGATAATTTTATTATATTATTATTATTATTATTATTACTTTATTTTATAATTTTTTTTACACATTTTTTTTTAAATTTTATTCATAACATGAACATGAACAGGAACAAATACAAATACAATAATGATATTAATAATGATGATCATAAAAAAAATGATAATATAATAAAATTAATCAAAACCAGTTGAGTAATTCATACTAATGACGTTAATTAGATGAATTATTTTCACTCACCTTGTATACTTTGCTTCTCGCATCAATTCGATCAGAAAGAAATAAAAATGTGGATGGCCAGCCTGCAATAAACAAACGAAAAACCTGGAGTGTGCCGAGTTGGCTGTGACTGAGTGGAAACCATACCCGTATCATCACTGTATATACTTTACTTTATAACATATGTGCACTATCATAAACGGTATTTATATTATTAAGATTTCGGGATACTTTATAACAAAGAAAACGCCTGTAGGTATATATACCGTATATATTATGATACTGGCTGCAGTAAATTCGCAGCAAGACTGAGAATAAATATAAATATAAGGTGATATTATGGTGCAAGACCAATAATGTTTTATACAAATAAAAGTATACGATTGAGAAACAGAATTCATGCGTCGCGTGTTATGTTATTATTATTATTATTATTATTATTATTATTATTATTATTATTATTATTATTATTATTAATACTATTACTATTATTATTATATGTACATAGTACCTTTTAGCGAGTCATACTTAGCTGTACTTCGTAATCTTCGTAGCGGTATATATATTCCATGCATATCTTCGTACTAAATGTGTTATGAGTTTTATGTATAACAAAATGACTCCGTCATTTTTGTGTGTATAAATCATACGCGGGATCCACTGTCCTTCTAGGCTGGGATACAACCAGATACGTACCAGGTACGTGGAGAAACCGAGCCTGGATGGACGATTCCGTATACGTACAAAAAATGACGGATAGAAATCGACATTTCGGATATGATCCGGGTATAAAATCCGTATACGCTATACGATAAAACCCTAAAACGATAAAACCCTAAAACCGTATAGCATATACGGGTTTTATATCCGGATCATATCCGAAATGTCGATTTCTATCCGTCATTTTTTGTAGTATACGAAACTCACCGCATGTTGGCGGATAGTAGGCGGATACATTCCGCATACGAGCAGGATCAGCGTGAACCTACATTTCCCGGATAGAAACGGATACGAACCGGCTACGAATGCGACCTCACATGTCTGAACATTTCTGTATAGGTACCTATCGAACCCGCCATTAATTTCCGGATACAGTGCGGATACATTCCGCATACGAGCGGGATCAGCGTGAACCGACGTTTTCGGGATAGGAACGGATACAAACCGACAACGAATGCGACTAAGCATGTCAAAACATTTCCGTATAGGGTCAGATGAAAACTGGATACAAAATTCACAGTTTCAGCCGATAGAACCGGACCAAGGTCGATCGAGGCGACCGTGCGCTCTTCGAACATCTGTCGCATAGAGTCGGATGAAAACTGGATACAAAATTCACAGTTTCAGCCGATAGAACCGGACCAAGGTCGATCGAGGCGACCGTGCGCTCTTCGAACATCTGTCGCATAGAGTCGGATGAAAACTGGATACAAAATTCACAGTTTCAGCCGATAGAACCGGATCAAGGTCGATGGAGGCGACCGTGCGCTCTCCGAACAACTGCCGCATAGGTCCGGATACAAACCGGTTCCGAAAATTATGCTAAACTCGGATCGATTTCGTATGAAGTCGGATGAATCATGGATACAAAATTCACGATTTTAGCGGTTAGAAACGTATAATGTCTCAGATAGTGCCAAATTCTATACGACATTTTTCGTAGGGTTTAAGAAAAAAAAAAAATTAATGAAAAGTTAGGTTAAACTAAGAAATTATGTACACAAATAATTACTTACATCGAAACTCCGGTACAAGATGATTGAGATCCCACTCAATCAATTTATTAGACACAAAGTCTTCCATTTTACTATTTAAGAATAATTGTCACACATTCACTTAGATAATAAAAAATACAAAATTATTTTTAATTACGCGAAGCTGTAAACACAACAAACGATCGCCTTTATGACGAAATCTGGCGGGAACTGCTCTGTCTAACTCCAGGTGGCAGTGCAAAGAATTACAATGTGTGGTACAATAAACCGCATGATTGGAGTAAATCCAACTTATCAATTCAGTAACATTCGCGGCATATTGAATAATTTTTACTGTTTCTGGAGTATTTTTAACGACAGTAAATTTAACACAATCTTGGAGTAAATAGCGTCGCAATTTATTTTCCGTGCACGTATTTAACTTGGACCAATTTGGGCTACAAGAATAGGCCCAGGTTTAGAAACCTACATGGGGCCAAATAAAAAAAGCGGGACAAATCGATAAGGGCCCAATACAGGCAACCAAACTTGGGCCAGAATAATATCGAGGAAACTTACCTTGGACCCCATTAGCGCCCAAACATTATTTCTACACGGATATATTACAAAAGGCTTATCAGGAGGCAGTCATTTAATGATGAATATTGAGGATGTCGGAAATGCTCTACTGGCAAGTCGAAACGGATATCCAGATTGCAGGAAAAAATTTACACTCCTTGAGATAGGAGATAAGTTGGCTTATGACGGCAACACTTATAAGTTAGTTTCCGTGATCATCTACATTCCCGAGCATTATTTCGCAATGATCAAACGTGTGACTGGCAAGTGGGAAGAGCAAACGACTTACGTCAACGAGTAACGGCAGTGACTGCACGAACGCTCCTGCTTCAACAAGATATCCATGGACTATTTTACATCCGAATTTCTAAGATAACGGAGTAGACACCTACCTTGAAATCTCGCTAAAAAAAGAGAAAGAAAAATAGGTAGACCAGAACAAGACAGAGGAAGCTGCCTGTTCGAAAAAATCTTTCACACTATTCAACAAAAATGATGCGTATTGTAACGTGTCCAGCCGGTAATGGAGGGTTCGGCTGGGCGTGGCCACGTTCGCTAAGCAAAACTGGACAAATTCGCATTGTCCAGCGTTCCTCGCCTGTGACGTCAGAGGCGAGGAACCTTTTGTATATAAACACGCGCTAGCAAGCATAAGCAGCGCAATCGTGGTATAGCACCCGGGCGACTCACAACACAACATAGAGCGTATTCCAGGTAGAGCACCGGTGCGACTCACATATTATAACTTCAAGCACTCTTGGTAAAGCACCAGAGTGACTTTCCTTATAACTTATAAAATTTCGATTCACTCTTAGATTGCTGCTTAGAATAAAGAGATTCGAGTAACACACTTAGGAACATTAGCTAAAACAGCATTGTTGCCGAATTCATTTAATAAAATAATACAATTCAATTGCATAAGGTTAAGAACCTAAAATATTAATTTAAGTTAGATTTAATTTCTCTTCATTGTACATTTTGTTACGACGCTCAATTTGGGAGTTTAATAGAAGCTTACTATCACTCACAATTTGCCTGGTATTTTCTTATCTCACCGTTTGACAAGTTCAATACCACAGCAAAGCCGAGTAGTTACAGCTTTGGCGACCAACGGAAGAAGCGAACGACATTGGTGTAAAAACCTGTGTTCGAGGGCCAACCGTTGGAAACCCGAGTCTGATAGGCAGTCTTGGTGTAAAAACCCGGATCTGCAGTTATCATATTAAATTCTCAATAGCAGGCAAGACAGGCTTGGCGTAAAAACCCGGCTCTGTAAGAGTTGGTTCTGAACCTTCTGTTCAGAACGTAAGACGGCTTTGATAATTAAAACCTATCCGAGTCCGTAGTTACCGCAGGGAGATAAAAATCTGTATGAGGTGGCTTTTGCATGGTAGACCCATCCTTTTCCTCACCTCACAGTTTGAGGAGTCCATAAATATAATTAATTCAGTAAAATCATCTTTCAAATATTATTAAGAACCCGTAGCTTGCGACTTCCGCTATAACCTAGAGGTTCGCGAAAGCCGCAAACGGTACAGTATATACAACCCAAAAGGGTACAGTTTTCTGCAAAAGGGTGTATTTTGTTCAGAAAAGAAAAGGAAATGGTTGGACCTACTTGGACGGAGCCAATTAAAAAGTTATAAAATTATCTTCATAGTATATAATTGAAAGTACTATATTATTCAGCATTTATTCGTTTTAAAGTTCTTTGATCATATGTTTAATATATGTAAGTCGCTATCGTAGACTTAACAATAATTGTTGAAGGACGGGGTGAGAAAACCAACACGTGTTGTTGCAGTGAATAATAACTGTAATTAAAGAAATACTTAATATACATCGAAACTATGCGTAACTTATACAGCTATACAGGTTTACCTGAATCAACACAAATTGCCGGTACTAGCTGGAGAACGAGTGCGACTATGACGCAGCATATTTATCAGCGACTCAGTCAAGTCGTTGGTAATAAGCCCACGCTCAGCTGACCGGTCATGTGACTCGCGTATGTGAACGGTTAAGTTTGAGGAGCCGTCAAACTTACATATATATAAGTTAAAAACTAGATCCAATACAAAACTATCGGGACAGTGAGAAGAACCAGAAATATCTTCCGCTGAGGAAAATGGTTGCAACATAATTTTTTATTTTTATCACAAATGAAACAATAGACATCGCGTACACGCTACCATCTAGCAAATGCATTTTTTTTTTTTAAATCTTAAACTACTCTACGCATGTGGTGACTTCTACTTTACCTAGTATACTATCAAGAACGTAAGTTTGCCCTTTTTTCAAATTTTATTCTTATGACCTACCCGTAAATAATAAGTGGCGAATGTGATATTGAAGTGCACGTCTGACGTACATATTTTATAAGATGCAGGAAAATAACAAAAATTAAAAAAAAAAAAAAAGAATAAAGAAAAAAACAAATTTTTTTTTTAAACACAAAAAAAAATAAAAAAACGTATAAAAAATTAAAGAACAAATATAAAAAAATTAAAAACACAAATATAAAAAAAGTAAAAAAATTTAAAAAGAATGAAACCGGTTTCCGTCACGTCCTCGCCGTCGGTTTTTGATAATGCTAAGAACGGAATATGGTATTCATCAATTTATTACGACAGTACCTCCAGAAATACACACACAACAAAATTATTAGCTTCACGGGGTAGATAACTCGCCCGATTGATGTGTTATGGGGGGGTAAGGGTTTCAGCGTAAAAAAAAAAAAACACTTTTTTGCGAATTTTTTTTATAAATATGGATTGAGCAAATTTATTCAAACCTTTTATACATTATTAAGGGGAGGGTCTACTCAAATTTGACCGACTTCGTCTATTTTCTCGAATATCTCCAAAACGGGGCTATCAATCGACTTGTCCTTTCGGCAGTCAATGTTTGACGAGTAATGAGTTCGAACTGGTATGTTTTATCGGATGAAATCGTTTTGTTTCTTTTTTTTTTTATCGAAAAGTGTGGGCGTACCATTTATTTCGACTTATATCAAAGCCTACGCATCAAAAATGCAAAATCGGCCTCTGTAGCCCGATTTTTTATGGAATTCCGAACATAACGATCCAAAAACATCTTTGTTTCCGACAACGATGAAGGCGGACTATGTCGAATACGATTTTGTGGTAATTTTCGCAATTGTCAAGGGCTGTGAGCGAAAATGGCCGCTCACAGCTGTCGATATGATGCGGTGGTTCCCAGGACGACCGTCAGATGTCGCCGCGCGCGCCATTTTATATAAAATAACATGTAAATAGTTATAAAGGAGAAGCTCTAAAATCTCAGCTGGAAATTATCTGAAATCAAAAACCATTAAAATTTACCCTACTGAAAATGATTATGTAAAGATCCATGTGATAATGCATCTGGTAAATTATATGAAAAATGACATCAACTTATGATCGATTTTAACATATGATTTATTACGTAGTTCGTTTTATGATTTATTATATACTTTATTACATGTTGATTGATTATGTGATTCATCACATGTCGATAATTGTTGTCACCCAGACGATTTTTGTCGTTATTAATAGGAACTGACGAATGAAATAAATAACGTCCACCTCATAAGTGTGATGCAAAACTTGGCAAAAGTAAAGGAGGTTTATTGACACATTTACAACAACTTTCAGATGTCACACGATTTTTGATCAATATCTTTTTGCGTTCATTACATACCGAGAATATTCGGTGAGACTACACGATCCCCTTCCTACGGCAAAACAAACACAGGTGTTCACCGTGTGCGTGAGGCTCGTTCGGGAGGGGATGCAATGCTACTGGCACATCATTCCGTCCTAAACTAGCCTCACGCACGCGGTGCGCTTGTGTTGGTTTTGCCATAGGAAGGGGATCGTGTAGTCTCATCGAATATTCACGGTATGTACATACAGAGCGATTCTGTGGAAAATCAAGCGCCTAAAAGGTAGGCTAACGGGAAACGCCCTAATTGACCAGATCAAACATCGACGATTGGGTTTCATTTCCCACGTAATAAATGAAACCCAATCGTCGATGTTTGATCTGCTCAATTCAGGCGTTTCCCGTTAGCCTACCTTTTAGGCGCGTGTTTTTCCACGAAATCGCTCTATATATCATCTAAATCAAAGTGGAAAAGACACTCAGAAAACGGAATCGATTGTATTGCATTCGACTTTACCGCGATTAATATGCTGTGTCTGAGAAAATAAAACAGTGGCCAAACTCAGGTACGCCTATACTTGGCATACCTATAGGAATATAAGCTAGGTATAGGCGTACCTGGGTTTGAGCACTGTTTTATCTCCTTACACTTGATAGTTTCAGGAAATCGTTATTCTGAATTCGAGATAGATATCCGACGTGGTCAAACTTTACAGAATTTACGACAGTGAGTTCCATAACGATCTTTATTTATGTTCTACTCGTATGTATATATTTTATGAATTAAACCAATAACGTAAAATCTACGATGCACACGGGATGTTCAGTCTTCATCCATATAATGCTTTCTGCGTAGATAATTTATCTTCTCGGTATATAAAATTGGTACCTTCCGTAACCACTTCATTACATCTTCGTCATTGTAATTCTTTTCCACCAGGTAATCACTGAACAATTCTGAAGAGAAAAAATTAGAAGTTGACAAAATCACTAACCAACAACGAAAATGACATGAGTATAAATTATAATTTGAAATATTACTGTAGGTCAGCCTTTTTTTTTCGGGGGTCAGCTCTTTCATTGGTGAGCGATCGACTAACCGCGTCGTGACTTTCTCCAAGTTCTGACAGCGATTTACAAGTCTTCTTTGTGTCCATATCAACTCAACCATATCCTTGAAAAACAATGTTGGCTTACCGTGTTTAATGAGAAACCAGGCGGTAGCGGAAACTTCCACCCCTTCACCCAAGTAAATCTAAAACGGACAGTGAGGAACAGTTATAGTGGCGAAAAGATTATAATTTCCACGCGATCAAGGTATGACAGTGGTTTTGTAGATAATATTTTATCCTCATCAAATGTACCTTTCTACCCGCAACGTCATACATCTCTCGTCCGTTTTCGTCGATATCGGGTTGTTCCTCATAATGTCTGAGAGCTCCTTGAATATCGTTAATAATTTTTCTCATCAAGGTTGGCTCCATTCGATCTGGAATGAAAAAGAATATGAAAACGATGGAAGATTTCAATGACAACTCTTATATAGGTAAACTTGACTATATACTGTCAGATTTTTATTGATGAATTCAAAATAGGAATTTTGCAAACCCTTCAAAACAATCGATTAATTGCGATAAAGTTATTGGAGTAACGTTATTCACTTATTTTTCAGCTGGTAACTATCACTCATGACGTTTTCGGTTCGCTACACCGGGCTACATTCGGTGTAGCAAAAATTTGAAATAGTTGACGAACATTTGAATGAAATCAAGGCTAAAACACACGTTCCAAATAGTCCAGTCAATAGAGTTTGAATTTATAGGGTCGTAATGCAAAAATTCGGATGAGTTTTTTTATTGTTGCAATCGTTTCGTTGACAGGTAAGGAACTTGAATTCAAAAGTCTCCCCCCCCCCCCCCCCCCCCTACCAGTGTTAATCGCCATCATGAAAAACGCGATTCATATCATTTTTCGAAAACCGCTGATTTTAGGATAAAAAAAACATCAAAACTTTTTTGTAGAGAATTCCCCATCTTTTTTAATGCAAACTTTTTTTAATTCAACTTACCGTTTTTTAATTACAGCTTGTTCAGAGTCGCAAATCTTCTTTTTTCCTTTGAAACTCCCTGAAAAATCGATGTACTGAGAAAATTCCCCACTATCTTTTTTATTCATTATTAAATTTCCTCTAAATTTTATTGGTAACTTTTTTTCACAGCAGTAATACTTTGAAAGTGATTAACAGTTGAATATAAGAATGACACGGCGCATAGACGGCTAAAAGCAACTTAATCAACAATTATTATTTTTTTTTTTATTATGATTCATTTATTTACTTATTATTTATTTATTTCTATTTTTTATTCATACAATTTCTTTTTCATTTTTTTTGTTTCAATTTTTTTAATTTTTTTTTTTTTATTTATATGCAACTTAGTCAACAATTATTATTTTTTTTTTGTTCTTTTACCTATTTCCATGCATTCGTTCAGATAGCACCATATTAAACTGTTAATAACTTTTGAAGTATTAGTTCTGTGAAAAAAAGTTGTGTAAAAAATTTGTAGGAAATCTAATAATGCATAAAAAGAGATAATATAACAGTCGGAATTTTCTCAGTCCATCGATTTTTGAGGGAGTTTCAGAGGAAAACAGAAGATTTGCGACACTAAACAAGCTGTAAATAACAAAACGGTAAGTTGAATCGAAAAAAGTTTGAAATAAAAAAGATAGGGAATTTGATTGTCTACAAAAAAGTCCTGATAGTTTTCATCCTCAAGTCAGCGGTTTTCGAGAAATGATATAAAACGCGTTTTTCAAGATGTCGATAACGCCGGAGGGGGGGGGGGGGGGGGGGGGGGGCGCAGACTTTTGAAGTCAAGTTCCTTATCTGTCAAGGAAACGATTGCAACACTAAAAAAACTTATCCGAATTTTCGCATTATGATTTGTGGTCTATTGACTGGACTAAAAGTAATTGAATAAATTGGAAGTAATTACATTGAATAATAATCAACTCTTCGTGCCTTTTTCCGAAGGATCTTAAGGGGGTATATACACCTTTAAATGGGTTGAATTTCTGAAAAACAATTTTCCCTTTTTTTTCAACTTGAAGACTCTGATAAAATTTAAAAAAAATCATCATGTTTGGGGAGGGTTTGACCTTCATTATCCATATCTTACATCATGTATTACTTCCAGTCTAATAGTGGCTGCGCTGAAGACAGGAAAATACAAAATCACTCGGTTGCCGCAAAGAATCGGACCCAGCGTTGGACCGATCTTGGAATTTTTGGTTCTCAATTGTTCATAAGACACGCCTCTATCAGATGAACATAGAAATTTTTGATAAACCCATTTTTAGTTGAAATATTAGAAAAATAAGCAAAATATTTTTTCAAATTCAGAAAAAAAATCGAAAAAATTCAATAACTCAAGTAATTCTTGCAATATCAAAAAGTTCTATGTTCATCTGATAGAGGCATGTCTTATGAACAATTGAGAACCAAAAATTCCAAGATCGGTCCAACGCTGGGTCTGATTCTTTGCGGCAACCGAGTGATTTTGTATTTTCCTGTCTTCAGCGCAGCCACTATTGGACTGGAAGTAATACATGATGTAAGATATGGATAATGAAGGTCAAACCCTCCCCAAACATGATGATTTTTCTTCAATTTTATCAGAGTCTTCAAGTTGAAAAAAAAAGGAAAATTGTTTTTCAGAAATTCAACCCATTTAAAGGTATGTATATATCAAGAGACTCGGTAGAGTCTCGCGCCAAGTACATTAAAAAAAAAAATTTCATCAAGAAAAAAAATTTCACGCGCGAGACTCAACGAGTCTATATACCCGAAAGGCAACTACCCTAACCTATAACGCGAATTAGTATCTTCGTTTTCTTTCACCTCACAACATGCACGAATTAAAACTAATTTTATCTAGGATGTGGGCATGAAAAGCTTTCATTTGAGCCCTAGATCGATCAAATCGGTGTCCGGAGTGCTGAGATATAATTAACTTCAGATTCTGATACCTCGTTTTCACGTACAATGTTTCGTTTTCTCTTTAGTGTTCTTCAGACCAAGATTCAGCCTACTCAAACCATTCCCATAAAATCACATTTCGTCGCTAAACGCAGGACGTATGTTCTACGCTTATACACAGAACATACGTCCTTACGCATCTGGGAACAGACATAGAAAGGAAAGTCCACACAAAAATTCAGACCAAGATTCATCGCATTAAAACCATTCCCATAAAATCACATCGCGCCGCTAAACGCAGGACGTATGTCCTATGCTCATACACGGAACATACGTCCTTACGCATCTGGGAATATGGCATAGAAGGGATAAATCCACACAAGAGTTGTATAGACTGGTGTAAGTACGAGAGTCACGACGTAGTAGGCGCTAGCATCGCAGACAAAAATCGTCTGCAGCACTAGCAGACGCGTGTTGTCATTTCATGTTTTCAAATCCAAATAAAGGAAATAAAAAAAAGTTCGAGCAATGATTAATACAAAATTTGAAGGTACAAAAACTAGTGAATATCCAACAAAAGCTCCTCAGGTACGAAAACCTTACGCCAAGGACATTAATGTGATAGTCACCAACAAAAATGTTTAAATCCTACGATTTTGAGCTTTTGAGGTTATTTATGAATGCAATTATCGGAGGTAACGGTTTTTTGGGTTCAATTATTTAGCAAGTTATCGCCTGAGGAAGTCTGACGATAGAAAATCAAGAAAACATGTTGAAGTTGAAAAATATTGAGGATAGCATGATTCCATATAAGGAACGGTAAGGAGCCAGACCAATAAAGCCGAGTTCAAGCGTTGGATTGCAACAAATTCCACTTCAAGCTCTATGTTAAGCTCATCTTTGAAGGCTCGTCTGCTCAGATCTAAATTGTGAGTCCGTTAGGCGTAGGATTCCAACGAGTTTTATAATCTATCTCCGTATCATCCAGTCGAAACGAGACTGTCTGTCGACGTTGTGTGTTGGACTCTAATAGGCTCTATTCTACACTCCAAGTCAACGTAGTGCCTTGACCTTCGGTAGAGATAATTTTTTAATCCATGTTTTACAAACAGCTTAGATCCTCCGTTCAGAACGATCTCAGTCAAAGTCTGTATAAATATCTATGATTACATGTAAATTAATAGTACAAACTATATATCGATACCCACGTTCTAATATGTCGTATCCTACATTTGGAAAAATGTTCAGTAGGCGATAAAAACAGTTCACTATCACCATTGAAAAGATAAGACCTTACGGATCGGAATACTTATTTAAAAATAGTAAATCTACGATTTGACCGCTGATACTTACACATAAGCTGCGAAACATTATTAACATTCCATTTTTCAAAGAAAGTCAATTTCTCAAATTTTGTGGTTTACGACATATTAGAACGTGCGTAGCGATATTCACAATTGGATGTCAAATTTCAAATAGACTCTCGCTAACTCGCCGATCGGTAAATCGCTGCAGCGGCGGTAAGTTTTAACACAGACACAGACCTACACAACTGACTGCGCCTTGCCACCGCTACTGAACTTGATCTGCGTGGTCTGATGTGATAAAAACCTTTGTCATGGATTGTTCAATTTTGGAGTCGGTCGTCGTTTGAGACGAGAGGATAATGAGAGAAAACGCTGAAGTTGCAAGATATCGGGATAATGTGATTTGATACAAGAAACGGGTAGAGTCAGACGAATAGAGTAGAATGCAAGTTTTTGATTTCGAAAACTTTCATTTTATGCTCTACGCTAATCTTGCATCAATAGGCTTGATTCTATATATTTCGATACCTTCTGTTCAGACCCGAAGTTGAAGTTGACGTTATGAGTATGTGACGCGTACATGTTCTTTTTGCAGAGGACCTAGCTGCATTAAAAAAAAAAAAAATACCTAAGAATTGCAACACATATATCTAATATTTATATATATTTAATCATGAGCAGCAACTATAACCCTGCGTGCAAGTAACTCCGCTATTGCCGGTTCCAAGCCCAGATGAGACAGGAGGAGGGCTACACATTGCAGGCATATAGAATTATACCGGATTCTAACAAAACAATTCGTAGAGTTTAATAAAATAACACATGCAACGTCTGTCCGCAAAAATTTAAGGCTCACAGAAAAGTATGAGCATACGTGTATATTATAACATTATTTTCATTCATTCAAAATCATACTACCACATTTAACATTGCTGCTTCTTGAGGGATTCGGATGATACAAAATGCATCACCGTACATGCATTGCGATGTTTATAGCAACAATTGGCAGAACGTTGACAACTGAGCAAGCCTCGCAAGCGAGGATATGGGAAAACCCAATCGAGCGAGCGTAGCGAGCGAGCACAATTATTAGGTAGTCAAGCAAAATTGTACAAAAAGTGGTGATATCAACCCCAAAAAGCACCCCTGGTGCAAAAACCTTTCGCCAAGTACATTAATATGGTCACTACCCCCAAAAACATCCACCAACAAAAATTCCTCCCTAACAAAAGTGGTACTACAAAAATGTCTACTTACAAAAGGATTGAAATCAGATACAATTGCCAAGTACATGTCTTCTTTATAAAAAAAGTTTACAACAGAAGAACAGAAAACTGAATAGTCTTGTATTGTTCACTCGCTACGCTCGCTCACTCGATCGGATCTTGATAATTACAGGGCAAAAATCAGGAAAAAAAATTTAGGAAGTGGTACTTGGCGGGCCATTATAGCAATATGTATCTAACAAATGATACATACACCTAAGTGAATACTCTTTTACTTACTCATAGCAATATGTATCGAACAAATGATACATAGACCTGAGTAAATACTCTTTTACTTACTCATAAATGGCCCGCCAAGTACCACTTCCTAAATTTTTTTTCCTGATTTTTGCCCTGTAATTATCAAGATCCGATCGAGTGAGCGAGCGTAGCGAGTGAACAATACAAGACTATTCAGTTTTCTGTTCTTCTGTTGTAAACTTTTTTTATAAAGAAGACATGTACTTGGCAATTGTATCTGATTTCAATCCTTTTGTAAGTAGACATTTTTGTAGTACCACTTTTGTTAGGGAGGAATTTTTGTTGGTGGATGTTTTTGGGTACTATATACCCCCTTAATCAATTCGTCAAAATAAAGGTATATGAATACACATCTGTCAGTCGACTTAGAATAACTGTATCATTGACGAAAATTTCTGCATGCGAATAAAATAAAAATGATTATATCAGAGATGAAGCATTTCTCATCAGAATTCAACAATTTTTTCAAATCAGCAGTAAAACAACTCTGGTTCTAAGATGTTCACAATACACTTATTAGTAATTGTACCAGACTTTCTCTTTTTGATTCTGGGTTCAACACGTCGGTTCGCCCTCGGAACATCACTTCCATCAGAGTCATTGTTATCGTCGTTGTTGCCTGCACGAATGAATGAATTTTCAATATTATTTTCTTATTACATTTTGGTTTTTGGTATTATTTATATTTTGGTATTAATTTTCGGATTTTTCACATAATGGTCTTAAGTAGGTAGAATAATCGGCCATTACGTTTCATAGTTTCCTCAACATCGTTTCGACGTTGATCACCTCCAGCCTCGTATCTAGTACGCTGCTTTAAATCGGGATTGACTCTTTGAACACTCATCACCTGTGGCTTACCCTTTGCACAACTGCTGTTCGACGAACTTGCTCTTTGAGGATTGTCTGTAAATTTCCATTGATTATTACGTACTCATTATTTTCATTAGATCACTTTGACCAACTACCAATTACCAATTTTTCCTCCGTCGGTTGCTGTAGAAAAAATGTTATAAGCGAAAATACGAACCATTTGCTTCCATGCTTTCTCCATCGTAGTTTCGACACTCATTATCTTCAGCCGCGCATGCAATGCGCTGCTTCACATCGGTATTGACTCTTTGAGCATTCATCACCTGTGGCTTACCCTTTGCACAACTGCTGTTCGACGAACTTGCTCTTTGAGGATTGTCTGTAAATTTCCATTGATTATTACGTACTCATTATTTTCATTAGATCACTTTGACCAACTACCAATTACCAATTTTTCCTCCGTCGGTTGCTGTAGAAAAAATGTTATAAGCGAAAATACGAACCATTTGCTTCCATGCTTTCTCCATCGTAGTTTCGACACTCATTATCTTCAGCCGCGCATGCAATGCGCTGCTTCACATCGGTATTGACTCTTTGAGCATTCATCACCTGTGGCTTACCCTTTGCACAACTGCTGTTCGACGAACTTGCTCTTTGAGGATTGTCTGTAAATTTCCATTGATTATTACGTACTCATTATTTTCATTAGATCACTTTGACCAACTACCAATTACCAATTTTTCCTCCGTCGGTTGCTGTAGAAAAAATGTTATAAGCGAAAATACGAACCATTTGCTTCCATGCTTTCTCCATCGTAGTTTCGACACTCATTATCTTCAGCCGCGCATGCAATGCGCTGCTTCACATCGGTATTGACTCTTTGAGCATTCATCACCTGTGGCTTACCCTTTGCACAACTGCTGTTCGACGAACTTGCTCTTTGAGGATTGTCTGTAAATTTTCATTGATTATTACGTACTCATTATTTTCATTAGATCACTTTGACCAACTACCAATTACCAATTTTTCCTTCGTCGGTTGCTGTAGAAAAAATGTTCTAAGCGAAAATACGAACCGTTAGCTTCCATGCTTTCTCCATCGTAGTTTCGACACTCATCATCTCCAGCTGCGCATTCAATACGCTGCTTCACATCGAAATCGACTCTTCGAACACTAATCACCTTTGGCTTACCCTTCGAACGACTGGTGTTCAATGTACTTGCACTTTGAGGATTGTCTGTAAATTTCCATTGATTATTGCGTACTCATTGTTATTTCATTAGATCACTTCGACCAACTACCAATTACCAATTTTTTCTTCGTCGGTGGTGTAGAAGAATTGTTATAAGCGAAAATACGCACCGTTAGCTTCCATGCTTTCTCGAACGTAGTTTCGACACTCATCATCTTCAGCCGCGCATTCAATACGCTCCTTTACATCGAAATCGACTGATCTTCGAACACTAATCACCTTTGGACTGCCCTTCGCACGACTGGTGTTTGACGTGCCTCGTTCTCCAAGATTATCTGTAAATTTTCATGAGTCATTACCTACTCGTTGCTTTCCATCAATTACAAACCGATACTTTCTAACGAAACCAGCTCATCTTGGCATTCCTTCAGAAACCACTCATCTCGTATACTTTTAGGATAGAGATAGCCTGTTACTAACGGAACCGCCAAGATAGGCCGTATCACCAGGAATAAGTATCGAGATGGTCCCATTGTCTTTCGCATCGACCACTAATTGCAAATTGTTTCTATGGTTGCTATACAATTACTGCTACAAACAACAATATGAACTGTTACCTTCCATCATTTCACTATTCTCGTTTTGACATTGATCATCTTCAGCCTTGTATCCAGTACGTTGCTTCACATTATTATTGGCTGTTTCAAGTCTGATCAACTTTGGCAAGGGCCTCGATCGACTATCGCTCAACACCTTCGGTCCTCTGGGATTGCCTGTGAATGTTCATGAATCATTGACCCATTCTGTCCATATCTAACTTGGCGATAGTAGAAATTCACCCACAAGCTATTTAAACAATTTATTATAGACTGAAGAAAAATAGAATTTACTGAAATCACAACGCGTACTACGAAATGTTATGGTATTTCACTAAACAAATAAGAAAATTAACAAATAAAAGGTGCAGAGATTGAACGTTTTCTCTATTCAAATCACATTCGGGCTTAGGTGACTAATTTAATTCTATTCAAAGGATAAAAATATAAATATTTGTACCTTGAGCTCCATCAGACTGTTGATGCGGAATAAAATTTTCATCGTCGCTTTGAAGATCGTCTTTTCGGAACAGCTCTCTCTTAACGGAATGAACTCTGGCTCTATCGGCTATAACGAATATTCATGATTTTATTAGCGGCATAATTGAACAGGATTACAAGTAGAAAATATTTTACATATTGACAGGTTCTGAAGAAACAAACGTATTTTGGAAGGCAGTCTAGAACAAACGTTTCCCAGAATGCGCTATACGGCGAGTGAAGAGTTCTGTATACACTAGAGTATTTAAAAAAAAATCAATTATTTTTTGTTTCAAAGAACATTGGAAAATCTTCAGAGTATCCCCAAACAAAGATCCTGGCAAAATATGAGCCCTTAATTTGATTATTTAAAGGTGGCGATTTTTAATTTTCATTTTCCATTTAAATAACATGGGAAAAATTGTTTCTGGACTTTGCAATTTTTTTGCTTGAAAATGAATTACTGCACAGTGATAAGGAAGACAATCATTTGTAGGAAATTGAACGCTCTATAAAAAAGGACTGATTGAAAATTTGCGTAAAGCGAGCCGCTTTGGAGTAATCAAGCATCAATCGCTGGACTGTTCAAAGTAATAATGTTATTCATTTATAAATACAGCAAAATTGACTTATATCACTTAAATATTCTTATTATTTATTGTTGATTAATAAAATTGTTAGATCAACTTTTAGTTGAAAATTTACAGATTATTGTTTTTAAGCCGATAATATTGATTATTTAAGTGATATAAGTCAATTTTGCTGCATTTATAAATGAATAACATTATTATTTTAAACAGTAAAGTGATTGAGGCTTGAATACTCCGAAGCGGCTCGCTTTACGCAAATTTTCAATCAGTCTTTTTTTATAGAGCGTTCAATTTCCTACAAAAAATTGTCTTCCCTATCACTGTGCAGTAATTTATTTTCAATCAAACAAATTCCAAAGTCTAGAAACAATTAAATTAAACAATTAACAATTAACAATTAAATCGCCACCTTTAGATATTAAAATTAACGGCTCATATTTGTCAGGATCTTTGTTTAAGGATACTCTGAAGATTTTTTAATGTTCTTTGTAAAAAAAAAAAAAAATGATTGATTTTTTTGAAACACCCTAGTATACACTGCTTACACAGTTTTGTGAGTTACGTTTGTTCTAGATTGCCTGCCGAGATACGTCTGATTCCTTGGAACCTGTCCGTATACAGAGAAGCACTGATGCTTCAATATGCTCTCTTTTTACATCTCGCATATTATTGCTCCTAGTTGTGTAGAAACTACTATAAAGATTATGAGACAATTAATTTGCAATGAAATATATCTATAATAATGCAAATACCTGTTGTTATCGTTGTCAAATGGCGAATACGACTTTTTTCCTCCAGGTGAAGGAGCATTTTTTGTAACTCGTCTATTTGGTTGCGATGGTTTGTCAATTCTTTTTTCAATTTAATATTTTCATGTTTCGTGCTTCCCTCATCTATTGTTGCTGTATTTTCAAGTTCGTTTTCAATTTCTAAATCATTTTTTACAAAGCTTGTTCTTGAGGATAGAAACGATCGGGTATTGTACTTCTGTAAAATCTCCTTGTTTTTATTTGTCTGCGTGGCTTTAGCAAATGTGGTCAGCTTCGTTTTCTACATGAAAATCCATAAAATTTATATAGATTTTGAAATTAATTGATCAAGTCGGAGCTAGATTACAACAAGATCAATTGATTGCACTGTTTCCACGACAAGATGTGCTTATCTGCAGGCTGATAAATTGATTACGAAACATCAAAACGGTGTGTCTTAATGTAGTTGCGATTACAGTGATCAGACCCGCTGCGCCTATTCACGAATGAAACAATTATCCAGAAGCAGACTAAGAATGAAACCCGGCGAGTCACAAATAATAGTGGAGATATCAAAGTCATTGACATGTAATCTATAGCTGATTCGAATCAGCTTCCGATGGTTCAACAATGAATTTCATCTCGTTAACTGCGATATCTGTTGTCATGCTTATGTCTGGAAGTTGTACACTTTTGACCTGGTTCTGGAAGATTGTTGATATTCTGGATACTCACCAGCTGATCCGATCACTGATATTGCTACTACACTTTAACAAGGAGTCACCACTAACTCCGGGTGACAGATCTTGATCAAACTTCTGGGGATGTTTTCTAGTAGTATCAAAAGATGAGGTACCTGCTACTCTCTCGAATGAGTCTTCATACTCTAAACTAACCAGTGATATGAGATATCGATGAGCGTTACATAGCACTTGCGAATTGACCTGGAATAATTCAATTATGCTTGGCGTGATGAGATTCTGCCTTCAGACCGAACATTTACACATTGAATTAGGCAGTTATTGTACATCCAAGTCTTGAAACTTATTATTGGAGGAGTGAAATCACTATTCTGTAACTATTGACATTTTGCTTCTCGTCGTTCATCAGTCGTACGACACTTATCTGTGTAAACTTGAAGATCTTTTTCCTCCCGAAAATGTTGAATTTATCGGAGCAGTCCGAATAAAGCCTGGATGAAATCTTACTATCGAATCATGATCATCATAGTAGCTTGAGGTAGTCTAACCAGCTTTGAAGCCCCCGACGAGCCTGCCAATGGTCCTCCGTCATAGTGAAATAGCGTTCGATGCTCATGTCGTTGGTGTTGAAAGAATTCCCACGTTGACCACAAATCTCCAAACTGGCAGATCTCATTCAAAATTAGATGACAAAAGTAACAAGGAAGTGAAATTCGAAGAATGGCTTGAACTTCAGAAATTGGTTTTTTTTTTTTTTTTTCAGGTGAATAGATTTAATCTTTTGCATTCAAAGAATATATACCGTGAAGTTATGGGGAAGCCGAACGATGGCCGCACTATAGTTTGACCGACACAAGCTCGCGTTGCGTACGCGAGCTTTTGCTTACTGCTAGTGACTGCCAACTCGATGCGCCCGGCCCCTCAAGGATACTAAACTATAGTGAGGTATCCTTGAGCCTCGGTGACAGGCGCCGGGCGAATCGAGTTCGCAGTCACTGGCAGCTAGTAGAAGCTCAGGTACGCAACGTGAGCGTGTGTTGGTCGAACTATAGTGCGGCCATCGTTCGGCTTCCCCATAACTTCACGGTATATTCAGAGAGGAATCAGAGAATGAATCTTCTGATTTTGCTAACTCAACACCTTTGTTATCTAATTTTGAACAAGTTCTGTGAGTTTGAAGGTCTCTGGTCCATATGGGGATTCTTTCAAAGCCCACGACATGAGCGCCGAAGGCTATTTCACTGTAGCGAAGGACCATCTGCAGGCTCGTCGGAGACTTAACAGCTGGTTGGACTACCTAAAACTACTATAATGATCATGATTTAAAAGTGAGATTCGATCCAGGCTCTTTTCGGACTATTCGGATATTCAACATTTTCAGGAGGGAAAAGATCTTCAAGTTCACTAGATAAGTGTTGTACGACTGATTAACGACGAGAAGAAAAATGTCAATAGTTACAGAATAGTGATTTCACTCGGTCAATAATGAGTTTCAAGACTTGGATGTACAATAACTGCCTAATCCAGTGTGTAAATGGAGTTAGTGGTGACTCCTTGTAAGACCATCTGTTGAGATGTTTGGTATAATTCATATCTTTAAGCCTGAGGAGAAAGACACACGACATCATCGAAAAGTTGCGAACCACTAAACTTGTGATTACTTTGCCTTGACTTTGTCGATTAATCTCAAAATTCATGTTACGATGTTAAGGGATAGGCGTAGTCTGAAGCTCTTCTCGGCGAAGAGCTGAATACAAATGATGTCTAAACAATTCAGAAGTGAAAACAGAAATCTGTCACAGATCTGTCAGAAATCACAATTAAAATTCAATCGTAAATGAGTCAACTTACTTGTTTGGGTTTCAGCTGTAGTTCCTCTGATTCGGAACAATCTTTCAAATTTGGAATGATTAGTCTACGTCCCTCATCGATTTTGGTTTTAATTTGTTCTACACTTTCTGGAACACACGAGTATACATCACAATGAAGTATTGCAAAATACCTACTTGACTAAACATCGTCAAAGATGATCCATCAGTTACAGAATATGGGGAAACGTGTCAACTCACCTCCCAAGAGTATTAGGAACGCGGCATAATACCCAAAATGCTCATGGTCCTCCTCACACGAATCACCACAATCAGACCACTTCACATAATATACTTTTCTTTTATTGAAATCGCTGTCGTTTGCTGGATTAATTGAGTTTTCAGAATTTTTTTTGCACTTCACATCAGTTATTGGAACGGTGACGAACTGTTTCGTATCCTTGTATGCGATATGAGCGTACGCAATTTTACCCATCTTGTTGTGCTACGTTGTGTAAATGCTGTTAATTGAAGAATTATAATTCTCTTCAACTGTACGCATAATACTTCTTGCCGACAGGAAACTACTTTCTTTCTCGCTCGAAGGTAATCGTACACGCTCACGTGCTACGTATGATTACATTTCCAAAGCAACGTGCAGAGTGGTGAACAACGTGTGCAACTGCTCTGGCTTGTCTGTGTGCGTGTCGAGTGTAGGGGCGACGGCCGTCAGTGATACACACTGTTGGTAGTAGAAGAGAGGTGTGCTTGCGCCGACGGCGGCGGGAACTCCGGCCCACGATAGGACTGGGATATTTGAACGCGACTTAAACAAAACGCTCGTAGCGCTGCAGTGTAGGGTGCGTTCGTGAAATCTAGTGACGATCAGTTCGCGGTCGCGTTGGCAATTGGTTCATCGTTTCAAACTTGATGTCACGATTGGTTCCCAATCTACGGTCGCGGTCGACGGACTGAGTAGACTTTACGAACACCTTCTATGTTCCGGCCTCGATCGGAATACGTGCATTCACGAAACACGTTTTATCGTTAGCTTAGATGCCTCGTGTCACTCATGTCAGTGTAAATCTCGAAGATTGATTCCTCTCGTGTGGTCAAAAAAAAAAACCGTATTCTGGCATTGAAGTGAGAGGAGTAAGCTATAAAGCTTCCCAGCAGACCTATAAATGTGTCTTATGATTCGAAGCTGAGGATCGTCGAACAGGTAGGGTTGATTGAATAATTATTAATATTGGTTATCTCAAATATCTTCAAATAAATATGGGCCATTCCGCGTGAAACGGATCAGTCACCTCTGAGATATTTTTTTAATTTTGCATGTCGATTGTACTCGAGGAGTTAGATTTTTGTGCCAAAGCATTTTTCAATTAGTTCAAAATTCGTTTATTTGCATAAACAAATTCGAGCAAGGTTTTTTTAAAAAATTCATAACTCCGCCAAAAATGACACTAGACTCAATTTCATTTTTTCCGTTTATGCGGGTAGTGTCATACAATCTATAAAAAAATATGTACTTTGAAAAAAGTTTGTTTATCCATTGTTTATTTAACAATTAAGTTGTCGAAGATTTTTAAAACACTCAGTGACACGACTTAATTTTTTTTTTTAAATACTGACATATACTTTGCACTATACTACAGCCTGAGAATTAATTTTAAGGACGTGTCATTTTTTGTTTTCGAGTAAAAAATCATTGAAGTTGGCGGCGCGTGCCAATTCCGAGTCGACGCCGCGTGGAACGTAATGGCGTGCGTAGACTGCTGTTCGCCGCTACTCGACGGACGCGTTGCAGCGGTATTCGAGAGTCATTTTCACAATGATGGACACGATATAACCCTTCGTGGTCACACCTCCGATTTAATGAAGCTGGTCACACCGGGTCAAATTGACCCGAGCCATTTTTAAACGGTTGCCTCGTGGAAACCATCGGTCCGATTCGAAAAAATACTGAAAACTACCTTGAACATTCTAGAAGATGTAGCAAAAGTCGGGATATCAAAATTCACATGGCAACATGTTCAAAAAAAGTCGTCAAAAGGTCAATGCATTTCGGGTTTTTGATTTTTTGATTTTTTTAATTTTTCAATTTTTAATTTTTTTTTTTTGCGTTCGTCAGTCGCGAACTTACCGGGATTCACCTTCAAAATTGATGCTTGGGTCATTTTGACCCGTGGTGACCAGGAAGGGTTAAAAATCTTAAAAAAACAATACTGTAGCTTCCCAATGGCAACTATAAGCGATACGTTGAGTTTTGAGAACGTGTTTTTTTTCCGTTTTCGAAATATTGCAGTTTAAAATCTTAATATGTATGTTGAGCATGTATGCCAAGATTTCCAACTGCAATAGTTCGAAAACGGAAAAAACACGTTCTCGAAACTCAACGTATCGCTTATAGTTGCCATTGGGAAGCTACAGTATTTTTTCCAGATTTTTAAATCGTGTCCATCATTGTGAAAATGACTCTCGAATACCGCTGCTACGCGTCCGTCGAGTAGCGGCGAACAGCAGTCTAAAGCCCATGACACAAGAAAAGCCGTGCGCCGTAAGACGCATCACCTACAGGCCGGTCGGTCACGCACACCAAGCGCCGACCAATCACGTACGCGTGTAGGTGATGCGTCTTACGGCGCACGGCTTTTCTTGTGTCATGGGCTTAACGCATGCCATTACGTTCCACGCGGCGTCGACTCGGAATTGGCACGCGCCACCAACTTCAATGATTTTTTTACTCGAAAACAAAAAATAACACGTCCTCAAAATTAATTCTCAGGCTGTAGTATAGTGAAAAGAATATGTGAGTATTTTAAAAGAATTTTTAAGTCGTGTCACTGAGTGTTTTAAAATCTTTGAAAACTTAATGGTTAAATAAACAATGGATGAACAAAATTTTTTCAAAGTACATATTTTTTTATACATTCTATGACACTTTTTGCGTAAACGGAAAAAAAAAATTGAGTCTAGTGTCATGTTTGGTCGAGTTATGAATTTTTGAAGAAAACCTTGCTCGAATTTGTTTATGCAAATAACTTAACGAATTTTGCACTAATTGAAAAATGCTTTGGCACAAAAATCTAACTCCTCGAGTACAATCGACATGCGAAATTAAAAAAATATCTGAGAGGTGACTGATCCGTTTCACGCGGAATGGCCCATAGTCATTGTTTGACTCAACCCAATATCATTTGGATCAACTGATATTTGTTAACTATGAATAAATATCTATTTGCTTATATACAAATATATACGTTCTTTAACTATGAAGGAACTCTTTTCTCTGTGTACTCACAAGGGGAGATTTAGGCCTTGGATATAATAATAATGATAGTAATAATAAACAAATGTGTCTGAAAATTAATCTAAAAATTGGTTGTAGACTCTTATTTAAGACTTGGGACTCCTTTAAGACGTCAAAAAGTGGCGCATTTGACGTCCATATGACGTCTTTAAGACCACTTTGATCGAGGGGTAAATAACGAGGCAGAAACGCGTACATCGACTTTAATTTTTGTGCTGTCTAGGTTCGTTGTAGTATCATGGTGTCATTGATGATCTAATTTCAAAGATTTCAGTGCATCTTACACGGTTGAGCCACGTTGACACAATGCAGCGTGCCAAAAAACGAAAAACATATTTAAAAGCCGACGACAACATCAACTCCACGGTAAAATACAGACTGATGAAGAAAATAATCCGAGAAGAAGAAACTTCTAACCAAGTGAGTACAATTATCTATAAAGTTATTTCATTTAGAATACCATTGTAATATGATTCCGACGCCTCAGTGGAAAACTAAGCTATCCCAAATTGCAGTTGAAAACCATGCTATCTCAAAAATATAATGTTGCAAGGTCACAAGTCCGTGTTGAAGATGTGGGACATACGATGTTTTGTATGAGGACCATTCCACATGAACCGGATCAGTCACTTCTCGGATATTTTTTCAATTTTGCATGTCGATTTTACTCGGGGAGTTAGATTTTCGTACCGTAGGATTTTAGAGTTATTGGCATAAACAACTTCGGGCAAACTTTTTTGTTCGAACATTCATAACTTCATCAAAAATAATGTTAGACTTCATTTTTTTTTCGTTCACGCGGAAAGTTTCACAGAATGTATAAAAAAATATAAACTTTGAAAAAAGTTTGTTTATCAATTGTATATTGAACAATTAGGTTTCCAAAGATTTTCAAAACACTTGGCGACACAATCAAATTTTTTTTTTTTTTTTAATATAGTATAGTGAACTTCCTCGAAAGAATTATTGCAATATTAAAAAAAAAAATTATATTGGCATCACTCCAGACGGTATAAAATTTTACTGATGTCACGAGAGGAAAAATTGCGCATGAACTTGTATTTGGAAAAATTACCAGGGTTGCGATTCTATAACTCTCTCCACGGAGAAAATTAAATAATTGACATTACTATCTGTCTATTGACAATACTATCTATCTATATAACTCGATAGTAGTGAATACTACAATCATCTAAGTAGTATTCACTACTATCGAGTTATATTAGAAAATTCTACCATCACCAGATCGTAATGTCAATTATTTAATTTTTTCCGTGCCCGCTAACTCCGCTAGCTCAGCGGAGACCGTTGGTTGGCTGAGGAGCGTCCAATCGGAGATCGTTTCGGATCGGTCAGTACAGTCGTGTGGTGGCGCCATAGGCTCTTTTGGTTTTTGGAAAACGGTTTTATTTTTTTACCTTCTATGCAATTTTAATATTTTCAGAGCGGTAGGTAAATTTTGAGAAAACTATATGCCTCTTTGGTCTTGGTCAAGTTAGTTTTGGTCAAGAAAAAAATCAATGAAATATTAAATTTTTCCCAGGTGAAAAATTCTCGTCCATTTTGATTTCAACTCGCTTTAGCTCACTCAATTTTTGGAATTTTTGAACGAAATTTGCAGGAATCATGTATTATAGTATTTCAGGATTGGCTGAGAAATAAAAAGGTTTATATTATTATTACCAAGAGAGTTATTAATTTTTTTCCACGACATTGTAAAAATCAGTTATGATTATTTTCAAGCGCTTCGGAAGTCGAACGAATTTCGAGCAACCGAAAATTTCCAGTGAGAAAGTTGTCCATCAAGGTCCAAATAAGTTTTTCGGAAAGTTTTACTTCGATTGAATAAATGGTTAGAAAATTGTTAGTACTTCAAAGCACTACCACCTATAGTTCTCCCACGCGTAAAAAAAAATATACCGAGAATATTCGGTGAGACTACACGATCCCCTTCCTACTGCAAAACCAACACAGGTGCTCACCGTGTGTGTGAGGCTCGTTCGAGAGGGGATGCAATGCTACTGGCACCTCATTCCGTCCTAAACTAGCCTCACGCACGCCGTGCGCTTGTGTTGGTTTTGCCATAGGAAGGGGATCGTGTAGTCTCACCGAATATTCACGGTATATATTTAAAATGAAAATACAATAAATTTATATCAAATAAATTAAATTAATTCAAACTAATAATTTTCAAGATAAAATCTATCTTTCCCCTAAAGATGAATATTTTAGTATTACCCCATAAATACTACTAGAATAAACTTAGTGAATCTATATAATTACTAAATTCAATTAATAAAATCTTATATATTCAATATCAATTAATATCTTTCCCATTGAAATAAATAATATAATCTATATTACATTATATTTATAAATTATTGTTGAAAAAATGAAAAATTAGAGGGTCGCGTTTGTTACGACCAGCGGCCGGGCAAAGCCCACGGCGCCACCGTACGACTACCGATCCGAAAAAATCTCCGATTGGACGCTCCTCAGCCAACCAACGGTCTCCGCTGAGTTAGCGGAGAGTTACAGAATCGCAACCCAGAAAAAAATATAATTACATAACAAGAATGAAGTAAGCAAAATTGCAAAGAAAATTTCGATCACAATCTACACATGAATTGACTACTAAATATCATCACGAATCTGAAACGCGCCATGCAAAATGAATAATATGAAATGCATACTTGTTTTATTGTGTGGTAAGTTTACCTTGCCTGTTTATCTTCGTATGCCTATCATTGATTTTGAAAATTCATTTATCTTCAGGATCCACAGGATGATTATACCTGCCGTCAACAGATTCAAGAATTTTCTCTTCCAAATAAAATCGGAGAACCTGACAGCGTAAGTTTTATTCTCATTATATTACTAATGAAAATAGTTTGTATCGAACGAATTCATGAATAATTATCCATAGTTATCCTGCATTGAACCACTATACATCTTGTTGCACAATTTTTTTTTTTTTCACACGCCGTGCGCAATGTTACATATTGCATACAATGAAACTTAACGTACTTGATTGGTTGATGTGAGAAAGAAAAAATTAGTTTAGACTCACGTATGCATATCTTTCAATTTTTTACGCACTCAGAAACTTTTAGATTTTTCTGTTAATTTCAATTGTAATCTCCAGAAAGATATCTTGTTAAAATAATAAGTTTGCGGACTAAAAAAAAAAATTCTGGCCCAGAAGTGATTGTTTGGTATATGATTTAACACGTTAACCCGATCACTTCCGGGCCAGAATCAACCTCGCCATGTGTACATTTTATTATATGCATAGGTAATGCTAGCTGATTATGGTGCCGAAGAAATAAATAAGCCGAGCAGCTATGATGGGCTTTATGATGCATCAGAGGTTTCTCCCAATGACCCGAAAAATCTACAAGACTTGCTGCACAGCCCAGGCTTTTGCGATACAATCACAGCATCAGTTGAGAGAAGTCCTGCAGAGCTACTTCTATCAATATTGAAGTATTCCATCAGCACAAAGTTATCGTTAACGTCAATATCAAATTTGATGAGATTAATTAATGGCGTATTTACTACACCTGTCATACCAGACTCTCGACACATGATTAATAAGTTTTTTAATTCTAATGACAACGCAGAATTTCATGCGACATGCTCTCATTGTGACACCTATGTAGGTAAATTTGGGGCGTTGAGTAATACTGCAGAATGTACAAATTGCCACACGACCGTAGACGTATCAAAGCCATCCTACGGAAACTATTACGCTATTGTTGATCCTTCGGATGCAATAGCTGATTACTTGAGTGCAAACGAAGACTATTATACCTATGTAATGCACGAAAGGTGCCACGAAAAGGGTCACATCAGGGACGTGTATGATGGCAGTCGTTACCGAGATTTTCTTAAAAACCTACCAGAGACGGCAAAACACCAGTACGTCACGGCTTCATTCAATACAGATGGAGCTCCAGTGTTTGAAAGTTCATCTTACTCTATTTGGCCAATATACCTGATGCTTAACGAACTCCCTGTTGAACAGAGATTAAGAAACATGATAGTATGTGGCTTATGGTTTGGCAAAAGCAAGCCGCAGATGAGTGTCTTCTTAGACTTATTCGTTGAAAAAATTAATCATCTTTCAACTGCAGGAATCCCATGTACAGTTAAAGGGAAATCGCTCTCCGTAAAGTTGTATGCCTTAATTTGCTGTGTTGATACTGTTGCTCGGTCCCCCATGAATGGTACGATGCAATTCAATGCGTTTTATGGGTGTGACTGGTGTTTGCACCCTGGTGAATGGCATGATGGATGTGTGCGATATCCTGTATCGGAAAGCATTGCTGAGCCTAGAGACACGCGAAATACCATCAAACTGATGAAAGAAGCAGTGGAAAAAGGACTTCCCGTTTTTGGCATCAGAAATGTTTCACCACTGATAATGCTATATTGTTTCGATCTGATTGAAGGATGTGTACCTGATTACTTACATTGTTATCTTCTTGGTGTTGTGAAGCAACTGACTGAGTATGCGATTAAAAGTATTTCGGCAAAAGATTTTCAAATCCTTGAATTACGCTTATCAAAAATGAAGGCTCCAACCCAGTTAGGTCGCCTATCTAGGGCTCTAAAAGATAGAGCTATGTGGAAGGCGCGAGAGTGGGAAAATTGGCTTCTGTATTATAGCCTACCAGTTCTTGAGTCGATTGTAGATAAAAAACTACTCGAACACTGGAGCTTAATTGTTGAAAGCCTTCATATTCTCTTAAAAATCGATATCACATATGCCGAGTTAGATGAAGCTGACCGTATGTTACACGAATTTGTGTGTGAAACGGAACAATTGTATTCCAAATCCGCCATGACTTATAACGTTCATCAATTGTTG
Organism: Tenthredo notha; assembly: GCA_914767705.2. Lineage (NCBI taxonomy): Eukaryota > Metazoa > Arthropoda > Insecta > Hymenoptera > Tenthredinidae > Tenthredo > Tenthredo notha. The sequence continues at coordinate 2,063,692 of OU611923.1, read as the reverse complement.
CATGTTGCTAAAAGTGTTTATAATTGGGGTCCGCTGTGGGCACATTCCACATTCCCATTCGAGTCTGGGAATCACCAATTACTCACAGCGATTAAGTGTGCCAAGGGGGTAAATCAACAGATACTACGGCACTTAAATATGCAGCGTTCGATAGATATCATTGAAAAAAATCTGTATCCACATTGTTCTGACATTGTGAAACACTACTGTAGTACTTTAGCAAACCCGCAAACAAAAAAATGCCTTCAATTATCCGAGATCACTTATTTTGGAAGCGGAAAACTAATTGATCAACAGTTCCTGGAAACGTTTGGATTATCATCAAACACACAAACATTCATGAGGATTATAAAAAGTGGCTGTCTCTATGCATCTATTGAAAAGGAAAACTTACGTTCATGTAATTCTTTCGCTCAGCTCACTAACAAAAGGTACATTCAGATTATTACGTTTGTTGTTGACTTGGAGAGTGATAACGAACTAACAATATGTAATTTCGTGCAGACAACGCGAAGTGAATATTCAGACACATTACGAAAAATCACAGAAATAGATAATGAGGTGAGCGCTGTGAAAACGATCGACATTGACAAGATCTGTGTTTTTGTACACGTTACAGATTCGAGGTACATTTGTTCAGTACCAAATTTATATAAATACTAACAGGTCTAATTGAAACAATAGCTATTTATGTATCAAAAACCGTGAAGAAGAGCCTAACTCGGAAAGAACGCCTAGAAGCCTATGCCTAGAAGCCTACGCGCTCTTTCCGAGTTAGGCGCTTCTGCGCGTTCTTTTCGAGTTAGGCTCTTCTTCACAGCTTTTCTGAGATAGGCTCTTCTTCCGCCCAGCCATCGATATACAGTGCGATTCTGTGGAAAATCACGCGCTCAAAAGGTAGGCTAACGAGATACGCCTGAATTGAGCAGATCAAACATCGACGATTGGGTTCAATTCATTTCATGGGAAATAAAAACCAATCGTCGATGTTTGATCTGCTCACCTTTTGGGCGCGTGATTTTCTACAGAATCGCACTGTATATATTAGAGTAGGTGATTATTTTTTCTTATTTTTCATAGGCATTCGAAAAAAGTTATGAAAAATCAAAGAAAAAAATCTGTCAAAACTTGACAACATTGGGAAATATTTAGAGGTCGCTACCAGCAATTGAAATAATTTAATCAGAAAAAAAGAATACAAGTCGTAGGGAATCTTCGAAACAGTTTGATTATTTGACAAATATATTCAGTCTACTCTTGATGAAAAATACTATATGACTTCGAATTATTCACTATGTCTTCTACTTACACACGGACGGTCGAACGAGTTACTTTCAAGTGAGTACTAGTATATTCATTCGTTGCTTTTCTTGTTCGCTCTTATCAATCAATTATGAATGATGAATCGAAAATGATCGTTGTTTTCCTTATGCCTCGATAGCGACCTCTAAATATTGTCCAATGTTGTCAAGTTTTCACACAGATTTTTTTAAAGATTCCTCATAACTTTATCCAAGTGCCGATGAAAAACAAGGGGAAAAAAAAGAATCACCCTTATATAGATACATGTTCGTTTTTATATGACTGGCGTGGAGCTGATCTGTTCATGTATCTCCTCGCTTGTATTATAGCTGGTGTGTCACGCTGTTGGACATATTATTTCCAGATTCTTATTATGTTAATGACAGGAGTATGAAAATAACCATATCGTGTTTCATCTAAAAGTTGTTGTAAATGTTTTTGCAATGTAATGTCATGTCATTTTCTACCCCCACGTGCTTGAAGGCAAAGGAGAAAAGGGAAATATCGTAAATAACCATACGTTACGTCTAAAAGTTTTTGTCGATGTAAACATAATATATTTCTCTTCAATAAACATCCTCCACTTGTACTCTTGGCGTGTTTGATTCTGACCAGTATGAAGTTGGTACTACAGTCTTCTGTCTCCTTTCATCCTTCTTGGTTGCATAGAGAAGGAAAGAGACAGAAGACTGTGGGGCCAACTTTGTACCAGTCAGAATCGAACACGCTTGGTATACCTGGTTTTGCATCACACTTACGACATCGACATTATTTATTTCTTTCATCAGTTCCTGTTAATAACGACAAAATCGTCTGGGTGACAACAATTATCGACATGTGATGAATCACATAATCAATCAACATGTAATAAAGTATATAATAAATCATAAAACAAACTACGTAATTAATCATATGTTAAAATCGATCATAAGTTGATGTCATTTTTCATATAATTTACCAGATGCATTATCACATGGATCTTTACATAATCATTTTCAGTAGGGTAGTCAAAATATCATTGATTCTTTCCCTCAACGTTGTCTGATTATTATTTTTTTCATTTTTAAATTTTTGGTGGTCATTTAAAGTGAAAACTGCTATTTTTTACGAAAAATTGTGCCATTTTGTAAGTGGAAAACCCCCTTCATGTAAAAAAAAAATTCTAAAACTTAACGTTGGGGGAAGGAGGTATTTTATATGTAGAAACTGTGTACCAAGTTTTAAATGAATCGGTAATGTAGTTTTTAAATAGCTGTGAACACCGACTTTTAGAAAGTGGTTTTGAGAAAAACGCGTTTAAAATTTTAAGAGCTGAAAAAGTGAAAAAAAAATTTCTTTTTCCAACTTACACTGAATCATCGATTCCAGCTCCATAGAGTAGACTCCCCGCAGCAGCTTCGATGTCTTCAGCCTCTTTTTTCTCGAGTCTTTACCTTATTCTGGCTTCTTTGCTCTGCTGCTGAGCTTGTATCTCGGCCCTATTGATGCGATAGCTGTCCTCCGATCTTGCGTATTCGTGAGAGCTCGGCCCAACGCTGACGTTCATATCTACACGGAGAGAAACTCGAGTGAACTAACCTCCCGAAAATCGTAGCGCCACTGCTCCTAGAATTCAGCGCGCTCATTTCTTTTTTTGGGAGACTCAGTCACCCGAACGGAAGGTGAACGATTGTCTCTACGCAAATAAAGAAAGCCGTTTGCCCGATGCTTCGGGAGACTCAGTCACCCTAACGAGCCGCTCAGCTTACCTGGAAAGTAAATTCTCTTTCCTTAAGCGTGGTGGCGCTAGTCTACCACGATAAAGTTAAGCTATATGACCTCTCGGTAGAGTCAGTCCCCCGAGTTTCTCTCCGTGTAACAGAAAGGTGAGAAAAGCACCAACACTTTCGTTGAAAGTCCATGCAGCTACGTAGGATGCAAATTCAACAATTTGTTTGCTGCCGTATAATTTTTTCGGTACAATCCTCAAAATTAGCTGGTTCAAACTTTCGTTGGCATTTTGGGTAAAACTTCCAAGACACCTTTCCAGAAGTTCGTCCTTACTCAGATCTTCGTAAATCGGTTTGATCGCTTGTATGACGTCTTCTGGAAGTGGAGTGTCATTATGTTTAAAATTTTCCACTCCTGTTGTGGCCAGAGCTTTTTGATACGGACACCACGAGTTCTCGCCGCTCGGGCACTTATCTCGTTGAGGATTATCGTCTGTCGACTGCTGGTGTGAGTACGTTGCCCAGATGGCATTTTTCATTTTCTCTACCAAATCACAATTTATACCTTATTGCTGCTCCGTAGTATCGACTTAAATTATCGATAACTTTTCCGTTGAGTTTTCCTTTGCCGCAGAATACTTTACTTCGCCGTGTTCTACCTGCATTTTTTCCTGTTTTCACGACTTTATCTGCAACAGTGTTTTTTACCTGATCACGTAGACGTTTTCCAATTTTCTTTTGCACGTGACCTACACATTCTTTTTTTTTATAGTGAAATTTTCACCGTAAAATTACGCTTGCACTAAATTGCCGTAAGTTCTGCCGTCGCCGTCTCCAATATACACTAGAACCTCAGCTCTTTGACCATCAGCTCTTTGACGTACGCAGCTATTTGACCGAGCTCGTTCTCAGCTACTTGACTCCCTCTACCCCCACCATAAAGCTGCGTTTCTCATAATCAGGGCCGTGTTATGATGACTCCGGGCCCTTAATATTCGCAATATTTTTAACATTTCATGCAAATTTATTATCTGTTCATACAAAACTCTTCTGATATTGATAAGCAAGACTAAGCTTATTTTCCATTACCATGTAATAGAATATCTAGTCATTCTTGTCACTCCAGAAAGTTATATTTAAATTTCTATTCGTGTGAAACAAAATGAATGTTTGGTGGTACCAAAATACACGATATCCAAATAGCGTAAATTAGGTAAGACTAGGTAGATTAGCTAAAAAGTACATATTACTAGTTATCTAGCTCAAGATAAAAATACGTATATGATAAAAGATTGATATAAATATCACCCGTTTTGGGCATCAGAGGAACTCAAACATAATATTGGTGTTATCATTTGACAATTCAGTCAATTATTAACTAAAAACTTACAGCTTATGAACAATCTACGTGGAAACGCTTCATAGGGGAGTGGAAACGTCTGCATACAGGCAACTCAGAAGTCACTCAGAACTCGAATGATTTAGTTATATTTCGCATATTGCGTGCCTATTGGCTACGTGGAGACAAAACCTAATCGCTTGACTTCTGAGGGACTTCTAAGTTGCCTGTATGCAAACGTTTTCACTTCCCTATGAAGTGTTTCCACGTAGATTCCCGGTATAATTCACGGTTCTAATATTAAATCTTCAAGAAGTTGACGAATCTTGTATAGTGGAGGAAAGTCATTTTCCTCACTTTCCCACCGCGTGCGGTACCATTGAAGGACAGTATTCAAGCCCTGCAATATTTCCCGAGGCGCCGGTGAGTCTTCTGTTCTCTGAACATCATAATAATTGTCGTCTTCCTGTGAATCATTTGGATCACTGTCTATGAAACTCTCTGCTGGTTGACTAAGGTTGAGAAGGTTGTCGTCATCTAAGATCTGCCAAACTGGTTGTTGCGAATCTTCTTCGAGCCAGGTTATTGTTTCTTCATTCATGAAATTATTGTAGCCTGGAATCCTACGTATCAAACGTGTGAGCTCACAGTCTTGCACATCTCCAACTACTGCGTCCATAGTATTTGCAGACAGAATCTTTTTCCATGCATTCCGCAGCGTTGTGTTGCTCAAAGTGTCCCACGCTTGTGCAATTGCCTCGCAGCAGTCGAGTATGTTCCATCTTTTTAGAAACTTTGTGACTATGTCTTCCTCTTCAGCGTTTTCTTCGAGAAGTAACTGTCGAAGAAGTGACCTTTTATAATATTTTTTCGTAGCTTCTATTACCCCTTGGTCCATAGGTTGAATTAGTGCGGTGACATTTGGGGGTAGAAAGACTACTCTACAAGATTCGTCAATAGAGTTGAGCTCCTCCGCAGATGGATGTGACGGTGCGTTGTCGAGCAGTAATAGAAACTTCTCACCATTCCCATTGTATTTTTTCTTGATGGCTGGTAGAAAAATGGTTTTATACCAGTCAAAAAATATGTTTCTGTCAATCCACGCACTACGCTGTCCGCGATAGTTGACTGGTAATTTTTTGATGTCTTTGAAACATCTGGGCTTCTGAGATTTTCCGATAACTAACAGCGGTATACGATGTGTGCCAGATGCATTCGCGCACGCCATTACTGTCACTCGGTCTTTTAGGACTTTTCGGCCGGCCACTTCTTTTTCATCGCGTGCCGCCAATGTTCTCCGAGGTAATGACTTCCATACCAAGCCAGTCTCGTCCGCATTGTAGATGTTGTCCAAGCTATAGTCACCTTCTTCAACGATTTTGTTGAAATCAGTCACAAATGTAGAGCTTGCCTCCACGTTGCCAGACAGCTTTTCACCTTTCATGGAAATCTCACGAATTCCATGCCGTGTTTTAAATCTTTGGATCCAACCATTGCTGGCTTGGAATGTGCTAGGTCCACCGAGCTTCGCATTATACAGCAGCGCCTTTTCACGTAACATAGGGCCTAATGCAAACAGAGAAGGCAAGGATTTTACCCAGTTGTCATATGCACACTAGGCCGGAGTGAAAAAGGTCGATTTCCGCGGATTGTATTCTAATAGCGCCAGAAAGTTGCGTCTTGGCATCACTAACAACTGTGCCAAAGGAAAAAATTGTACAATCGATATCTTCTGTTCCGGCAAACGCCCTAAAGTTTTGAATCTTCCAAAACGGGGTTTGAATGAAGAAAAAACGCCAAAAGACAAGTTGGCACTAAAAAATTCAGAAAAACTCACTGGGTCGGCCGATTTCAGACTTCATACGCTTAATTAGTGCGGGAAGTATGTAGCTTTTGTTTGACGATTTAAAATTCAAAATATCTTACTTACTTTCGAAGATACAAAATTGAAAAATTGAGTTTTTTTGGGAAACACTCAATTTTTGAACGCGTGTTTCTTCGAAAGTAAGTGAGATATTTTGAATTTCAACACGTCAAACGAAATCTACATTCTTCCTGATTTGAATGAGCGTACGAAGACTAAAATCGGCCGTCCCAGTGAATTTTTATGAATGTTTTAGTGCCCACTTGCTTTTTTGCGTTTTTCCTCCATTTAAACCCCGTGTTAAAAAAATAGAAACTTTAGGGCGTTTGCCGGAACAGAAGATATCGATTGTAAATTTTTTCCTCTGGAACAGTTTCTAGGGATGCCAAGAGGCAACTTTTCCGAGCTATTAGAATACGATCCGCGAAAATCGACCTTTTTCACTCCGGCCTAATGCATATATAATACTTCCATGTTTTTATGCTGCTTCATAATGTTTCATATTATTTACCAGATATTGGTTCACCTAAACTTCTTTTTTGACAGAACCATTTGTAAATTCCCTGTTCTAGAGGAGACGTGTCTGTCTCAGTCAGGCGAGTTCTTTTATCACTCCCTTGTTGGTCATGAAGAAGTGCTTGATGTGCATAGATGTTTTCTTTTGTTTTTTTGATATAAGAAATTGCTGAATGAACCACACCATACTCTTTGGCGAGATTTGCATTTGTTTCACCAGCTTCCAAACGCTGCAATATCGTACACTTGTCCGCTAGCGACAGGTGTGCGTACTTAGGAGGGTTTGATTTTTTTTTGCCAATTGCACCTGTGAGAGGAAAGAAGTTGAAACTTCGTGTGTGAGGGTACAGAAAATTGGTTTCAAATTGAACAGACCGATCACGTGACAACGTAAATATAACCTCATTTCAACGTCAGAAGTCAATTTGTAGTGTGTAGATATGTATGTGTATATTTTTTGTATAATCTTACGTACCTCTATTCTGCCCTTCAGCCATTCTTTTACTCATCAATAGACTTAAAACACTTCGCACAATTATGTAGATTTGTACGCGATAAATACGTTCCGTACAGTACGTTGGAACCTCAAGTTACGCATGGGTCTGACTGGGCCTGCGCAAACTATATGCGCAAAGAACAGCAGCCATTCAACAACAGGGAGTGGGGGCCCCAATTCTCGTCAAATAGCTGAGTACGCGTAGTCCCGAGACGGTCAAAGAGCTGAGGTTCGAGTGTAGTTGCTGATCTTTGCCCCATACTTTTCTTCTGAGCGGCGGAACATTTCGATTACTGAGCCTACTTCCATGTTACCCGATCGTCCGGTGTGATTGGCTTGACATTCAGCATTATCAACGTGTCTTTTGTGCCACTCTTCAAATTCAGCAGTATTCAACATTTTTTTCCATAATTTACAAAGCTGACAATGCAAATACTTACACGGAGAGACTTTTCATGGCAAAAAGTCCAATAATTGCTGGTAATTCACGGACATGTCTACGTGTTTGGTAGTATTTACCACGATAATAGAGAAAACTAATTCTAATAAAATTATCTTGGATGAAATATTTCACTATTTGGAAGAGCAACAAGTAAGAAACGGGTATTAAGGATTGCCACCTGCAAATAGTAGAAATGAAAGTAGCAGTAAATAACAGCCATAATAATAAGAGATGCCAAAATAACGTAGAAGGAATTTCCAATCTGAACAGGAATGTATAGTAGATGCTATACAGCTTGTACTGTTTCTGACCGATCCTAACACAAGTTGAGAACTTATATTACGAAAATTACCAGCGAGAATAGTAAAACTGAGCCCGCGTCACAGAGATTTGCGTCTCGTGAATTTGCCGATAGGTGGCTACCATGGTGGTGATTTTTCTCACTAGTGGTCAAAAGTATCTTCGTGCGATATATAAGGACCAGAATCTGCCTATAATATATATATATGTATCTGTGATGCGTCCGGACTTGCGAGCGTATAGTCGAGATCAAATCAGATTGATTATGAAGGTTAGGTTAATGTTAGGTTAGGGAGGTGGCGGTGAAATATAGACGTAACCCTGACTGCATCAACCTGAAAGAAAATAATACCTGAGCTTGTAGATTACTTGTAACCTTGGCCCCCTGAACATTCAAAACAATTAATTATTATATATACAATCGAACAAGCTCCCCTAGTAAAAATTTTTAACAATTTTATTCGAATATTTTTTCCTAAAGTGAATAGTAAAACTTGCAATAATTACACCAATCTTTCCTAAGCAGTATAGCAATTCTCTCGTCGCGGCAATCAAGATTTTACCATACTGTTTTATGAAGGAAAATTTCGTTGGAGACAGTCAGACAGACTTGTTTTTAAGGATCATTTTATTGTGACGTTTCGGCTGGCAACGGCCGGCCATCATCAGACTAGATTCACAAAATTAAGAATTTGCTATTACAATTGGTCCCTAATTATGATAGAGTAGGTTAGAATTAAGAATTAAGAAGTTTAATTGCGTAATAAGACGAAGACTTAATTACGTAATACAGAAACAACCTGTTAGAGAAGAACATGTGGTATTGATATAAGTTAGGTTAGGATATTGAAAATGCGATAATTTATAGAATTTAAGCAAAAAACCTAATGTTATTGTATAAGGTGAGTAGATGTATTAAGCTAGAAAGACAATTTGTGTGTGAAAAAATAAGAAAAGTAAAGAAATTTACCAAAAATTGACATTCCTCGAAACCAAAGGTGTTCATGGTTCGACAATTAGACGGGAAGTGACAAAAGAGATATTGATGAGAGAAAGGCAGAGTGTTTCAGTGTTTCAGAGTTTCAGTGCAAAGGATGGTGGTGTTATCGAAATCAAAATTGTGATGTTGGGTTAGTGAGTGTGAGACAAGGGCTGATTTGTCCGGGTCTCTGGACTTTAGATCAGTTTTGTGGCCCCTAATACGGTTTTTAAGGTGTTGCGAGGATTGTCCAATACAGCAATTGTTGCAGTCTGAACAAGGAATCTTGTAAATCGAATAGGTTTTGTCAGAGCTGTTGCAGTTTTCGACTTGACATTAGAGAACAAATTACTAATGTTATTGACAATTTTATAAGACGTATGAATTTCCTCTTTGTTAAGAATAGCCTTGATCTTTTCGGAAAGTCCTTTGACATAAGGAATGGAGTTGAAAGTTTTTTTGTTATCAATTATCGAGCTCTGTTGTAAATTAAGCGTGTTGTAAAGCTTGTTGACCCTTTCTTCTTTGATCGAATTAATAAGCGATATAGGAAAGCCATTGTTCAGTAGTGCTCTAATAACAATACGGATGTTCTCCTTTCTGAAACGAGGATGGGAAAGTTTTAAACAACGATCGAAAAGACCTATTGCTACACTACGTTTGTATTGGTGTGGGTGATATGAATCAAAGCTGAGGTATCTACCTGACCAAGTGGCTTTCCTATACCAGTTAGTAATGTGATGATTAGATTCTCTTATGACACCCTCACGGAAAAAACCCCGAGATTTACCCCCAAATTGAACCTCAAAATTACCCCCAACCGGGGTGGGGTAAATTCGTACCCCTTGATCGAGGGTTTACCTCCAAGTTCAGGGTTAACCCCCGTTTTCAGGGTTCACCTCCAAGTTCAGGGTTAACCCCCGTTTTCAGGGTTCACCTCCAAGTTCAGGGTTAACCCCCGCATATAGACTTTATACCTTCGAATAATAAATTAATAATGAATTTGCGTAAAAGCGAGCCGCTTTGGAGTAATCAAGCCTCAATCGCTGGACTGTTTAAAATAATAATGTTATTCATTTATAGATGCAGCAAAATTGACTTATATCACTCAAATAATCAATATTATCGACTTAAAAACAATAATCTGTAAATTTTTAACTAAATGTTGATCTAACAATTTTATTATTCAACAATAAATAATAATAAATGATTAATTTTATTGAGCATCAATAAAAAAAACAGGTTTCCTTTTTTCAGATAATGAATGTACTGACATTCCTATCAAAACCCTCGATCGCTGATGGTTAACCTCCAACTCATGGGGGTTTACCCTCGATCGCTGAAGGTTAACCTTCAACTCTTGGGGGTAACCCTCGATCGCTGATGATTAACCTTCAACTCAGGGGGGTTACCCTCGATCGCTGAGGGTGTACCTCAAACTTGAAGGGGTAAATCCTCAAATTACGGGGTTCACCCTCAAACTTCAGTGTTTACCTTGAAATTTGACAGTAAACACCCAACTTTCAGGGTACACCCCCAATTTTCCGGGGTTTTTTTCCGTGAGGGCATAGGTATCCAAAAAACTAATTTTTCCGTTACTTTCAAGTTCTAAGGTGAAGTTAATCCTTGGATGGAAGTTGTTGCATCTGTCGACCAAAAGATCAACGCTATCCTTATGTACCCAGGTGATAATATCATCTACATATCTTTTATAGAAAGGAAACTGAAAAGGAAGATGTCTAATGACCTTTTGTTCAAGAAGTTCCATAACCAGGTTAGCAGCAGCAGGGCTAATTGGAGAACCCATCGCAAGACCGAAAATCTGTTTATAATGTAAATTATCATACGTGAAAAACGTGGAATTCAAACAAAGTTTGACACCATCAATGAACTCTCTTTTGCAAAGATTGGTGTGCTCTTTGATGGAAATCCAGTTTTTTCCTATAGAAGCTAGAACTAAATTGACAGGTACATTAGTGTATAAAGAGGTTACATCAAGTGAGACTAGGATGTGATCAGGTGAAATGACCACACTTTTGATATGTTGTACGAAGGACCAAGAATCTTTAACATGAAAAACAGTCTTTCCTACAACATTCGAGAGTACTGATGAAAGATATTTAGCAAGCTTGTACGTTGGAGAATCTAGATTAGATACGATAAGTCTGAGAGGTATATCTTTTTTGTGAATCTTAGGTAAGAAATACAGCTTGGAAGGTAGAGAATTGCGAGTTTTAAGATGTTTGCCAAGTGAAAGGGAAATGGAACCTTTTTTTATCCAATCGTTAACAAGTTTATTAACAGAGGTTTCAGAGATTTTAGTAGGGTCCTTATTAAGGAGCTCATACGTGTCTTTTTGGTCAAGTAGGAGTTGTGCTTTCGATTGAAATTCATCTTTGTTAATGATTACAGTGACATTTCCTTTGTCTGCTCTGGTAACAAGTAAATCGTTGTGTTGTTGAAGGTATTCTTTGGCTTCTTTAAACTTAGTGGTTTCCACGGAGCGATTACTGAACGGATTGTGTAGTAAGTGATTTGTAATGGTGTTGGATATCTTGGATCTGACTAGGTCCTGCGCATTAGTATCTTTATTAGCAAGAGCAAGAGCAACTTCAACAGAGCAAACCATTTCTTCGATGTGTGATTTGTCAAAGGAAGAAATTGAATGCTTCGGCCCTAATGCTAATAAATTGTGTATAGATGGAGGTAAACTTTTGTTACTAAGATTGACAATCCAGTTGTTTGGTGTAACTTTTGTGTGGAGGCTTTCAAGCTTATCAAGTTTTTTTAAGTTGTTGTTTTTTAACTTGTTAAACATTGTCTCAGACCTACGTTGATCAAGATTGAATTTTGCTTGTTCAGTGGAAGTAGGATCATTGATATTATATAGAATTGAACAATTTTATCATCAAGTGCTTTTGAAAGATGGTAAACTTTTCTGTAACAGTGACTAATCTCAAGATTTATAATAGTTTTGTGAAATTGATGTAAACTGGCTTGAAATCGTTTTTCATTATGAAGATGAGATAGGTTTTTCAAGTTAAATTTAAGAAAATTGGTAATTATCTCTTTAGAGCGACACTTAAGAAGGAATACACGACGGTTCTTAGCTTTACAAATGTTGTTACGTAATTTGGTGATTCCTCTTCTTAGGCAAAGAGACTTATCCAGGTTCGGAGACATGGAGTTGTGGTTGATGTGAGAGTGGCAGAGACGTCCAGTTTCTTCTTCGATCAAATTCATATTGAGAGAATTTCATGACCGTGATGTGTATGAAGGAAAATTTCGTCGGAGACGGTCAGACAGACTTGTTTTTGAATGATCCTTAAAAACCAGTCAGTCTGACCGTCTCCGACGAAATTTTCCTTCATACAGATCACGGTCACGAAATTCTCTTCATACTGTTTTAGAGTTGTTGCTTGTCATTTTGGGTCTTGCTACCATTGGAAATAATACGGTCATCGGTATTTATTTTACCATACTCGCTGGTAAAGTTTAAGACACTTCTAGGAACGAGCTCTGGCCTCTATTGGTTGAATTCCTATTACAGCTAGTAATTTTGGGAATCAATACACAATCTAGGAATTCTTGCAACACTGCAGACATGTCCGTAGATTGGAAGAGAAAATGGTAATCCCACGAAAAATATCCAAAGATGTGAAAAAAGCCGCCAAGTACTCACACAAAAATCACAATTGCTTCATAAGCAAAACGGTTCGCCAGTCTCTGTTGTGAAATCAAGAAAAAAACCAAGCACCGAACGTACCCCTGCGATCTCGCGGCAATTTAAAAAAAAAAATTAAATTAAAAAAATTAAAAAAACTCAAACTCAAACTGAAGTCTACGTCGTGGAGTCGGAGTTTCGTGTGAGGATATCGAAGCATCATTCAAAGAGCTACGTACTTGGCGGGCACATTCGGTTTTTTTTCTTTGTGTTTGTTGTTCTCGCGATGAATTGATATGACTTTATCGGATTTTGCGAACTATATTTTTCCGACTGTTTTTCATATTGTTTATTTATCAAATCTGGCATCTAAAATACATCGATCGATAGAACACGACTCCTTGCAGTCTTATTTTGTATTTGGCTGTTTGGTTCACAGTTCTTCCGAACTGCGAACAGTTGCTTGCATCGGCACTTGGCGGCTGACGGATGTCTCAAAGTACTATGTTTCCGGTCGCTGGTTACATACATGACATAAACTTTGCATCGACTGACGAATATCAGATTCGCAGATAACATTGGTTCCATGTCGTTAACGTTACGAACTTCAACCTCAATATACAGTTTTAACTTAAATTTAGCACTTAATCAGTAATTTTTCAGCCATAGCTTGAAAGACTGTGTTGCTTGACGCAGTAACAGGCTCATATGTGTTCTGCAACGTTGATTGTTCGGAGCTTGCATGTTTGTCTACTGCAATCCAGTTCAGGTCACTGTGAGAATCATACAAATCAACAAACGATCGATCATCTAATAGAAATGTCACAGTAATTACTAAAATATATTCCATGTCACTATGGTGAGGGTGAGCTGGGAAATTACGACTTGTATAGCATATCTTCTAATATGTGATATCCAGATTAATTTTTTCACTCGCTCTGTGGCGTAAGATTCCAAAAAAATGTGGAGATTGTACAGCCTTGAAGTAGCGGTAGGCTGATGTTTGGTTTTGAAACAGTGGCCATTCTGAGCTCGCATACGTATCTGCGGCCATGTCATAATTCTAGTAAAGGACGGTTGACCAGGTTCATGTATGATAAGGAGCTGAATGTGGGGAAGAGTGACGTATCGATCTCTAGATCAATGCAGATTGTGATCTTCGCTCATCTGTAATCCTGAAACATTGGCTCTTACGCCGCGTCACGCCTGCAAATCATGAAAATAAAGTGAAGTTCGAAGTGATTGGTCAACAACCTATCATTTATAGTGTATATGAAAATAAATGAGTTCAAAATATTCTATAATTGCTTAGATGGTTGGGTACTACAGTTAATTTTCTGGAAAATCAAAAGGTGCTACATAATTTCACATGATTTCAAAGAATTAATGTCATTCCACCAATAATCTAATGGATAGCATATTTCAAGGTATCAAACGATTTAACCAGATTTTTAAAGATATCAAATGCCCCAACTCATTTCATAGATCTTATTATATTTTTACTCCTCATAAAGTCAAATCTTGTACAATACTCGACGGAAAACCTTTTTCTGATTTTGTGTGATTGCACATTCGCCTTTGGCTCGTGTTGCCAATTCGCACTCGTCAGAAAAAAAAAATTGAACTCAGTGTGCCAAACTCGATTCCTCATGCCATATTAGTAATGTGCGAAGTGCCCGATTCACATCCTTCCATATGTGAAAATAATTAAGTTCTCTTCGTTTAAAAATAATAATTTCTAAAATAATTTTTTGCTATTCAACTTTCTCAATTTTGTGTCAAGTTGTGTTGACATACATATGACTGATCGAATAATCGCGTTACCAATATGTCAGATTAACATTACATACTATTTATAAATAAAAAAATTTATGTGAAAAATAATATAATTCTATCACAATCAAATAAGCCTCGCTTTTCTGATATAACTTGTATCTGGAACTTGCGTTTCCATCGATAGACTACGAAAAGGGATATATATAGAAGCCTAACAAATGATTTTTTTTTTGTCTCTGATTTCCTCATTTCTTTAGTTTCGAAGACAAATGAAATTTTATGCTATTGAAAATCGTTCTTGAAAGTATTTTGTTTTTAATGGGGGGGCGTTGCCCTCCAACATCCCGCGGGGGGTCTGCTCCTGGACCCTGTCCACACCCTGCTTCTCGCACTTATATCGCAATATATATACTGTACTTTCACATTTTCTAGAGTGTTTCACAGGTCAAGAATTTCGCACACTGAGTTAAAAAGAATAGTATACGACATGTGTCGTATTGCACTATCGTATTGCACTATTATAACACTTTTGATGATCAGCAATTCCAAATATATTAGTGTGTTTGGAAATCAGTTTGCGATGCTGATGTATAGGTAGGTGAAGTTAGTGGTTGGTAGGCGGGTAGAAGTTGGTTCATTTAAAGAAGATACGTAGACTGTTATGACTTTGGAACAGCTGTGGGCTACTTCTGTTATGGGACATCGTCTTGCCGAAATGTTATGCTCATCTGTTCCGATGGATTAATAATATAATAGGAATGGTCCAGGTGACTGTAAAAGATATAAAATAACAAAGAATTGAAGGAGAGATTTTAGTATATTAGTACTAATTTTCCTAGCATTGTTATCATTTTGGAGCCATGGGCTGTGGGCTACCTTTGTCTTGGGACGCTGTTTTGCCGAAGTGTTATGTTCGTCTATCTCAACGGATTGATAATCGGAACCTTCGTTCGGGACGTCGTTTTGTCAAAGCGTTATCTTCGACTATTCCAATGGATCGATGATAGGATAGGAAAGGGCCAGGTGACTTCGAAACATAGAAAATGACAAAGGATTAAATGAGAGGTTTCGTATCACTACTAATTTTCCTAACATCGTTATTACGTAGGAGCTGTGAGCTGTAGGCTACCTTCGTTTCGGGATGATGTTTCGCCGAAATGTTATCTTCGTCTGTTCCAACGGATTGGTAATCGCAACCTTTGTTTTAGGACGTCGAAGTAAAACTCCCTACTACATCTAAAGGTCCAAAGAACGTGCGGCGAAGTGGAGTAATTTTTTCCACCTTCTCGATAGGAACTCTAGATTAAAAAAAAATAGATGATGAAAATAATCAATTTTAAATAATAAGTTACGAATGATTAAAAAAAAAAAAAAATCAAATTGTGTCAACAAACCTTTGCAAATAACACCCTATGCAAGTTCTCAACGGTGAATTGATTAGGTGAACCGCTTGCCCTTTAGCACAATGTACCTTAGCCCATTCTGCAGAGAACCAATCCCGAGTTTGTTGTAAATTTCTTTCAAACACTCCTTCCCAATTTATTTGGGAAATTAAAATCCCCAACCTGACGGCATCTTCATTCAGGGGTTCCATGATTACGAATGAAGCTATCTTTAGCTTCTTCTTCTTCGTAACATTTATTAACGAAAGATATTTTTTTAGAAGAATTTTTATTGGTCCTCAGAGATATTTTCATTTAGGTAACTAAGCATCATTTTTATATCAGGACTCTGATTGGTCTTCAAGAGAATCTTTATTTGTTTAAACAAATTTTGTTTTGATAGAAGAGTCGTTATAGGTCGTTGGAAGGATCGTCGCTTATTTCAATTTCAATTCCCGCCGAAAAACGTTACCAAAAATAACGCAAGGTGTCGCTTCGACATATTTTAAATTCGCTTTTGCCGCCATAATAAGGGATCCGAGCGGAAAATTTCGAGATTTCGGTTATGTTTTTAGTTTACAAAGATTAACCCAAGTTTTTCAGCTCCCGAAATTCCGATAGTAGGATTTCCTTAGTAAACGATGAAGGAACGACATTGCGAGATGAAAAGAAGGAAGCCTAACCCATCCCATCCTGACCTATTAATCCGGTTTCCTACTTCTCTCCAGATAAGATCGTTCCAATTTATATTTATAACATTTATAATAACTGTAACGGGTTTTTCCTGGGCTCGGGTACCGAGGAATTTAAGCCGAATACAAACCTGGCCCAACTTGTAGGTAGGGGTTGTTGTTGGGCGCCAGACTTCGTTGGAAGTCCTCTCTCTCTCTGGAACCCTCCGGCTAGCTACTAGTGATAGAGGGATTTCGATGGGGCGAGAAATAACGACACCAGTTGATCTTAGTTTCACTATGATTTAAAAAAAAAAAAAAAAGAAAAAGGTCGCGAATTTGGTTCACGCCCGCTACCTGGCGTATTACAATTTATAATAGTGACTCTAATCTATATTTTCAATATTTCGAATGAACTATTTTCCAAAGCTAATGCTAAAGCGACGATCGTTCTCGACGGTCGCAGTCTCTCCCTCTCTGGCTACTTGACAGTCAGCTGTCACTGTAGCGAGCTTGCGTGTCTCTCTCTAGGTCTCTCGGAGGACTGATGCGGCCCGCTGTGAAGCGGCGGCGGAGAGGTGGTGGGGTTGGCTGGGGAAGCGCCGGTACTCTGACACGCAGCAGCTGAGTGCGTTGCGTGACATCAGCAGTCCGTAGCGATATGGCGTCGGCGCGATCTCGGTGAATATCGGCGCAGCGGTGACCAATCTGGGCACGGCTTTACGCACGCCAAACAACACGTGACGCTGTTCTTGGCGTTTGAATCCAACGGTTCGCTGAAACGATTGAATTCTAACACGTGAACGGCTCGAGGCTTCTAGGGTTTCTTGGGGTGATCCACGGGTGCAGAACTAGTATCTAGATGGATCCTACCCTACGGTACGGCGCTCTAGCGTGGCTCGGTTACGACGGTCTCGATCACGCGACGACGGAAGTCCGAGTACAGGCACGGGTCGTAGGTTGTCCGGTAGTCCAAATGTCTAGTCGAGGTCCGGTGGATGCAGGGGTTTCACTCACTCACTTGCACTCACTTAAAAACTACGCTCACTTTCTCTCTCTCTCTCTCTCTCTCTCTCTCCTCTTTCTACTGGATGGTTGTGGTCTTCTTCTGTCTCCTCATTACATCTATTTTTCTCGCTTTTGCTGCACTTCAGTCCTACTAGTAGTGACGTTTTTCGAAACGGGAGTTGACATTCGACCTTGGAGAGTCTGCGGGAGTAGAATAAACATCGCCTCTATACTAGAATCAAGGTATTTCTCACTGATATTTTCCTAACCTCACTTCACAAACTGACACTTGCTAATCTTTTCGGCGGCCTGGCCGTTACGAGCCAGAGCCGCAAGTAGTGTTATCTAGCGCTGATAAACGGAGATAAGGCTAACACGGCTGTCATGACCGGGAGAGCGCGTGTGGGTAGTAGCGGATCAGGCGTTTTTGACAGTCCTAGAGCCGATGCGGCTTCTTTGCTTAATAATTCGGTCTTTGCGGGAAACACGTCAACGTGCGCGAAGTCAGATATTTTTCTCCCTATTGTTAACGAGGAAATGAATGAGCTGCGCACTGAACTAGCTAGGCACGATGTAGTTATCGGAAAACATCTGAGGGCGTGTAAAGAAACGGTGGAAAAAAAGACAGCACTTCAGGACGCCTTTTTGAGCTACCAAACCACGGTCAGCAAACTAATGTCTGCGTATCTGACACTAACAGCCCAGATTACTACCGCCGCGGACTGTAAGAAGGCAGTAATCACAGCTTGTGCTGGAATTACGCGTAACTGCGTGGCCGGAGTAAGTGAAGTGCTCAAAAAGAGCCCAGCAGCACAAACATCGGCACAACCTAAAAGTTTCGCGGCTGCAGTTAGGCAGGACAAGGTTCAGCTGCATAAAGGGCCTACAGTAGAGGTCCAAAAAACGGTTAGCTTCATAATTGCACCGAAAAATAGCGCGGTTGATAAGTACACTTCGTCCGCGGAGACCAAAAAAGCGGTCACAACCATTATCAAACCCGCGGAAGTAGGTATGCAGGTTCTTCGCATCACCGGGGCTAGAAATAACGGGATACGCATCCAGGCGAATAAAGTCGATCTGGAAAAGATCCGTGCACTTACGGCACTTAAGCAAGCAGGCCTTGAGGTTACCGATGACCAGAAATATAATCCTAGGGTTATAATATACGGTGTTTCCACAGATCTGGCAAGCGAACAAATTAGGTCAGATTTCGTGAATTTAAATCTAGATGGCCAGGACGACGGTTCTACTAAGGTAGTTTACATCTATCCGCCGCGCGCACGTGCATCCTACACAAACTGCGTTTTAGAAGTCTCCCCTAAGACCAGGGCTACGATAAAAAGCGGGACGAGGGTATATATAGGCTTATCGGCGTGTAAGTTCGACGACCACGTAAAGGTCTTACAATGTTTTAAATGTTTGGGTTTCGGTCATCATGCACGAGAGTGCAAAGCAAATGCACACTGCGGACACTGCTCGGGCAGTCATGAAATGCGCGATTGTCCCAAAAGACAGGAGCCTCCCTCCTGTTACAACTGTAAACTTGGCCATAATGCTGACACTGCGCACTCGGCGCTTGAAAGCACTAAGTGTCCATCTCTCAGGAGGCGAATCATGGATAAGGTCCATCTGACCAACTATGGATAGCGCGGCCCCGTGCTCCAGCGGCTCTCTCAGGGTATGTCACGTGAACTGCCAATCTCTCGTTGCACATCTAGACGAGTTTAGGAATTTCTTCGGAGCGAAAGGCTACGATGTCATATGTATGTCTGAAACCTGGCTCAAACCTACGATCAGTGATGATTTTATAGCACTCCCGGGTTACAATATTTTCCGATGTGATAGAATAGGCAAAAATGGTGGCGGTGTAGGTTTTTTCATCCGCGATCATCTGCGGGTGAGAGTACTTATGGACTCTGGTGGAAACTATTGTGCCAAACCTGAGTTCCTGCTCGCTGAATTCCTGCCTAACGGCGGATCCAAAGTCCTGCTGGCAGTCATATATCGACCCCCGCATACGGGATACATGGAAACCTTTGAAAGTGCCATCCTCCAACACTATCCTATGTACCGAAATCAGCTCATTATGGGAGACATGAACACCGATCTTCTAGTCCAAAACTATGATAGTAACCGACTCAAACAGTTTGTTGACAGCACCCATCTGTACCTCATCCCTTATAAGCCAACTCATCATCTTCAGAACAGCTCGACACTCATTGACCTGTGTATAGTGGACGACATGGAGAAGGTTGTGGACCATGGTCAACATGAAGTTCCATTCCTTTCAGCCCACGACCTTATCCACGTCACCTACAACCTGAGAGTGGAACGTAGTGTTCCTCGTAATTTCTTCTGTCGTAATTTCAGAGACATGAATCTCGAACGTTTCCTCAAGGATATCGATGAGGTGGACTGGAAGGAGTTTTTTGACGCAGGTACTCTTGAATCCAAGGTAGAGATCCTCAACTACGTGGTCATTAACCTACTTGATCACCATGCCCCTTTGCGATGTGTAAAAGCCAAAAATTCCCCAGCGCCCTGGCTAACTTCCGATGTCAAGGCCGAAATGGCGAAAAGGGATAGGGCGCGTAGAGTTTGGAAAAGGAATAGGAGCAACTCAGCTCTCTACGCTCAGTTTAGAATACTTCGGAACAGGGTGCAAGAGATGGTCAGAAAAGCTAAAGCCTCTTATTATATCAATTCCTTTAGCTCCTTAACCGATGTTCGCTCTATTTGGTCAAAACTCCGACAGCTCGGATTAACTTCGACAAGGAAATCAAACACTCCTGTCCACGTACCAACAAACGAATTAAACGCTTTTTTTGTGTCAGCAGGTGGTGGGAAGGAGGGAGCCTCGACGGCCCCGTACTATATAGGAGAGGTAGAATATGGCGACGATAAGTTCTATTTTAGAGACGTTACGTACAAAATCCTCGTGGGAGCCCTTGGCCATTCTAAATCTAACGCGATAGGGAGCGATGGCATACCCATTAACGTGGTCAGAATGGCATTGCCAAGTCTTCGAGCTCAAATACACCACCTTTTCAACTTCTCGTTGACACATGGTATCTTTCCTGAGAACTGGAAGTCCTCAATGATAACTCCAATCCCCAAAGTGAAGTCGCCGGTCTTCTGTAGCGACTATCGACCGATTTCCATCTTACCCGCTCTCTCCAAGGCACTCGAGAGAATCGTTACAGACCAAATCACGAATTTTCTAAATGAAAAAGGTGCATTCGATCCGTACCAATCCGCATATCGCAAAGGTTTCAGTACAAACACGGCACTTCTTCGAATGACAGATGACGTGCGAAAAGCGGCTGATCAGCGCAAAGTGACAGTAGCAGTTTTCTTCGATTTCTCAAAAGCCTTCGATCGGGTCCGGCACGATATACTCCTCTCGAAATTGAGAGATTTGAACTTCTCAAATTCGGCACTCAGGTGGCTATGCTCATACTTGACAGGGAGAAGGCAAGCTGTCCGAGACTCTTGCGGAAATCTTTCCGATTGGTTAGAGGTAGAGAACGGAGTTCCTCAGGGCTCGGTCCTCGGGCCCCTCTTGTTCTCCATTTATGTTTCAGATTTGGGCAAGAGGCTGAAGTACTGCAACTACAACATCTACGCAGACGACACGGTCTTCTACCTGCACTGCACCCCCAATGAACTGCAGACGACAGGAATTCAACGGGTCAACGAGGATGTAGCGACCTTCAACAACTGGGCACTGGAAAATGGGCTACTCCTTAATGCCGAAAAGACGAAGGTTATGGTGATTGGAACCCCCAGATACATCAATACTATCGATTTAGTAACCCTAGCGCCTGTCACGGTCAACTCTACCTTACTACCGTACTCAACGGCAGCGCGCTATCTGGGGATTACCATCACACACAAGCTGCAGTGGCATCCACATGTCGAGGAGACACTGAAGAAGATTTTCACGACACTCCACCAACTCCGCATCAATAGGAAAAACATACCAATAGAGCTACGCACCCTCTTGATATCGTCACTCGTTTTTCCCCACATTGATTACTGTTGCCTCATCTACCTGGACTTGACGGGCGAACTAAATCTACTGCTAGAAAGGGCACTAAATGCGTGTATAAGGTTTATTTTTGATCTCCGCCGAGACGAGCACATCACGCCCTACTACAGGAAACTTAGATGGCTTAAAATAAAGCAGAGGCGTAAATACTTTCTGGGCTGCCTGACTTTCAACGTGCTGAAATCGAAAACGCCACACTACCTCGCACGGCAACTTGTAATTAGAGAGGCGACCACGGCCCGCAAGACCAGAACGTCTACTAAAGACCTAGTCCTACCAGCTTGCAGAACGGAGCTTTTTAAGCAATCATTCGGCTTCGCGGCACCGCACCTATGGAACTCGCTCCCAGAAGTCGTACGGGACCATACTTGCCTCAGCACTTTCAAAGCGAAACTGCATGAATACCTACTACAAGAGACGGACGGAAGGACCCAACAGACAGACTGTAACACTTGCCTGAGACGTGACACACAACTAAATGCGAAATTGCATATCGAGTACCCGGTATAGGTTTTCTGCAGTTTCCCTACTACCAAGTTTCCGAATGGAGGTACTAACACTAAGACGGCTGCAGACGCAATGACCACTCTTCGATGTTATATACATTATATAATTTCTTATTACTTCATTAACCTTTTCTTACCTATCGCTTTTGCTTTTTCTTACTCACTACTAACACCTACCTGTAAGCTTACTATACACTAACCACAGAAAGAGATGTAACCTTGAGGTGTAAATTCTGCAACTAATTTTCTGTACAGGGTGGTCCATTTTAATTTACGCAGGCGAATATCTCGAAAACTAACAGTTATAAAAGAAAAAGTTTCATACAAAACTTGAAGGGTTTTGAGGGGGAAAGATAATGCTGATATGTGTTGACTTGTGGACTTCGCCAATTCCGAGATTTCGCAAGTAACTTCGGATTTTAGATAGGGAACACATGTTTTGGTTGGGGGCAGCTGATAGCGAGATCAAAGACTCATTCAAATACGGAAGCAAAAAAAATTAGAAAAAAAAAAAAATTTGCAAAAAAAATTGGAAACAAAAATTTCGCGAATTTTTTTTTTTTGCAAAAGATTGTTTTTTGTCTCTAGCTTTCAAACACATTCATTGTTTATCACTCTTGAGTCCGAAATAAGCTGTGTGTTATTGATCTACGAATTTTTTTTACTAATCTGGTACATTCAAACTTTCCAATTTCAAAATTGGCGAGAAATATTTTAAGCTAGAGTGATAAACAATTAATGTGTTCGAAGGCTAGGGACAAGAAAACAATCTTTTGAAAGAAAAAATTCGCGAAATTTTTTTTTTTTCCATTTGTTTTGCAAATTTTTTTTTTTTCTAATTTTTTTTGCTTCCGTATTTGAATGAGTCTTTGATCTCGCTATCAGCTGCCCCCAACCAAAAAATGTGTTCCCTATCTAAAATCCGAAGTTACTTGCGAAATCTCGGAATTGGCGAAGTCCACAAGTCAACACATATCAGCATTATCTTTCCCCCTCGAAACCCTTCAAGTTTTGTATGAAACTTTTTCTTGTATAACTGTTAGTTTTTGAGATATTCGCCTGCGTAAATTAAAATGGACCACCCTGTATATTGTAAAAGTCTAAGCGCTTGAGGGGATTTATCCCAGAGCGCCGAATAAATCAAACTCAAACTCTCTCGCGAACTCGCACTCGGCTAACTTTTTTGCACACACGAGGTGTCTCTTTTAGTACGCGGAGTGGGAATGGCGATTTTTCCGCTAGGGGTGGTTCACCTCATTACCACCTGTCCGGCGCGCGCTGACGGTCGCCGGTCGGCTGTTCAGACGAGTACAGTCAATATGGCTCCGCGAGATAAGGCGGCAAGGGTTTGAACCGCGGAAATCGGTTTTTGGACACTCGGTACGCGCGTAAGGCTGGGGAGGAGGAGGTCTTAACGTTTTGCCACTTTACATAACATAATAATTTAATTTGTCTATAGATTTTATTTGGAAATCATTCATTCAATATTACATTTCAATTGATTATCAGGAGTATGTATAAAAAAAATAAAAAAAAATAAAATAATATTGTGAGAAAAGGAATCTATAATTTAAAAGAGTTTTAAGAAACTCTTCAATGTGACCTTATTATTTCAAGAGACTAACATTTGTCCTCCTATCTAGGTCGTTATTTGATTTATTCAAAGATGTTTGGAGTTGGACCTCTTTGGGCTTAAAATCAGACTTCACTTTCATGGAATCTTCACGTCCTCTTGTCCTTGGTCCTGTCGTCCCTCCAACCACCTCCTGTTCCAGTACCCAGGACTTTTACCATAGAATTCTTCATCTGTTCCTGATTCCTGTTTCCTGATCCTTCGATTCAAGATTCAAAGAAATTTTTTATACACCATACAATTCACTTTGATTCAATGAGTTGAGACTATCTTTTCAAGGTTTCCTGTGGTTTACCTTGGGATTGAGACAAATGTCAGATAGAATTTGGGAAACATTTTAATTTATTGAGCCGCAGCTCCAACGTCCCAAATAACACACATATTTGTTAATGCTTATGATGATTTTACACACTTTGGATCTTTGTTATACTCACCTCAAGAGTCGGGTCGACTCTTCTACTAAGGGGGGGGGGGGGGGGGGGGGGGGTAGTGTTATATCAGGTAAAATCACCTTTACATCATTAATTATATACGACTAACATCTAGTAGCCTATATTATGATAAAACACATCTCCTAAAATATAAGAACTTCGGTTGCTGCGTTAACAAGCATTATTGTAAAACAAGTCAGTCTTGCTCTAGCTTGCTTACTGCAGAGACTTGTATTTCAGAATACACAAACTTATTGCAAACTCATATAATTTCCTCTACGATTCACTTTATTTCTCTTGGAGAACCTACTTTAATCAACTTAAATAACTACGAGCTTAAAATCGTTACAATACATTTGTGAAACGTATATTATACACGTTTATCAGTGATCCGATAATATTCCTTCAATAATCACGTATTTTAAACAAAGAAATAACTTCCTTTACCTTTAACATACACTTATAATTCGGACAACGAATACGTTGTAAATTTACGTGATATATACATTAGGGTGGGCCAAAAAAAAATTTGAATTTTTTTTTCTTTAGTTACCATGAAAATATCGTCGAAGATGACGAAAAGAAAATTCTGTTAAAGTTTGAGCTCTCAATATTAATATTAAGAGGTCGCTCATCGTGATTTTTGATTTCCCATTTAAATGACACGGGGAATTTATTTTTTTTCATTTGAAATTTTATTGTGCTCGAATGAATTATCGGCCAGTGGAATTGAATACATATACTCGTAGGGAATTGAACGATGTACAAAATAGATCTAATATGATTTTTTTTTTTCAACTTGTAAGAGTCATCATTTACAATTTGAGGTTGAACTTTAACCTCGAATAACTTTTAAACGAGTCGAGTAAGCAAAAAATCATATCAGATCTTTTTTGTAGATCGTTTAATTCCCTACAAGTATATGTATTCAATTTCACTGGCTGATAATTCGTTCAAGCGCAATAAAATTCCGAATGAAACAAAAAAAATTTCCCGTGTTATTTAAATGGGAAATCAAAAATCACGATGAGCGACCTCTTTATATTAATATTAAGAGCTCAAACTTTAACAGAATTTTTTTTTCGTCATCTTCGACGATATTTTCATGGTAACTAAAGAAAAAAAGATTAAAAGTTTTTTTCCAAAGTACGTACACTGGTACGCATATCATAGACGGATTGCATACGTTTCCTCAAAACGTCTTTGAAAATAAAAAAATCAATGTATACCTCGCGGATTTTGAGTGACACTTTAATAATTCCTTTCGATGATTATACGCTCGAAATGCGTTGTCTTAAGGGGGGGGATTACTCGAATTTTACCGACCTTTCTATTTTCTCGAATATCTCCGAAATGGGGCTATCAATCGACTTGTCCTTTCGGCAGTCGTCGTTTGGCGAGTAATGAGTTCGAACTGGTATATTTTATCGAATGAAATCGTTTTTTTTTTGTATCGAAAAGTGTGGGCGTACCATTTATTTCGACTTATATCAAAGCCTACGCATCAAAAATGCAAAATCGGCCTCTGTAGCCCGATTTTGTATGGAATTCCGAACATAACGATCCAAAAACATCTTCGTTTCCGACAACGATGAAGGGGCAAAACGTAGAATACGATTTTGTGGTCATTTTCGCAATTGTCAAGGGCTGCGAGCGAAAATGGCCGCTCACAGCTGTCGATATTATGCGGTGGTTCCCAGAACGACCGTCAGATGTCGCCGCGCGCGCCATTCTCGAGCTTCTCCTTTCACCACCGCTGTTATGTTGGTACACCTGGTACCACGTGACTCGACCCGCAGTCAGAGATGATTTGAACGTATATTCACAATACTCTTCAAGGATTTCTCCAACATCTCGGTAAGTAAAAATATTAAATAATCAATCTGAAATTGAGCAATTTGTTTATTTATTTCCGTTATTCCATCATTTGCAATATGGTTTTTCACTACAATTATATAAAATAACATGTAAATAGTTGTACTGTATATCATATATAATTTAATACTTTACGTTCCTCGCATTATACAGCTATCTATTATAGACAATTATATAAAAATACATAAAATATAAAGGAGAAGCTCGAAAATGGCGCGCGCGGCGACATCTGAGGGTCGTTCTGGGAACCACCGCATCATATCGACAGCTGTGAGCGGCCATTTTCGCTCACAGCCCTTGACAATTGCGAAAATTACCACAAAATCGTATTCTACGTTTTGCCCCTTCATCGTTGTCGGAAACAAAGATGTTTTTGGATCGTTATGTTGAAAATTCCAGACAAAATCGGGCTACAGAGGCCGATTTTGCATTTTTGATGCGTAGGCTTTGATATAAGTCGAAATAAATGATACGCCCACACTTTTCGATACAAAAAAAAAACGATTTCATTCGATAAAATATACCAGTTCGAACTCATTACTCGCCAAACGACGACTGCCGAAAGGACAAGTCGATTGATAGCCCCATTTCGGAGATATTCAAGAAAATAGAAAGGTCGGTAAAATTCGAGTAATCCCCCCCCCCCCCCTTAAGTGCCATATCTACACGTCATTTATACGTTTTCCCGATATAATAATGAATGTGCAATATAATTGAATCGAGTGAGAACGTGTGGAACTCTAGGCAAGAAATTAAATTGAAAACATATTTGCAAGTCGGATGTTTAGTTAACATATCGCGGTTGCATTAGAAAAATGATATCATTGAGACAGATGCAAAGTCCAAGACAATTACAAGAAAGTGACCGACTTTGTCAATAGGTAGTTTGGCGTAGTCGATAGAGCGTGCGAATAGTAATACAAGTGAATGCGAGCGTCCCCGGATCGAATCCCGGCCACAACAATAATGCGAAGTTTTTCTAATCTTAAAATTCTTACTTTGGAAAAAAGTGCGATTGTTCGCGATGAGTAGTTGTTAATCAACGCCTCATATATTGTAATAAAGTCATTTTGAATATCTCCATTTTTTTTCTCCGCGAAACAATAATTTGGTCAAATATTCAGGTGGTACACGTGTATTCAACGTTGTTTATTGCGTCATGTTGACTGTATAGACGTAACGTTTTCAATGAACGCTACTTATGCGTTTAACTGAGGAACATTTTTCCTCTGAATGAACGTAGAGTATATGACCTTTTTATACGTTTTTCATACGAACTGGTGTTCATTGGGATTATAGGTGACGTTTCAGTTACGCGAATGCTAGGATATAGATAAACATACAAAATAAATGTAGATAAAACGCTCTGCAAGTAGGTTCTAATCACTTTGATCGAAAACGTCGATTCCATACGTATATAAGTCGTTTAATCAACCGAATATAAACATTGAATTTGTCGTTTTGAAGGCGGACATTCAGTGGTATAAATAAACGTACTTGATAAACGTATATTATACAATCAATGTAGGCGGTTTGTAAATCCAGCTTCCACCAATTTTAAACATTCATTTCACTATCACGTGTTGGTTGGGATTGTCCATATTGTAACGATTTTTATATTTCGTTATAGTAATATAATTATTTAATGTGGGTTCCTGAGGGAAATAAAGTGAATCTGGAGAGATTATATGAATTGGGCAAAAATATTATGTATTCTGAAATACAGGTCTGCACTAGTAGCTAGCTAGAAACAGACTGATTTGTTTTACAATAATAGCTGTGTACACAGCAACCGAGATTCTTATATTTTAAGAGATGTGTTTTATCATATGGACTACTAGATGTTGATCATGTGTAATTAGTAATATATGGGTGATTTCACCTAATATAACACTACCCCCCCCTTAGTAAAAGAGTCGACCCGACTCTTGAGGTGAGTACAATATAGAATATAAGTGTGTAAAATCATCATAAGCTTAACAAGTTTGTGTGTTATTTGGGAATGTTGGTGCTGCGGCTCAATAAATTAAAATGTTTCCCAAATTCTATCTGACATTTGTCTCAATCCCAAGGAAAACCGCAGAAAACCTTGTAAAGATAGTCTAGACTAATTGAATCAAAGTGAAATTGTGTGGTGTATAAAGTTTCTTCGGATCTTGAGTCGAAGAATCAGGAAACAGGAATCAGGACACAGGAATCAGGAAACAGGAATCAGGAAACAGGAATCAGGAAACAGGAATCAGGAAACAGGCGAAGAATCCCGTTGTTACTTTGAAGAAAGTCCTGTACACTGGAACATGGGGATGTTGGAGGGACTACAGGACCAAGGACAAGAGGGCGTGAAGATTCCATCAAAGTGAAGTCTGATTTTAAGCCCAAAGAGGTCCAACTCCAAGCATCTTTGAATAAATCAAATAACGACCTAGATAGGAGAACAAATGTTAGTCGCTTGAAATAATAAGGTCATATTGAAGAGTTTCTTAAAAACTCTTTTAAATTATAGATACCTTCTTTTCCTTTTAAATTACATATACTCATGATAATAAATTGAAATGTAATATTTAAATAAAATCTATAGACAAATTAAATTATTATGTTATTGAAATTGTTATAAATATAAATTGGAACGATCTTATCTGGAGAGAATTGGGAAACCGGATTGATAGGTCAGGATGGGATGGGTTAGGCTTCCTTCTTTTCATCTCGCAATATCATTCCTTCATTGTTTACTAAGGAAATCCTACTATCGGAATTTCGGGAGCTGAAAAACTTGGGTTAATGTTTGTAAACTAAAAACATAACCTAAACCTCGAAATTTTCCGCTCGGAGCCTTTATTATGGCGGTAAAATCAAATTTTTAAGTATACCGAAGCGACACCTATCGTTACTTTTAGCGACGTTTTTCGGCGGGAATGAACATTGAAATAAATGAATAACTTTCAAACGGCCTATAGTAGCTCTTTTAATAAAACAAAGTTTGTTTAAACAAATAAAGACTCTTGTGAGAACCAATCAGAGTCCTATCATAAAAATATTGTTTAGTTACCAAACGAAGATTTTTCCAAAAGCCAATAGGAATTCTTATAAAAAAAATTGTCTTTTGTTAATAAATACTACGAAGAAGAAGAAGCTAAAGATAGCGTCATTCGTAATCATGGAGCCTCTTAATGAAGATGCCGTAAGATTAGGTATTTTGGTTTCTCAAATAAATTGGGAAGGAGTTTTTGGAAGAAATCTTCAACAGACGCGAGATTGGTTTACCTTAGAATGGGCGAAAGTAAATTGCGCGAAAGGACAAGCAGTTCATTTGATTAATTCTCCATTAAGAACCTGCATTGGATGCTATTTGCAAAGGTTTGTTGACATAACTTAATATTTATTATTATTATTTTTTTTTTTAATCATTTGTAACCTATTATTTAAAATTGATTATTTTCATAATCTAGAGTTCCTATCGAGAAGGTAGAAAAAATCACTTCGCTTCACCGCACCTTTTTTGGGTCTCTAGATGTAGTAGGGAGTTACACTTCTTGCTACATCTGCAAAGCAGGCCTACTTCAAATCGTGGAAGATCCAAATTGTTCGGAATGCAATAAATTTCAAATATTATTGAAGCATGTAGTCGAAAAAATGACTTTGAATCATTATTAATGATTCTATATATCATTATTGCAAAAGTATTGTGTTAATAACAAATATATATAAAAAAAAAAAAAAAATTAAAAGAAATATTTTTTTAATAATAAAGATATTTCTTTCTCATTCATTTTGTCTTTTATTTGTCTTATTGATTCTCCTATTAATTCGATCTAGATCAATGAACTCCGAATTATTCCGACTCTACTCGAACTATTCCGATTCTACCTGAACTATTCCGACTCTACCCGAACTATTCCGAGCCAACCCGAATCATTCCGAGTTGTCTCGGAACATAATCTAAAAATCGTATGGCTTCATAACCTCACAAAAATTCATATAGACGTCGTCTGCGGAAGCTTCGGCGTCTAAGATTAAGACTGGTGCTGGAAGAGTCGCAAATTTCTTTCTAACTAACCAATCTTCGTGAACCTCGTGAAGAGCTTTTAAATAATCTAAAGGAATGCCGTCTTCTTCGGAACGAGCGCGAGAGTTTATCCGCGAATACGACTCTTCTGGAGATAACCTCAAATACACAATCAAGTCGACTTCGTATGCTGGGGACTCATTGGTTAAAACCCTAACATTTTTCATTAATAAGTGAGCTTCTACACGGAGAAAAAAATACCACAACGTTTCACGTTCTCACCGTAATAGTCACTGTTCTGACCGCGTTCAGCGCATTTAGAGAAACAAAATTGCGTCTAATGGCGTTGAAAGCTGAGAGGACCTGAATGATTACGGTTCTCGCCGCGCCTATTACAGTTTGTCACAGTAAAGGTTAAAACCATAATAGTTACGGCTCGGGACCGTAACTATTACAGTTTTGACAGCGATTGCCAAGTTCAATGGCAGCTCCTAATGCAGCGCGTACCGTATCGACCATTATACGCGCATAAGTGAACCACAATGAACGCAGTACTAATAGTGGAAAAGAATAAGCGTGCGCATAATTTATGTTATGCGGTACAAATCAATTTTTAGTTATGAACGAAGTGAACATTATTAAATAAATTGATGAATTTTTCGTCTTATTTGACAAAGTTTTATATTTCTTTATTCTGAACAATCGAGACCTCATAAGAGCTACTGATTATTAAATTTAAAAATTGTATGAAAAATAATTATTATAATCCAATAAATTATTACGTATATCTGCAAATAATATACACGGTGTCCCGGAATCACCGGAGAATCTTTTTTAAGTTTAGTTATCAGACATGTATTGTTGTAATAATAAATTCTCAAGAGGAAACTATTGTATCTTGACCTGACTGATTTTGAATATTTGTTAAATATTTTCACGTGAATTAGTTAATTAACATAAGCAAAGCGCACGAAATGACGTTTCGATTATTGCTTATTTGACTCCTGGAGCGCTAACGTAATGGCAACTATGCGCGCAGCGTTACCGGCGGTCCACACCGAAACGATCGCTATCAGGAGCGTAATGGTTACGGTCTTTTCGGTTACTGTGCGAGACCGTAACGAAAGCAGTGAGAAACATTAGCATCCCTATTCTCTCCGCATTTATTCGTGTTTCGTGCCTTTTTTGGTTTCAATAATACCGATTGCGGTGAGAACAGTAACCATTAGGGTATATTTTTCTCCGTGTAGATTTTCAAATTCTCCCATCCTTCTTCGTGCTTCTATAAAGCAGTTGCAGCTATAAATAGATCTTTCCATGATTTTAATAGGTAGCGTGGTTTGAATTAAATGTTTACTTCGCATCGTCATCGCGGCATTATGTTGAAAATGATACGCATATTTTCTAGGATCTTTATACATTTTTTCTAGTAGGTTCTCGCCAGCCACGTTACGATATTCGTCTAAAGGTTCTAGTATTGTTAGAATATTTTTATCATTTAAATTTTTTTTAGTGAATGTTGATTTACCGCTTCCAATATTTCCTTCTACGAGTATAGTTAAGGGTCTATAACTCCGTCGTTTAATCCCAAAAGGCAGTTCCTTGGACCACCTGGAAGAATCCAATGAAAAGCTTTGATCATCCCTTTGTAGGGAAAAGTCATCATTTATAGATGGACTTTTATCTATATTTAAAGATCGAATATTATTGATTTTATCATTATGGGTAAGTTTATTTGATTCGTAAGGAGCCAGGCGATCCAAATGAACCACCTTTGGTTTTGTTCGCGTAGAACGTTGTATTCTGTAAACTACACTATTTATTCGATCAATTATTGCGTAAGGACCTTCCCAATTTGATTGTAACTTAGGACAACGTCCTTTCTTTCTTCTTGGTTGGAAAAGCCATACTAAATCTCCTGTTTTAAATTCAAGGTCCCTTGCTCTAATGTCATAACGAGCTTTTGTTCTGTCTGACATAACCTGAATTCTATCTCTTGTAAAATTATGAATCTGTTCCAATTTATCTCTTAAAACAGAAGCGTAATCATTTTGTAGAGGACCTGGTGAAGGAATAGGTCCTTTATCTAAATCTGAGGGTAATCGAAGGTCCCTACCCATTAACATCGAGGCTGGAGACTGTTTTGTCGTCTCGTGTACAGCTGATCTATATAAAAGTAGAAAAAGAGGGATCCACTCGTCCCAATCTCGTTGACTTTTGTCGACGAAAGAGGTTAGATAACCTAAAAGAGTTCGGTTAAGACGTTCTACCATCCCGTCAGACTGAGGATGAAGGGGAGTTGTACGAGTTTTCCTAATTCCTAAAACCTTAGTTATCTCTTCCATTAATATTGACTCGAAGTTTCGACCCTGATCTGTATGTAATTCAAGGGGAGTCCCGTATCGACAAACAAAGTCTCTAACAAAAATCTGAGCAACGGTCTTTGCTTCCTGATTAGGCATAGGAATGACCTCGGGCCATTTAGTAAAATAATCAGCAATAACTAAAGCATATCTTGTAACGTGGCAACGTTTAGACCTCCGCTGAACCGAACTACGGTCCTGCCGAAGTCCGGCCGCCCGATTTAAATCGCGCCGCCCGACTTCCCTGCGGAGCCTATTGGCCGCACACCCTTGCTTATGGCGACGCGGTCGCCGCCAGCGCCCGCAGGCTGGGTGATGCCGGTTGGTACTAATAACGGAAGAGAACTCACTTCCATCTTTGGAGAATTCTAGAGGAGACCTCAGATAATTCGCCGCATTTCGTAAAAGTGAAATTGGAAGTAAAGAGAGAGAGAGAGAGAGTAGAGAAAGAGTGTGGAGAGTAGTGAGAGTGAGCTGTGGAGAGTGGTGGAGTGATTTCTTGTTTTTCTTGGTATCGACCCGGCTTGGTTTTGGGACTATTGACTCGGATTTTGGACATTGACAACTGCGTGGATATATCTCGACCCCTGCACAACCCCGGCTCTCCGACCGTCCTACTACATAATACCGTCGCAACCGAGGCAGCGAGATCGTCACGACCAGGTAGGATCAATCTGGTTTCTGGTCGATACTCCCTCTAGTACAGACCCGCACCCCGTATTATTCCCTAGGCCTCGAAAAACCGCGTGTCTGAATCCCAATCGTTCCCCGCGAACCGTTGGATTCAAAAATACAGCACACCGGTACGCCTGTTTTCGTTGCGCGTAGCCGTGCCAAGATTGGTCACCGCTGCGCCGATCGCGACCGAATTCAGTTCGACGCCATATTAGCCACGGACCTGTTGACGTCACGCTACGCACTCAGCTGCGGCGTGTCAGAGCTCTGTCGCTTCTCCTGAACCGCTGCCTGCCCCTCCACTTCTCCGCCGCCGCTATACCGCGCGCAGCGACAGTATAGCCAGAGACGTCGCGAGAGGCACGCAATCTCGCTACCGTGACAGCTGGCTGTCACGTAGCCAGAGCGAGAGAGGTAGACCGTAGGTCGAGTCGACTTGGTCCTCCCTACCGTCTATCTTACGAGCACGGTAGTGCAAACTAGTAGTTTATAGTTCTTTTGTTTTTAGTATTCTAGTCAATTTTCAGTTTTGCTTTTTCTTTTCCTAATTTATTTAATAACGTATGATAGTAGAGTAGAGTAGAGTAGAGTCACGTTAATATTTTTCTAATTTCGTATCAACGCCAGGTAGCGGGCGTAAACCCAAATTCGCCACCTTTTCTTTTTTTCTTTTTTTTTAATAAATAAGTATTTTCAAATCAAATGTATTGGCGTCTTTATTCCTCGCCCCTACGAAATCCCTCTATCGTAGTAGTTAGTTGGAGGGTCCCAGAGAGAGAGAGAGAGAGAGAGGACTTCTAAGGAAGTCTGGCGCCCAACTGCATCCCCTACCTACCCGTTGGCCCCAGGTTTGTATTCGGCTTATCTTCCTCGGTTACCCGAGCCTAGGAAAAACCCGTTACAATCTATTTCCAGATCTTAAAAGAGGTAGTGGCCCGAGAACATCCATAGCCACTCTCTCGAAGGGTGCTCCGACATTGTATATTTGTAGAGGACTTCGACCCTTGGTGCGAGGACCTTTTTTCGTTATACAGATGTTACATAACCTACACCAATCCTCTACGTCTAATCTACAACGAGCCCAGAAAAATCGTTCCCTAATCCGACCTAAAGTTTTATTGGATGCGAAGTGTCCACCTGCAGGAGAATTGTGATAGTGATTAAGGATTTCTTGTACCTTGTCCTTTGGTACTAGTAATTGCCATATTATTTTCCTCATCTCTGGAGATTCCCATTTTCGGTATAATAAACCATTCATTAAAAACAAGGAATCCCATTGTGTCCAATAGATTTTTAGATCTTGATTTTTAGCGGACACATCTTGCCATTTTGGGCGTATTTCAGACTCTTTCCAAGTCTTTATTTGTGACAGAACTTCATCTTCTTGTTGAGCCTTTCTCCATGGCTTCAGGTCTCCTTCAAAAGTGATTGATCGAACCCTAAATGATCCGTCTTGTTGTTTGTTTAATCTGGTGCACTGTTTACATTCCGTAGGTCCTTCGCAGGGTCTTCTGGAAAAGGCGTCTGCGTTTCCATGTGCCTGTCCAGCACGATGTTGGATTTCAAAATCACATTGGCCCAGCCTCTCTATCCATCTAGCTACCTGTCCTTCCGGAGATTTAAAAGAAAGCAGCCATTTAATAGAAGCATGATCTGTCCTAATCAAAAATCTTCTCCCATATAAATAATGATGGAAATGAGTTACTGTTTTCACTACAGCTAACAATTCTCTACGAGTTACACAATAATTCCTTTCTGTTTTACTAAGGACTCGACTGTAATAACTAACTACTCTTTCATTTCCATCATGAATTTGAGACAAGAATTCACCTATTCCAAAAAGAGAAGCGTCTGAATCTAATATAAAAGGATGTTCTACTTGAGGATAGGCAAGAATAGGAGATGATGTTAAATAAGATTTTAATTTAGTGAAAGCTTCTTCGCAATCCTCGGACCAATTGAATTGAACTTTATTCCCGGTTAAATGATGAAGGGGCCTTGCTATAGTAGCAAATCCTTTCACAAAGCGACGATAATAAGTACAAAGCCCTATAAAACTTTGAATACCTTCCTTGTCTACAGGACGGGGCCAATTTGATACTTTTTCTATTTTTTCAGGATCTGTCTTCACTCCTTCTGCGGAGACTATATGTCCGAGGAAGTGGACTTCCTTTTGTAAAAGATGACATTTCTTCGGACTCATCTTGAGTCCTGCTTGTTTGAGACGAGAAAAGACGTCGGTTAGATTTTCTATGTGTTCATTAAACGTTTTTCCCAAAACAATTATATCGTCTAAGTACACCAGACATTTCTTTCCTATTATTTCTTTTAAGATTGTTTCCATCGTTCTTTCAAAAGTTGCAGGAGCGTTGCAGAACCCGAAGGGCATTACTTTAAAATGCCATAATCCTCCTAAACCGGTCACAAAAGCTGTCTTTTCTTTATCTGCTTCATGCATTTCTACTTGCCAATAACCACTCTGTAAATCTATAGTACTGAACCATTCTGCTCCAGCTATTAAATCGAGGGTTTCGTCAATCCTTGGCAAGGGGTACGAATCTTTTTTGGTTATGTCATTTAACCTCCTGTAGTCGATGCAAAATCTTTTTGTTCCATCTTTCTTATTGACCAAAACAATAGGTGAAGCCCAAGGACTTGAAGATGGTTCTATCACTTTGATGGCGAGCATTTCGTTTACCATTTTCTCCACCTCTTCTCTTCCATTCAAGGGTAACCTCCTAGCCGCTTGTTTAATTGGTGGATTATCTCCTACGTCAATGGTATGGGTTATTGAATTGCTTCTTCCTTTATCGTTGTTGTTTTTAGCGAAAGCATCTTGATACTTTTCAATCAACGTCTTGAATTTTTCTTTTTGTATGGGATTTAAACCAACAGATGACTTTTCTAAGAGATTTTCTAAATGAATTGGAAAAGAAATTAATTCTTCCCTAGAAAGATCTATCATTTGAATTTGAGGAAAATCGGATGTTTTATTCCTATTAGTTAAAAGAGCTATCTTGTGTCGACCCGATATTAATAAATTCCCTTCTGTAGAAATTACACAATTATGTACTGAAAGAAAGTCAATCCCTAAAATCCCTTCATCCTCAATGTCTGCTACGTAAACTTTATGCGAAGACTCGATACATCCTATCACATTGATTTGTACTAAAACTTCTTTTAAAACTGGGGTTATTCCTCCTGTAGCAGTACGGAGGGAAGTATATGGTTGGGAGGGGTTAATAGATTTTAGGAGATCCGAGCGGACCACTGTCACTTCTGCCCCAGTGTCTATGACCCAGAGGCAGCTTATTCCGTTGACAGTCCCTCGCGCATATAAACCTGTTTGTCTTAAGTTTCTTAAAAGGAATTGAGTTAAAATAGGGCTCTCTTTGGGTCTGACACTAGATGATTTCTGCCCCTCAAAATCATCGATGATTAGTTTTTTTGGTTAGAAGAACCTGGTTGACTTTCCGGAGTTCTTTTTTCTGTCTCTCTTTCTGAAATATGATCTTTCCTCCAAGAAGTTTGTTGGTTTGGGAAGTTATTATTATTTTCGCTATTTCTTTTCTCTAATGAGAAGCATTTTTCTGTGATATGTCCAATCTTATGACAAAACTTACATATGGGCGGGGGTCTGTCTCCGTAATTTTGTCCCTTATAATTATGGTTATTATTTCTATTCAAATTGTTATTTCTAGGATTATTTTGCTGCCAGGGA
Source organism: Tenthredo notha (assembly GCA_914767705.2). Lineage (NCBI taxonomy): Eukaryota > Metazoa > Arthropoda > Insecta > Hymenoptera > Tenthredinidae > Tenthredo > Tenthredo notha. The sequence goes on along the minus strand of OU611923.1, from coordinate 2,026,986 downwards.
GTAGTTTTTCTAACGTTGTAATTTGAATTCGAAGTCTGTCTATTTGTTTCGTTTGTCCTCGTTAACGTATTTGCAGTCTTTTCAGTCTCGACTCGTCTTATTTTTCCTACTTCCAAATGATGGTTAGTCAACGCCTCAATTTCTAGACCTTTAATGACTGCTTCTTGGACAGAAGAAGGTCCTGTCAAGCTAAGAGTATGTCTCAACTCTGGATTCGTTATGGCGTTTATAAATTTATTACAAGCTAGCATGTCCCTAGTTGATTCATCGCAATTTGGTAAGGCTATTCTAGCTAATCTTTCTATTTCTACTCCCAGTGAGGCAAGACCTTCGTCCTTTGCCTGTCTTTTAAGGTCCAATTGAGTCAAAGACAATTTTGATATCAGTTGGTTTCCGAATCTCAGTCGTAAGGCTGTGCTGAGTCTGTCATAATTTTTAATGTCGGAATTTGGAAGTGTAGAGAGAACAGCTAAGGCAGGTCCTCTTAAACAGCCAGCAAGATTTCCGGCCTTAACTACAGGTGACCAGGAGTTTATTTCAGCAATAATTTCATATTGGCGCTCATAATCGGCCCAAGGAATTGACCCGTCGAAGAAGCTTGCTTTTAAGTGATTTGACGATTTTTGTACGGGCTCAGCACATCCTTCTTTACAAATATTTATGGTTGTATCGTTGATTTGTTTATCGCGACTACTCCCGGCGCGAGATATATTAATAGGAATGTTATTATTTTCTATGTTTTGATCTCCGCTATTTAAGTTAATATTATCTTGCGCGTCCCGAATTGTATCTCCAATTCGGTCGCTTTGCATTACGGTACGGGTGTGCGGCGTGAAAGTCGCCGCTCCACCCGTACGAGGTCTACGAATAGTAGGGGAAGGTTCTTCTTCCCCATAATTTTGGACAGACCGTAGGTTTTGTGGTTCTGCTACTTCCTCTATTCGTATTGGGGATCGTCTAGGGGTTGAGGTATGGGAAGTATCGGGCTGGGGTTCTAGGCGTCTCATTAGGAGGGAAAGGGTAGCCTGTTGGGCTGCCAAATTTGCCTCACGATCTGCTCGCTGGGCTGTCAGGTTGGCTTCTCTCTCTTCACGAAGTCGAAGAGTTTCGCGCTCCTCGCGCTCGCGTTGGGCTAACAGATTTGCCTCTCGTTCTTCCCTCAGTCTTAAGGTTTCGCGTTCTTCGCGTTCTCGTTGAGCCATCATATTTGCTTCGCGTTCGGCTCGGCGTTCTTCTCGTTCCTCTCTTTGTGCTATTAAATTGGCCTGTTGTTGTGCTGCTTGGGCAGCTAGACTTGCCTGTTGTTGGGCTGCTAATGCTTGGAAAAGTCGCTCCATCATGTCGACTTGAGGTGGTGGTATTAGCTGGTTACCAGCTGGTTGAGGTTCGTCAGAGGTTGTAGCCCGGCGACGAGACATTTCTTTTTGTTTTTATATTCCTTTCACAATCACAGTTATCTTTTTCAAATATTCACTCTATCGATCTCGGTAAGATCCCGATTCTGACACCAGTGTAACGACTTTTATATTTCGTTATAGTAATATAATTATTTAATGTGGGTTCCCGAGGGAAATAAAGTGAATCTGGAGAGATTATATGAATTGGGCAAAATATTATGTATTCTGAAATACAGGTCTGCACTAGTAGCTAGCTAAAAACAGACTGATTTGTTTTTACAATAATAGCTGTGTACACAGCAACCGAGATTCTTATATTTTAAGAGATGTTTTTTATCATATGGACTACTAGATGTTGATCATGTGTAATTAGTAATGTATGGGTGATTTTCCTAATATAACAATATAATAAAAGTTCTTTTCCTATAGAATTATCTCATGTCGCTTACTCTAAAAGTCTCCACTTTCCCAGAAAATTACTTATTTAATGGAGATTTTCATCATTTCTCCATAATGGCAACATTAACCGCTAAATTATTAAGTTATCTCAATAACAAGCCGCATTAGCGAAAAATATCTGGAGACATTTTTTGTGTAAAATTTCCTCCTCTACAAAAAAGCTCAATGGCATTTTCTGCTAAAATCCTTTTTTCACGAGATCGATCCAAAATTTAAATAATTTTGCTAAGTTCACTTGGAGGAAAGTTGTCCCCCAGTGAGGCAGTAGTAAAAATGGTCCCACAGACTGCAAACTTCTTGTATATCTTCCATAAAATAGTAATAAGAAGAGACTGTCTCATGAGCAACACCTGGCGATCCAATCTCAAGGAAAAACCCTAAATAGTGAAAAAACTTCAACTGCTCTGAGGCAGTACTAAATATTATCGTACGAGTCTCATCTTGAACCAGAATGCTAATTGAATGAGGATCTGGAGGTCGTCGGATGAGCACTTTAATCTGAGAACTATGAAATTGCCAAAAATGGCTAAATTTCGAAATTTCAACTTTAATGAGGCAGTAGTAAATATTGTCCTATAGAGCTTAAAAAAATTGAATAATTTTCAAAAATCATAAGCAACATATTCACGGATGAGCAGCAAAATCTGAGAACTTGGGTATTTTTTGAACCACCCTAATATGTATAGTGATTTTCCAATGTCAGCACATCACTTTTAATACACACAGTTTTCATTACAAGAAGAAGTTTAGTGATATTCATAAACATTGACCTGAGAATTCTATCGAGATTCCAGACGTTTTCAATACATGTGTATAGTGATTTCCTATTGTCAGTACATCATTTTCAACCCTTCGTAGTTACACCTCCGATTTCAATCAAGCTGGTCACACCGGGTCAAATTGACCCGAGTCATTTTTGAACGGTTGCCTCGTGGAAACCGTTGGTCCAAATCGCACCGAAAAAATACTGAAAAATACTTTCAACATTTTAGAAGATGTAGCAAAAGTCAGCGTATCAAGATTCACATGGCAACATGTTCAAAAAAAATCGTCAGAAGGTCAATGCATTTCGGGTTTTTTTAACTTTTCAATTTTTTATTTTTTTTGCGTACTTCGGTCGCGAACTTACCGGGATTTACCTTCAAAATTAACGCTCGGGTCATTTTGACCCGTGGTGACCAGGAAGGGTTAATATACACAGTATTCGTTATAAGAAGAATTCGTGGAATAATTATAGACAGTATCACGAAAGTGTCACGCAGTATATCAATTGTATGGTATGGTATCCGACAATAACAACACAAATTAATATTACACGGAGAGAAATGTACAGTAAATATTACTAGGCTTTCTGAAAAACGTAGATGTTAGGACTGTAGGAGCCAGGTAATAATTACTATGTAGCACAGTATAGAAAAATTCCGTCTGATATAACTTTGCGAGAATGTCATCATAGCAATTCCAGCATGGTAAATATTACCATGCTGCCTGCTTCAGTGCGATCTATCGAATATTTACATAACCTCAAAGCGACACGCTCTGCTGTCTGGTCGCGCTCACATCGCTACAAGGTAGCACAAACTACCCAGCAAAGTAAATATTACCATGCTGCATAGATCCTTGCCAATAGAATAAAAGTAAAAATTACTTGAAATTAAGTTCCGGGCAACATGGGACTAAGAACACTGAAAGATAGTAGAATTCACCATGTGACATATTGATATTTCCAACGTTTTTTTTTTTCACGGACTGAATACTAGGTAGCATAGTAATATTTACCTTGTTTTTCTACGTGCAAAGTGATATTTACTTGAAATTTCTCTCCGTGTACATTTCACAACTTAAGGGGGGGGGAATACTCGAAATTTACTGACTCCGTCTATTTTCTCGAATATCTCCGAAACGGGGCTATCAATCGACTTGTCCTTTCGGCAGTCAATGTTTGACGAGTAATGAGTTCGAACTGGTATGTTTTATCGGATGAAATCGTTTTTTTTTTTTTTTTTTTTAATCGAAAAGTGCGGGCGTACCATTTATTTCGACTTATATCAAAGCCTACGCATCAAGAATGCAAAATCGGCCTCTGTAGCCCGATTTTTTATGGAATTCCGAACATACCGATCCAAAAATATCTTTGTTTCCGACAACGATGAAGGCGGAATATGTCGAATACGATTTTGTAGTAATTTTCGCAATTGTCAAGGGCTGTGAGCGAAAATGGCCGCTCACAGCTGTCGATATGATGCGGTGGTTCCCAGAACGACCGTCAGATGTCGCCGCGCGCGCCGTTTTCGAGCTTCTTTATATAAAATAACATGTAAATAGTTATAAAGGAGAAGCTCGAATATGGCGCGCGCGGCGACATCTGACGGTCGTTCTGGGAACCACCGCATCATATCGACAGCTGTGAGCGGCCATTTTCGCTCACAGCCCTTGACAATTGCGAAAATTACCACAAAATCGTATTCGACATATTCCGCCTTCATCGTTGTCGGAAACAAAGATGTTTTTGGATCGGTATGTTCGGAATTCCATAAAAAATCGGGCTACAGAGGCCGATTTTGCATTTTTGATGCGTAGGCTTTGATATAAGTCGAAATAAATGGTACGCCCGCACTTTTCGATTAAAAAAAAAAAAAAAAAACGATTTCATCCGATAAAACATACCAGTTCGAACTCATTACTCGTCAAACATTGACTGCCGAAAGGATAAGTCGATTGATAGCCCCGTTTCGGAGATATTCGAGAAAATAGACGGAGTCGGTAAATTTCGAGTATTCCCCCCCCTTAACATTGAAAACAATTCGGCGATGAAGTAAATTTCATATCAAACCCTAACTTAATATTCACAATTTTTATTGACTTCCATATACTCGCACTTGAAATTCCTGCACATACATATGATTGAAAAATTACATGTCTATATTAATATTACTACACGGTGAATTTATTATAGGAAACCACTTCTTTAATTTTCAATATCGTATTTGAATTTTCATAGACTGTAACTGCGAAAATGCTTCCAACAAATGTGTATTAAATTTCAGACAGATTTTTTTAACAGTGCATATTATGTAGTTCCGTGACCATAGTTTGTAGTAGAATGATTCGTCAGATACGGTCAAGTTGATTTTTTCGTCACCAATAAAAAACTCAAAAAAATCGACTTGACCGTATCTGACGAATCATTCTACTACCATATTTAATACCGGGTGATTCCATCCAAGAACTCTTTCGGGTCTTGGCATTTCCCTTCGGACCACCATTTCGTCAAATCCAAAATATTAGACGAAGTGAGGCTCTCCTCGTCATGTAGCATCTTGCACATTTGGCAAAGAGATATATAATGATGATCATCGACAAAGAAGTGCTTCTTCCACCAAAAAAATTTTGCATATTCTTCCAGATCGCTCATGAGGTATCGAAGATGTGCTGCTAGCTGTTTTGGGTTGTCGAAGTCTGCGACGTTTATGTAAGAACCAGGAAGCGTGAACTCCGTGTAATTTGCAGCTCCGTAGACAATAGGTACAATGTTATACGACATTGCGTTGAACAATTTTTCAGTCACATAGTCCTGGCACAAGGAGTTTTCGAAGGAGAGATAAAAGAAGTAACGAGACTCCAGCATCTGGTAACATTTCACTTTGTCGTCGAGTGAACAGGAAAGAGGACCGCAATACCCGTATATGTCAACATCGATGTATTTTTGAAGCTCAGCTACGTAGCTATCGCGAAGACCAGTGGTATTACAATGAGACATGAACCAAGCAACAGCTTTTCGTTTATCTGTTAACATAATAAGAATTTTGTTTGTTTACCTGTCAAGATAATCAGGGCCGAATTTAGGGGAGGGCAACTGGGGCTGAAACCCCAGGGCCTCCACAAGAGAAGGGCCGCCACAGTATGAGAACGGAAAAATATATATCGGGAGTTCTTGTCCAACCAGAACGACCCCCTCTCTGCGGCAACACCAACACAGGTGCGTACCCGCGTACGCGAGGCTCGGTTAAGTGCTATCCCCCTCCCGGCCGAGCCTTACGTACGCGTACGCGTCTGTGTTGGTGTTGCCGCAGGGAGGGGGTCGTTTTCTTTGGAAAAGACCTCCCAGTATGTGGAAAATATATGTCAAAATATACAGGGCGACCCAGAACTCACGGGCCACATTGAATGGGCATATTCCTTGTCGAATTCTAAGACTAAAATTCCTTCACGGAAACTCTCTGAGGCTAACTGTTCTCCAGTCATTAAAAATCGCAATTGACCAATCAGAACGTCTCTCCGTGACCGTAACTATGGAGCGAATGACTTGGACCGCCAAAACTATGGAGCGGTTGACCTAGAGGCCGATAACTAGGAAGCGAATGACCCGAATGGCTAAAACTATGGAGCGGTCAATCTCGATCGCTGAAACTACGGAGCGGTTGACCAGAGAGACGCTTTGAATGGTCAATTGCGATTTTCAATAACTCGAGAACAGTTGGCCTTAGAGAGTTGTCGTAAAGGAACTTTCATCTCAGAATTTGACAAGGAATATGCCCATCCATTGTGGCCCGTGGCTTCTGGGTTGCCCTGTATGAATCGTATATGATCCTATATAATTAATATATGACACATAAATATAAAATGAATGGTGAACTGTGTAATTAATCTATGACACAAATAGGGAATATATGACGAACTATATGAAATTGGCCCATTTTTGTATATATGAGTCAGTCCGCGTCTAGCGGGACACCTTTTTGACCGGATGTTCTTAAAAATCGTCGTAATTTTTTTTACATATTTTCTGGTTAAAATTAATGAATAAAACTTTTTTTTTTTTCCAACTCGAAGGGCTTAGAAGCTACAAGGGGTTGAATTTTCGAAAAAAAAAACACCAAAAATTGGAATCGCGCTCTTTGTTAAACCTTAATATCTCCGGTTCCCTTAGTCGTACAGACATCGGCAAAAACTCATTCTGAAGCTCTTGAATTGCACTTTCACGCTATCAATTTTAAATTCATCGAATAATTAATTTTCTATTTGTTATAAATAATTATATTTTTTAAACGTGATTTTCGAGATGATTACACCCTTCAGAAATTCTAAAAAAAATGCGAGCGTGTTTCTTGATTCATTCTCTACGAAATCTGTAAGTTTCAAAATGGAACTCGGATGGAAACTATATTTCAAAAGCGATTGATTCGAGCGTGACGTCACACGCTGGCGCGGCCACGAGCGTTGGCGCGGCAAGACTCTGTTCGCGCGCCGTTACAAACTTGGAATTGAACTTAGGTAAGAAACTATGAATTCCGCGTAATGCAATAAAAATACTAATTGTCTGAACACCTGTGTGCCGACCCTTGGGTATTGAAAATCCCCTATTTTCACCCTTCCGTGGCCTCCCGAGAATATATAAATGTATTTTAGTATTTGACTATTTCAGTACAGTCTTAAGGTGCCACAGTAGTGGCATGTCCTATATATTTTTTGTGACGTCAGAATCGTGAAATACGAGGAATTTCGTCGACAAATTGAGCCCAGACAAAGAAACGAATTTCATGGGAATTATTTTTTTATGGAAGCCTAAATTAATCTGTACTGCGCTTGCTTAGTGATTTTCAGCGTAGATTACCCAGTAATGTGTATTGCGAATAAATAAAAGTGACAGGTTGTTTATACATATCCAACATGGCGGAATCAGAATCCCTGCAATTACCGACTTGTCGTATTATGATCGTATCTGGGAGACACACTTTTCAGGAAAACTCCTTTCAACCGTCTGCGTCCCGTAAATAAGGCTCAATTTGTCGACGAAATTCCTCGTATTTGACGCCTCGGTATGACATATATCTATCGAAAATCTGTGAATTGATGGCAGTTCTATGGCACCTTAACGTTCACTAAAGTCACATGAATTCACTGTTTACGTAGTTTCAAACGACTGATGGGTATTTTGAATTTTTGAAGTGTATCAAAATCGAATTATCAATAATTATTATGGCACCAAAACAGAACAGGTTTGAGGATTGCTTCAATCCGTTCAATTTAGAAAAGCACGGAAAAAAAATACTCTAAAGATCTGAGACGTGTACTTCCAACGATGCTACGGAAGTTGAATATAAAATACAGATGTCCACGAATATGAAAATTTGTGACTACTGTCGGTTGAAACTTGCAAGAATGTCTGAAAACTCTGAAACCGGTGACAGTTCGTCTGTGAGAAGTGAGGATCCTGGACCTAGTACCAGTGCAGTACTCCAATCGTTAAGCGAGGGGAATTTATCGGCAAGTTAAGAATCTGTGGATATTTTAAAATTGAATGAGAGTTTAATTGGATTCGGATCCTCACCCATCATGGAAAAAAAGTTAAAGCAGAGGAAGTTTCCTCGTGAAAAATCGGAACGATTGCGCAGAACACTAGCTTCGAAGGTCTTTCATAATGAAGGTGAAATGGAAGCAGAATCGGAAGATATAACAAAATGTGAAATAATTGAAAAACTGGAGGAAGAGTTTCATTATATAAATGACCTGAATAAGAAAATTCAAATCTTGACAATATTTCAAAATTGGTCGTTCCTCAAAATTCATGAAAACTTCGATGTTTCGAACCGAATGATTGCCGTAGCCAAAAAACAGCAGAAGAACACGGAATTTTATCCACCCTTAACGCAAAGACTGGTAAAAACTTGAGCCAAGATAGAGTAAACTATGTCGTTGATTTTTATACATCTGACCTCATGAGTCGTGTGATGGCGGGTAAAAAAAAATGTGTTACGGTTAGGAAAAATTATCAGAAAATACAGAAACAAAAGCGACTGATACTGACTAATTTGAAAGAGACATACCGCACCTTCAAGGAAAAGTACCCTGATTTGAAGATTGGATTTTCAAAGTTTTGTGAGCTCAGACCAAAACACTGTGTACTTCCTGGAGCCAGTGGGACTCATTCCGTTTGTGTATGCGCGATTCACACAAATGTCAAATTATTATTAGATGGTGCAAAAATAGCACGATTGACAGCAGAAGCGCGCCGCAGCCATTGAATAATTAAAAAAATTGTTTCAAACGAATGATGTGTGACCCACCCGCAGACAAATGTCATTTAAGGCAGTGTATAAGTTGTCCAGGCACCGAAAATATAGTGAAGCAGTTAGAAGAATTATTCGAGGAGGAATTAATTGATGTCGAGATGTACAGACAATGGGTATCGGCGGATAGAACAAATCTCGAAACTATCCAAGCATCCGTGGAAGATTTCTTGGGAAAACTCCGAGCACAACTGGAATCGCTGGTGACCTATGCATTTATTGCTCAGCAGCAATATGCTTATCTTTCGGAAAAAAAGGACAATTGGAACCGGGAGGATATTTAGTAGTCTGCGATTTTGCAGAAAACTATGTGTTTGTTATTCAAGACGCGATTCAGGGTATGTACTGGAACAACCTGTGATCAAGTGACGATACATCCTTTCGTTGCCTACTATCCCGAGTAGAAATTCAACAAGGGTTGCCTTGTGTTTACCTGGGGCCTGATCGGGAAGTGTGATGGCGTGCCTTATTTCGGAAAGCCTGTTCTGGCTCCGATTCAGTACAAATCAGGAATGCCTGATGTACATATTATCATGGCGTTTACTCCCAGGGGCCTGATTCGCAAGTGTGATGACGTGCTATATTTCGGAAAGCCTGTTCCTGATCCGGTATGAGTCAGGAATGCCCGGTGTTCATGTCCTTATGGTGCCGTCCCATGTAGGCCCGGATCGCCGGAATCCGGAATCACGGAACGGAAGTACCCTGTGTCTGTGTATCGGCAATGCGTTAGTGTCAGCTGATTTCACAGCTTCGTATATAAATAAATCAATGATTAATTGGAATTTCATTCGATTACTTTTCGGGAACCAGCGGGCACTGGCTGATGATCTGAGGATCACCCCTTCAAAATCTGAGAGTGATTAGTGGAGCAATAGAGACGTGATCCGTCGACTAAATAGCGGTTGTGACAACTGGCCGAAAATGCGCACTTCGTCGATAAAACAGAGGAGCGCTCAGAAGCCCTTAAGGTGCCACAGAACTGCCGTCAAATCACAGATTTTCGATAGATATATGTCATACCGAGACGTCAAATACGAGGAATTTCGTCGACAAATTGAGCCTTATTTACGGGACGCAGACGGTTGAAAGGAGTTTTCCTGAAGAGTGTGTGTATTTCTACACTTGCGCTTGCTCCCTGGATTGAGTGATAAATGTTATCATCTCCCAGATGCGATCATAATACAACAAGTCGGTAATTGCAGGGATTCTGATGCCGCCATGTTGGATATGTATGAACGATCTGTCACTTTTATTCCTTCGCAATACACATACATTACTGGGTAATCTACGCTGAAAATCACTAAGCAAGCGCAGTACAGATTAATTTAGGCTTCCATAAAAAAATAATTCCCATGAAATTCGTTTCTTTGTTTGGGCTCAATTTGTCGACGAAATTCCTTGTATTTTACGATTCTGACGTCACAAAATATACATAGGACATTCTGCTACTGTGGCACCTTAACGTAATAATTTCATTTCATTTCATTTTATCATCATTAAAAGACAGCAAAAACAATACACATTATTTTTCGCTTTAGAGTAAATGAGCCAGGGTAGATTTACTGTTTCGCCACTATTAAGTTGTCGGGTGTAATAAGCAGCTGAAAAGCGTCTACCGTCCACGACGGGGAAACCAAAATCTGTGATTTGGACGGGGCCTGTTTCAATAAGCAACTGTTGTATTTTTCGATCAGTGACGAATGGCCATTTCGAAGGATCAGAAAATATCTGACAGTTCATCGGTTCGCTGGCATCTAGAAAGTCCGCGTTCTCAGTAATTGATGAACCCGTTTGTACGTTTTGGGACTGGCTCTGAGTTCTCATGAGAACTATTGGGATCCTCTTCTATATCTAAAGATTTGGAACACGATAGTGGGATGGCAATAGGATTGACCATCAGACGACATGCAACAGTATTTTTGGTTTGTACCGACGCAGTGTCAGTATAGTATATTACGTTACAAATGAGTTTTCGCCTTCGGCTCGGGGAACAAAAATCTGGGTTGCAATGTCTCAATTCCCTCCCGTGTAACGTATACAATTTTTATAACGCTAGGATTGAAAGTTCGGTTGTAATTGATGTTGCGTATCCTATATGTAATACTCAAATAGCCCGCTCTTTGAGAAGCTAATGGTCAACGTAGTAATTTGCCATATCACCTAAGAGATCAAAACAAGACATATTTGGTCAAGGAGTTTCCGCCTTCTTCTATAACTCACTTGCGCATAATTGACAGTAAAGTCAACACGTATTACGTATCTGTTACATATTTCAAATTATATATCATTTAAATCAAGAATGTTACTATAGCTTTATTATTATAGATCGAATCTATTAAAAATTACAATAAATTTGAAATCAACATGTAATAAACAATATCATCGAAGCAGGTCTCAAAACTACGAAAACGAAATTTGAATATCACACTGGCCATGTGTATAATGGACGATTATATTTGAGATCTTCAAAATTTACGATCTAATTCAGCTGAGTAACAAATTATATAAATCACAAATAACAACTATATGAATTTAATCAATTCAATAAAATTAAATCAATATGCCAAGTAACAAATTTTAAAAATGTATGAATGTAGTATGAATGTGTAAGAGAGGAGGTCACAATAGAAGAAGTAATGTCGCCAAAAGAAAGAGAAATACGCTGGAGGCAAAAAGCCACAGCAGCAGAAGAAAGATACCTAAGGAACTGCGCGAGGAAAGAAGCAGCCGAAAAACAAGCGGCTGAAAGAGAAAACCGCAGAAAGACAACGGAAAAAGCATTAAAAGAAGAGACAGAAAAGACTCCAGAGACATGTGAGAAAGGGGTAGAAGGAAACAAAAAAGAAGCAGCAAGCGAGAAAACGAGCACACGAAAAGAAGTAACAGAATGCAGAGAAAAAGAACAGAAAAAGAAAATGCTACTCGATAAAATCGCGGAGGCGCTAGCAGAACTGAGAGAGTACGGAGACAGCAACAAACACACAGACTCAGAAAAACTCGGAGAAGAAAGGAAATAAAAGAAGAAGACGAGAAGCAGGCACACGCAACAACAAAAGAACACATGGAACAGGCGACGTGTCAGAAAACAAAAGGAAGGAAACAAAATAAGGTCAACAGAACGACAAATAATAAAAGCAAACACCTTGTATATCCGATATGTGTAGATGTATTGTAACTTTCTGCATAATATGCTTCACCATCAGAACGTTGGTGAAGTTATGCAAGTTCGCGTGAGTTGTTTGTCACGGGTGTGATTTTCTGGAGCTCCTCCTGGGAAAAGTTGAAAAACCCAATAAACCCTAATACAGACTCGAGCAGATTTTACTCTACTAGAGCTGTCTCCCTTCAGACTTGGGATATGCTAGGCTCAACAGACTAGGATAGCAATTATAGCTCTATCGTAGCTGCCCAGATTCTAGCTCACCGAAGCTGCCTGTTACAGACTTGGGATATGGTAGTTTTCCAGACTAGGATAGCAATTAAAGCTCTATCGTAGCTGTCTAAACTACCTCACCGAAGCTGCCTTCTAGCTATCAACGAGTTTACCTGAAATAGAATTTTATTAATTGAAACAGAACAAGGAAAATGGAAAATAAAGAACAGATCCCGGTTTTCCTGCAAACGTTATTTTAACGTATCTCATATAATCTTTGGTTCCGGAATACTCCTGTTTCCGTGAACTACAAAATAATAAAAAACAATTTTTAAATGAAATTTCATATGAATTTTCCTTTTCTAATGTGTCTTAACATTACCTTAAACTATCTTAATTATGCATTCCTAAAATGCGTCGCTGTACGTTTCCGGGTTTTTATTCCTTAAATTTTCACGTTTGTTGCTTTGCCGTTTTTGGCAGATATAAGAGAAATTAAGTTACTGATTCGAGGACAAGGCGTGATTCTATAGCCACTTTGGCATAAAGATCGAAAAAAAATTGAAGTTTAAGTAAATCGGCCACCAGTTCGACTGGCCGAGTACAATTTTATAAATTTAAATTTTTGATACGGCCGCTTTGGCACGTAACCTAGGGTTTGAAAAGAAGGAAGTAGTGAAATTTTAATACTATAACAATGAGTCGATGGCCGCTATGGCTCTACTCGCTGCTCGTCCGCGTTGTGTGTCGACTTTTATACGAGCTTTTATACTATTTGTGACGTCACGCGTAGCTTGACCATCGGCGCGAGCTATGGTGCGCGTTATTCGGTCAGGTGTTCTGACCGAATACGTTACAGTATATTTAATCTAGTATAAGCACTCTACGCAACAGCACACAACACAGTACATAAAATAGAAATAATGAATAAAATAAAAATGAAATAAAAATATTATATTATAATCAAGAGACTCGGTAGAGTCTCGCGCCAAGTACATTAAAAAGAATTTTAAACGCGCGGCGTGAGGCTCGACCGAGTCTCTATACCCGCATGAGAGCTCTTCGGCCTATGCGGCGACTATATTATCCTTAATTTCTTCTGACTCGGGTTATACACGAGATTCGAATATTTATCTCAGAATCCGGTTTCAAACAGCTTTCATTCAAGCCCAACTTTTATGCAATCGGTGCACGGAGAGCTGAGATCTGATATTCCGATTTATAGAAATGCTCAGTTTGATCAAGAATTTTCTTGGTCGTCTCCGTCTCCACGATGACGTCACGAAGCAGTTGTATGGGTATATAAATAACATAGAGAGGCGTCCTTCGTTTCTTGGCCCCACGCAAAGACTTAGGCTAGGCGGACGGGAAATTAAGAGCGTTTGCCCGTCTAGCCACGAACAATATAGTCTATTGCCGTTAGTGAACGCTTCGTCGTACCTCCGATACCGGATAAAGCATACGGATCTTTTCCTTCGCATTTTCGAAGTGTCAGTTTCATCATTCTTGTTCTATTTATTTATTTTTTTTATTGCTTTCTTATACCACTATAAATTTTTTTCCAAAAATAGGTTTTTTGTGTGAAAAAATCTCAGCGTTCCAAAAAAAATATTTTTTTCTCGTTCATGGTTGTGGTAATCTCTTAAAATTGAGCTCAACATTTGAAAAGCTGTTTATTTGCCGTTGCCCAAATTTTGAAAAAAATTTCATCATTTTTTTTTCGCAAAACTGGGAAAATTTCACATTATATACGTAATTTTCAAAGTGGGATCTCGATAAATCGTTTTTTAATTTAATTCTCAGACTTTCTACATAATTATAACATAAAACATAATTATAACATATAAAATATATGAAATAAATTTGAAATTTTCTTCAAACTCTGTTCTTTTATTCATTTCTTGAACGAGAGAGTGAGAGAAATAGAAAAATAGTTTATTAGAAAGAAAGAGAGAAAAAAGAATATTTATTGAATGCATAAAATGAATTGAAAATTTTCTTCAATTTTTGTTCATTAATTCATTTCTCGTGTGTTTATCGTGATCTCTCTTTGAAAATTACGTGCACCAGATAAAATTTTGTTAGCTTTTCGAAAAAAATATCGAGATTTGTTTAAAAATTTGGGCGATGGCAAAAAAACAGCTCTTTAGATTTTGAGCTCAATTTTGAGAGCTTTTCACACAATTAACAAGAAAAAACATTTTTTTTCGTAAAGCTGAGATTTTTTTCACACAAAAAAACCTATTTTTTGTAAAACATTTTAAAGTGGTAAAAGAATGCAAGAAAGAAAAAAAGAATAGAACAAGAATTAGAAAACTATATGGAATACTCCGTGCAATAACTTCGAAAATAGAAGGTAAAAGGATCTGAAAAAATTTGGAATGCTGTTTTTCGATGATCTAACATGTAGATAAGAGATCGCGTACTGTTGACGCATGAGCTAATACATAGGGGTGAAACAGAAGTAGTAGATATTCAACTCTACCTATATTATACATTTACAATAAGGAAATAATTTTTACAATTCATTACGAACGAGAATAATTAATCAAATTCTACAAAAAGTAGTGAGATCCCCAAAAAAGCACCTCTGGTGCAAAAACCTTTCGCCAAGTACATTAATGTGATATACATCCCCCAAAAAGCACCTCCCAGGTAGAAAAAAAAAAGAATCCCAAATCAGTTGCTACTGCCAAGTACCTACTTCTATTGGTGTAAAGAGAAAAATCAAAAAACATGGAAAAATGAAAATGAAGAGATGAAAAAAAAAAATTTTGGAGGTAGTGGTACTTGGCGGGCCTTTTGTAGAAAAGTACGAGGTAACAGCATAAAGTAGTGGCCCGCCAAGTACCACGTACTCCAAAATTTTTTTTTTTTATCTCTTCATTTTCATTTTTCCATGTTTTTTGTTTTTTCTCTTTACACCAATAGAAGTAGGTACTTGGCAGTAGCAACTGATTTGGGATTCTTTTTTTTTTCTACCTGGGAGGTGCTTTTTGGGGGATGTATATCACATTAATGTACTTGGCGAAAGGTTTTTGCACCAGAGGTGCTTTTTTGGGGTATTATATTACATCAGCATAATGAACAGAACAGAATGAGATTGAAATAAAAATATCATATTGCATAGCATAGCTTAAGAAGTAAAAGAAAAGGAATTAAAGATAAGTTATGCATAGTAATACAGAGAATGTAAATAATTGTAAGGTCGAAAGACAACAATAAAAACCACTACTACTACTACTACTAGTATGAATGTGTCTAGGAAATTATAAGTATAAGATTATTTTTAAATTAGAAAGATATATATTGAAACTTCAATTTATAAAAAAAAAAAAATGAGAATTAATAACTAAAAGTAATATTGAGAAATTTATTGAATAAAATAAAAAGATTATTTCATTAATATAAAATTATATTTCATATGTATCTCACCAACCTGATTAAATAACATTAATAAAATTATACAATTATATTCAAAATATTAGAAGTAACGAAGATTCGTTACACCCAGCAACGCGTAACTAAGCAATAGCATGTTTATTTAGTTGTTAACACCAGTATGAACATATGAAATTAATTTATTAAGAGTAACAAGTTTATAAATCATTAATTTTTTAAAAATAATTAAATAAAGTGTAAAAATCACGATGAGTTCAGATGAATCGGACGGTGAACTTACCGGAGACGAGATTATTCGTAATTTTGATGATGAAGCTAAATTAATTACGGAGAATTTATTGCCTGAAAAATCTAAAGAGCGCTATATTTTCACGTATGATCAATTTATGTCATGGCGCACAGTGGGACAGAATCCCAAAAAGCTGGCCAAAACCTCGAAAACCAAGGTTTTATTTCGGGTTTCTTTTGTTGCGGAATGTGAAGTAGGGGTATCGAGGGTCCCCAAACAACCGTTCTCTAGGCGCAGGTATATTTCTTGTCCCTGCAGGACTAGTTTGAATGTGACCGTTATACGAGTCACATCGAACTACCGGATTTGACGCGCGCTATACGGTACAGAAAAATTACAATATAATCTTGAAAAATAGTGCGATCGGAAAAGTGTAAAATAGATTCTCTTCGTAAAGGTATGTAGAATGGAATACGACTTACATAATTGCAAAATTGTTATTAGAAAAAAAGTTATTCGTTTTGAATTGAGGGTGTGTTTTTTGGAAAACGCAAACGACAAGTAAACTTTCAGGCAGACATAACTTTATCGCTCGTCCTCGCTCGTTCTTTGGTCTATTTTTCATTGAATTGCTTATATCCCAAGGAAAAAAAAGCGTAGTCGACGAACTTGCGCATTTTTGCGCGAACGGAGATATGATTTTTTTTCTGAAGCCATGCAAATTCCGACGTGGTATTTTGGTACACGGGGGTATTCGGGGTCGCTGATTTACCTTTTATTTTTTAACTTCTTCCATTATTAGTTATTTGTTGAGGATGAATAAACATATCTCTTTAATAAATTATTGTCTACATTGTATAAAACATAGTAAAATATGTCAGAATATAGTAGTGTCACAGTATAGTGAGATCTTTCGTTTTCGCTCGTTGTCTATTCTATTCACGGGCTAGTTTCGGCTCTGAGCGATATAATCATATATTATTCACTGATTTCAGGAACTGCAGACATTAAAGAAGCACTGCAAAAGCAATTGACAAGGAAAGAGATATTCCGTATAATTAAAAATACTATTGCTCCGATCCATACATTTCAAGTGTACGAAAACTACCGAAAACGAAGTAAAAACAAATGTCGATAGAAGCTCTACATTTAACTGTACCGGATGATACGGACACTGAAGACGACACTGATGTGTCCACTATACATACTGATGGCGAATCTGATGATAGTGAATGTAACTAGATTAATATATCCAATGTATAGATGTAGTGTACAAATTAAAAAGATTTCATTTTCGTGTTTAATTTTGATGTTCAATTTATTTATTATTACCTAGTTCCCCACCGGAATCCTTCTGATTCTTCTACATTGCCGATAGAATTACGATTAAAATATTCTGTTTCTTCAAGAACAAACATCTTATTTGTAATTAGCGCAATGTAAAACCTCCAGATACAAAATTTCACCAAAAAAAAGGAATTTTATAAGATACATGGTCGCCATATTGGATCCGCCATTTTGTTTTTCAGATTTTCGACTTGGGATTCGTGATCAGCGACCCCAAAAACCCTCGAGTACGAATTTTCACCCGAATTGAACGCGTTTTTAGAGAAATTTGTGGCCGTTTTAGATCCGCCATTTTGTTTTTCAAATTTTCGACTTCGAATTCGTGATCAGCGACCCCAAAAACCCCTGAGTATAAACTTTCATCCAAATTAAATGCGTTTTTGACTTTTGGCCAGCTTTTTGGGATACTGTCCCACTGTGTGGCGAAAGAAAAATCAGACGACATCATTCAATGAAAATGTATTTTTAGTTTACTTCAAAGAGCTATCGAAAAACCATAAGCCACCAACTTTATGGTCTCAATGGTCTATGTTAAGAACCACCATAAACTTGAGACATGCAGTTGACATAAATTTGTACTATAATTTGAAGTCATTCATTGAAAATTTGGCAAAAGGCTGTCAACCAAAAAAAGCTCAAGTTTTAACTTTATCTCAAGTCAATAATTTTTTAAACAATTTTGAAGATTTATTCTACTTAGCAAAAAAAGTAAGTAAAATATAGATAAAAATATTTACAATTTGAATTTAATTATTCTGGTGAAGTACTGTTTTATAACTTTTAAAGCATGTATCATTCCCAAAGTATTTATATTTATTGATAATTTGAATTACAGGTCATTCTCATTTTCGGAGTTTTTGGAGCAATGAGATCAAGTGAATTTTGTCAACTGAATGTCCAAGATGTCGAGGATACAGGAAACCAATTAATAGCGACAATTAAAGATAATAAAAACCACTACCCCCGGAGTTTTATCATTGGCAAAGAGTATTATGCAATTGTTAAAAAATACATGGATCTACGTCCGAAAGACATTGATACGAGAATATTATTCATTAACTATCAAAAAGGAAAGTGTACGTGCCAGGTAATCGGTAAGAATAAAATCAGCGAAGTACCGAAAGTCGTAGCTATCTGCTTACAATTGGAAAGTCCGGAAACCTACACCGGCCACTGTTTCCGACGTTCGGCCGCAACAATACTCGCAAATTCTGGGGCAAATATAACAGCCGTCAAACAACTTGGTGGATGGCGTTCAAGTACAGTGGCAGAAGGATACGTGGAAAATTCATTGGCAAATCGACAAAAACTGTACCAAAAGTTGATTAATTCAGACCACAACGCACCATCTACATCTACTGCTTCTCCCACACCTTTACCTCAATTTGAAGACTCAGGACCGCTCAGGACCAAGGAAAACTAGCGGAGAAATGTCGCCCAATTCAGTTATTGAATCCAGTGAGGATCCTGAAGTTAATAAAAATTCATCCCCGTTACAATCTACTAAAAATAATATTTCTGATGGTCCAGCAGCCGTTAATCCGAAAAATATACCCTTACCGTCAACAAAATCATCGCATCAAATTGATGAACACAATCGCCGTTATTTACAAGAAATTCAAAATCTGCCAGCTAATAAGAAACCGAAGACTCCTCGTTTGAAACAAATTCACAATAATAATTTGAATAAAGCCGAAATTCAGAATGATGATGCCAATGACATTACTGTATACTTGTCATTCGTTACAATGGAGAAGAATACCATCAAGAAAGTAATAATAAACAAAAATTATTACTGCAATTGTATAATGACAAAAAAAAATGATTAATTCGTTTAATATTTGATTGATAATGACCCGTTCAATTAGATATCAATTGTTGATTACTAAGTTTATTTAGAATTATTGCAAATTCAAATTGTTTTCTATTAATATAATAATTCCATGTTGTATAATTTTATTATAGTTAATTCGTTTTATTAAAAAATAAGAATAAATCAATTTTTTTCAGCCAATATTCTCATTCTATTCAATTATAAAAGGTACGTATACGTGTATATATTATTGATTTATTGATGTAAGTATCAATGATGATAGAAAGAGTTCTATTTTCTCTCGAAATATTTAAAAGTATTCAAATAACCGAAAACTGTAAAATAGACTGTGTCACATGCGAATTATTACAAGAACATTGTGAGGTCAAACTATGCGATCTGTGATAATTTTGACATTTAAAAACAATATATTTTGCATGGGGACGAAAGTTGGCACATGCGCTCTAAATTAATTCATCATTTGGCCGGGAAGCAATGCGGCACTTTCATCCCTGAAATTACAGTTGAAAATCGAACTTTCAATCCAGGCGTTATAAAAAATTCATTTTGACCTGAAACCTCCGAACTGCTTTTTTTGAAGAAAGTATTTATACTTTTATTTTTTTCCAATTTAGCTTCTTTGGCCATGCGTGTTTTTTCGTTTTCCCAACCAGATTTTTTTTTGCGCTCCATGATGGAAGTGCTGAAAAGCAGTCTGAAATACTGGCTAGAGCGGGTACACGTGTTCTCGCTGCACCAGTGGCAATACCAAGGGGGGAAGTGGGCCTGAGCGAAGCGACCAGGGGGTTCAATCATAGATGAAAGGAGCAGAGTTTGAGTTAGGCCGATTTCGTCTCCTTGGAGCGCTAGTGTACCTATTTCTTTCTCACTCGCACATCTTCTATCACCTTCTATTCAATGGAGGGGGAAAGCAGCCGGATGCAGCCAAATTTTTATCCGCCATTTTCTAATACAAACTGATAAAAACAAAAAAGTCGCGTACAGTGAATTACAGTGGATAGTGAATTAGAAAATCAACAGTCAATAATAGTATCGAGATAGTTGTCAAGAAGTTTATGAAAGTTGTAACATTGCATTTTGCAACGCGTGTTACAAGCGACTCCCGAACCCTTAGACGACCATAGTTACGTAGGGTGCGACGAATGAAAGAAGCACGAATGCGTTAGGTTAGCCCTGAGGCTAGAAACTCTACGAGAGGCGACCGTGACCGACTCAAGACTGTCGGATTTATTTCTAATTCTTTTGTATTATTTTACACATTTTCTCTATTATGTGGGAGACGAGGTTCATACGATGGCCAAAACTAAGACTGATACGCCACTCGACGGTCGCACGACACCGAATACCGGGTGTTTGGATCCTTTTCGATGAACACCGCATGAGCTCTAGAGGATAGTACTGGCCAGGCTACCTCCACCAAAGAGCCAGAGGACACGGGGGAGTGCCGAAGGCACTCTACAGGGTGGGATATCGGTGGTGGAAGAGATTCCCGCCACCAAGAAGAACCTGCAACCCGTGGTACTCCGAATCAACGAGCTAATGACACCGTGGTGAACTTCAAATTTCGCGCGTAGCGACAATAGGTCGCCATATTCAGGGATCTTTGGATCGATTTGCAAAATCAATACTCGACCGCTTAACCAGGGTGCGATTTATCAGCGCCTAGCGGTCAAAGATCACTCTGCCGTAGGCCTGCCTCGCAGGTAGAGCGCCGAGCTCTAGTGCTCGCACAACTTAAATTTTGTAGTTAGATTTTGCAAGCCACGAGGCAGTTTAGCGTATTTCCCCCGTGGAATTTTTGAGTTTTGATTTCGAGTAACGTGTGCTGGTGTGTCAGGAGGTTCTTCCCACGAGGAAATCTCCCTAAAAGAGCGGCTGGACAACGGTAAGCGTTAGCCAATTCGACCTATACTAATTTGAATTCGGCAAACGGCCATCCGCCATCTTGCCTTGTTCCGAGCCACGAGGCTATTTAGTATTTTTGAGAATCAAATTAAGACGACCTCCGAGTCGGTAGGCCGCCACCAGTGTCTCACATCATAATAGAGTTTTGAGCTTCAATTTTTGAGTAAGATTTTCGAGTTTTGTGTCGCGTTATAGTATTTCTGTAGAGCCGTAGGTTTCGCACCTGAGTGCGAGCGAGATAGTCTGCTTACGTCACGGTCGCGCTCTCTCTCTCTCTCATACGGTGAGATTCAGAACTGTATCATATTTTGAATTCCATTTAGTCTTTTTGTTTCGCCTACGAAGGCAGAGTTAGTTTAAGTTAAGTTTAAGTAATAATTTTGTGAATTAGTTTTGTTAAGCCTTGCGGGCATAATTCAGTCTTTTATCTGTAATTTTTGTTCCGCGAGGGACGTATTTGTCGAGTTATTTTTGCATTATTTTGTTGTGTTATTGCTCTCCTACGTGGAAGCTATTAGTTTATTTGTTATTGTGAAACTCGTCAAGCGTGGCCAGGTCGCCTATACACGACCTGTAGCCGTTTTATACCCGCGGGGTAGTACCCCTGGGTACACGATTTGTTAATTCTATTTTTCATTCAATTTTTATTCAATAAATTCTATTTTTCTCTGTTAAATTCTAAACCACGAGTCGTTAATCAACGCCTAGCTAATCCTTCATTTAATCCTGACCCCTCTCCGCGGTACTGTTGCTAGCCGACGCTTCAGTGTACAGTTTATTTAGATTTTATTTAGATTTCTGAAAGTGGCGGGTATCCGCCTGGCGCCCAACTTTTGGTAACATCTTAGTTTTTGGCTAATTGTCGACTGGATTGACCTCGGAGGATGGCTATCCGGTCCAGATTCGAGGGTCAATAAAAATCCACGTCACAAAGTATTATACGCGTTCCTTAATATTCCTAAGTTCAGTTTGATAATATTCCCAACTCACGGTAAGTTCTTGCATTATGTATACAGACTATCCCGAGTCGAAATTTTAGCCCTCTTCTGAATGCTCCTGAACCTATTTCTTTTGTATCGCACAAGCCGCCACCCTCCGTTAAACCTACCAGGCCATATTTGTAAAATTGAGTACTGTCGGTGAAGCTCCTTTCACTCCACTTCACCCTCCGATGACCCTCCTAGACCTCTTTTAGATTGCAAATATCTCGCGGACATGAACCTACGTTGCCTCATTTGAATCCGAAGACCCCTGTTTCCACCCTACGTAGCCTCCTTTGGATCCAAAGTCTCCTACTCTGACTCTACATACCCTACTTTGGATCCAATGCTGGCCAAGAACGACTAGGACCAAAAACTGTGGATCCAAAGGAGGCTATGTAGGGTCAAGGCAGGAGACTGAATTCAAAGGACGTTACGTAGGGTTAAGGCAGTAATCTGGATTCTGAGATATACCGCGAGGACCAGTTGAAACCGAATGGTCCGTCCGCCCAGACACCTAATATTTCGTATTTTTATGGGGATAGCCACTCGTAAGTCGTAGCGCTGAAAATCCCTAGGGTGATTTTGGCGCGCGGTCGATGCAACTCGTCAGCCATTGTCGATAGAAGCCGGCTGACTGCCAATAAATCGCGGAAGGTAGACGTGTATGGTTATTTTCGTTTATTTAAAGCAAATGATAAATAAAGTGAATATAACCTACGTAAATAAGCTATGAATATTTATCAAAAATTGATCAGTTTTAAATGACTGTAACGAAGACTACTTTATTACAACATGACAATTATCCTTGTTATGCATTGAATGAACTTTTACTCAGCTTTCATAAAGTTTTTCTCCCTCCTAGTTCAATTTATTGAAGCTTCAACCCCAGGATACAATTAATAATTTCGTTTAAATTGGTTCTTCTCGATGAACTCTTTAATTCTAATTAATTTCCGGTCACAGCTGAGGTTAATTCGTTGATAGATATCATTTAAAACTGATAAATCGATTTTTGATAAATATTCATAGCTTGTTTACGTAGGTTTTATTCACTTCATTTATCATTTGCTTCAAATAAACGAACATAACCCCACACGTCTACCTTCCGCGATGTGTCGACAATCAGCCGGCGTCTATCAACAATGGCTGCCGAGTTGCATCGACCGCGCGCCAAAATCACCCTAGGGATTTTTCAGCGCAACGAGTGGCTATTCCCATGAAAATACGAAATATTAGGTGTCTGGGCGGATGGACCATTCGGTTTCACCTGGTCCTCGGGCTTTGTTTTTATGAAACTCCATTATAGTTCTTTCAGCTCCGGGTCTTAGTTTATTATATTCATAACTCTGTAGTTCACACAAAAATACGTAATCCACAGATTCGTAAGCGCGCGCCCAACGCTCAAGCCTCGACAATCCAAAGGCCCCTATCAGGATCAGTTGTGGATTCCACAATAATAGATCTCCATATCACTGCTCATTCGGTTTACCGGATTTGTAAAATATGGAATACTATATAGGTACACTGTTAGAGAAAAAAATGTTCCAGCTCATAGCTAGTTAAAGATCCACCAAAATTTTCACGGCAATTTCTGTTTTTAGTTCATACGACGGAAGAATTTTCCACTTCAAGGCCCATCCGTAGTCGCCAACCTCCTTTTGATAGAATGTGACACATTTCGATTATTATCCGAGCCCAGGCGTCAAAAACGCAGAAAAGGCCGACGCTGCGCGGATTCAAATTCAATTCCGAACAAACACGTCCAAAAAATGTTCGTTTCATGCGAAAATAGAGACTAGAGATGGTTTTTACATTGTTACGAAAAACATTACATTATGAAAAATGTAAAAACCATCTGTAGACTCTATTTTCGCACGAAACGAACATTTTTTTGGACGTACGTGTTCGGTATTGAATTTGAATTCGCGCAGCGTTGGCCTTTTTTGCGTTGTTGACGCCTGGGCTCGGATAGTAATCGAAATGTGGCACATTGTAACAAAAGGAGGTGGGCGACTAGGGATGGCCCTCAAGTAAATTTGAGACGTTTTAACTAAAAAAAAGCGCCGAGATGAACATAGAAATTTTAGTGGACCTCCTGGACCATTTTGTTCATACGGGTAAACAGATAACCGCGTAAACGAACGATGCATCAGATATAATATTTAGTCAAATTTCAAATACCGATACTCAAAAGCCTAGACTTTGATGACATTGAAATATTTCGAGTAATAACCATAGACCTCAAAGATAGACTGAGCGGTCTTATGGGCCGCTTGAAGCCAACATTTAAAGGACAGAGTTATGTCGGAAGTACTCCTCTCTCTGTTTGACGATGTTTGTGGTGGGGATTGAGGCAGTAGAGGAGAATGAGGAGAAATCACGCGCCTGCGTGATAAATGGTACGAATCATAGAGTTTGTTTGGAATGTTTACACGGAGAGAATTTTTCTAGGAGAGATTCCCATACTTGCTGGTGAATCAGGTATATACTAGACATTGCACAAAATTTGATACAAAGTATAGGAAAAAGTAGAAGGAAAATCGCTAACATACCATTCAAAATATTACTGTTTTCATTACTCGGTGAGACCTTTTCCTATACTTTGTAACAAATTTCGTGCAATGTTTAGTATATACCTGAGTCACCAGCAAGTATGGGAATCTTTCCTAGCATAATTCTCTCCGTGTAGATTCATGACTTGCGCGCAGCGCGCTTTTATCACTATACCGTGCGATTATGTGGAAACTACAGGCTCCAAGCGCGCGAACTTTGATTTGCTCGAATATCATTGGCCGGCAGAATCGCGCCAGCAACTCCACCAACTTTTCAGTAATATCCCTAGCTCCGTCGTCTGCTGGATTCACAAGAAACATAACCTATTCCTGCCACGGTCCGTTGCCATTTGTATTTGACAACAATCGGAAACTAACAGCAGACGGACTCTAGGGATATTGTTAAGGTTTTTCGGGTTAAAGAAAAAGAACAAAGGATTATTTCTGTATGAAACGATATTAATTAACAGTCTTTTTATTATCGCATACTTTATACTTCTGCAATAGTTACAACAGCAGCATATCCAACTCTAGAAAATCATACGTATCCACAGGCTTCGTTGCCAACCCTAATAGTATACCTATATAGTTACTTATAATTAATGGCGCGCTATTTGAATACAAAGAGGTGATCATTGTATATATCCAACAGATATTCGCTATAATTTTTTTTACGGGTTCTATGGAACAAATAAATTCATCGAACGATTTTTTTTTTTTCTTTCGGCCCCTACTTTTCAAGTTACACGGAGACGAAATTCAGGAAAAAGAGCCAAAAATCGAAAGCATACTCCCCTTCAAACGGTCATTTCTTTGATTGTTTCATCCTAGAGACTTCATTCAAAAACCATTTCAAAGCTATTGAATGACACCCGTGTAGAAATTGCCCCGGTTGACCCCAGTACAAGAAGGTTTCTGGCGGTTCCCGGCTAGGCCAACTTGGGTTGGATTTTATGGTTCGGAGCCGGTCGGGAGCCGATCAGGCTACATTTTTGTCAACGTACCTAGCCGGAACCCGACCGGGCACCGGCCGGGCTTTTTTGTATTGGAGCTACTAGTCAAACGCCCACAAGGCGCTGATTTAGCGATCTTCTTTAACTTTCGAGATAGTAAAAAGTAAAGCTAGTAACCGGGTCAGCCATAATAACAAACAGTGATATCAATCTTCCGACATTTTTGTTGCGGATTGCCTTTTATCTGTGAAGTGAATTTGTGATTTCAACGATAAAATATGAATAAAGAAAACCGTGTACGAGAACAAAATCGTGTACGTTCTGAAAAACGCAGAAGACTTCAAAAAGTTCTGCAATATGAATTTAGTGCTTTTGACGAATTCGATGGTGAATCGATTGATGAAACACCAAATATTACTGGAGGTAAGTTCTAATGGTTTTACTGGGTTTAATAGGATTTTACTTTTTAAGATTTTTTTGTGATACTTATGTTTTTTTTTTCGTAATTCCGATATCGAGAAATTACGAGATTGGGCCATCGACTGTAAAATCTATCATAATCATTTGGATAAATTATTAGAAATTCTGAGAGCTCGACTCTTGCCTACTCTACCGAAATCATCGAAGACATTTCTTCGAACGAATGATGCATGCTACAAAATAGAAAATATGGAAGATAGCGAAAGCGGAACGGGACAATTCGTATATTTTGGTATTGAAAACGGACTTCGAGACTGTATTAATGAAAACTTGCATAAAGATAGAAGAATCCAGTTACAAGTTCATGCTGACGGAATGCCTCTGACAATATCTGGAACCAATCATTCTTGGGTCCTTTCAGGAAAAGTACACTTCGATCCCGATATCTACAAACCTTTCCAAATAGCTATATTCTACGGTCAAAATAAACCGAAGTCTTCGAACATATTCCTGGATAGTTTTGTCAAGGAAATGAATTTGTTAACAGAAGGCGGTATTTTAATTTTTGGTAAACGTTTAGAAGTGAAATTAAAATGTGTTATTGCTGATACGCCAGCTCGGGCGTTCCTGAAAGAAATTGTGGGCCACGTAGGCATTTTTGCTTGTGAAAGATGTACCATTCAAGGCGTAAAAGTTGACGGTACAACAGTTTATCCTTCTGTTACTGCTGAGAAAAGGACTGACGATTCCTTTCGCAATTTTGATCAACCTGACCATCACCATGCTCCATCAGCTTTCTTGTGACTAATACCATTCATAAATATGGTATCATTTTTTGTACTGGACTGTATGCACTTATGTTGTCAAGGTGTGATGAAAAAATTGGTAGAATATTGGATGTCAGCTGATTTAAATTTCAAGTTGAGCAGTAAAAGCAAAACTGAACTCACAAATCGCCTTAGACGCATAAGGAATCAAATACCACGTGAATTTCAAAGGAAAATAAGAGGCCCGAAATATTTTCTAAAATGGAAAGCTACAGAATTTCGATTCTTCTTGCTATATTGTGGTCCAGTTGTGTTGAAAGGTCTCCTGAATGATCATTTGTACACCCACTTCTTGCTTCTTCACGCAGCTTGTAGGATCTTATGTTGCAGAAGTGTTTGCCTGAAATATTCAAAACAAGCCAAGGAATATTTAACGACTTTTTTTTATAGCTATTAGAGACTTTTACGGTGATAAGGCCCAAATTTTGAACGTACACCACTTAATTCACTTGGCAGATGATGTGGTGTTTCTGAGATGCAGCCTCAGCTACATTACAGCTTTTCCGTTTGAAAGTTTTTTGGGTAAAATTAAAAAGTGTCTTCGTACTGCTAATCGTCCGCTAGCACAGTTGTGCCGTAGACTGTATGAAGAAAAACAATTAAATAAGAATAAACCAAAATTACCACCTGTCGTTGAAGTACTTAAGCGTTCTCGTGAAGACTGCATTAAAGAAATCAAGTACAAGCAAGTGATAGTAACGACTGCGTCTCCCAACAACATGATGCTTCTCAATGACCAGAGTATCATCCAAGTGCAAAAAATTTGTGGAAATCCAGAGACTCCTGAACTGTTAGAAGTAGAAGCTACAGTTTGGGAGAAAGAGA
This sequence comes from Tenthredo notha, assembly GCA_914767705.2. Lineage (NCBI taxonomy): Eukaryota > Metazoa > Arthropoda > Insecta > Hymenoptera > Tenthredinidae > Tenthredo > Tenthredo notha. The sequence goes on along the minus strand of OU611923.1, from coordinate 1,999,410 downwards.
AACCTTTATTCACGTATCCGTGTGATTCGACAAAACTACAAATGTGGGAACTGAAAGACAAACCTTCGAAGAAAGTTATAGCTTTTCCTGTGACTTCGATAAGTAACAAATTAGTGAAATTATCAGTCTTAAAAGAGAGTGGCCGAGAAAAATGGTATGTGATCGGAATGCTTCATTGATAATAATTTATCGTATTTCTGGTAAAAGAATCTACGGTAAATTCATGGTCAATTTATCGTGTAAAATAAATATTATTATTATTTAAACATTTGTGGGTAATAAAAAATCGACATTTGTCTTATACTATTTTCGATAGCATCCATTTGATTTCAATTCGATATTTGTAATTTCAATTTTCATCTACATTCCGGGTCAAAAATTCTGGGAAAAGTAGTTGAAACATCAATTTAATAAGAAATTATAACATTTTCATGGTATACATATATTCAATAAAAAAATAATGGATATATTATAGAGTCTCATTAACGGCAGGCGCTGAAAATTCGTTTAGATAGCACGCGATCGGTATAGTTAGCGAGGGCTGTGTGAGTGTCGTTACGGCAGGTGATAAAAATTCGTAAAGATAGCACTCGATCGCGAGAGCTTCATCACAGAGCCGGGTTTTCTTTGGGTTCAATTCTCGGGCGGTTGCATGGCGACCTCCGCTTGTTGACACCCGAAAAACCGAGCATATGGATGCTACCTTGCAATTGTCAGCGTGCGTTTCATGTGTGATACTGGATTTCGTAAAAAATTGTGGAAAATCACATGACCGAATAATTTTATTCCACGCAATATTAGATTATAAGAATGTTCAGAATATTATATGTCACTAATACAAGAATAAAATGTCATTTTCAAAAAAAAAGGATCATTTAATCTTCTATATTTTTTATTTTTATTTTCTTTCTATTTTTACGCAATATTGTATTTGTATATAATTTTTCCACTTTTTTACCAAAATTTTTGGTACTGGTGGAACCCCAGCTAAATATGGCCAGTACCCCCAGCAAAATATGGCCAGAATACCCGGTCGGGTCCTGGCCAGGCGTCATGACCGGCATCCGACCAAAACAGCGTGACGTTATTGGCCGGATGCCGGTTAGTTTGCCCGACCAGCGCCCAGCTACAAGTGGGGCTATTCAGCCAGATCCAGGCCGGATCCCCAATTCAATTTCTACACGGGCACTATTATCATATATTTATTTCATTCAGTGGTAACAAACAATTTTATTTGTTATAAACAAATATATTATTCAAACGTGATTTTCAAGGCAAGCTACACGCGATAAAAATCTCAAAAAATATGAGCGTATTCTTTGATCAATTCTCTACAAAATCGTTGAAAAAAATCGATGGAGAACCGATGGGAACCATGTCAAAACGATTTATTTATAAGCGACGGCGCGCGCTGCCACCGGGAGACCCGGCTTGGGTGCGTGTGGCTGGCGTGAGAAAGCGTCGGTGGGCATGTTACGCGCTCATATCTTTGGTTGTTTTCATCCGAAAGACTTCTTCCGAGAACCATTTCAAAGCTATTGAATGTCGCTTATAAATAAATCGTTTGAACATGGTTCCTATCGATTTCCCTTTCCGTTTACTCAACCATTTTGTAGAGAATTGATCCAGAAATACGCTCATATTTTTTTTGAGATTTTTATCGCGTGGAGCTTGCTTTAAAAATCACGTTTGAATAATATATTTGTTTATAACAAATAAAATTGTTTGTCACCGCAGAATGAAATAAATATATAATAATAGTGTCATTCAATAGCTTTGAAATGGTTTTTGAATGAAGTCTCTAGGATGAATACAACCAAAGATATGACCGTTTGAAGAAGAGTATGTTTTCGATTTTCGGCTCTTTTTCCTGAATTTCACCCCCGTGTACCTTGAAAAATAGGGGCCGAAAAAAAAAAAAAAAATTATTTGTCCCATAGAACCCGTAAAAAAAATTATAGCGAAATCGATAACATCGGGGTCAGAAAGCTGTCCGGTTTGACGTGGAATTACTCATATACGCCTCTCTTTCAGAATCTCAAAAATATTGAAGATCAATGATTCTGAAAATTTTCATGTTTTGAAAAATCTTGATCAAATTTTACTTAGAGCAATTCATTCTTTTTCTAGCAGCCTTACCAGAGACCTACAGGACACTGTTATTGGACAGAACAGGTCACAACTCACTACAAACCTCCGCCTGGCACATGGGTCTAGACTCGACTCATAACACATCGATACGAGAGCAGCTGTGGATCCAGCATATTAATCATGAGCAAAATCCTAGGACCTGATTTCCTGTAACTACATTTTCTTCTCTGTGAAAATTAGAAAATGAAGGAAAAAAAAAAGTTTAACAGTTGATTTCTGGAGAATGAATATTTTGACCGGTTGTTGTAAAGAATCAGGAGCATCGTTGGACCAATTCTGGAGTTTTTGGTCTTCAAATTTTCAGAATCGAGGCCTCTATCAGATGAACATAAAACTTTTTGATATTACCATTTTTAGTTGAGATAATAGGAAAAATAGAGCAAAAAAATTGAAAAATTGAAAAAATCTTAGTAGAAACTAGATAGGTCAGACAGTTTTCGCGATATCAAAAAGTTGCATGTTCATCTGATAGAGGCCTCTCTCCTGAACAATCGAAGACCAAAAATTCCAGAACCGGTCCATCGGTGCTCCTGATTCTTTACGACAACCGAGTAATTTTGTATTTTTCTATATTCAGCGTAACTACTATTAGACTCAAAATAATATTCAATGTTGAATATGGATAATGAGGGTCAAACCCTCCTCAAAGTCCATGATTTTTTTGGATTTGATCAGACTCTCAAATTCGCTGTAAAATATCAATCTCTTCCTCAGAATTTTTACCCATTCAAAGGTGTGGATACCCCCTTAAGTGAAACTCAATTTTGTCTTATACACTTTTAACTTGAATCTAGCACTCAATCAGTGGCGGATTACTGCACAGGCGCACGAGGCGAATTGACGTGGAATTCAAAAAATAAAAAATTAGTTCATCAAATAAATTTTAACCCTAGAACGACAAACCGGGGTATATATCTACCCCAGGCGAACTCTGAAAAATAACGTTTTGGCCGTTTCCTTAGCACTTTCAGGTAATTAAATCGATTTTTCACCGACTAAACTGCATTGAAATTGAATTTACTTTTCACCATTCTCTTCTGCATGGAAAAACGAAGAGATTCATGTACTCACGAGTCTCATTACTGCTTGCACAACAGTTTTACAAACAAGGAACGCGTGGGGTAAATATTTACCCCGGTTTGTAGTTTCAGTTTCTTTCGTTATATTTCAGTACCTTCTTAGTTCATGTACGTTCTTAGTAATAACAAATAATATTTAGAATATTAACGAATAATGATAACTAATAACCAAGGCCCGGACTTTCGTGCTGGATTCGTCACGGCAAGATCGCGAGCGCTCGGAAAAATGAGCGTGATTCAATTTTTTTATGGACTTTGACATATTTACTAATTCTATGACATGGAAGGCAAAAATATTCTAAGTCCTAGAATCAGAAAATATTTCAGAGACCATGAAAAAATTGAACCACGCTCATTTTTCCGGGCGCTCGCGATCTTGCCGTGACGAATCCAGCACGAAAGTCCGGGCCTTGCTAATAACTATTTGCTTATAAATGTGAATAAAATATTTTATTCCCGGGTGTATATTGTAACTTTGCGTGGGTATCTCAGGCTCGGAAGCTGTAGAGATACCCGCAGTTAGTGTGAGTTCTTTACCAAAAGAATAATTATAAAAATTAGGGCTTTTCTTTGAGGTCGAAAGGCAGGGAAAAGGATGGGTACTCCACCAAAAGCCACCTATCTAACCTTGTGAATTTAAATCTAACTCGGACTCGGATAGCGTCAACTATCAAAGCCGTTATATTTTCTAACTAGTAGAGCCGGGAAATTAATCCAAGCCTACTTTTCCTATTGCAAAAGCTATCTTTCTCGGATCCGGGAATCGTGAAATTCCAAGACCGTGTCTCAGACTCGGAATCGACTTCCTTGGCCCTCGGACGCGGAGAAATTAATCCCAACGCCGTACGCTCTTGGTTACGATACAAAGCTGGTCCCTGTTGGCTTTTTAGGGAAGGAAATGATTTAGGATAGGAGTCAGAGCTGAAATGTCGGTTAAAGAGCTAGCATATGTTTAAATGATATGAAAAAGCATTTAATACTAGTTTTACAAATCTGGTTCTACTCTATTCTTAATTTCTATAGCTTTCGTTTGTTTGGTAATAAGTTTGATCTATGCTTGTTGACTCTATTCTTGAATTTATGTTAAATATAACTCCTAGACGAAATTATATTTATCAAGTGAATTTATTTTCTACTATCTCCCTTTCTATTCTCATCGATTATATGTTTTATGTCGAAGTGAAGCTTTATCTACTTCGCATGAATTTTATGGTGAGACGACCGGCCTATTGCTCGTGTCGCTCGAATAATTGTGATTGTGAGTCGCACGGCCGCTTTGGCTCGAATACGCTGCCGTGCTCGAATTCGGCGCTTCTTATATAATCGCTATCCCCTCCTTCTCGCGTGACGTCAGCGTATGGTCGAATGTAGAGGATTAGTATAATCCTCTACTCCTTTGTTCTCATTATTTCAGCTGATATTCAAGCTGGTATGTTACAATATACAGTCCGCTCTGATAATAGGGCCGGCTATGGGCGGTTAGGAGAGTATTTTTCCTGGAACTTGGGTACCCCCACTACTGACGCGCGTTCATTGAGCTAACGTTCGGCCCTATTGACAGAGACGAATATGTACCCGAGGTGAGCCAGTAGTGGGGGTTGAGCTCGAGCGAAAACCTGGGGAAGCGGCCCTATTGATAGTGGCCCTATTACCAGAGCGGCAATTTATTCATTGTCCTTTAAAACTGGCTTAATTCATTATGTCAAATGTTCAGTAGCCCTGAACAGGTTGAACGTTTTACTGATTTCCCATCTGGTTCCTCGAAATCTGTTTGCGCCTGGGGCCTCCAAGTACCTTAATCCGCCACTGCACTCAATCAGTAATTTTTCAATAATAGCTTGGAAGTCTGTGTTGCAAGACGCAGTGACAGGCTCATGTGAGTCAGTCCACGTCAAGCGGGACGGATTTGGTGAAAAATATTCCTCGATGTTTCCGATTCTTCTGTAATTTTTTTTACATATCCTCTGGGTAAAATAAATGCATGAAACATTTTTTTATTTTATTTTCGCTCAATGGGCTTAGAAGCTACAAGGGGTTGAATTTTCGATAAAAACACCAAAAATCGGAATCGCGCTCTTCTTTAAACGTTAATATCTCCGGTTCCCTTCGTCGTACAGACATTGGCAAAAACTCGTTTTGAAGATCTTGAATTGCACTTTCACGCTATTAATTGCAAATTCATCGAATAAATAATTTTCTATTTGCTATAAACAATTATATTTTTCAAACGTGATGATTGTGATGATTACACCCTTCGAAAATTCTAAAAAAAATACGAGCGTGTTCCTTGATTCATTCTGTACGAAATCTGTAAGTTTCAGGATGGAACTCTGATGAAAACTATATTTAAAAAGGAATTGATTCGTGAGGGACGTCGCGCGCGGCTGTCTACGCGGGCGCGCCGTGACCGAGGCTTGTTCGCTTTACTCGCAAGGAATACAGAGGGGCTGTTATACGTTTGAAACCATCAAATCCATCAATTCACGGAATTATTTATTTCATTTCATACCGTATATTCGACTTAAAACAACAAAAATACAAATATAGAAACAGAACGCTCAACTAAAATCTTGAAACACATCACAGATTCGAAACTAAACCTCCTAGTCGTCAAAAATGAGTAGTAAATATAATAGCTATTTATGAATCAACTCCGAGAAGTGTCACTTTTCGGTATGGGTAATTTCTAATATGAGCCGATCGAGTGTGCTGTGACACAGCACACTCAGAGGCGAATTTCGGAAATTACCCATACCGGATTTGACACTTCTCGGACTTGGCACATACAATATTTTATGCGATCCGTTGTTTAAAGGTTCACTTTTTGGAAAATCGTTGTTATACTCACTTCAGTTTCTAAAATGACTGGAGTTATTGCGTTTTTTTTCCTCAAAACATTTCGACTCAGACATTTGACATTTTCAGACATTTTGTTTTGTAATATGTGAACGCGGTCAAAACTAACTTGACTATGTTTATTTTAATGAAACATATTCATACTGTCCGATAATGTTGCTCCCGTCCTATAATATTTCACTATATCTTAGTGACCTGAAATTGGTCACTTTGCGGCCTAAATCCAATGCTCAAAAAGTGAACTTTCAAACAAAGTATCGCATAAAGTACTTTTTGATTCCATCAAATGGAATACGTCACATCATCATTCAATTAATTGCGTACTGAATTAATCAACTAAAAATTACTTGTAACGTGGCAACGTTTAGACCTCCGCTGAACCGGACTACGGTCGTGCCGAAGTCCGGCCGCCCGATTTAAATCGCGCCGCCCGACTTCCCTGCGGAGCCTATTGGCCGCAGACCCTCGCATATGGCGACGCGGTCGCCGCCAGCGCTCGCAGGCCGGGTGATGCCGGTTGGTACTAATATCGGAAGAGAAATCACTTCCATCTTTGGAAAATTTTGAGTAAGCCTCGTGCAACTAGAAGTTTTTTGAAAAGTTATTTTTGGAGGTCGAGAGAGAGAGAGAGAGTTTGGAGTGAGAGCAGAGAGTTGTGGGAGTGAGCTTTGGAGAGTGGTGGAGTGATTTTTGTGTGCTTCCGTAATATATCGACCCGGCTTGTTTTGGATTATTGATTTGGATTTTGGAACATTGAAATGCGTGTTGGCTATTGACGACCTCTGCATCCACCCGGCTCTCCGACCGTACCCAGTGAATACCGTCGCAACCGAGGCAGTGAGATCGTCCAGACCAGGTAGGATCAATCCGATTCAGAGTCATATCCAACCTAGTGTCAACCCGCACCCCGTAGTATTCCCTAGGCCTCGAAAACCGCGTGTCTGAATCCCAATCGTTCCCCGCGAACCGTTGGATTCAAAATACAGCACACCGGTACGTCTGTTTTCGTTGCGCGTAGCCGTGCCAAGATTGGTCACCGCTGCGCCGATCGCGACCGAATTCAGTTCGACGCCATATTAGCCACAGACCTGCTGATGTCACGCTACGCACTCAGCTGCGGCGTGTCAGAGCTCTGTCGCTTCTCCTGAACCGCTGCCTGCCCCTCCACTTCTCCGCCGCCGCTATACCGCGCGCAGCGACAGTATAGCGAGAGACGTCGAGCGGGGCACGCAATCTCGCTACGGTGACAGCTGACTGTCACCTAGCCAGAGCGAGAGAGATAGATCGTAGGTCGAGTCGACTTAGTCCTCCTTACCGTCCATCTATAAGAGCACGGTAGTGCATACTAGTAGAGTGTAGTTTTTTTTGCTTCTTGATTATTCTAGTCTAATTTCATTTTTGCTTGTTCTTTTGATAATTTATTTAATAACTTATAATAGTAGAGTAGAGTAGAGTCACGTTTAGTATTAATATTATATTTTGTAGTGTACGCCAGGTAGCGGGCGTGTTCCCAAATTCGCCACCTTTTTCTTTTTTTCTTTTTTTAAATAAACAAGTATTTCAAATCGTAATAACTGGTGTCTTTATTCCTCGCCCCTACGAAATCCCTCTATCGTAGCAAGCTAGTCGAAGGGTCCCAGAGAGAGAGAGAGAGGACTTCTAAGGAAGTCTGGCGCCCAACACCATTCCCTACCTACCCGTTGGCCCCGGTTTGTATTCGGCTTAAATTCCTGGGTACCCGAGCCCAGGGAAAACCCGTTACGTACTTTATTAGAAATTTTAGAATTATATTATACACATAAATAAAATCTTAAAGTGAGCCGCAAATTCAAATTCCTACTAATAGTAAATTTACTTGGAAACCAATTTTCTACTGACTTCTGTGCATTCGAATATCTTTTGACAATTTTTTTTTTTTTTGAAATAGGCTTTCTACAATGGAATGTCAATGTTCCACGTACTAACGTCGCCTTCTCAAATCGAGCTTGTAATGCAACAGCTTCTTTTTTCTAATCCTCATTTGTGAAAAAATCGACGTGGATATTTTTGATATTCTCATTATTTTTTGCCCATAAAAATTTTTTTAAGGAGTATTTATCGGTTCTTGTGATGGTTTTAGACTGCTTTTCGCGGCCAATTTTTTTGCCAATGCCCTTTCCCGTGCGAAGTAGCAAAGAAGCTGCATTCTACGCTAACTCCCAAGTCTTCTTCGTGAAGACATACGTTCAAATTTTTTATTTTATTTTTATACTGTGCGTTGGCTCCATCAGAAAAGCGAATGATTTTATTACCTTTACGTATTTCACGCTCTAGGAACTCCACGAATTTTCGTTGAAAAAGATGGACCGCGATAGTATTGTACGTTGAGGCATTCAGAAACTGCAATATAATTCTTGTGCTTAAGTATTCCGTCTTCAGTATCCTGAGTAGAAATTCAAGTGTGGCCCTGAAAGGGGCTTGGTTTGTTTAGCCCCAATGCCTACTCAGGGAACATCAAGGCAACCTGACCGGGCCCTAATCAAAAATGTAACGTGGCGTTCGATATGGCCGCGATCAGGCTGACTGAAACTTGCTTGCACGCTATTATTCTGACAAGGCCCTGAATGAGCACTGTCGAGTGGGAAGGATCAGCCCTAGGGCTTGGGAATTAATTTCAGAGAATTTTTGATATACAGCGTGTCCCAGAATTCGCGACGAGGAATCAACAGAGTAAATCGTTATCAAAAACGGGATCGAAATTTCCTCAGCCGTTTTTTCCGGAAAGGCTTAGGTTTCTCGTTATAATTATTTCAAATCCAGCCAATGACGCGCGGCTTATAAACGGACGTTCGTCGATGTGATTACCGCTCGGTTGTATGCGCGTCTCCCAGCCTATTGTCGCCGCGAAACAAAGTGCACACAACCAAGCGGCGAGCACACCGACAAGCGCCCGTTCTTAAATCGCACCTTATGGACTGAAATTGAAATAATTATAGCGAGAAATCTAAGCATTTCCGGAAAAAACGGCTCAGGAAATTTCGATCCCGTTTTTGATCAAGATTTACCCTGTAAATTCCTCGTCGCGAATTCTGGGACACCCTGTATACAGAGCGATTCTGTGGAAAATCACGCGTCTTAAAGGTAGGCTAACGGAAAACGCCTGAATTGAGCAGATGAAACATCGACGATTGGGTTTCATTTATTACGCGGGAAATAAAACCCAATCGTCGATGTTTGATCTAATCAATTTAGGCGTTTCCCGTTAGCCTACCTATGAGGCACGTGATTTTCCACAGAATCGCTCTGTATATCTCATTTTATTTATCACATTTTGACACAAAAATAATATAAAATGTAATAATGAAAGATAAATATAAAATTACAGATAAATGTTATATATTGTGTTCACACAGGAAACTTTTGATTAATGAGGTTTATTCTAGAAAATTGAAAAATAAACAATAATTATCTGCAATCTAAGCAGTGAGTGATCCGGGTTCTTTCGTGCGAAATGCTACTTATACTGAGAATGCATGCAGTAACCCTTTACATGAGACAACAACTCATAAATCGTAACCTCTATTTCATCATGTTTCAAAAGATCAGTCAAGTAGTATAATAAAATATATTAATTAAAATATAGTAATGTTCATCGATGGTGTCCCAGTGGCTCACTATTTTTTCCAGCCTTTCTTTGAATCAAATTTCCCTTCTACAAATATTTTATTTGCCTATGACTAGTGGAACCTTCAGGTCATTAGGAATATGACAGATGCGAGGTGGATCAGAGTCACGAAGTAAGCCACTGGTCATGGGCGAATAAAATATTTGTAGGATGGAAGTTTGATTCAAAAAAAGGCTAGGAAAAATAGTGAGCCACGGGGACACCATCGATGAACATTACTGTACCTGCTTCTCCTTCTCTTGAAGGCATCACCTTTTTTATTGCATGAATTGAACTGTGAACAGCACGAAATCTTCGCACACGCATCCGAGTCAATTCTCGAGTTCTATTTGCGCGATCCATGTCAACAGTTAATGCTTTTCTTATTATATTTTGAAGATCGGCACAACCGCTAACCATCCCTATAATATCTTTGACCTAACCTCCAAAGATGCGCAACGGTCCAATGATTTTGCGCTCGCGCATACTGCGTGGTCGTGAATAATATAGGGAATTTTGAGACCGGACACAATCAGGTCTGCATAAGGGTTGCCTGAATAAGGTAGTAGCGGGGCATTCATTACGACGGCATCGGTAGGGAAGACCATAATAATGCCGTCCCATGTAGGCCCGGATTGCCGGAATCCGGAATCACGGAACGGAATGCAGACGAAATCTAGTGGATTTCCGAGTCCGTTCCGGGTCTTGAAAAACCCTCCTTTTTTATTTGTGCTATTCGGCTACATTTGCCTGTTTAGATACAGTTTTTGTATCAATATATGTAATTTATTTAATTAGCTTCTATGTAAGATTAAATTCTGTAACTATAATTGATTATTTCATAATAATAAGAGTTGACTCTCCGGCACTCCGTTCCGGAATTTGGCTACATGGGACGCTAGGAGATGCAAATAGACGGAACGCAACACTAAACTTGTACCTGCAAATTGTAGAAAGATGCGTGTAATCATACAAATTTGATCATGAATCCTCAAGTGTGTCTATTAATGATGATTCGGTTCATTAAGGATTCCAAAAGTGCATCAATCTCTCAGAAAAAGATTATTTGCGACTAGAATTTGCGAATACCGGACGGATCCACCATCGCGTAAAAATACGACAGAATGAAATTAACGGAACGCGGATTCTAGTTACTTTTTTGTCCATTCCGTTCCGTGATTCCGGCGATCCGGGCCTACATGGGACGGCACCATAAGGACATGAACACCGGGCATTCCTGACTTATACCGGATCAGGATCCGGAACAGGCTTTCCGAAATATGTCACGCCATCACACTTGCGAATCAGGCCCCTGGGAGTGAATGCCATGATATTATGTATATCAGGCATTCCTGATTTATACTGATTCGGGACCAGAACAGGCTTCCCGATCAGGTCCCAGGTAAAAACAAGGCAACCCTTGTTGAATTACTACTAGGGTAACTGTAAATATTGTGCAATCTGTTTTGGCATGTTACCAAATTTGTGGATACCAATAGGCTGTCGTGTACATTTTCCGTTAACATAATTGAAAAAAAATCGCTCACATTTGCAATTAGGTGGACGCAGTACTTGGGGGGCGTCCATTAATTACGTGAGGTATTTGGGGGGGGGGGGGGGGGGGGGGGGTCCGAGCCAAATCTCACCCAATCTCACGTGGGGGAGGGGGGGGGGGGGGGACTCGGCCAATATCACGTAATATTTGGTTCCGCAAAAAAAAGTGTAAAATTGCGAGATAACTGGGCTAAATTGAGTAAAGTATGTTTCTTTACTAAAATATGGCTAAATCCTACACAATACTGATTCGATTTTCTCACTGTGATTCTAAACTACGTTGTAAGTAATCTTAAATACTAGTCTTTACTAGTCTCAAATAAAAAAAATTAAGCAAATTATTTTTTTTTTCAAATAAATCCTACGTAATCAAGGACAGATTAACGTATTTACTCTGAAAATACGCATTTTGAGAAATCTCACGTGAGATTAGGGGGGGGAGGGGGTCGAGCCAAATCTCACGACATCTCACCAAGGGGGGGGGGGGGGGGCGAAAAGTCGCCAAAATCACCTCACGTAATTAATGTACGCCCCCTTGATAATTTTTTACGATAGTTTAAAATTTGTCTGTGATAGTAAATGTACGTGTTATGTGCGTTTTGGTGACTGGTATTTTAACCACAAATACTAAAGACTTCAAATCTTGAATATTATTCACTGTAATTTTACTTAAGGTGCCACAGAACTGCCGTCGATTCACGGATTTTCGATAGATTTATGTCATACCGAGACGTCAAATACGAGGAATTTCGTCAACAAATTGAGCCTTATTTACGGGACGTGCAGACGGTTGAAATGAGTTTTCCTGAAAAGTGTGTGTATTTCTACACTGCGCTTGCTCCCTGGATTCAGTGATGAATGTTCTCATCTCTCAGATGGGATCATAATACGACAAGTCGGTAATTACAGAGATTCTGATGCCGCCATGTTGGATATGTATAAACGACCTGTCACTTTTATTTATTCGCAATACACATTACTGGGTAATCTACGCTGAAAATCACTAAGCAAGCGCAGTAAAGATTAATTCAGGCTTCCATGAAAAAATAATTCCCATGCAATTCGTTTCTTTGTCTGGGGTCAATTTGTCGACGAAATTCCTCGTATTTCACGATTCTGACGTCACAAAATATAATAGGACATGCCACTACTGAGCGATTCCACGTCAAACCGGACAAAATAAATCAAAAATTGACCTCGATGTTATCGACTTCGCTATAATTTTTTTTACGGGTTCTATGGAACAAATAAATTAATCAAACGAGTTTTTTTTTTTTTCGGTCCCTATTTTTCAAGTTACACGGGGGTGAAATTCAGGAAAAAGAGCCAAAAATCGAAAACATACTCCCCTTCTAACGGTCATATCTTTGGTTGTATTCATTCTAGAGACTTCATTGAAAAACCATTTCAAAGCTATTGAATGACACTATTATTATATATTTATTTTATTCTGCGGTAACAAACAATTTTATTTGTTATAAACAAATATATTATTCAAACGTGATTCTCAAAGCAAGCTCCACGCGATAAAAATCTCAAAAAAATATGAGCGTATTCCTTGATCAATTCTCTACAAAATCGTTAAAAAAATCGATGGAGAACCGATGGGAACCATGTCAAAACGATTTATTTATAAGCGACGGCGCGCGCTCCACCGAAAAACCGTACCCGAGTCGGGTCTTTCAGCGGCAGCGCGCGCCGTCGCTTATAAATAAATCGTTTGAACATGGTTCCTATCGATTTCCCTTTTCGTTTACTCAACAATTTTGTGAAGAATTGATCAAGGAATACGCTCATATTTAAAAAAAAAAAATTTACGCCCAGTTCTTGCTTTGAAAACCACGTTTGAATATTATATTTGTTTATAACAATCGAATTGTTCGTCATCATGAACTTAAAAAATATATAATAATGGTGTCATTCAATAGCTTTGAAATGGTTTTCGGAAGAAGTCTTTCGTATCAAAACAACCAAAGATATGACCGCGTAACATGCCCACCGACGCTTTCTCACGCCAGCCACACGCACCCAAGCCGGGTCTCCCGGTGGCAGCGCGCGCCGTCGCTTATAAATAAATCGTTTGAACATGGTTCCTATCGATTTCCCTCTTCGTTTACTCAACAATTTTGTAGAGAATTGATCAAGAAATACGCTCATATTTTTTTTGAGATTTTTATCGCGTGGAGCTTGCTTTGAAAATCACGTTTGAATAATATATTTGTTTATAACAAATAAAATTGTTTGTCACCGCAGAATGAAATAAATATATAATAATAGTGTCATTCAATAGCTTTGAAATGGTTTTTGAATGAAGTCTCCAGGATGAATACAACCAAAGATATGACCGTTTGAAGGGGAGTATGTTTTCGATTTTCGGCTCTTTTTCCTGAATTTCACCCCCGTGTAACTTGAAAAATAGGGGCCGAAAAAAAAAAAAATCGTTGGATAAATTTATTTGTTCCATAGAACCCGTAAAAAAAATTATAGCGAAATCGATAACATCGAGGTCAGAAAGCTGTCCGGTTTGACGTGGAATTACTGATTTGATCGGGGGCTTCATTCAGATATTTTTCAACCTCATCTGATGTAAGGACTTTTGATTTTTCACTTTCGAAACCAACAGCTTGTTTTTTCAGCAAAGCAATAAGTTTTGAATACGATTTTATGTCGATATCATGATATGGAATTATCGTGCTCCTTAGCATTGAATACCGTGACCATAATGTTGAAGATTTATATGTCTTAGACAGTTCATTAAAGTAAGCCATCAAGACGTTTTCCGAAAACGATGTTGTCTGGTTTTCTATTTGCCACTGAATAAATTTATTATAAACTGCGATATATTTATCTTTGGATTTATCTGGCAAAAGATTTAATGATGCAATGTTTCCTACTTCAAGCAGATGTGGCGGAGTCAGCGGCCTGGTCAACTCACTCATATTTTCACAGCTACTATTTTATATTGATAATTATTAATTAATTAATATCGATTAATGAAAACTGATCAATTGACTGCGTCTTTTGATGTAACAAATGACAATTTGTTTTGTAATGTGTGAACGTATTCAAAACTAACATGACTATGTTTACTTCAATGAAACATATTCATACTGTCCGATAATATTGCTCCTGTCCTATAATATTTCACTATATTTTAGTGACCTGGAATTGGTCACTTTGCGGCCTAAATCCAATGCTCAAAAAGTGAACTTTGAAACAACGTATCGCATAAAGTTCAGTAAAACACAAGAGGAATTCTGAAGTAAAGGAAACTACAAATTTTTGGCAGATTTCTGATAATTGTGTTGCAAAAAGTAGAATTATTTGAACATTTCTTCTTGTTTATCGTGATTTCTCATATCTATTCGGATATTTTTCAGAATGACTGAAATGTTCCTTATAATTGCACAGACAATTTTCATAACGATCCGTAACGAAAAAACCACGATAAACCGTTAGAGATTTCCGAGTAATTAAAAGATGGTTTTTCCGTTCATTGAATATCAGATCATGATGCTAATTCCGCTTTCAGGTGAATATGACGGACAATATCACAATAAACTTGTGAAAAATTTGAGGCATCAAATTCATTGTACGAACCGAATCACGAAGAAAAGGATGCCTTAGAATTAAATCGAATTACACGTCAGATCAGAACTTTGGCAATAATTACCTTTCAAACTTGCGTAATTTATTGGAGAAAGAAGCCCTTTGTAGGCTTGGCTAGCCACACCGTTAGTTCTGGCCCAAAGCGGGTATACGATGTCCTTAGTTATCGAGTCGAAAATGTATGCATAAGGCCAAACAATATCTGAATCTCGCCTATAGGTCATAGTCCAGTTGTAAAATTCGTCCTTAATAGAGGCAGGGTCCAATGGCCAGTTCTTGGGTGATTCCATGTCGACGAAAACATATTTTTGCTTTGTCGATCGCGCCAAGGGTAAGTCCGAAATATTGACTTCCACCCCATGAAATAAAATAGCGTCAAAGTCTTCGATTCTCATAAAGTTTCGATCGGCAGTAGTTCTACACGTGGATACTTCGCAGTCTTCGAATACCTCGTCGCCTTCTCCCGAGAAGAAAGTTTTACTATTGTACATTTTAGTCCAGTACAATATGGTCTTCATTTTCAATTGCTTTCTGGGATAGTTAAAATCGTTATACAACTTTGAGGGTAGCTTAGCGTCCATGAAAAAAATACATGCTATCAATATGCAGATAAAAAAAATGGTAAAAGCGCATATTTTCGCCGATATTTTCAACTGTATGTTGAAGACCGAGTACACTCTTTTCTTGTGGACTGGACCCATAGCGATCTACACTAACTGAACTGGCCACTCAGCTAACAAGGAACTGATAATGGGGTGATCCGTGTATGTCGGCTGTAGTTGCTTACTGAGCGATATTTTTCGATTAAAAACTCTACAATCAAGTACGCCAGCACGACACAGAACATGAGTTGATAAGTGGGGATGGTCTGACAATAATCGCCTAATAATCATAACAAGTATGTTTCAAATTAATCTCGCGTACTAATTAATGCCCTGGTACACTGCCGTGCTAAGCACAGAAGTAGTGACTTGCATTTTGGCCAGCTTGAGATATTAACAGTTTTCAATTTCCAATTTTCACAGTCATTGAGAATTATATTCATATTCGAATGATTTTGTAATTTGGTTTGAATAAAAAAGATAATAGGTCATATTACTCGTTACTGTTGTATTGAGGCAGTAGTGTGGAGACTTGCACGTTTTTTACGTCTTTATCGGGAATTTTTGTTTATGGAAAAATAAAATTCAATGGTTTTGTTTTTTTAGTATGTTATTACTGACATCTAAAGGATACAAAAAATTTTTTTTTACCTAATTTTACAACGTTTCATTATTATTATTATTGGTCAAAGTAGACACCTCAAAAAAAAAAGGTACGTGGCTGGCTCTGGTGATTTCGGCTCTTGAGGACATCTGTAATAAAAAAATCGAATTGATTATTAATCTATAGAATTGTTGTTCTCGTTGGAACTAGGATTAATCAATTTTAACAGAAAATAACAAAATGGCGGGCATCGAAATATAAAAGTGATTTTTTTCAGGCACACATCGGGCTGTAAAATGGAAAGTTAGGGATGAAAAAAAAAGATCCTAGTCCCGACGAGAACTACTGATGCGTTGAATAACGTGAAAAAAATTCAGACCAATCGGTGAGATAAACATTTTTTTTTCTTCCGGGCTGACCGAAAAACGTTGTTTCGAGAAAAACGCTTCTAAAGTTTCAAGAACAAATTGAAAAAAGAAACTAATACTTACAATAACCGTTTATGCCAGAGGTGTATAATATGCATTCAATTTCTTCGTAGGCATCATTCTCAGCAATTTAATAAGTATAAAAAAAAAAAGAATCGAAGATACGGCAACTTTAATAGAGTAACTTTATTAGATCGTATTTTCTGAGATAAATCAGGTGTAAGATTAAAATGGGACACCCGGTATATATATATATTCATTACATTCGTAGAGTTTTGAATACGAAAAAAACACGTAGGTTCGTTAACAACGAACAATTATCGAACAGCTGCTCATAAGTTGATTAAACACTTGTTATCCGGCACACATTTATTACAATTACCTATATTCATACGTATAATAGGTATACAACTATTCTAGTCCGACGATACATGGAAAGTTCATTAGTAATGGCTGAGAATATAACATGAATATGAAAAAAAAAACCGGGGCTTAAAGTAAATTATCACGATTCGTGATAATTCCGAAAAACGGAGAATTCATTCAGTTATGGATATTCGGAAGTGATTTTTTTTCATGCGTGCACATCGTCATTCACGCCAACAATTAGACCTTATTCACAGTGCTCACGACCGATCGTGGCACTAGCGGCGGTCGAATCACGTGGTCTCGAAGGAGTCTTGGCTGCTCAGGTGCCTATCGGTTTCTCGTATTGCCATAGAAATAAGGCTAGTACACGGAAAAAAATGTTTGCTCATTTTAACAAGAATTCTAGTTTTAGCAACCATATTTTCTGGCTATCTGGGCCACTCCAATACTTCATTCCTACTGACCCGTTACGTTTATTGCTGATTGTTTATTGCAAGCTTTGCAGTACTGTAAATGTTATATCAGGTATATTCGGTATACCGACTACCAAAACGCGCACGGATTGCTGCAGTTAGCACGACAGTGCATGAATAACATAGCAATACCAGTAAAGGTATAACGTCATAACTGGTTACGTCGTGTTTCATTATTACCAGTATGGTTGCCATACCTATATTTCGTGCTTTGACCAGCGCCGGATTTAACTTGGAGCCGCTTGTAGTCCCGAACTTATTTGCCCCCCATGCCCCCTACCTAGTGATCTCTTATGATCTGACTAATGGGATTTTTTCAATCAGGATCGATCAATAGTTGATAATTTGTATCACACATGAGCCATTCCACGTCAAACCGGACAAAATAAATCAAAAATTGACCTCGATGTTTTCGATTGCGCTATAATTTTTTTTACGGGTTCTACGGAACAAATAAATTCATCAAACGATTTTTTTTTTTTTGGCCCCTATTTTGCAAGTTACACGGGGGTAAAATCCAGGAGAAAGAGCCAAAAATCGAAAACATACTCCCCTTCAAACGGTCATATCTTTGGTTGTATTCATCCTAGAGACTTCATTCAAAATCCATTTCAAAGCTATTAAATGACATTATTATTATATATTTATTTCATTCTGCGGTAACATACAATTTTATTTGTTATAAACAAATATATTATTCAAACGTGGTTTTCAAAGCAAGAACTAGGCGTAAAATTTTTCAAAAAAATATGAGCGTATTCCTTGATCAATTCTCTACAAAATTGTCAATTAAACGGAAAGGGAAATCGATAGGAACCATGTTCAAACGATTTATTTATAAGCGACGGCGCGCGCTGCCGCTAAAAGACCCGGCTCGGGTACGGTTTTTCGATGGAGCGCGCGCCGTCGCTTATAAATAAATCGTTTTGATATAGTTCCCATCGGTTCTCCATCGATTTTTTTTAACGATTTTGTAGAGAATTGATCAAGGAATACGCTCATATTTTTTTGAGATTTTTATCGCGTGGAGCTTGCTTTGAAAATCACGTTTGAATAATATATTTGTTTATAACAAATGAAATTGTTTGTGACCGCAGAATGAAATAAATATATAATAATAGTGTCATTTGATAGCTTTGAAATGGTTTTTGAATGAAGTCTCTAGGATGAATATAACCAAAGATATGACCGTTTGAAGGGGAGTATGTTTTCGATTTTTCGCTCTTTTTCCTGAATTTCACCCCAGTGTAACTTGAAAAATAGGGGCCAAAAAAAAAAAAAAAATCCCTCGATCAATTTATTTGTTCCATAGAACCCGTAAAAAAAATTATAGCGAAATCGATAACATCGAGGTCAGAAAGCTGTCCGGTTTGACGTGGAATTACTCACATGCTCATAAGCAGTCATTTTATTCAATATTTTTCGATATATATGCATACATATAATAATAATAATGACATCAATAATAATAATTCTGTTATGTAATAATCATAGTACAGTACATTTGGTGAGTGACTAGCAATGTCCAAAAATATTCTCACTTCTTTAATGCAAATATTTTTTCCTTGCTTTTTGTGCCGCGAAGTCATTTATAATTTCTTCACAGTCCATATCTCTAATAAGATTTTTTTCAATGCACATAAGTGCAAGAGCATTAAGTCGCTCTTGAGAAAGGGATGCACGTAAATAAGATTTTACTCTTTTTAAAGTTGAGGAGGAACGTTCGCCTGAACAATTGATTGCTGGAGAGCAAAGAAATATTGGCATGGCTATTTCCACATTCGGATAAATGTCTTGGAAACCCGTTTTCCGAAGACGGCTATTTAGTGTGATGATGGAAACGTGATCTTCTCCTGGAATTAGGTGCTCTAGGTGAGAGCGAAGGTGTAAGCATTCTTCCACGATAGCATCCTCTAAATCCTCGTTGTACAGTGCCAGTAATTTTTCTGCAGATTCTCGCACTTCCTTTACTTCTAATACCTTCAGCCGTTCCGGAAAACTGAATTTTTCGTGAAGCTCTGCATATATCTGACCACGCCGTTGTAATTCTGCGCTGAGACGATCAATAATCACATTAAACGTATTTATTCGGA
Organism: Tenthredo notha; assembly: GCA_914767705.2. Taxonomy (NCBI): domain Eukaryota; kingdom Metazoa; phylum Arthropoda; class Insecta; order Hymenoptera; family Tenthredinidae; genus Tenthredo; species Tenthredo notha. The sequence continues at coordinate 1,979,949 of OU611923.1, read as the reverse complement.
AGTTATCTCGCCCACTTTCGCTGTGTAGCACTTCAGTACTCGGACTTTCATCCACTCTGAGCTTTCTTTTCTTGGTCCGCTTTTCGTCCGTTTCATATTCTTGAACAGCTGATGCACTTCGAAGTGGTCAAAGTCATCTCTGATACTTTCGACGAAATCACCAAGAGAATATATAATTCCACGACACTTCCGATATCAATATTCACGCTCTGTAACTTCAAATTCACGAGGTTGAATCTTTCCAAAATCAAACCCCATAAGTTTGCCATAATTGCTGTTTCTAAGCGATCAAGCTGGCGAACAATACCGAGTGCCTCGCACTGTGTAATTTTTTTCTCTGTTTCATCACCCGCAATCCTTTTCAGAGCAGTCAAAATTTGCGGCAGTCCTTTCCAAAGTGCTTCGCAGGCTTCGTGTCTAGCTGACCAACGAGTCGAAGATAAACTCTTCAGTACTTGTGAGTGTGGATCTTTGCATGATTGCAGAATTTCCCATCGATGAGTGGATGCAGAGAAGAAATTTAAAACTTCTTGTATCAGGCGAAAGAAATTGACTGCTTTAGAGCAGCAATCAGCAGCACATGATCCCACTAAATTTAACAAATGCGCTGCACACGGAACATAACAAGCGAGATTGTTCCTCTGTTTGATTCTTGCTTGAACTCCTGAATACGCACCAGACATATTACTGGCATTGTCATACGACTGCCCCCGACAGTCCTGTACATCAAGTCCATGGTTTTCCAAGGTTTCGAATATGGTGTTCGCGGGCTGCTCAGATTTATGTCCAGAGTTTGGTATAAAAGTCAAGAACCTCTCAACCGCCGAGCCATTTAAAACATATCTAATGACAAAAGTAAGTTCCCGGGAAAATTTTTTTTCATGAAATTTCATAAAATTTGATAAGTTTGTATAAAATTTCATGAAATTTCATGAAATTTCAGTATTGAAATTTTATGAAATTTTATAAGTTCATATTAAATTTTCATAAATTTTCATGATATTTTGTAATATTTTATGAAATTTCATAAGATTAGAATCGCGCACAACAAGTATTGCTTTTATGAAATTTTATAAGGTTTTATAAAATTGCACAAAATTTCATGAAATTTCATAAAATTAGAATCGCGTATACACAAAGTATTGCTTCTACGAAATTTTATGAAGAAATTTTTTTCCGGGTAAGTACGAACAACAAGATTTTGTAAAATTCGATCGAATTTCACAGATTTTAATTTCATTATTCCAAAAATATGGATACATATTTTCATAAAATTTCGTATAATTTGATAAAATCATTTTTAGAAAGAGAGGAAATTTCTACGTAACTACCGTTTCATAAAAATCAAGTTCATATATTGTATGTTTCATGATTTTTATTCAGTATATCCATTATCTAAATGTACAACTGGAGATATGAGTACAAAAAAAATTTCTTTTATTTATAATGAGTGCTGTTGAAAAGAATATGGCTGTTTACACAGATAATTACCAACTCTTATGATGTTGCTGATATTTTTTACAGATTTTAAATCAACTAATTGCAAATTATTTGTTATCTTGACAGGTAAAATATGAGTAATTATTGTTCTTTGTTTTGCATTAATAAACATAGATGTACAATCAATTTCATGTAATTCAAGTAAACAACATATCGCTTCATCTAATTTCTTGAAGAAAAATTGTATAGCTCCATAAGCAACGGAATTATCATTTAATTCTATTCGTACAGTATAATCATTAGTTTTAGTTACTTTATACAATTGTGATGTATAAACTGAATTATAGATTTCAGCGCGATCGTGAACGAGCAAATCTTTTGAGTTAATATTATAATTATTTAACAACAGTAATGCTGCTTCACTTAACTCAACAGTCGTACTTTTTCCAATTAAATGACCCTGTATTTTACTCAACGAGTGATTATGATCAAGATTAATTACTTGACTACGTAGAAATTGTACTCCTAGAAAAATTTTTAGATTATTGATAAGCTCTTGACCCAAGTATTTCGAACCGTGGACAAAATTAGCCAAGAATCCGTTCATATTTTCGAATGGAAAAGCAGATGTAGCCCACAGTCGTCCCCATCTCTTGACTAGCAGCGTTAAATGCATCAGCTGATGTACATTATAAGTTAAATTGCGATTACCGTATAAAATTTCAGTTTGCTTAACAAATAATCTTAAACAATTATCTGCTTCCTCAAGATCCTTATATGCAATATTATCCTGTAGTAAAACAAATAATCCTTTGACGAAAAGCACCCAATGTTCAAAAAAAAAAAAATTCCAAGTAATTTTGAAGCGTAGGTAATGAATAAAATAAAATCCAATAAAGAAACTCGTTTGCTTTAAACAATTTATAATCAGATAATCGTCTAGGCATTCGATTGAACGACGATGGCGGTTTGATGCTTGTTATGAAGTCATCAATCTCTTCAAGATTTTTCTTTATATTCCAAGAGCCTTTTGCATCTATGCACAAGTGTATAAAATGTTTCTCTACACCTAGCAATGTACTGTGCATATATTCTGGAAATACGCAAGTTCCTAAATCAATTAGTGACAGTTTTGATATAACAGATGTTCCTTTAACACCTTTACAATGACTTTCATCCAATAAAAGTACTCTTGCAGCCTGTTTCTTCATTCCTCGATTAGTTCTCAACTTATTAGATTCCTCATAATACGGATAATAACGATAAACTCTTGTTCCCTTTTTTTTCTCAGATGCTTTTGTTTTTATTTCGCAAACATTACAACGATACCGACCGTTAAAATTGAGGATATTTTGTATTTTAGCCCTAGCAGGTGCATCAGCTACAATAAGAGGTACTAAAATTCTACTAACGATTGTTTCTCCTGTTAACGGGTGAACCCATTTGATTCCTTCAGTAAAACACTCATTTAATTTATTGACAAACGGTTCTAAAAAGAGATTCATTGGTGGCATTTTATTGTCATCATACCAAAGTCCTAAAATAGTGAGAAATGATTCTCTTAAACGTGAGGAAAGTTCAGCAATGACGAACATCAGAGGCCAGCAATGACAGCACTTTTAACTAACGAAAGGCCATCAGTGTTCAGTATCAGTGTCAAATCATATACGTGTCTATCTTTTCTTGCATTCACTCTGAGATATTCAGAACCATCAGATATATCTGAAATATCATGTTTATTGTCTGCATTAATGAGATGTGGTTTCAATTTACCTGCGAGGTTTCTGTTTTCAAATAAAAATTTCATTTGTTTACGAATATCAAATTCAAAGAAGCACGAAAAAAAAAATTTTCCCCTTATTTTGCATGCTTGACAAATATTGGACACATTTGTAACTTCACTGGTCATAGTAAAGCACTGTTCGCAATAAAAATGTTTGATTACACTGATTGTTGGAGCTATTGTCTTGTACATAATTGAATAAACGGAATGCAGTTCTTGGAAAGTTATTATCTGCGGGAAGAAATTTTTGAAGCATATCCAATGTAGCTTGTAAACTGGATTTGGTCCATTTATGTTTGATATACCGCGAGGACCAGGTGAAAGAGAATGGTCCGTCCGCCCAAACACCTATAATATTTCGTATTTTCATGGGGATAGCCACCCGTAAGTCGTAGCGCTGAAAATCCCTAGGGTGATGCAACTCGGCAGCCATTGTTGATGGAAGCCGGCTGACTGCCAATACATTGCGGAAGGTAGACATGTGTGGTTATGTTCGTTTATTTGAAGCAAATGATAAATAAAGTGAATATAATCTATGTGAATAAGTTATGAATATTTATCAGAAATTGATCAATCAGTTTTAAATGACTGTAACGAAGACTAATTGAGCCCCCGGATCATAAAAGGGATCGCGCGGACTAAATGACATAGAAGTATTGTCACTTCTGAACATATGCCGATCGGGAAAAAAGAAAAAAAAAAGGTCAATTAAAAAGTAGTGACTATTTTTTAATTCATGAACTTTTTTTTTTTCCGATCAGCATATGTTCAGAAGTGACAATACTTCTATGTGATTTCGGCCGCGCGATCCCTTTTATGATCCGGGGGCTCAATTTATTGCAACATGACAATTATCCTTGTTATGCATTGAATGAACTTTTACTCAGCTTCAATAAAGTTTTTCTCCCTTACCTGGTTCAATTTATTGAAGCCTCAACCCCAGGATACAATTAATAATTTCGTTTAAATTGGTTCTTCTCGATGAACTCTCTAATTCTAATTAATTTCCGGTTACAGCTCAGGTTAATTCGTTGATAGATATCATTCAAAACTGATTGATCGATTTTTGATAAATATTCATAGTTTTTTCACGTAGGTTTTATTCTCTTCATTCATCATTTGCTTCAAATAAACGAACATAACCCCACACGTCTACCTTCCGCGATGTATTGACAGTCAGCCGGCTTCTATCAACAATGGTTGCCGAGTTGCATCGACCGCGCGCCAAAATCACCCTAGGGATTTTTCAGCGCAACGAGTGGCTATCCCTATGAAAATACGAAATATAAGGTGTCTGGGCGGACGGACCATTCTCTTTCACCTGGTCCTCGCGGTATAACTCGAGCAGAACTAAGATACTTTCATCTAGAGTCAGTGAACTATTTTCGTAAAGTAATAGACTTAGATCATCGCGAATACCCCCAGTGTTATCGTCATCATAATTATCCTCATCAGTTGAAGGTGGGGTTACAATCCGCTCATCTGTATTAGGAAGACTAGCATGGTCCGAATCACTAGAACTTTTTTCACTTGATGTATCATCATCACAACTAGAGATCTCACAAATGTCAACATTACTGTCTTCGTCACTGTCTCCACCACTAGTTTCACCACCTCCTTCATCACTGTCGTCATCACTGCTACAATAATTCGTACTATTCATATCATAGTGCTCGATTGCAGAACTACATGTTTCGCTGTCATTATTGATGGTACTTTGTTGTTGAGTTTCACCAATTTCTGAACGATTGTTTTCAAATGAATTTTTTTTCCACCGAGTTAGAGTTCTAAGTGGTATCTACAAAAAAAAAATTCAAATAAGTATGAGTATAATTATAATTATATACTATAATATCGCTTTAATATTGAAAATTATTGAAAATCTGTACTATTTTGGAACATCACTTCTTTTCACTGATTTTTTGTACAAAATATTATTATATATTGTAGGGTGTCAGGAATGTTTTAAAGGGCGAATAATTATTAAACATTAAGAATTATTCATATTTATTTATTAATTAACTTTTATTAACACACATAAATGATCCTTCATATAATAAGAGGTGACACAAAGTGATTGTTTCTCTGAAAAATAAATATGTTACCATGCAACCTCATTCCATGGAACCTATGATCTCTTATATTGACTACAGCTCGGCCTGCCTGACCCATGATCGACCCGATCATCAATAATATCATCATTTTCTTCTTCTCCTTCTGATTCTATTGGTTTAATCCACAATTTCATACGGTCTGGACTAAATATTCCATTGAACGGTCTCTGTGTTATTTGGAAGCCTTCTATATCACTTATTACATATCGCTCTCGATCTAAAACTTTTGAAATAACATATCGATGGTTTAATGCCAAACGGGCGTAAGCCCCAAAAAAACGAAAATCGTCTCTTTAGTGGCAAAATCTTTTTCATGCAACGGAGAATCTTGTGGGCATATCCGCAAAAAAATTTTTTTTTTGTCCCTTACGCCCGTATGGCATTAGTCCATCGATATGGTCCTTTGAACTTAGGTAACAATTTTTGATTAATTCCTGGGTCGACTATTACATTTTTGATTAATACATAGTCTCCCTCTTTGTACTCGTAAGGCTTCTTGTGTTTTTCGTCAAACATTTTCTTATTATATACTTGTACTGCTATTGTTTTATTTATTGCATTTCTTCTGATCTTAGTTCTCTCATCGTCTAAACTAGAGTTAGTTTCATTATATGTTTCTTGAACTTTTTTTAAATAATCTCTAAAGTCATCGTCAGGGATCCCTAATTGATCTTTTCCAAATAACAATCTACTAGGTGTAGTGGCTATGACTCGATTCTGAGTATTATTCAATACAAATTGGGCTTTTCCTAATTCCTCGTCCCAATTATCTGGAGATGCTATTTTTGCTAGAATTCCTCGTAAAAATCTATTAACTCTCTCTTATACCTGGCCATTTGCTCGAGGTGTGGCAGCAGCTGTTTTTACATGTACAACGTTTCTGTCTTGAACAAATTTAGAAAACTCATCTGAAGTAAAACAACTACCCCTATCAGTTACAATTCTATTTGGAATTCCAAAATGTGAAAAATATAGTTCCAGCTTATTGACAGTTTCTTTAGTGGTTGTGCTTTTAACAGCATATAATAATGTGTATTTAGAAAAAGCATCTACTACTAATAATAAGTGTTTATGTCCCGTTTTAGTTTTTTCCAGAGGACCAAAATGATCGATATGTATGGTATCTATTGGCGTTTTACCTTTGTCATACAAATGGAGAGTTCCTTCTTTTTTTCCTGAAGGAATTGAGTAGGTCAGACATTTCAAACAATTTGAAATGTGATCCTTCACCTGTTGTCTCAAGTTAGGAAACCAATAAATTCTTAAAATCAACTCAACTGTCTTGTCTAGCCCTACATGGCCTACGTCATCATGGCAAGTTCGTATGACATTACTGACCATTTGATTCGGTACATAAAAGAGTAAACCCTCTTGGTATTTTCGGTAGACTAAACCAGTTCTGAGTTCAAATGTACTACTTTCTCTATTTTCCAACTCGGCGTGAATTTTCTGAATATTATGATCTTGCAATTGTTTGTACATTAATACTTGTTCAAAATTAAGGGGTTCTATAACTAAAACATTTCTACTTAGAGCATCTACATGTCTCATACGTTCGGAAGCTCTGTGTATTACTTGATAGTCGTAGTTCTGTAAAGCTAGCGCCCATGTGCTAATACGTGGATTTATTTCCTTTTTGCCAAGTGCTAATTTCAAAGCATTACAATCAGTCACTATAATAAATGGTATTCCTTGTAAGTATATTCTAAATCTTTCAAGTGCATATATAACAGCTAATGTTTCCAACTCATAACTGTGGTAACGACTCTCTATATCTGTAGTGCGCTTACTGAAATAAAAGATTGGATGTATTTTAGTATCTGACTGTTTCTGCATAAGTATAGCCCCAAAACCTTTACTACTTGCGTCTGTATGTAACTCTGTATAGTTTTGAGGTGAATAAAACGCTAATATAGGTTGACTAACTAAATTGTCTCGTAAAGTTTCAAACGCTTCCAAATGTTCCGGTCCAAACTCGAATTTAACTTCTTTCTCAATAAGTCCATATAAAGGTCTAGCAATTAATGCAAAATTTGGTACAAATCTCCTGAAGTAACTCGTTAATCCTAAAAACCGTTGTACTTGTTGACTATTCGTAGGCTGAGGGAAACTTAAAACTGCATTAACGTTTTCCTTGTTCGGTGTGATTCCTTCTTTAGTTATATTGTAACCTAAATATTGAATTTCTTGTTTAAGAAAACTACATTTTTCAAGTCGGATCTCCAATCCGTTCTTGGACATAAGATCTAATACCTCTCCCAAGATATTCAAATTTTCTTCTAAGGATGTAGTTGCAATAAGTATATCATCTAGATAGACTAATATTTTTCCAGCTTCTAATAACGGTTTCAAAAGGTAATTGATAAATCTCTGAAATACTGCAGGTGCATTGGTTAATCCAAATGGCATCCTTAAATACTCAAACTGCCCTTCTGGGGTTATAAAAGCTGTAAATTTAACTGAATCTTCTGCCACTTTAACATGATGAAATCCATCTTTGAGATCCAGACTGCTAAACCAGGATTTTCCTGCTAGTCGATCAATCTGATCATCGATAAGCGGTATTGGGAAATGATCTTTCACAGTCAACTTATTAAGTGTTCTAAAATCTACACATAAACGAAGATTTCCATTTTTTTTTTTACGAGGACTATAGGACTACTATACTCAGAGATACTAGGTCTTATGTACCCTTTTGCTAACAATTCAGAGATAATCTCTCGAACTTGAGTTTTCTCATGCCACGATAATCGTCTAGGTGAATAATTAAATGGGACGTTAGAAATTAAATGCAATTTCATTTCATAATCTGTTTGCGTCACATCAATTCTGTTGCTCTCGTAATTTTCTAATTTTTTTATTAATTCGGTTTTGGTTTGGTAAGGAACATTATCAGCTGTTTTTATCGTCGATATATCTATCTTCGGTTCGTCAAGTATAATATTAATGTGGAGAATTTCTTCGACAGGTTGAATATAATCCAGTTTAACGAACTCGCTCAAAGTTACTGTCATTCCTGGCTGTCTTGTAAAGTCTCTACCTAAAAGCGCGTCAAACGACATAGTCGTGTCTGGAACTACAGCGAATCGCATCAAAAATGAATCCTCTGGTAATAAATGTATCTTGATTCTAACAGTAAGATAACCTATTACTACACGGAAAATAAATTGCGACGCTATTTACTCCAAGATTGTGTTAAATTTACTGTCGTTAAAAATACTCCAAAAATAGTAAAAATTATTCAATATGCCGCGAATGTTACTGAATTGATAAGTTGGATTTACTCCAATGATGCTAATTTAACCTCAACTTGGTGTTGTCATTTTATCACTCCATTCTGTAGTTAACTTAACTCCATTTGTTGTTGCAATGACAGCAATTTATTTTCCGTGTATAAGACGAGAATTATTCACTCCTCCATAATTCATCATATTAACGCTTTCGGTCAAATTTTGTTCGCTAAAATATTTCAAATAAATACTCTGTTTTAAGATACTGATACTACTTCCTGAATCGATCAGCGCTTCTACATAATAATCATTATCAGAGAATTTTCCTAATAATACTGAATACTCATGCTTCGGTGTATGCAATATTGGGCCTTCGCAAGCTGTCAACAAAGTAGACATCTCTGCTTCTTCATTGGGCTTCTCTGCAGATTCATCTCTGGAAGGATACTCAAGGCCTTCAATCAAGGCTGTCGAAGTGGAACTACCAGCTGACGCGCTGCTTACTCGATTTTCTTGTTGCTGCCATTGTCTCTTGGGGCAATCTCTAAAAGAGTGACTCATTTCACCACAATTGAAGCAAGACCCCTTTTCACGTTTCGGCTTAGGACAGTTTGGTGCCTTGGGTCCGTCTCCGTTGCAATTATAGCATTTCCTCATCCCATTCTGCAACACGGCATCCGAAGTTGGCCTCCTGAGTTCGCTTCCGCCCTGTTCAGCCCTTGGTGCCCGTCTGACTTGATCCTCCGTCATTATCTGCATAGCTTCGAGGAGATCTGGTAACTTCTTATGTCGCGCAGCTAATGCTTGTGTTCGGAGAATATAATCTGGTATTCCTTGGATAACATATTGTACTACGTCCAACTCTGACATCTTCAACTTGTTAGTTAACTTTAATTTGTCATAAAAATAGACCGAAAATTTTTCTCCGGCTCGCCAAATTCTACTTTCCATTTTTTTCATCAGAGCTACGTGACTTTCATGCGAAGTAAACATAAGTGTGAGTTCGCTCTTTAATTCAACTCAAGTTTTCGTAACAATACCTGGTGTAAAGTTGTACCAGTCTAGTACACGACCGCGCAACTGCTTCGTTGCTAAAACTTTAATTATTGGATCCGAAACCTGATAGGCTTCTTTTATCTCATCTACTCGAGTCAACCATACTTCCAAGTCTTCACTATCGTCTTTGCCATAAATCGGTATTTGACTACCGATATCGTTATAGTTCAATTGAGGTTGAATTCTTACTTCGGGTTGAACTTGTGGTGCTTGAGCCCCCGCTTGAATCCCTTGGATTATTGCTCGTGCCGTAGCAGCAACTAATTCCTCAATATCAATCAAAACACGATTATTTTCAGCATCGCCCACTCCTTTGGACTTCGCTGATTGTTCGCCTGATTTAGGCATTTTTTTTTTTTTTTTAATTTTTAATTTTTTTTTTAAGTATATTTAATCTTCACATTCAGATGCTACGACTCTCGTTTCCTTGAGGTTAACGTCTTCGTAATCAGTTGATATCTAGACAATTCTAATAACTTCGGGTATTATCCCACTTCTGAATTCTACTGTAGGGTGTCAGGAATGTTTTAAAGGGCGAATAATTATTAAACATTAAGAATTATTCATATTTATTTATTAATTAACTTTTATTAACACACATAAATGATCCTTCATATAATAAGAGGTGACACAAAGTGATTGTTTCTCTGAAAAATAAATATGTTACCATGCAACCTCATTCCATGGAACCTATGATGTCTTATATTGACTACAATATTAATAAAGTTATATATAAATTAAATGTCAAACAAATCAATAAATTTCAGCTTTATAAAATGTCAATCAATTCCTTTGAAATTATATTATAAATATTTATCATAACAGTTACACATAAGAACCTTGATCTTAGGATCTTTTTCCCAAAGTTTATATTTTTTTTTTTGGAATCTCATCATCTTTTTCATTGGAGGCCATTATTAATTTTAAATGTATATTCGAAGCTGCACAGTAGATATATCTGAAATAAACATGTATTGTATACTTTTTATCAACATATTATCATTCCTAAAGTATGCAATATGCATGTATAACGTTTATATTTGTATTCTTTACCTTTATTGTCACTCTTAGATAGAATAATGAAAAAAAAAAATATGCACTCGTAGAAAATTAAGGGGGGAACCTGAATTACAAAGTCCAAATTTTTTTTTTTTTGTTTATTGTCCTAATCGATAGTTATATTATTCAAGAAGATAATCTCCGAGTTACAAAAAGAAATTCGAAGTATTTCGTTAGTTATTGGACTATATCGAAGCGCGTGCGGCTCGAGTGCTGATACGCGGCCGAGTAGCCAGGCGGCCGGAGCGCGGTGTGCTCTGTTTCTCACAGGTATTCATATATTTTATATATATATGAATAGAAATAAATAAAAAAAAAAAACAATAACAACAAACAACATCAATTCGACCAGAAAAAAACGAAAGAAGCAGTTGACCAGCATGTTATAGGTTGCTACGCAAGATAGGTTTTTGGTAGCGAGACTCGCGCGTTGCGTTTTCATTCTGCGGTGTCGATAAGCTTATATAACAGTTAAAAGAATAGTGGTGACCACTCACAAAGCATACTTTTGTATCAATTCAGCCTTTCGCTACAGGCTATTGTCAAGGGTAAGGACGCTTTTAAACGGCAAAATGTCATCGTATCCGAAATCAATGAAAGAGGACAGACGACGCATTTCGAGACCACAAAAGAGAAGGTTTTCCGGAAATCAGTTCACACGACAAAGCAATCACGATCCAAAAGATGCAAATCGTAGTACTTCTGAAAAAAAAACTACGCAGTGTTAGCAGTGATGACGTTGTATATAACCCACAATATTTGTACAGAATTGTTGAATTTCTCACTGTTTTTGGTGCTCTAATAAATTTACTGATTTGTAGAAAATGCCGGGGTGATATAAAGTTTCTAGAAACTGGAGTCCGCGGTTTTGGTTTCAAAATTCAATATTTTATATCACTAGATATAGGATGATTGACATATAGTTCGATTGCTGTTCCTCGTACTTGTGACTTATGAACAAAAGACCCGCCAGGTTCTACCACTATACCTCTGAATTTTTTTAGTATACTAGCCAAGGAAACAAAAAACTGAATGAAAATGGAAAAATGAAAATAAAAAAAATTCAGAGGTATAGTGGTAGAACCTGGCGGGTCTTTTGTTGATAAGTCACAAGTACGAGGAACAGCAATCGAACTATATGTCAATCATCCTATATAGTGATATAAAATATTGGCCCGCCAAGTACCACCACCTCCAAATTTTTTTTATTCTCATTTTTCCATTTTTATTCATTTCTTTGTTTCCTCGGCTGGTTATCAATTTGAGAAAAAGTAACTGTGGTGTAGGTACTTGGCAGTAACATCTGATTTCGTATCTTTTTTTATGAGGAAGGAATTTTTGTATGAAATAATAATTGTATAAATATTTTTTGGCACGAAAAGGTATTTTTCGTTGCAGTGGGCATAAAATCCGATTTTACAACTTGTTCTGCTTACATTAGATAAAATCGAATTTTACGCCAAGTGCATCGAAAAATATCGTTCGTAAAACGGGCGTAATACTTTATACCCTTGTGAGATGCCGTAATCACTGGGGCCGGCTCGCCGACCCTTGTGCACGGCGATCACACGCGAGTATGAAATTTTACGCCCTTGATAGGAAATATACTATTCTGTGAATAATAATCAGATGAATGTACTTGGCGAAAGGTTTTTGCACCGGAAGTGCTTTTTTATGGGGATACCACTAATTTTTGTAGAATTTGTTTTAGTAATTATTATCGTTCGTAATGAATTGTATATACATCATTTAATTGTTATGAGAATTGATTGTCTGTGACATAGTTTTCTTCTTCGAAATCACAGTTTTTGTCTTATCGGAGCTGCGATCAGTCGTAACGTTCATTATTTAATTGTGGAAATTCGATAACAATATGTCTAGTTCGAGAAAGTATCTAAGTGGGAGCGAAAAACGAAAGAAAAAGAAGGAATCCGAAGAAAAAAATAAAAAGTTGCCTAAAATAAGTCAGTACTTTAAGAATGAAGATTTTATTGACGGAGAATCAAATGCACAGTGCAGCGGATATGAAGAAATTGACGTGACTAAAAGTGGCAGTATTGCAAAGCCCGACAACAGTGAATATCTAGATCCAGAGCAACCACAACCAGGTACGAGCAAAACTCAAAGTGAATCATTTTTCGATGTGGAAAAAATTACATCTTCGCGATATGTTACCGATAAGGGCAATTTTAAAGAACTCAATGATCAAGTGAAACGGTTTCTGCTCGAAAACGGACACTGTCAACCTAAAGGCCCTTTCTTAAAAGACAGTGACAATAGATCGTTCTTGGAAAAATGGTATTACATTGTTTCTAAGTCTGGCGTAAAACTAGAACGTACATGGCTGTCCTATTCTCTATTGCTTCAAAAGGCATATTGTGAACCATGTTGGTTATTCGCAAATAGGGCACTCAAAAATATACGAGATGTTTGGATAGAAGGCTATAATGATTGGAAGCATATTGTAGAAGCCATATAGGAAGACACGAGAAATCGAAAACTCATTTGGATTCATGTCTTTTATATCAACAATGGCGGTTACATGGAACACTAGATGAAGAGCAAGAATCCATGATCAAGAACGAAAAATCTTTTTGGCGCCAAGTACTCACTAGACTCCTTGATGTTATTTTAACACTTACAACCTGTAATTTAGCTTTGCGTGGACATAGAGAAAACACATACAGCAATGATTCAAGTCGAAGAGGAAATTTTTTGAGTATAGTCGAGTTATTGGCGAAATACGATCCTGTTTTACAAGAATTGTTAAGTAAACCAAAGGGCCAGATAAAATACTTAAGGTGAAGTGAAAGGTTTGTCAGAACCTCGAAAACGGAAAACAATAGTTCTCCGAAACTACTGAACCGATCGGAATGAAACTTTGAGGGATTACACATAATTGTGGCAGAAAGTGGCTGATTATTTCAGTTTTCCAAAATTTGACAAAAATTTTGACAGATTGACGTACCGACCACATAAATCGCGAGATTATTCATTGTCGCCGTAGATAATCGCATTTTCCGGATAATTAGCCACTCCGCAATGAAATACCAAACACTTTGAGCCTAATCCCGTGTCATTTGATGAAGAAATGGGTGAGAACAATTGTTTTTCCGTTACTCAAAACTAAAAAACCGACATTCGGTTGAGATCACTACCCGTATCGACATTTAGTTGAGATCACAGTACCCTGTACCGAAATTGCGGCCAGTTTACTTGCAAACCGAGCAGCGGCGCTAGTGAAAGTTTCCTATGTCGTCACTTTACGTAAGATGTTGGCTCCCGCCGCTCCCGCTTGACGGCGCTTTACAAAAAACACAGAAATTCGATATCGGATCGCACACGGCTAACCTCACCCGACTAACAGCTAACCTAAAATACGAACAAACGATAGGTAGAATCGTGTTCGGACTTTGCGTTACGAGAAAACATTATTGCTTGTTTATTTATTGTACTCCGCTCTTTCATACTAATGTTTCGGAAAATGAGTAACGTGTATGAACATCAATATCGGATCCCAGACGTCATAAGCTCACTCGTCTGACAGCTAACCTGAAACTCGAATATAGGATAGACAAAATTGTATGTGAAAGTCGGGGTTCATTCAGCTCGTTCATTTAGTTCATCCATATTTTTCAATCCGCTGGATTTGTTGGAAACATATGCACAAATAAATTCGAATAACAGATACAAGATCCCCGACGTCATAATCTCAAATTTCTGGCAGCTAGCCTACAAGCCAAACATAGGAAATGAGATCTTATTTCAGACTTAGGGTTGTGGAGGGATCGATTTCTTGGTCGAAAATCTGAATAACAAAAATATATTCAAATTCCGCATACAAGCAGACCAGACATAACCTCACTCGACTGACAACTAGCATAGCATAGGAGTGTTCGTTTCAAAGTCGAGGTTATGGAGGGATCGATTTGTTAGCTGAAAATCGAAATATTCTTTGTCATTTTTTCCTTTTATTAAAATCTAAATAATAAAAATACATCGAAGTGATCTATGCTAGCAGACGAGACATAACCTCACACTTTTGACAGCTAGCCTGACATAGGAATTTATTTCAAAGTTGAGGTTAGGGAGCTATCGATCCGTTGGACAAAGATCTGAATAATAAAAATACATTGAAGTGACGTATGCTAGCAGACGAGACATAACCTCACACTTTTGACAGCCAGCCTGACATATGAATTCATTTCAGAGTTGAGGTTAGGGAGTTATCGATTTGTCGGACAACAATCTGAATAATAAGAATACATTGTTGAAGTGACGTATGCTAGCAGACGAGACATAACCTCACACTTTTGACAGCTAGCCTGACATGGGAATTTATTTCTGATTTGAGGTTAGGGAGCTATCGATCTGTTGGACAAAGATCTGAATAATAAAAATACATTGAAGTGACGTTTGCTAGCAGACGATTCATAACCTCACACTTTTGACAGCCAGCCTGACATATGAATTTATTTCAAAGTTGAGGTTAGGGAGCTATCGATTTGTTGGACAACAATCTGAATAATAAGAATACATTGTTGAAGTGACGTAGTCACGTATGCTAGCAGACGAGACATAACCTCACACTTTTGACAGCTAGCCTGACATATGAATTTATTTCAAAGTTGAGGTTAGGGAGCTATCGATCCGTTGGACAAAGATCTGAATAATAAAAATACATTGAAGTGACGTATGCTAGCAGACGAGACATAACCTCACACTTTTGACAGCCAGCCTGACATATGAATTCATTTCAGAGTTGAGGTTAGGGAGTTATCGATTTGTCGGACAACAATCTGAATAATAAGAATACATTGTTGAAGTGACGTATGCTAGCAGACGATTCATAACCTCACACTTTTGACAGCTAGCCGAACATAGGAATTTATTTCTGATTTGAGGTTAGGGAGCTATCGATTTGTTGGACAAAGATCTGAATAATAAAAATACATTGAAGTGACGTATGCTAGCAGACGATACATAACCTCACACTTTTGACAGCTAGCCTGACATGGGAATTTATTTCTGATTTGAGGTTAGGGAGCTATCGATCTGTTGGACAACAATCTGAATAATAAGAATACATCGAACAGACGTATGCTGGCAGACGATACATAACCTCACACTTTTGACAGCTAGCCGAACATAGGAATTTATTTCTGATTTGAGGTTAGGGAGCTATCGATCTGTTGGACAAAGATCTGAATAATAAAAATACATTGAAGTGACGTTTGCTAGCAGACGATTCATAACCTCACACTTTTGACAGCCAGCCTGACATATGAATTTATTTCAAAGTTGAGGTTAGGGAGCTATCGATTTGTTGGACAACAATCTGAATAATAAGAATACATTGTTGAAGTGACGTAGTCACGTATGCTAGCAGACGAGACATAACCTCACACTTTTGACAGCTAGCCTGACATATGAATTTATTTCAAAGTTGAGGTTAGGGAGCTATCGATCCGTTGGACAAAGATCTGAATAATAAAAATACATTGAAGTGACGTATGCTAGCAGACGAGACATAACCTCACACTTTTGACAGCTAGCCGAACATAGGAATTTATTTCTGATTTGAGGTTAGGGAGCTATCGATCTGTTGGACAAAGATCTGAATAATAAAAATACATTGAAGTGACGTTTGCTAGCAGACGATTCATAACCTCACACTTTTGACAGCCAGCCTGACATATGAATTTATTTCAAAGTTGAGGTTAGGGAGCTATCGATTTGTTGGACAACAATCTGAATAATAAGAATACATTGTTGAAGTGACGTAGTCACGTATGCTAGCAGACGAGACATAACCTCACACTTTTGACAGCTAGCCTGACATAGGAATTTATTTCTGATTTGAGGTTAGGGAGCTATCGATCTGTTGGACAACAATCCGAATAATAAGAATACATTGTTGAAGTGACGTATGCCAGCAGACGAGCAGACGAGCCAGCAGACGAGAAAAAAGATAAATGCTACCGTACGATGTACGATACCTACGATGATTCCAAACATCAAGAACAAATAGTGTTATAACGTGTAATCGTGAAATAATTTCTCAGAAATATCGTTTTTTTTTTTACACTTGGAAATGTACTATAATTTTGTCCTGGGTACGATAATTTTTACGCCCCTGGTATGATCAGCGCCACCTTTCAGGTTGGCAACGCTGATGACAGCCGGTACTAGAATCATGGAAACACGAGATAACTCAAGATTCGTTGTTGGAAATCGCGTTCGGTACAACGACCATGATATAACTGTCGGAAAATCATTAAATGACAGGTATCCGCGAACTACAGGTGCGCGAGTACACCTCGCTATTATTGCCAACAATTTCATTTATATTCACAAGCGTGATTCTAGTAAACTCCTTCCTAACCTCAAACATGAGTGCCAATACGAAACTGAGATTTTTTTTTCGATATGTAGAGTAGTGTTCGATATGATTCTGACGGAATTATGTATTGTGTTGTGGCCTACATTAAAATGTTGATTGATCAACTTCGAGCCAAACTTTGGCTGCTTGTCTGCTCTACTAATGGTCGATGGACACCTAACGAATACAGGTTATCGATTTATAGATTATATACCTAGTCATAGATCCTGCATAAAGAAATGTTTTTCTTGCAGTGTCTCCTATGGAGAGCAACTCGACTATTTGTCGATAGAATCCAAACGGATTTAGAATATTGATTTATAGATTATATACCTAGTTATAGAACCTGTATAAATTAATATTTTTTTTTCAGCCTCTCCTATGGAGAGCGACTCGACTATTTGTCGATAGAATCCAAACGGATTTAGAATATTGATTTATAGATTATATACCTAGTTATAGAACCTGCATAAAGAAATGTTTTTCTTGCAGTGTCTCCTATGGAGAGCAACTCGACTATTTGTCGATAGAATCCAAACGGATTTAGAATATTGATTTATAGATTATATACCTAGTCATAGAACCTGCATAAAGAAATGTTTTTCTTGCAGTGTCTCCTATGGAGAGTGACTCGACTATTTGTCGATAGAATCCAAACGGATTGAATACATTATAGTGAACTAGTTTCACTCTTATCAACCGCTCTGCACAAGAGCGAGGGAAACAACTAAGGTTTGCTTGTTATACCGATGGGGTTTCGAAACAGGGATTTTTTTCTGTATTTATTAAACATGTCTAATTTCATGTTATAAATATAGTAAACTAGTTTTACTTTTATTAACCGCTCTGCACAAGAGCGAGGGGAACAATCAACCGCTCTGCACAAGAGCGAGGGGAACAACCAAGGTTTGCTTGTCACACCGATGGGGTTTTCGAACTGGGATTTGCTCTGTATATATGAATCATGTCTAATTTCATGTTATAAATATAGTGAACTAGTTTTACTTTATCAACCGCTCTGCACAAGAGCGAGGGAAACAACCAAGGTTTGCTTGTCATACCGATGGGGTTTCGAAACAGGGATTTTCTCTGTATTTATTAATGATGTCTCTCCAGCGGAGAGCCACTCGACTGATTGTCGAAGGAATCCTAACGGATTAAATAGATTACAGTGAATTAGTTTTCACGCATATCTTTCGCTCTGCACCAGAGCGAGGGACAACTACGGTTGCTTGTCATACCGATAAGAATTCTGACCAGGAATTTTCTCTGAATTCATCATGTCTAACTCTTTGTTAGAAATATCATAGTTGATTAGTTTCAACTTTTATCAATCGCTCTGCACCAGAGCGAGAACAGGCCACTTCTGTTGCTTTACACTGCGACGTTTGTCCAACTCAGTGTTAGTACACATGATGTACATAAATAATGCTCGATTTGTTCGGGTTAATATTTGATGCAATTATTTGCATGCCTTGCAGTGTTTATAAACACTGCCGCGAAATAATCGCGAGCATTAGAGTAGGTATATACTGGCGTAGCAAGCATCGGAAGATGCGAGCTGCGCCATACAGCGGTAGGCAGAGGTACCAAACGTACGGTAACTGCGCCATCTAGCGGTGGCCAGAGGTACCAAACGTTCGGTATCTCTGTTTTACCGCGGTGAAAGGCACCCGGCCGTGGCCTTGAAACGTTTCACTTCACCTTAAGTCCAAAAATACAAAATGAGCTCATTGCTGTTCTGGTTCAAAAAGTGGAAAACGCGCTGGTAAATGAAATAATAACCGCACCATTTTACTCCATTATATTTGATACGACTCAAGATATTTCGAAAATAGATCAATTGTGTGAACTTTACCGTTACTGTGTGATCGAGAAAGATGAAGATGGAACTCCAGCGGCGCTAGTAATTAGAGAGTCATTTTTAGGATTTCATGAAGTTAAGGATCAAACTGCCTTAGCAATGTCCAACCAGATTATAAAATCCATAAATGACAAAAATATTCCTCTGAATAAGTGTCGTGGACAAGGATATGACGGTGCTTATACGATGAAAGGCACTTATGGTGGAGTTCAAAAACTTATCAAAGATATCGAGCCTAATGCGGTGTATGTCCATTGTGCTGCTCATAATTTAAATCTGGTAGTTAATGATGCAGTAAAAGGGGTTATAGAAATGCAAACATTTTTTGAAACCGTGCAACAAATTTATAATTTTTTTGGGCATAGTATCAAAAGATGGAATATATTATCAAGTTTTATAGCTAATGAAAAAGGGGAGTCTTCAACTTCGGTAACATTAAAAACATTAAATCCAACTAGATGGGCAGGACGTTTCGATGCCATTTTTGCTTTAAAAGTTCGGTTTGTTGAAGTTCAAAAAGCGCTAACAGAAACTATTCTATTAACTTCCAAAGCAGATGAGAGAAATACAGCTATTTCACTAAAGAAAAAGGTCGAAAACTACAACTTTATTATGTTACTGATTTTCCATTGCAAAATTTTACAGACCATCGACGCGGCCTCTAAAGCACTTCAGTCTAAAGCCATCGCACAGTGGGGGATTTCGACCGAATCGCGGCCAAAAATCGAAAATGTGATTTTTTTTTTTTCAATGTATGACTGGTAGGGATTTTCTCAGGAATATCCCCTCTATTCAGAACCGTTAAACCTAACCCCCGACGACCTGGGGTTGCCGAGATATTTCAGTGTAAAGTTCACCCTCTGCAACGGCACATGCTTGACGCGCGCATCTACGAAATTCAGTACAAAGTTTGAATTCATATTTACGCGAAGTTATAATCACAAAAAAATATTGAAAATATGGCTGAGGTTCCTGAAGGTATGTAGAATATTATGGGTATTTTACTTTTTCTAAAAAACTATCGCTCTGTTTGTTTATTACATATAACAATACATCGAAAAAGTGACTATTTGTTTGAAAGAAAACTGACGATACACAGACGAAAAGTAGCAAATCCCGCGGAATCCCGCGATCATTCTTGGATTAATTTAAAGTATAAGCTATTAGTAAATGATTCTGAAAGAGCTAGCGACCAGTTTTGACCGGGTTAGATGTAATGTATTTTATTAGATCAGCGTGTGCGCTCAGCAAAGGCCTCTGGCTCGGGCGCCGCGTGCATCGCGCGTCATGCTACCTGCCTACCTGCTCGGGCGCGCAGCTGCAGGTCAGCTAGAACCTACATTGTGTCTCTTCTCGGAACGGATTATTCGGGGCCGAGGGGCAGTTCGTATAATTTCAGCATTTGAATGACAAAAGACTGTCCTTTTCTGAAAAATGTGTTCATGTGAAATTTTCTCGCAAAGGCACGTTCGAAAATTCAAAAGAATATTAAAATATAAAGAATAAATACACCTTATGTTCATCTCTAATCAAATCTTGATCAAACAACTATATATGACGTAGTGTGCAAACAGAGCTCCATAATAGATGTTATTTTAATATCGCAAATAACTGTAATTATATATGTATCCGTTTTTTTTTAAAGGATCTCAGGATCAGGTCGTCGTTTGGACGCGGAAAAAAATATTTTCGATACTGCGTAACTGCATGTCATCCGAGTTCGATTCTCAATTGGAAAGTTTGGAGCATGAACTGCCCAGGAAGCCCGAAATAAAGATATAAAAAAATATCGAGAGGGATTCTCTCGCAAATGCTCCCGAGAAAGGACGATGCAGGATGTCCTGAACTGGTTGCTGGTATCCTCAGATCCATACATCTCAAGTTTAAGGGAACTTCCAGCGAAGAAGCACAAAAAACTATCGAATGATGCTCTGCGGCTGATATCCTGTAGCGACGCAGAAGATGATTCAGCTGGGGAACTATCCATATCCGAGAGCGAAGAGTATGACTCCGATTGAATTTCAATACAATTTTTTTGAATAAAAGTAATTATCATAATCAATCGTCACCAAAATGTCTCAAATTTTTTCATAGTCAACCCAAAAACTCCTTTAGTATTTTTCAGCCATTTCCAACCAGTATTTCTAAGACCGAACGACGATATCTCGGCCACCATTTTGTTTTTGGAAATTACATCATCAAATTTGTATTCAGCGACCCCAAAAACGTATCCTAGAAAACTTTCAGCCATTTCCAACCAGTATTTCTAAGACCAAACGACGATATATCGGCCGCTATTTTGTTTTTGAAAATTTTGATACCAAATTCGTAATTGGCGACCCCAAAAACGTATCTTAGCCAACTTTCAGCCATTTTCAACCAGTATTTCTGAAACCGAACGACGATATCTCGGCCGCCATTTTGTTTTTGAAAATTTCGATACCAAATTCGTAATCAGCGAACCCGAAAACGTATCTTAGCCAACTTTTAGCCATTTTCAACCAGTATTTCTAAGACCGAACAACGATATCTCGGCCGCCATTTTGTTTTTGAAAATTTCGATACCAAATTCGTAATCAGCGAACCCGAAAACGTATCTTAGCCAACTTTTAGCCATTTTCAACCAGTATTTCTAAGACCGAACAACGATATCTCGGCCGCCATTTTGTTTTTGACAATTTCGATACCAAATTCGTAATCAGCGACCCCAAAAACCTCGGAATACCAGATTTGGTACAGTTCTAATGTGTTCCTGAATTATGGCCGCGATTCGGTCGAAATCCCCCACTGTGCATCGATCTTTCAAATGCCTCAATGCGTTTGCAAGTCTGTTTGGAAGAACTTGAAGAGTATCGACATGAATTTGGGGATCTAAAAACGCAAGCAAATAGTGTGGCAGAAAAATGGTCTATCAACCCTGAATTTCCTAAAACTCGTCAGAGGAAGGTGAAACGTCATTTTGATGAAATATGCGAGGATAAACGTCTCCAAGATCCCGACCGCTTGTTTAAAATGAACATATTCTATCGTGTATTGGACATCATCATTAATCAACTGAGATCGCGTTTCCTTGGAATGAACGAAATTGTTTCCACTTTCAAGGTCTTAGAACCTGCCACTTTGCAAAATTTAAATGACGCCGATTTAATGGAAAAGGCTTTAGAATTTGTTGATTCATATTAAAAAGACATATCTGTCTCGTTTGCCAAGGAAATTCTCAGTTTTCGATCCACTTTTAGACCCGAAATAGAAAAGTCATCTTCTATAAGAGAAGTTGCTGATTTATTAATCATAAAAAATCATTTTATGTCTTCAAGCTTTCCTGAAGTGTGCACTGCATATCTGTTATTTTTAACCATTCCTGTGACTACGGCTAGTGCCGAGCGATCATTTTCCAAATTAAAATTGATAAAGACTTATTTGAGAAATTCTATGCGGCAAGAGAGGTTACGCAACTTAGCTATTCTATCCATCGAACATTCCAGGGCCCGAAATTTGAACTTTGATGATGTCATTAACACTTTTGCTGAACAGAAAGCCAGAAGAAAAGAATTTTAATGATAAAAATTTTGACTGAAAATAAAATTGTTATCATAATCCAATACGCTCTTTCAATAAACAGTTACTAAAACAGCAACGAAAAATGCGCACAATAATTATAGTAGCATTTATTTGTACATACGTACTTTACGTAGTGATTTATTAAGCAGAGACTACAACGTTGGTTGAGCTTTTTTACATTGAGAGAGGGCCCCATCTGATGAATTTACCACGGGCCTCAACGGTATCGTTACGCCACTGGTTGGAGAATCATATTCACAAAGGCGCTTGAAGTTTCCATCAATACTGCAATTCCATGCTGCATAACCTTTGTATATCTGAAGGCGATGTGATTTGGGTAGACGGTGATCGTAATCCACGTGACGAAGAAGATGGTAACGCCTTGCGTGACCTTTTTTTGAACATCTTCACAATTGAGCAGAATAATAATATTGTACGACCGCCGCCCAATGATATATGGTAGTCAGCCTGACCATCAGATAAAATTACGTGAACGAATATTTATCTCGAAGTACAAAATATTATTCAAGGTCAATTCATTACGAAATTGAAAGGAAATTTTTTTTTTTCATTAATTCTGTAAAATTGCTCAATCAGCTCTGTTTGGTAACAATACAAAATTTTTGTTCCTTTCTTTGGTATTAAGTAATTTTTTTCTTTTTTTTTTTAAATTTAAATTATGCATAATTAAATTTCGTACAATTAAATGCAGAAAACCACATTATTTCCATCAAATGCGAAGCGCCAATCAATTATAATATATTTGAATAAAAAACGGATCACTCAGGATTATGATAGATTTAGGACAAATACAAAAAAACGTGAAACAATTTTTTTAAATTTCGTAAAAAAAATTATTTCGGGAGCAAAAAACGGATTGTGTGTTGTTAATTTTATAATTCGATTTTTTCAATCCGAACTGGCATGATGGAAAAAATCACTGTATACGTATGCAAAAATAATAAACAAATCATGGATTTTATGAAAAATATTCACCCCTGTATACCCCCATAACCCTGTATAGCCTGACATTAAAAAAAATGACAAAATTTTTTTAATATAGTAAAATATAGTTTTGGCTATCTAGGAATATTACTCAGTATAATACATAATAAGATAAAGGTCAATATATGAAATTTATTACTATAATGTTATAATATTTTTAAACAATAAAATCAAAGACGCACTTCTAATGTGCAAAGAGAATAATCGATTCGGAAGCACCAGATGATGAAGCCAATCTGTCGATTCAACGGAAATGTCAGAGACGTTCATCATATAATAATATTCAAATGACGCTCGAGATGTTGGAGAATGTCAACGAAAAGCTGGATGCAAACGATTCCACGTCTTCTTCCTTTCCTAAGAGAACATGAACAGATGATTATTAAAAAGCCCAATAGTGCAAAGCGTTTAATAATATTTGAATTAGGACATACTCAAATGAAATTGAAAAACTTTCTCATTATTGAGACCTAAAAAATTTGCTTCCCCTACTCACGGCTCAATTTTCTTTTTCGAAGAATATTCTTATATAATTCATAAGAATTCTTTCATTTGCAAGCGATTCGTCCTGCTGCTTTTGATTTGCATCCAGCTTTTCGTTGATATTCTCCAACATCGCGAGCGTCCTTTGAATATTATTAGATGACGAACGTCTCTGACGTTTCCGTTGAATCGACAGATTGGCCTCATCGTCTGATGATTCCGAATCGACTATTCTCTTCGAGACTGCACGTTGACTGGTCTGGCCACTTGACGGAATTATTTGACGATGACTGGAGAAGCATCGCCGGTATAATGGTGTGGCGATAACTCATAAATTTATTTATCACATCAAAGTGAGGCCATGTGTGCGCCTCGTGTTCATTATCTTCCAAGCCTTCGCCAGTTTTTGGAATCATTATTTCTTTACATTTGTTGATTAAATTCTGCCACTTCTTTTGGCATTGCGTACCAGTGGGGCCGTAATTTAATGAACTCGCAATTCTTTCCCAAAGAAGTTTTGCCATCCCACGTTTGCATTTTACGAACGATTTATTATTTTCGATCCTCTTTGATACTAGTATTTTGACGTCTTTGTCCTTCCCTAAGAGAACATGAACAGATAATTATTAAAAAGCCGAATAGTGCAAAGTGTTTGATAATATTTGAATTAGGTCATACTCAACTGAAATTGAAAAACTTTCGCATGAATAAATAATACATATGGGGCTGTCCACGCCAACTCGACCAGTGTCAAACCCCAACCATCTCGAAATCATCTCAGGTTGTTTTTTCAACATTCTACTCGGTGAAACATGGGTCCAGATATTTTTCCAGATTTTTTCATTTAGCCGTTTATTTTTTATAAATTTTTGAATTCCATTGAGAAAGCCCTTTTTCAAAAATTTGAAAAAAATCCAGTGGATGACATAGAACAGCCCCCCGTTTTCAAAAATCTGGAGAGATTTTTTTTCTATTTTTTTTTTCAACCTTATTCGAGATTTAGGAATTCTGGAAACTGAAATTGACCGTGTCAGAGATACATTTGGGGCAAATCGCATAAAAAAAAATTGTATGAGTGGGATCGTACGGATCAATTAATCGTAGGTGCCGGTATTTTTTTTTCAGTTTTAAAAATTTCCAAATCCCGAATTAAGTGGAAGAAAAGAAAAATAGAAGAAAAATTATTTACACATTTTTGAAAACGACGGGCTATTCATCCATCCACTGGATTTTTGAGAATTCTGCAGATTTTTGAAAGAGAGCTTTCTCAATAAAATTCAAAAATTTATAAAAAATGAACGGCTAACTGAAAAAATCTGAGCGCATTTTTCAATGAGAAAAATAAAAAAGTGTGCCAGTGAACGCAATTCCGTACCCCTTTAAATAACATGGTTTTTTTATTCTTCGATTTTTGTTTTCAAGCCTCACAAACGCGGAGAAAATATGCCACATGTGTGAATTGCAAGTACAATAGTGGTACTTTTGGTGAAAATTTTAATGAGAGTGTGGGACTGTATTTTTATTAACTAAATAATGATTATTTTTCAGCACGGAAATGCGGGAGGTTTCAATTATTTTTTTTCCATTTGAGCCGTCTAATGAAAAATGAATACTGGAAGAGTGTACTTACAACTGTTTTTTTTTTTTTTAAAATAGAAGTTTTATTTGAGTCCAGGGTATGTACAGCATAATACAGTTTCAATATGAAAGAGAAAAACATGGATAAAGACTTCTGAAAACATGTTAACCATATTGTAAGATTAATATAAGTACGTTTTGGCCCAAATACGGGCGCTACACGACTGATCGGTTATTTTCATATGTATTTTCATACACGCGTTATTATATAGTGATTGCATTAACGATGAGTTCATAAATATGTGCCACTCAATGTATTATTGGGTCAGAAAAAAGGACCGCAAAAACTGACCGACATTTTTCTTACTTCTTATCCTACCTTAAATTTATGTAAACGAAAGAAAGAAACAAAAATAAAAATAAAAATAGAAATAAAAAGTTTAGATAGGTAATGTAAGACTTTCATTTTAACGTTCTATAACGTTAGGTCTATGGATTAATGGGTGTTTTATATGCTACCCTACAACGAGTAGTCATATAATTTTTCTATTTTAGGTGCTCATGATAGCAACCAATATTTTTCGCAATTTAATCTGTGTTTGTCCTCAGTGTCTTTCTTTGGAAGTGACATATTGAACCTCAGCCTTGTTTTGTTCTGCAAGTCTGAACAGTTTAACATTGGTTGATAAGTTATTCTCTTATCAATGTTAGCTCTGAATGCATGGAAGATGGTCGGCACATTATCTCTGTCCTGAATATACCCGTTTTCGTCCAGGTAAATGAAGGCCTCCGGAGGGATGAATCCCGACTGCATTGCTTTTTGGTAATACAGCGGATTAGTAATAATAAGCCAGCTTCCCTTACGGAAAAAAAATACTGAAAGTACTGCCAGTACAGCAGTACTTGAAGTACTGCCAAAGTACTGCTGTACTTATTTCGCGAGTACACACAGTACTCATAGTACTTAGTAGTAGTGCAGTATTGGTTCGAGTATTAGTACTGCAGTATTGGTTCGAGTACTAGTACTGCAGTATTGGTTCGAGTACTAGTACTGTAGGATTGGTTCGAGTACGAGTATTGGAGTATTGGTTCGAGTACTAGTACTGCAGTATTATTTCAAGTAATAGGGTGTACGGACCAATAGCTGGACGCCTAAGAAAACTGCCCAGTAGATGGACGTTTCTTTTTTAGCAATTGAAATGAAAACTCGATCTCCAAAAAAACTGTCATTGGGGAATTGAAATAGCAATAGTTATTGAACATTCAAAGCAACAGTTTACATTTTAGTACTTCTTCGCGTAATTTCCTATCCAAAAGTCGACCGTCCATCTTTAGGGCAGTGTCCATCTACTGGGTAGGTCACCCTAGTACTGCGGTATTAATCACAGTTAATACTTGTGTACTTATAGTACTGGTACTCTTGTACTGATAGGTCAAAGTGCCACAGTAATGAGTACTGTAGTGCACTTGTACTTAGTAACAGTACTCTTCAACTTAGTACTAGTACTCTCGTACTCGGTACTAGTATTCTTTAAATCCGTACTAGTACTCATGTACTAAGTACTACTAGTTCCCTGTACAAAGTACTAGTAGTCTTGCACTAAGTACTACTAGTAGTCTACACTTGGTACTAGTACTCTGCACTTAGTACTAGTACTCCTGTATTAAGTACTACTAGTTCTCTGTACTTAGTACTGTAGTGTTAGTACTAAGTACTGAAAATTCGTGTACTAAGTAGTGAGATTTGTGTACTAAGTACTGAGCTCTCAGTATTTTTTTTCCGTAAGGGTTATTAAACTATTACTAGTAATCTTAGCTGCACCAGCAAAATGATCACGAATCAGTTTTAACAAAAAGTAGTATTAGTAAGTCGTCGGCAAACGCGATCGCTTTTTTGTCCGGTGACTTGTTTAGATCGAATAGTTCTAGGATATCACTGTTGTAGATTTTAAACAGAATGGGTGAATTTACGGTTCCCTGTTGCAGTCCATCTTTAATGGTGAATTTTTTCTCAGATGTTTTAGAGCCATCTGTGACACTGAATTCTTTGCCATGAAGCATGACCCATAGCATTTTGATTAGTTGTTTCGGAAAGTTTTTTTTTAATAATTTCAAAAATAAGCCGTCTAGCCACACAGTATCGAAAGCCTTCTCCAAATCTATGAGGCAGGCTGAAACGCATTCATTATTGTTGAGAGCCCAACATGCGTCGGATGTAAATTTGTTAATCGCGTGTATAGTAGAATGCTTGTGTTTAAAGCCAAATTGTACTTCAGGTATAATGTTATTTTTGATGCAGTGGGCGTAAAATGTCTATTTTACGCCTCCTTTCGCGGGCGTGAAATGCCAGTTTTACGCCTTAGGGGCGTAAAATGAAACTGGCATTCTACGTCCACAAAATAAGGCATATCATAGGCATTTTCAACCCCCACTACATCAAAAAATAATGTTTGCATCTCGGGCGTAGGATTTACGTTCTCGTAGTGATCAAGCGATCACTACTTGAGGCGTAAAATCCCATTTTACGCCCTTGATACAAAAACTACTATTGCCTCACAAAATTTGGAGAGGGATTTGTTTATTATGACTTCGAATATTTTGCTGATGTTAGGTAACAAGCTTATGGGTCTATAGCTGGCGGTTAGTGTGATATCTTTGTCTTTTTTAGGCAAAGCAATAACTTTTGCAGTCTTCCAACATTCCGGAAAATAGGTATTGTTAAGAGCATTATTAAATAAGCTACAGTAATCTCTAATCATTTTTCGCGGAAGATGTTTCAAAATTATATTGGGTATATTGTCAAAACCAGCCGATTTTTTGTTATTAAGATTCTTAAATATGTTTACCAATTCAGTTTCTGATGTGAAATAATCAGTGGTCCCATTGCTATTCGGGTTTATCGATGGGTTCTCATCTGAGAAAGTTGTTATAATTCTCTTTTCCGTTTGATCTTTTGCTAATTCTTCCTTAAACTTATCAACTTTGTTCTTAACTAGGTTTGATAGTTGTTCCTTACCTAAATGAGTATTTTGGATATTGGTAGCCGCGTACTTACAACTGTAGATCACTGAAGAATTCATTACCCTCCAGCCGTCTTTTTTTCAAACACAAACCGCGGAAAAAAGTAAAAGAATTACGGGTATTTTTTAAACGATGTACCTCAAAGCTCGCAAGGTACCAGATAGACGCATCAAATACGATGACAAAAAAGACGAGTGAATAAACAAACATTATATTGTTTTTAAACGAACAATCTAGCGTTGTATTTCCGGTTGATTGTGGTAGAGTAATGCAGCGCCAGAGTGCGCCACTAGTGGCGGAGCGAGATACCGACCGAGTAGCATACGCATATCACGTAAAAGTCTAAGGCCAAGGCAAATATGCGCATGCGCATAAGACCGAGACCAAGACCGAGGCCGAAATCGGCAAATTGGGACACGGCATATATTCATCTAAAAAATCATTTGTTCATCATTTGTTTGGATAAATTTATGTGACTGACACATATCTATTTATTTTATCTTGTTTTTTAAATTTTTTGTATTTGATACGGCCTACAACATATATTATCAATTATGCCTGAAAATACTGGTTCTTCGTACGATAAATCATCTAAGCATAGCACGAAGGTATATATTATCATCATAAATTTATTCTTTGGTAAATTTATAATAGTACTGAATATGTCTTAGCGAAAATCTTCAAGGCATAGCTCTCATAGTCAACCACGTAAACGATCGAAAAGTACTGACGCAAACGAAATTCTCCCTTTCACCACCACGGAGTTTTTGAATGAAAAAATCAAGCCCCATGATAAATTTGTGTATGTATTCCAACATAATAAAACTTGTAGTTTATTTAACTAAATAGTCATCACCGAGAACACCTTATTATTCAAATTTCAGCTCCGTCGTCGGTTACGTGAACACATTGAATAAAATCAAAACTTTCAAAAGCAAAGATTCCAAAATTCTAGAACTTTTCAAATTTATTCTTGATAATAATAACGGAAGAAAATTATCGTGGAATGCTTGGAATAAGGATGCCAAAAAATTTTACAATGAAATAAAACTACACCTGGTATAAAGTTTATGAATATAAATTTATAAGATTGTTTTTCCGAATATTTTTTAATCATGGAGGAAATTGATAACATATAAATTTTTCAGATATTGTTAATTCAGAATGCAGTTGCAAAATCTTTGTCAAACTTCAATCAGGGTCGTTATATAAAAAGTATGCGAATGACCTAAACAAACAGTTACCGTCACCTTTGATAGTTTATTTTGAATGACTTTATTCATAATAATCTGCAGGAAGTTTTCATTTTCTTTTCAAAGGCCATCCGGCTCGAAGGACCATATGTTCGGGCGAAGTATAATCATTAGCTTAAACAGCTGGACGGCCTATCCATCGCACACACACCACCGTGCAGTGTTTACCCGTGCGTTGAGTCGAACTCTGAATGTATCATTGCGCACCGAGCGTAAGAACTATTCAATATATGTATGTGTGTTGTGACGTGCACTGCCGACGGTCTGGGTTTGAGGCCGGGCAGGCCACGACGACAAAGCCAGGCACTCTTGCCACGTTTGGCTCACCGGAGAATTTACTATTTACCTAACAATTATAAACTAGCTTACTCCCGATGAGGTTACGATATGTTGGGCGCCAGGTACCTAAATGATACCGCGGTAACGAAATAACTTTAAAATCGAACTCAGAATAATAATAATAAAGAATTAAATAAAATATAATAAATACAAATACAGCAACGAGATAATAAACTAAGAGTAACACGATAATGCGCGGTAAGCTCAGCGTGAGGGGAACATGGGGGCGAAATAATATAGATGAAATTCAAAAATAACTCTTAGGTTTATGGATTTAATCACAAAGAAACCGATTGTTAGAAACAATAAATAATAAAAATTAATACGAACAATAAAACACAAGATAAAACAATTAAACAGCCAAAGCCGATACCGACATAGGTCGGCTTTGAGATGGCTAAATAGAAAATAAATGGCCAAGGCAACTTTACACGAGGCACGCCATGCAGCTACGAAGTACACGTTAACAAAAGGGACGCTAGACTTTATTACAATTATTGATTCGAAATAACGATAATTATACCAGCTCAAGGTTTTACTAGTAGTTTAAAACTACTTCCAATCGGAAAGGGTTAAATTAATCGAGATATTATCACAATATCGTATCTACAGCCTGTAGACCGATTCTTCCAGAAACACGTGGCTCAACAAGCCGTCGAGATCAATTCGACGGCAGTATGGAAGAACGTGCTATCTCAAATTATGCCCGAAAAACGTGCTATATCAAATTATGCTGGAAGAACGTGCTATCTCAAATTGTGCTGGAAGAACGTGCTATCTCGAATTGTGTACGAAGAACGTACTATCTCAAATTATGCTTGAAGAACGTGCTATCTCAAATTGTGTACGAAGAACGTGCAATCTCGATGGCGGAATAAAATTCCGTTGATACGGCACTGGTATTTAGGGTGCCTGGAGTATAATAAGCACTGGTTTTTAATAAATCAATCAATAATTGTTTCAATTTTTCTCACGTATTTAGTTCTTATAATATCGGGATAGAGAATTCAAGATAAGTAATTTACATAAACATTTTTATTTACATTTTCGATGTATGTATGTTATTCACATCGGAATTTCGGAACGGTCGTATTAATGTTTTAATGAAGGTTTCAACAACCATACGAGAAACTGAACGTCAAAAGTGTCAACTCTATGGGTTGAACTTCACCCAATGTGTATCACGCATATCCCATTTTCTTACTCTTTCACTTTTTGAAATAGATCTTCATGCGAATTTCACAGATGATCTTTGGAGTGCTATAGAAACATTGACTTAGTTTGGAGGGGGTGTACCGTTCAGAAGTCCAGATATTAATTATTATTCAAAAATCGCTGTTTTACACGCGTTCTCATGGCCGGAATCGGATTTTCTGCTAAAAAAAAAACGACGAGATAGATTTTGAAAAAACTTAGCCCAATCGTAGAATAATCTTTTCCACATATCGTGTTTCTTCTTCTCCCCAAGCCTTGAACCTTAGATTTACCCTTCACAATGCACCATGCAAAAGGAAAGCGCGGACAAACCCCCCTAAGAGGTCGCTCAATGGATGTTTAGTTTTATCGGTAAATATCGATTAGCACACCGTGAGAATTTTTCTCGGCGGATTCCGTTCGCGAGGTGTATTTCGAGATTAGGATACACACATTCAAAAAAATTGATTTGAATTTCTTTTTTTTTAGTGTTTCAAAAAATCAATTTTTTTTTTCAAAGAACATTGAAAAATTTTCGGAGTATTCCCAAACAAAGATCCTGGCTCAATATGAGCCCTTAATTTTAATATTCAAAGGCAGCGATTTTAAATTTTCTTTTTCTATTCAAATAACATGGGAAAATTTTTTTCTGGACTTTGGAATTTTTTTGCTTGAAAATAAATTACTGCACAGTGATAAGAAATACAGTTTTCTGTAGGAAATTGAACGCTCTATAAAAAAGAACTGAGCGAAAATTTGCGTAAAGCGAGCCGCTCTGGAGTAATCAAGCCTCAATCGCTGGACTGTTCAAAATAATAATGTTATTCATTTATAAATGCAGCAAAATTGACTTATATCACTTAAATAATCAATATTATCGACTTAAAAACAATAATCTGTAAATTTTTAACTAAATGCAGTTGATCTAAGAATTTATTAATCATCAATAAATAATAATAAATGATTCATTTTATTGATCATTAATAAAAAAAACAGGTGTATTAGAAATGTATGATAAAATTTAATCATACATTTTATATATTATAAATTAATAATTTATTTTGATTTTTTATATGTTGTTTGAGTCTTTTGAGTCTGTTTTTTTCTATATACAGAGATGTTCTGTGGAAAGTGGTCAGTCTAATGGCGGCACAATTATTTTTTTTCGCGAATGACAACGCTGCCGCTCGATCACAGACAATCGATCTACTGATATTTTATATGTCTGTGACTGATAATAGACGACGTAGCGGTAGCTGTCACGTCGTAGGTTAAAATGAACTGTCATATTACAATATTGTGTAATTAAATTGTAATATCGTTCATAATACGACGGTATACGATACTATTTCATAAATAAGTAGTACTGAATTGTTAAATTAATTACAGATATCAATTTCTATTTATTTATAACATTAGGTTATAAATAACTATCTTGGTGAAATTTACGCATCTCAGAGTGATAAAGTTAATTAGGCAATAGCATACGAAATTGATTCTTTATGAATTCATTGCAGGTGTGGATTTCTGTTTATTTGCTACATTATTTACAACCGTGCATTTCGTCGGTGACTGACTGATCCGCTGCATCCCTTGGACAAGGAGGGTTACGAACATAGCGATGTGGAAATCATTCATCGAGCAATATAATATACAATATTGTGTAATTGAATTGTGATATCGTTCCTAATACAACAGTTATCTATTTCATGAATAAGTAGTCATGAATTTTTGCTTTATTCTACACAGCAATCAAATACACAATTAAATAGATTTACAATAAGAACAATAATTTCAATTAATTTATTACTCGATGAAACTTGGACACGCATTGATGGACTAACACATCACTCACGCAGGACTATTTTCGTACTTATTAGGCTGAGAAGACATGTAGAGTATTGTTTTATTCAGCAAAGATGCCTCGTAGGATGGAACACTTTCACTGAATCAAGGCGAATATTGCTCGTTGAATGATATTCACATCGCTTTGTTCGTAACCCTACTTGTCGAAGAGATGCAACGGGTCAGTCAGTCATCGGAGAAATTCACGGATGTAAATAGTGTAGCAAATAAACAGAAATTCACACCTGAAATGAATTCATAAAGAATCAATTTCGTATGCTATTGCCTAATTAACTTTATTCCAAACACGCACGTTTAGAGCTCGTAACGCCCTCTGAAAATTTGAATAATGTAGTCGTTTACCGACTGGTTTCGAGTTGGTGGCGCTGGGGGTCTCGTTTAGATAACTAGTGATGTAAACACCCCCATTATTGTACTCGAATAGTAGAATAATAGGAATCGGGGAGAAAAACCGTCTGCTTCCCTTGGCAGCTGTTCGAGTCGATGTTTTCATACAGATTC
Organism: Tenthredo notha; assembly: GCA_914767705.2. Classification (NCBI taxonomy): domain Eukaryota; kingdom Metazoa; phylum Arthropoda; class Insecta; order Hymenoptera; family Tenthredinidae; genus Tenthredo; species Tenthredo notha. The sequence continues at coordinate 1,946,220 of OU611923.1, read as the reverse complement.
GTAGCGTAGAAGCGGTGGAATACGGAGTACGAACACTAGGAAGGAACGGTGGAACGGGAGAAAACTCAGTGGAATATAACCTACAAAATTTTCATCGGGCGTTACGAGCTCTACGTGCATGTTTGGAATAAAGTATCGTATGCACCTCGGATCTTACCCAACCTTCAATCCTCGTATGCTTTTTTACAGGACTCGTATTCGAATTGCGCGCGCCTTCGGCGCACGCAATTCTACTACTCGTCCTGTAAACATCATACTCGGAATTAAAGGTTTGGGTAAGATCCTCTATGCATAATATACTATTATCACTCCGAGATGCGTAAATTTCACCAAGACAGTTATTTATAACCTAATGTTATAAATAAATAGAAATTGATATCTGTAATTAATTTAACAATTCAGTACTACTTATTTATGAAATAGTATCGTATACCGTCGTATTATGAACGATATTACAATTTAATTACACAATATTGTAATATGACAGTTCATTTTAACCTACGACGTGACAGCTACCGCTACGTCGTCTATTATCAGTCACAGACATATAAAATATCAGTAGATCGATTGTCTGTGATCGAGCGGCAGCGTTGTCATTCGCGAAAAGAAATAATTGTGCCGCCATTAGACTGACCACTTTCCACAGAACATCTCTGTATGTATATGGGGTATTCCAAAATATTTTGAACGGTCGTCTACCCCGACCCCCATCGATTTCCGAATAAATTATTCTCACGGTAACTCTAGACTCAGGTATGATTGCTGAATTATTTTAGAATTTTGCGATTTTTTTTTTAGAAGTTACGATTTTTCGAAAATCGCACTTTTCGGCAACAGCTCGTTTTTCATCCAATTCTAGTTGGCAACCAAGGTATCCCATGAAAAAGAGACTCATACAGAACTGTCCAGTTTTTTGACGTACTTTGAAATGGAAATATTCGTAGATTTTTTCAGACACCGGAAGTGCCGAAATTCTCGTTTCAAAAATCAATATCGTGGATTGCAAAAAGTCGCCATGATCGATCTGTTTGAAATTTGTACACGAAATTCGACATCGAAAGACGGAATTTTTAAGACCAGGGCGAAGTTGGGGAGACATCGGGTTTAGGAGGTATGGCTATTTTATTCACGCGAAAAGTCATATTCCGGCGTATTTACGCTCCGCGCTAATATATACTATAATTATGATCATAACTGAAAATAGTATAATTTATAATATACTGGATACTGCAATGTTATATAGAGAATATTTCCGACACGATAGTATCAGTTATCACTATGATCTACTTTCCGAGTTTGTTTTTGTATCCGACAATTGAATAACAGCATACAGGATAAGAACGACGCACAGTATGCAGATTTATTGAAATTAATTATAACGTCCATATAATGAAAAATATAGTGGCTACTTTTATCTTCAGGGGTGATAATTCTTCAAGATAGGATGCTTGTTGAATTCTACAGCGGCAGAATATCGCTTGGTCGTTACAGTACCGTCCATGGCAGGTATAAGGCAGTGCAGCTTTTGTGTTTGCGGAATGGATTTGGCATTTTCAAACCGTTGTGTTAGTATGTCTTTTGCATTTTCATACTCGCTGACATTGGTATAGTGTACTGCAATCGAAGGTATATTTTCCGGCTGATGAGCCCATTCATATAATTCTCGTGGTGTTGTTATCTGCCGATCTGCTGGGAGCTGGAGACTAGCTCTTGCAGCCATCCTCTTCACGGTTCCGCCAATACCGTCACATGGACCCTTGCCATGCGCAGTTGCCGAAAAATGCCACTCGGCTGGGATCCCAAAATCCTGCTGATGATGATAGATATTCGCGAAATTCTTGTAATTTTTGAACTGCTGTGGAGCACCGTCGGAACAATAATATACCCGTGAGAGATTATCAACAATACTTTTGATAAATTGGTTAATAATACCAGAAAATACGTATACGGCTATGGAATCGTGGTTGAGACAATCGGAGATGATAATTAGGCTTTTGTGTTCGATGATTTCTCCGGCTTTATAATAAACGACAACGGGATAAAGTGTTGCCTGGCGATTGTTCCAGTGGAAGCCGGGTGCCGCATTCTGAACAATAAACGCGTAATTTTCTGCGAAGTCGCACATCACCAAGCATTCTCCAATTTGAAGGGAATTTTTAAGTTCCTTGATGAAATTTGCCTGCTTCGTTGCAATGAATGAATGCTGCAGGAATATTTTTGCTTGATCACAAAAGTCTGCAGCAAAATCTACTGCACACTTCGTAAACGTCTCCAGACTTGTGCGCGGTTTAGAAACCCATTGCTTGTATTTGATATTTTCTATATCAATGTCTTCGAAAACTGCGAGTAGTATTTCCTGCAATGCTTCGTGGCCAGGACACTTCTTGCAGGTGCCAAGGTAGCATCCCGGACTCGAATCGCTACATATCAGTAGATTTAAGCAATCCTCGTACGTTGACAAATGATGTTCCAAATCCTTCGTCAGACTTGGCAAGTTACAACCTGGAATAATCATAGAATTTCGTTTGCATCCTATTGTTAGAAATAGTATGAGAATACCAAATCATAGAGAATCTAGCTTCATGTGAAACATTGATATGAAATTCGAGTCAGCTTCTGAGACAAAAAGCTTCAATTACCTTGAATCATTAACTTCATATTCTGATGCATGGAACACACGCAAACCGTGTGTGTTCCACTAGACCCAGCTAGCACGCAATGTTTGGGTCTTAAAGACGCGAACATTGAAAATCCGACCTTCAATTCAGGACATCTTTTCTTAAACTGCTGATAGAGTTCCTTTAAGTTACATAAAATGAGCCGTTTTTGACGGTGAATTCTTTTTCCGTCATCATTCCGCACGGAAACATAATCCTTCATGCCCGGCATCAAGGCACTCATTGCATCCTCCTCGTAGAATTCTATGATTTTCGATTTCAAATTATTGGATAGAGAGTTACCTATAGAATAATACAGACCTGTATTATTTCGAAATCAACACTCAGAAAACTACACAATATTCAAATTGTCTGAATCAACACTGTTTCAGTGATGATCTAATATTATTCACCAACTCTACGACTGATTAGTTATAGGATCCCAGATCGAAGAGTTATTCTTTAATTCGAAGAAGCAATTCTTACCACCCGACTAGAAATGACTTGGGGATTACCCAGCGTATACATCTGGACCTGATTGGGTCCCGAAGAGGTATGCCCAATAGGGAAATCCCAATAAGGCCCCAATTAGTCCCCAATCAAGAAACCCCACCGTAAAAATAAAAAATTTTTAGTCAATATTTCCCAATTGGGATCTGAGTGGGACCTAAGTAGGAAACCCCACCGTAAAAATAAAAATTTTTAGTCAATATTTCCCAATTGGGATCTGAGTGGGACCTAAGTGGGAAACCCCACAGTAAAAATAAAAATTTTTAGTCAATAATTCCCAATTGGGTTCTGAGTGGGTCCTAAGTGGGAAACCCCAAAGTAAAAATAAAAATTTTTAGTCAGCTTTTTTGCATTATACTTTGTGTCCGACCACACTGAAAAGTCTCAAAATTATTTCTAGCAGACTGCTAACAATTTATAAATGACTTTTATCAAGTATCTTACTTAAAAAAAAATTCGGTATTTGCGCATGCGTAAACAAGCGTAAGTATCGCAACGCTCAAAAGAGGTCTCTTATTATATTACATTTATCACGTTGGTTGTTATTTAAGGTTATAATATACGTAGTGCATAGTGAGTCTATTTTTTAACTTTGTTTAACAAAATGTTAAATGCAAATAAGTTTAAAAGAATTCGTGAACTTGCACGTTTGAGAAAAAGTAGACATCGAATTCAAGAAAATGTTAATTCCTCAGCATCTGATGACTTCATAGAATTTTCACAGGAGTCTGATGTTGATTTGGAAGAACCTATAATCCAAAATAATGCTGAATATGATAATAACATTTTTTTAAATGATGAATTCGAAAGCAGTGAATCTAGTAGTGATGAATCTGAAGCTGATGAAGAAGAAGAAATTTCAGATGGTGATGTATCTGATGTATCCGAAGAAAGTATAGAAGGCGCATTGGACAGTGACCACGAAGAATTTATTGGTAACAACGTCGAAGAGGTTTATGATGACATTGAAGAACTTCGGCAGTGGGCCTTGGCTGATCCTCCTATTCCACATACTCGTCTCGAGTCATTGTTAAAAATTTTAAGACGAGAAAAATATCCTACATTACCTAAATGTGCCAAAACGTTTTTAGGAACTGAAAGATTTCAATATGATATTGAAAAACTAGATGATAATGATTCAGGGGAATTTGCATACTTCGGAATTGAGAACAATTTACAGCGCTGTGTAAACTCTGAATTACATGAAGTTCGTCATTTGGAACTGCTAATAAATGTGGATGGTGTACCTTTATACAAATCAAGTTCAATTCAGTTGTGGCCAATATTGTGTAAAGTATTTAACCAACCAGATATTTACAAACCATTTCTAGTGGCTGTTTATTGTGGGAAGCAGAAACCAATTAATGTTAATAATTATTTGAAAAAATTCGTGGCAGAAGTTAATCACCTTCAAGAAGTGGGTATCCGAATAAATGATGTACTTTTCCAAATATCTATAAAAGCATTTATTTGTGATAGGCCGGCACGAGCATTTATCAAGAGTATTAAAGGACACGGAGGTTATTGGGCTTGTGAACGGTGTGAAGTCAAAGGTAAACGAGTAAATCGACGAACAACTTATCCTATTGATCATCATCAGTGCATACCAAGAACTGATGATTCATTTAGAAATCAACGTAATGCTGGACACCATACAGGAGTTTCACCTTTACTCGAGATCGTACCTACTGTTGACATGATAAATGCTTTTGTTTTAGACTCAATGCACTTGGTGCCTCTAGGTGTAGTCAAGAAGATTTTTGATTATTGGTTTAGTGGAAACATTAAAGAGGTTAAATTGAGTAAAACTATGAAAAATGTACTATGCAATTTACTTTTACAATTGAAATGTCAAGTTCCTCAAGATTTCCAAAGAACGACAAGATCATTGGATGATGTTGCTAAATTTAAAGCCACTGAATTTCAATTCATATTATTATACGCAGGTCCGGTAATTTTCAAAAAAGTATTAACTCCTGAAGTTTATCGACATTTTTTACTGTTACATGTGGCGATAAGAATATTGTCCTCTAAAGATCTGGCGGTTGAGAAGAAGAGACAAGCTAAATATTGCTTGAAATTATTTGTGGAAACTTCAGTGATATTATATGGTAAAGAATGTCTAATATCAAATATGCATAACCTCATCCATCTTCCTGACGATGTTGAAAATATGAACTGCCCGATCCTTGATATATCTGCTTATTGTTTTGAAAATGAGCTTGGTAAATTAGGGAGACTCATTCGAACTGGGAATAAACCTCTCTCGCAACTTTGCCGAAGAATAAATGAATTACAACATAAAAATATTGAAATGGCTACTATTTCACCAACTATTAAAATTATAAAACAATTGCACCATGATGACTTTAATAATACACCGATTAAAAGTATTCAATTCAAAGGAGCAATTATAACATTGAAACATCCGAATAACACAGTTTTACTGAAAAATAAGAAAATTATACAAGTGTCATTCATGTTTATTCCTGCTGGTGAAAACAATATTTATGTGAGAGGCACACAATTGAAAAAAATCGGTCCAATTTATGACTATCCATTCAGTTCGGAATATTTAAATATGTGGGTCGTAAACGATAGACACTGTCCTACAGTAACAATTTCTCTCAATGATGTCGATAAAAAAATGGTTTGTTTTATAATTACAATGAATAATAAGAAAAAAATGTGTGTGATGCCTTTGTTACATATGTAGTGCAAAAAAAATATGAAGTGATATGTTTTAAGTGTTTTTGAGATCTAAATTAAATATAGACATATTTAAATATATTGGTACGTTTTTATAAATTTTGATAAACATTACGAGATGAGAAGTTACTATTGAAATTAAATAATGTATTAATTTTGTAGACTACTTATGGGTATTTTTATTATTCAAAGTTTAATAGTTCTCTAAATTATTTGGTGATGTTTAATATTTTGTAAATATATTTTCTATATATTATAATAATACGTACTATAATAACAATAATATATAATACGTAAATACGGTGTAAAGTGATTGAAAAGAAGTGTTTATCACATCTAGATCAAACGATGCGATCACATCTCAGTATCACACACGTACATTGTATACCTATATTACGGAAGCCCGGTAGTGCCATCGCATATACCGTGTGTGTGAGTATATCCAAACTCAATTCTGATATACACTGTGACGTGCACTGCCGACGGTCTGGGTTTGAGGCCGGGCAGGCCACGACTACAAAGCCAGGCACTCTTGCCACGTTTGGCTCATCGGAGAATTTACTATTTACCTCAAAATTATAAACTAGCTTACTCCCGATGAGTTTACGATATGTTGGGCGCCAGGTACCTTAAATGATACCGCGGTAACGAAATGACGTTAAAATCAAACTCGAACGAATATTATTAAAGAATTAAATAAAATATAATATAATAAATACAAATATAGCGACGAGATAATTAACTAAAAGTAATACGATAATACACGGTAAGCTCAGCGTGAGGGGAACATGGGGGCGAAATAATATAGATAAGAAACAAAAATAATTTTCAGGTTTATGGATTTAATCTCAAAGAAACCGATTAAACAAAACAATAAATGATAACAATTAATACGAACAATAAAACATAGGATAAAACAATTAAACAGCCAAAGCCGATCACATAGGTCGGTCGGAATACAAATTAAACAAGATACACGGAAATACTATCAAAGACAGCTGACTGACTAGGTCACACACATATAAGTAGGGCAGGGGGTAATACAGAACATTAGGGAATATAGAACAAGGGGATGGGTAAGTCAGAACAATTAAATAATACAAAAAGAAGGAAACGATATCTTATGGTACGGTAGAAATCAAACACGGAATAATATTAGTTCACAATAAATGGGTCGATAACGTAGCGGGATCAAAAGTCCAGAATCAATAATTTGTGGACTTCTAATGATTAATTGGACGGGTCGGTACTACAGAATATTCCCTAGAAAAGGGCAAGGCGTCGGAATCAAATTCAAATAAGCTCGTACAAAGATGGCCAAGGCAACTTTACACGAGGCACGCCATGCGGCTACGAAGTACACGTTAACAAAAGGGACGCTAGACTTTATTACAATTATTAATTCGAAATAACGATAATTATACCAGCTCAAGGTTTTACTAGTGGTTTAAGACTACTTTCAATGAGAAAGGGGGTAAATTAATCGGGATATTATCACAATATCGTATCTACAGCCTGTAGACCGATTCTTCCAGAAACACGTGGCTCAACAAGCCGTCGAGATCAATTATCGTATTTTTACTACGCAACTAATTTTTCCACGTGGGAAATCCTTATTTCTGGGACTAGATTTTACAGTAATTAGGGGGATTCCGATTAACAATTAATTACACTTACAAGAGAATCGATACAAAAAATATTTAACAAAGGACAGAGAAATAGCGGTACGGTAATAAATGACGATACGATAATTAATGACGACACAATAAGGAATAACGATACTTTCTCGAAAAATCAATCAGTAAGGCATAGGGGACACAATGAACAATAATATAATCAATAATCAATGATTAAACAAAACTAAAGCACGACAATTCGATGATATATTAACGGCGTCACAACTACGCAATCAGAAACGAATTTCTTTTTAATCAATTTAATATCAATCGAAGGGTCGTCTTGAGTTGGAATCTTACCTTAATCAAGGCACTAATACACTAACTGAAGTTAGAGAAGTTAATTCTCAATAATACTTTACGAACGATACAGTTTTCTTCAAACAAGGGAATTTACGGTAAAATAATCGAAAAATAATCAATACTATATCTTATCGATACTACGTCCAAGCAAGAAGTGAGGTTTCTAGGTCTGTCGCTAGGCAGATGCAATTTTGGGGGAGGTGGAGGATCTACGCATAAAATTAATAGGCGTATTCTTCTTCTGCCGGGTTGTGTCGCGGGCCTGACAGGGTCTTTTGGCACTTCGAGCTTTGGCCAGGGGTTTGTTAGATGGCTCGTCATGTTCTCGATATCCTGGAAGGCGGAATTTCTGCATTTGAACCGGTGGACCAAGCCGGTACGAGACAGGTAGAGGGAAGGAGGAAGCTACTCCACGTTATAGATTCGTTATGCAGCGCTCTTCCAGGCATATCTCTGGATACGTTGACTCTTTTCCCCTGGCTAATCACTCGAAGGCCGGGTGACCCGCCAGGCCGGATGAGATTGAGGGATGATCTCCCTCGGTGTCGTCAGGCCGGAACGGTAAGGGAATATAAGATAGGGGGGAACGGGAAAAACATTAGTACATGAACTTATAATTATAATTAGGGACCTTGGGCACTTGAGCTGGGACTTCTCGCTTTGACTTGATTTTTAATATAAGGTGGTCACTTCGGTCTGAGGAGGAGGAGATGGTTAAATACGAGGCTTTCTATTTTGCCTCGTTACAACACAGTATGTCAGAATATCCGAAATCTTATGTCTGACATACACAGTATATCAGAATTGAGTTTGGATATACTCACACACACGGTATATGCGATGGCACTACCCATAGACATAGAGCATGGACTGCGCATTCGGGCCGAAAATCGCTTGGTCCGTAGAAAGAGAAGGGAAGCACACGCGGCCAAATCTGTCTCTTTCTAACCAACGACGTCAAATGCATAGAAAGAGACAGACAGTGGCCGCGTGTGCTTCCCTTCTCTCTCACTTTTAGCGTTACCACAGGCAGTATAGTATAGGGAATGCGCAGTCCATGCTCTATGCTATGGCACTACCGGGCTTCCGTACTATATAGAGTACAAGTCGTGACCGCGACATCTCATACTCTAGCTTACGATTGTTTCTGTACACGCGCTGTGTTAGTATATATCTGTAGTAGTTTAAAGAACTGTGGTACTTCAATATCTATGTATATGTGTGTATGTATATGTACCAATAGTGCGACACCAAACGGAAAAAAGGAATAAGTTGACAATCGAGAAAACGCGGTGACGAGTTACGACAGGTTCATTTAATTATCGAGAGTTTATTTTTTATTAAACAGTTTAGTGTTTCAGATTGTTAATACAAATTTTTATTATAAACGTTTACCAATGGCGAGTAATAGTAAAACGTAAGTACTTTTAAAATAATGAATATTTAATTTGTGTAGTTTTTACATCTGCAAACAAAAAAGTTTTCAATAACGTTGAAGGTCTTATTAACTTTTTTAATAATGAATAAAAGTATTTTTTATTTTTAAATTAAATATGTAATAATAATTTAGTATTTGCAGAGAATATTCTATTTTATATTCAATATAAGCTCAATAATAATTCGCCCACCTCCTTTCCATACAATGTAACGAAAACGGGGCCGGGGAGACACATTTCGACGCCTGGGCTCGGATAATAATCGAAATGTGTCTCCCCCGCCCCTTTTTCGTTACATTGTATGGAAAGGAGGTGGGCGACTAAGGATGAGCCTTAAAAATTTATTTAATTACTATTGTTTATTAGATTTTTCATCAGTCAAGTGTAAATAAATAATATTTTCTAAATAATTTTCAATTATATTAACACGTAGGCAGTAATGTTGATAACAATTTATTGTTTTTACTTTTATTGCGTTTATAGATAATAATTTGGTTATTTGCTTCTAGGTCTAATACGTCAAAGTACTACTTAGTTTTATTTTTGACTAATAATAAAAACAACCAAGAAGTAGATATTGTCCCCGCGAGTTGGATGTTTCATAATAATAAAAAGGATGCGGTTCGATGTAAATTTATGCCTGGTCCATATGATAAATCAAAACAACAAGAGCTCAAGTTGATGGTCCAAAATTGTGTGGTCCCTAACAAAAGCTGGCCTGATTACGCTGTTGAAATACGTGGAAGAGCAGGTAAGTCTTCATATACCTATGAGCCAATTAATTCAGAATCTTCATTACGATTTTATATTACAGACAGCTACGAACAAGCGGAAGAAAGATTAAGTATATTAAAATCAAAACCTTATGCCTTTACAACTGACAATGAAAAATCTGCTAAGTCACAGGCCTTAAAACATGAAAAATTGTTCAAAATAAAAACAACAAACAACAATGAACAATTAAAAAGCAAATTAAATTCAGCTAATTTAAAATTTAACAATGAAGGTAAGTTAGTTGTCACTCAATTAATATTATTATTATGATTATTTTCCATTAATTTACATAATCTGTAATTTATTGAATTTCCAGAGTCTTCGAGAAACAAAATATCCAATTCTGAATCGTCAAGATCCTTAGAATCATCTGTTGGTGATGATTCGAAGTCATCAACCGGACTATCACAGAAGTTAAAGAGAAAAATTAAAAGACCAAAAAATAACTATAATAAAAGACAAAAATTGAACAATTCAAGTAAGATACTTACAATACAGTTATTAATACTTTTATTGTATGTTATCTATAATTTACCAAATTTCTAGAGTCATCATGCACGAAGAAACGTGATTTTGAATCATCAAGATCTCTAGAATCATCTGCTGGTAATTCAAGGTCGCAAACGGGGCGAAAAAAGAAGTTAAGCAAAAAAGCAAATTCATCAAAAGGTAATTCAACTAACATACTTATTGTTCAATTATTAATAATTATAATTTTACTTTATATATAATCTATAATTTATTAAATTTCCATAGAGTTACAGCGGAAAAAACAATCTGGTTCTGAACGTTTCAAATCTTCAGAATCATCTCTTGATAGTGACTCTCCAACAAGAAAGCAACGATTGAAGAAGTTGAGGGAAAAACTTAGAGCACGCCAAGGGAATAATCGTAGTGACTATTCAAAATCAAATGATTCGGGAAGCAGCAACCGGAATAATAACTATAGTTCTCATGATGATTCCCCTCAAGGAAAAAAATCGGACAAAGCTGATTCAAAAACCCACGGTGGAAGCAATAATAATATTCATCTCTGTGAATCATCTGCTTTGAAGAAAATATCTTCTTTCCCAAATTTAATCTCATCAACTCCAATAACTAAAAACAAGTTGAACGAAAACTTAGCTGATAAAGGTACAAAAATAAAATAAAAGAGAAAAAAATAGAATTATGGTTGAAAATAACAATATTTCATGTTTTTTTTTTTTTTCAGGTTTATCAAAAGATGAAGTTATTAAAAAATATTTTGTGAGCTTAAGCAAGCAAATAGGACAACTGACAAGTTTATCAGTTCAACATGGTGCGGATTTAAATAATATTTCCGAAGAAATAAAAGATATGAAGAAAAGGTTGAAGAAAAAGTGTTCATGTGACAGTGGTCATGACGGTTCCAGTGGGGAGAGTAGCGACAATGATGATAACGAGGAAGGCGAGGAATCCAAAAATACTGGAGAAAAAGTAAAAAAATTCGACTATCCAATAAACGAGAAAGAAGCGTTTGAAGAATTTAATAAACAACTTGACGATAAACCCCATGAACGTAAAATTGTAGTAAGTAAATATGAATGTAACTATTGTTGAATATTTTAATTATTGATTTGTTTATAATAAAAACTATCAGTAAAATTTTAATTATCTACAAGTTATATATAACGTAATGCTTTTCAGATCAAACGCATTCACCAATTAGTTAATGTAAAAGAAAGCTTAAACAATAATATGAAAGTGGTTATAAGAGCTTACATTACACGGAGTGTCGTCATTACATACGTTCCGTCTGCAGCTACAATAAGTCAAAAGAAGCCGATATTTAAAAATACTGCTTTTTATAAATGCATTGAAGGTAAAGTTTTTCTTTTTTTTTAATTGTGAATAGTCAATGATAATAGTTATTTTTCATTTATTATTAATATTTTTTCATAAATTATAGAGGTGATGCGACTAAAGTTAAAAGATAATTCGGGGAATGATTTAACTGACTCCGACATGTTAAAAGCGATGGCTTCTGTACTTCGCAATGCGCGAGACTGGGACGGCCACCGCTTGTTGAGGACACAAAAGGTTGATCCACCTGCTCCTGAAGATTAACCTTGAACAAGATATGCTCTTGTGTTAATTAAAAACGTTAATTATAATATTTGACTGTAATAAGTAATAAAAGTAAAATAAAAGTTAATTATTATTATTTTTTTCATAAACACTAAATTATTAATAACAAAATTTTCTCGTATCATGAATATTTCTCTTAGGGCTCAAGTTGGGACACCCTTAATGGGGCCACTTCTGGATTTCCTTATTGGGATTAGAGCTGGGATGCCTTAACGGGACCTTCTTGGGATTTTCCCGTTGGGGCACGAATGGGATTGCCCAATTAGGGCCGCAAAGGGCTCTGCGTGACATCCCTATTTGTGGTCCCTAGAGGGCGACCCAGTGAGGGCCCAATAGGTCTCACATTAAAATTTCTAGTCGGGCAAGTCTACCGTCTGGCGCAGAGAGTATCCCTTTTTCCTGGAAAAGTCTCTTCCCGGCCCGTGCCATATAAAGCGTTGTATCCATTTTTCTAGCTATTTGTGCGATGCTCCAATTTTCCGGTAAGAGGGTCAAAATTTGCATTTTGAGATTACGGTTGGTATCAGGAGAATGAAATTTTTTTTTCAGTTGGTCGATCGTTTTTGACGTGTCCCACGCACCATTGTCAGACCCAGACGTTCCGGCCAACGGGCCTAACGACTCCTTCACGGTATCACCGACTGCAGCTGCTTTATTTTCAATCCATTTAATACCAGAAATCTTCAGTTTCTTTTTGGAAACTGGCGAGTGGCCCATTAAGGTAGTTCCAGCATGCGATAGTATAGTCACAGCATATACTATTGTCAGAAATTGAAAGCCTCGACACACAGACGCTCACACATACAATGAAATATTTTTAGTTACGGTGATCTGGCAACGTTGCTCTGAGCTCATATATATTTTTGTTTATATACTCGGTATCTCGGTAAACTCTTAATATTTTGCTTTCTAATAATATTAAATTTAAAAAATGCCCAAACAATTACGACACAAAGGTCAGTTTATAAAAAAAAAAAATTTAGCTGAAAAATTATCTTTCGTGTGTGACATGAACAAAGCTAAATAAAATAAATCAGAATCAAACGAAAATAATAAAGATACAAATCTTAACCTAGAAGGAAGGCGTATTGTTGAGTACTTAGAACTAGGAAAAAACTTAAAATGTTTTAAATGTAAACAAGTTTTGAGCTTGGAAAATATAAAAAAAGAAAAACTTCTCGGTCTCAATTCGAAATTGGATAAAATTTACTAGTACTGCGAGAGATTTAAATTTCCCGCTTTTTATTTTACACTATTTCGGAGAGCGTCGTGCACAACGTTGCCAGATCACTATAAGTTGTTAAATGACAAGGTTAAAAGTGGATAAAAATTAATACTTTCAATTTTAATATTTCGAGAACAAAACGGTGGGGTGCTATTTTTTTTTTTTTTACTTATTCTTAAAATATTTCTTCGTAGTCTCCTCCTTTTTTTTTTAATTCTGTCGAGAGGTTTTTGTGATATAATAAAAAAAAGTTGGGAGGACAGTAAGTTTTACATGCTTTGAATGGGAAGTGACCCACGAAATCGCGAACTTTGAGCTTAATTATCTCGCGATCTAAACGGCGAAAAATTCTGAAACTTCGGGATCTCATAGATAATGTTATTCTGAGTTTGTAAAAAAAAAATAGGCCAAATCTGTCGAAAAGTGGTTTCACGCTGGAACTACCTTAATGTCAATGCTTCGTTCAATACTGGCAGCTTAGTTTCGAGGCTCAAATTTGAAGATTGGCTGCATAGTGGTGAAAGATCCTCGTGGGAAACGGGACCTGCGGTAAATGAATTCAAAAATTCTCGAAGACAAGGTAATTGTCGTATGTCAAGGGTGAAAAATGCCGGGTGAAATTCGTATTCTCAATTATATACGACAATCGTAGCTGTTGTGACTGCACAATGAATGATCAAGTTTTATAATATGAGATACTTACCCGGTTCTAGAATTTGAATATTTCGTTCGTCAACAGTCGCGATCTTTTTTCTACACTCGGTGCATAATAAATCAGAACGACGTAGGGAAAGCTTTTTTTTTAATAAATTCTCAGACGGATAACGCAAGTCCTTTCTTCTATGATGGTTCTCTAATGAGAAGGGATTCGAGCAGCGATCGTAATGCCGCTTCATTGAAATCTTTTTTTGAAGCTGATCCATACTGTTATCAATTGAAAGCACCAAACCAATGTTTGGTTATAATGTGAGATCCCCACCGTGAATAATATTAATAGACACGTACACGATATAATACGTCTTGCGATAACATTTATACAATACAAGTTTTTTCTAACTCTGTTTTGAAATATATTGCACTACGCGTTACTGTCAAGTCGCAGTTACTAGTACAGTCCGCCATCAAACAAACGACGCGCGGTGCATAGGCCGCATTTGTTTTCTTGTTTCGCGATTGTTTCTATAGCGACAAAAAACTGCTCACTCCCTATCATAAAAGACTAGATAGTATTCATAATTGGGTACAAGGAAATAATAATAATGATAATAATAATAATGATGATAATAATAATAATAATAATGATAATAATAATAATAATAATAATAATATTATTAATATTAATATTAATCATATTAATAATAATGATGATAACAAAAATAACGCCGGAATATGACTTTTCGCGTGAATAAAATAGCCATACCTCCTAAACCCGATGTCTCCCCAACTTCGCCCTGGTCTTAAAAATTCCGTCTTTCGATGTCGAATTTCGTGTACAAATTTCAAACAGATCGATCATGGCGACTTTTTGCAATCCACGATATTGATTTTTGAAACGAGAATTTCGGCACTTCCGGTGTCTGAAAAAATCTACGAATATTTCCATTTCAAAGTACGTCAAAAAACTGGACAGTTCTGTATGAGTCTCTTTTTCATGGGATACCCTCACGGAAAAAACCCCGAGATTTACCCCCAAATTTACCCCCAAATTGAACCTCAAAATTACCCCCAACCGGGATGGGGTAAATTCGTACCCCTTGATCGAGGGTTTACCTCCAAGTTCAGGGTTAACCCCCGTTTTCAGGGTTCACCTCCAAGTTCAGGGTTAACCCCCGTTTTCAGGGTTCACCTCCAAGTTCAGGGTTAACCCCCGCATATAGGCTTTATACCTTCGAATAATAAATTAATAATGAATTTGCGTAAAAGCGAGCCGCTTTGGAGTAATCAAGCCTCAATCGCTGGACTGTTTAAAATAATAATGTTATTCATTTATAGATGCAGCAAAATTGACTTATATCACTCAAATAATCAATATTATCGACTTAAAAACAATAATCTGTAAATTTTTAACTAAATGTTGATCTAACAATTTTATTATTCAACAATAAATAATAATAAATGATTAATTTTATTGAGCATCAATAAAAAAAACAGGTTTCCTTTTTTCAGATGATGAATGTACTAACATTCCTATCAAAACCCTCGATCGCTGATGGTTAACCTCCAACTCATGGGGGTTTACCCTCGATCGCTGAAGGTTAACCTTCAACTCTTGGGGGTAACCCTCGATCGCTGATGATTAACCTTCAACTCAGGGGGGTTACCCTCGATCGCTGAGGGTGTACCTCAAACTTGAAGGGGTAAATCCTCAAATTACGGGGTTCACCCTCAAACTTCAGTGTTTACCTTGAAATTTGACAGTAAACACCCAACTTTCAGGGTACACCCCCAATTTTCCGGGGTTTTTTTCCGTGAGGGTACCTTGGTTGCCAACTAGAATTGGATGAAAAACGAGCTGTTGCCGAAAAGTGCGATTTTCGAAAAATCGTAACTTCTAAAAAAAAAATCGCAAAATTCTAAAATAATTCAGCAATCATACCTGAGTCTAGAGTTACCGTGAGAATAATTTATTCGGAAATCGATGGGGGTCGGGGTAGACGACCGTTCAAAATATTTTGGAATACCCCATATATAATATATATATATATATATATATATAAGAGGTATACTAGTATATTCTTATGCGACGCTGTCCGTGGATATCGAAACATTTTAAAGATGTCATTGACACATGTCAACAAACTGCGATCGCGGATCGGAGGGATCACCAGCGCGGTCACCTAGACGTATACAAGTACAGATTCTGATAAGAGCTTCATTCCTTTGTCATTCCGTCAGGGAAATCCGTGAATTAAACATCGTATTCTTTTTTTTTTTTGTGGAAATTTGTTTCGTTATTTGATTCACTTAATATTTTCGCTATGGATGGTGAGATCAATTTTTATTATTGTAGTCATAGTTCTAAGATGACATACACTAATCATTAGATGTATTATTAAACAATTCATGTCACGATGAAAGTAGATGATTTTCAACCGTGGAGTGATAGTAGTCGTGGACCGCAGGCTGTACGTGTTGAATTTGAGACGTCGCATTTCGAACAAGATCAACATTTTTCGAATGGTGATTTGATTGGTAAGTGTCATTTACGTTTCAAGACAATTCAAAATAAGTAATCACAAAAGTGTATGTCTCAGAGATGAGAATAAGTATAACACCTGTAATCTCGCATGTAACACACTTCTTAGCGATTCAGAAGTGTTCTAATTTAACCGAATATTGACTGTAAATTACATGATATTATTGGGTCCACTGACTAAAAAAAATATAAGTGAAAATCGATATAAATGTAGGAAGAATTTACGCAGATACCGTGTATGAAATTTCAAATATGGTATTCAAATATCAATGGAAAAGTATTTTCAAAGTAAAAGTCCGGAGTAGTTAGATTAATAAAGAAATGTTGTAATTATCGTTTAAAAAATGTATCATTACCTCACGAGTTGCTGATATCCGATGTCACGTATATTGAACTTCACATCAGTTATATCAAAATTAATAGTCAATTATGAATTTAGCCGAACATGGACACTAATTATTTGAGAAGGAGCTCAATCAATCGAGTCGAGTCAATGACTCGACTCGATTGATTGAGCTCCTTCTCAAATAACTACCCAGTTCGAGTGATATCTTCATGATGAATAATGGACACTAATTCTCATTTAGTATACCTTGGCTTGTAAAATATAGCATTGTATGATAAAAGTGTTGTGAATTTCTAATTATTTTTTTCACAGTGCTTTTAGTAAGCAATACGTAATACAAAATATTTTATTTTTACATGAACTTTATCAAGTAGCTTGTATAGGGAAAATTATTTTGCACAGAGGTTTTTCCGAGCAGCAACTGCACTATCATAAACGGCCTCAGTAATTTACCATCGGAGGAACACGAAAACAACGACATATCTCTCAACAATAGCACTGTTGAAGGGTGCACAAATACCGGTATGTCACAAAAATATACTAAACATGAAAAAACTTGAAGTTTCAACATCGATTTTCTGATATGCTTTCAATATATTATTGATAGGCAAAAATTTAATAGATACGTATGATATTCTCCCATGATATCTTACAAAATATCGTAATTAAAGAGAGACTTCGGTGAAATTTTGATAAAAACGATTTTTCCATTTTTTAAATTACTAAAAAAATCCAATCAAAAACTTCCTTACATCAAAATTTAGATTATGGTAGTATGTGTATTGGAAAAAATTTTCAATCCTCTGAGATGAAAGTGTATGTGCAAGGAGTTTTTGGTAGCAGTGCATAAAAAATTTTCTGCAAAAGATTTCTTGCGCATACACTTTCAACTCAGAAGACATATATTTCCTCAATGCACTTACTGCCATGAACTAAATTTGGATGCAGAGAATTTGTGATTGGATTTTTGTAGTAATTTAAAAAATGAAAAAATCGTTTTTATAAAAATTTCTCTGAAGTCTCCCCTTAAGAAGTATAGTTGCTTTATTTCACGTTATTTAATATATATACAATTGGAATAATTTGTGTACACACATTTTTATTTCATTGAAGTTGATGATAGCGAAGAAGAGTATGTTAATGATCTTACGGATCTTTCAAACAGTGAAGACTCAGATTTTCAAGAGAATTTAATAATTGGTAAAATTATACACCTATACAATATAGTATATTAGGGTGCTTCATTTCCCGCGAATTTGTTTTTCCGCTCCATCAAAATTCAAAATTTTGAAATTTTCAAAACGGTTCAGATCGGTCTTAGAATTGGAATAAGGGTTCAAACTTGGTGGGGGTTTCTTTTCGAGGACATACAACAATATTTCGTCGACGGAGTAGAAAAAAAAAATTCGCGGGAAATTAAGCACCCCAATAGTATATACAGGGTGAGTCTTTTCAAATGTCCAAAAAAAAAAACAATTATCCAGTGGGGATAGGGTAGAAATGCTTAATCACGAATCACGGCGTGCCTTTGCCGCAAATAAGTCCCAACCATCTTGGACCTTTGAAAGGACTCACCCTGTATACATTTATATGTATTTATATGTATTGTTTTAATGGTGAAACTTCATATGCATTACATTTTGAAGTGCCCAGCACATCAGAAGAACCCGAAACGAGTGGTACGGTCGTACGGCGTACAAACTCATTTCAATCTCGCAAACGACCCAGAAATACTGACGATTGGGTAGATAATGCAGCCAAAAAATCGAGAAATACTGGTCTCGAGGGAGTGTCTCGAGGAGGAAAAAAATTTCGTGCAAAGGAATTAGGACCTGGATGCGAATTTTCATGCAGATTTAAATGCAGAACAAAAGTCACTCTTCCACAGCGACATAAAATTTTACAGCAATTTTTATCACTGGGAACCAGAACACGGCAATGGGAGTTCATATCCAGATATTCTCCAAGTTCGGAGCCTATAGAAAGAACACGGGATAATACTGTTCAGGAAATGCGCAAAAAAATATCTCGAAAATACAATCTCCCTATAACAGCTGATAAGCAAGTCAAAGTATGCCAAAAAATGTTCATCGATACTTTGGGTAACTAATTATAACTAATGAATTTTCTCCCATAATCTCACGATTTATGAATATTGTTTGCATCGCACTTGTTGAGTAATACAAAATATGCTACTTAGGAATTTATAATAACATTTTACCGATAACCAGGAATCTCACGTCGTCCTCTGCAAACAATCACCGAAAAATTATGTACAGAATCCGGGTTCATTGAAAGCGATCGTCGTGGTCATCATAAAACAAGACCAAAAAGAATTTCAGATAGGATTCGCCAGAGTGTTCATGAACACATACAATTATTTCCGAGTGTTGAATCACACTACTGCCGGAGTGATAGTAAAATTGAATATTTAGAAGCAGGCTTGAGCATAAGTAAAATGTATAGAATGTACAAGACATGGTGCAATGATAGCAATGTAACGAAAGTAGCTGGAGAACAGATTTACAGAAAAATTTTTAATTATGAATCAAGAGACTCGGTAGAGTCTCGCGCCAAGTACATTAAAAAAAAAAAAAAAATTTCAAGCGCGAAACTCAACGAGTCTATATACCCGAGAGGCAACTACCCTAACCTATACCGCGAATTAGTATCTTCGTTTTCTTTCACCTCACAATATACACGAATTGAAACTAATTTTATCCAAGATGTGGGCATGAAAAGCTTTCATTTGAGCCCTAAATCGATTAAATCGGTGTCCGGAGTGCTGAGATATAATTAATTACAGATTCTGATACCTCGTTTCCTCGTACAATGTTTCTCTTTAGTCTTCTTCAGACCAAGATTCTGCCAACTCAAACCATTCCCATGAAATCACATTTCGTCGCTGAACGCAGGACGTATGTTCTACGCTTATACACAGAACATACGTCCTTACGAATCTGGGAACAGACATAGAAGGGAAACTCCACACAAAAATTCAGACCAAGATTCATCCCATTAAAACCATTCCCATAAAATCACATCGCGTCGCTAAACGCAGGACGTATGTCCTATGCTCATACACAGAACATACGTCCTTACGCATCTGGGAACATGACATAGAAGGGATAAATCCACACAAAAATTGTACAGAGTGGCGTGAGTACGATAGTCACGACGTAGTCGGCGCTAGTTCGCAAACAAAAATCGTCTGCAACACTAGCAGACGCGTGTTGTCATTTCATGTTTTTAAATCCAAATAAAGGAAATAAAATAAAGTACGAGCAATGATTGATATAAAATTTGAAGGTACGAAAACTAGTGAATACCCACTAAAAGCACCTCGGTACGAAAACCTTATGCCAAGTACATTAATGTGATAGTCACCAACAAAAATGTTTCGATAGGTTAATTTTGAATCCTACGATATTGAGCTTTTGAGGTTATTTATGAATGCAATTATCGGAGGAAACGGTTTTTTGGGGTTTAATTATTTAGCAAGTTACCGCCTGAGGAAGTCTGATGATAGAAAATCAAGAGCAAGTGTTGAAGTCGAAGAATATCAGGATATCATGATTTGATATAAGGAACGGCCAGGAGCCAGACCAATAAAGCCGAGTTCAAGCGTTGGATTGCAGCGAATTCCACTTCAAGCTCTATGTTAATTTCATCTCCGAAGGCCCGTCTGCTCAGACTCAAATTGTGAGTCGACGTTATACGTAGGATTCCGACGAGTGTTATGATCTATATCCTCCAGTCAAAACGAGACTGTAAGTCGACTTTTGTGTTAGACTCCGATAGGCTTTATTCTACACTCCACGTCAACGTAGTGCTTTGACCTTCGGTGGAGATAATTTTTAATCCATGTTTTACTAACAGCTTAGATTCTTTGTTCAGAGCGATCTCAAAGTCTGTATAAATATCTATGATTACATGTAAATTAATCGTACAAACTATATATTCATAATTTACTGTCAAATTTCAATACATGAATTTATTAGATTTTGGTATGCAACCTGTGTCTGTATGTTCAAGTCTCTTAAGCTTTCTTCAAATTCAGATTAGTGCTATCACGACAAATTGAATGAAAATACTTATTCGTTATGAAAGAAATGATCGATCGTCGCCCTCTTTGTCAGATGATAAAGATTCTCATCTATATTTATTTATTCGTTTTAGACTCGGCGTAATTTCATTAATGAATGTAATTATTGGCGAACATCTAGTCTTGCATTAATAGGCTCAATTCTAGGTATATATTTCGATACCTTCGGTTCAGACCCGAAGTTGAAGTTGACGTTATGAGTACAGGACGCGTACATGTTCTTTTTGCAGAGGACCTAGCTGCATTAAAAAAAAAAAAAAAAACTACCTGAGAATTGCAATACATATTGTAACTTTTTTCGCGTTGTTTGAGATATCGGAGATATCTCAAACGATGCAGAGTTATTGTGAGTGTCTTTGCTCGGATAATTTTGGAGACCTCTCTATCTAATTCGTATCCCTGATTACGGACTTTGTGTGCGGAGCACTCGCAGCCGTCTCCCCGTTGCACGGACCTTGAACGCAAGCGTTCGCAGCCGTATTCCAACCTGAAACCGGACCTTGTACGCAAAGCGCACGCAGCCGTATTCCTAACTCCCCACGGACCTTGTACGCTTCGCGTACGCAGCCGTATCCTAGCTAATGCTGAAAAACCGAATTTACTAGGACTGGGAATTGGCGGAATCGGGAACCTGCATCAATCAATGCCTGCGTCAAAATCTAAACTCATTTATTTTATACTTTATATCTAGGTTGCAACCTTCTTAACCTATATTTACAGTGTTGCTTGGGTGTTTAATTTTACTGGTTTCAATTCAGAATACTTTGTGGAAATATCGATGCTATATCAGATATTGCAAGTACAAAATAAGTGTAATAATGAATATAAGAGGTTCTTGATATTTGAATAATTGAGAATATTATGCTCTGAGTTGAAATTTAATTAGTGAACAAAATATAAAGTGATCTAACGTAGGCGCTATGCCTGTAGCGTTAGTTTAGCTAAATGGTTGTGAGTCAATCGAGTGCTCTACTGCGAATTGCTGTTGAGCTAAGCGATGTCACACCTTATATACCTGTTGTGACGTCACTCGACTCATCACAGCTATCGAACGTTCTAGATCGTCTAAGTTGTTGTGTTTGTCCGCGACGGCCGGTGTTTGAATGCTAACGGTCAGGCCTAGGCAGCCTGATATGTTACAATATATCTAATATTTATATATATTTAATCATGAGCTGCAACTATAACCCTGCGTGCAAGTAACTCCGCCATTGCCGGTCCCAAGCCCAGATGAGACAGGAGAAGGGCTGCGCGCTGGGTTACACGTTGCAGGCATACAGAATTATACCGGATTCTAACGAAACAATTCGTAGAACTTAATGAAAGAACACATGTTACGTCTGTCCACAGAAATTTAAGGCTTACAGAAAAGTATGAGCATACGTGTATATTATAACATTATTTTCATTCATTTAAATTATACTACCACATTTAACATTCCTGCTTTTTGAGGGATTCGGATGATATAAAATGCATCACCGTACATGCATTGAGATGTTCATAGGAACAATTGGCAGAATGCTGACAACTAAGCAAGCCTCGCAAGCGAGGATATAGGAAAACCCAATCGAGCGAGCGTAGCGAGCGAGCACAATTATTAGGTAGTCAAGCAAAATTGTACAAAAAGTGGTGATATCAACCCCAAAAAGCACCCCTGGTGCAAAAACTTTTCGCCAAGTACATTAATGTGGTCACTACCCCCAAAAAAATTCACCGACAAAAATTCTTCCTCGACAAAAGTGGTACTATAGAAATGTCTACTTACAAAAGAATTGAAATCAGATACAATTGCCAAGTACATGTCTTCTGTATAACAAAAGTTTACAACAGAAGAACAGAAAACTGAATAGTCTTGTATCGTTCACTCGCTACGCTCGCTCACTCGATCGGCTCTTGATAATTACAGGGGAAAAATCAGGAAAAAAAATTTAGGAAGTGGTACTTGGCGGGCCATTATAGCAATATGTATCAAACAAATGATACATAGACCTAAGTAAATACTCTTGCACTTACTCATAAATGGCCCGCAAGTACCACTTCCTAAATTTTTTTTCCTGATTTTTTCCCTGTAATTATCAAGAGCCGATCGAGTGAGCGAGCGTAGCGAGTGAACGATACAAGACTATTCAGTTTTCTGTTCTTCTGTTGTAAACTTTTGTTATACAGAAGACATGTACTTGGCAATTGTATCTGATTTCAATTCTTTTGTAAGTAGACATTTCTATAGTACCACTTTTGTCGAGGAAGAATTTTTGTCGGTGAATTTTTTTGGGGGTAGTGACCACATTAATGTACTTGGCGAAAAGTTTTTGCACCAGGGGTGCTTTTTGGGGTAAGTACAAGCGTACAAAAAACAAACAGTCAATATATTTACTAGTATAATTATATAAGTGTGTTAATATTGGTACTAATAATCCATACTCTAATAAAGATAGGTATTTAAACACATTGTCCGTCCTTTTTTCATCTCTCTAAACACCCCGCTCAGATCTCAGCCCCCCCCCCCCCCCAAAGATGTCTTCTAGTTACGCGCCTGAAGTAAATACATAAATAAATAAATTGCCCGTGGACAAAATGCCCGGTGAAATCGCGTTCGCGTACATAGTGTATAAGGATGATACAAAACGCTTTTTAACCGTACCTATCGGGAACGTAAAATGTAAAGGAAACTTTAAAACTCATATCACACCGACGAACGCGGATGATTTTCAAAAAAGACAAGTTTACTACGTCGCATGGCGTGACTGCGTTGACGAGTGCGAGGAGGAACATCAACATGTTGGACATTATCCTGCGTTTATCCTGCTGCTGGGAGGTGAGTTCAACTTTGTGCCGAAATCTAGATACGGCCACGGGCCACTGTTAAATCGTTTCATCTTTGAATATCATTAAATGCGATAGAAGAATACGCAATAATGCAATCATGATCCTGGTTCAATTGGGGTATACAGTTCGATTTTGTTGATTGATACGATTTCTACCTTACTTACGAGCCCACATGGCATCTCTGTTGTGTTTACATAACGTCTTTTCTAACGTCTGAATACTCAGAGTTGGATTGAGACGGCCATAAGTCCAGGGCCTGCAATTGTTTCCCAATTTAGTACGTGGTACTTGCGGGCCATTTTTGAGTGGGTGAAAGAGTATTCACTTGGGTCTATGTATCATTTGTTCGATACATATTGCTATAATGGCCCGCCAAGTACCACTTTCTAAATTTTTTTTTTCTGATTTTTTCCCTGTAATTATCAAAAGCCAATCGAGTGAGCGAGCATAGCGAGTGAACGAGTACAAGACTATTCAATTTCCTGTTTTTCTGTTGTATACTTTTGTTATACAAAAGACACTTGGCAATTGTATCTGATTTCAATACTTTTGTAAGTAGACATTTTTGAGGTACCACTTTTGTTGAGGAGGAATTTTTGTTGGTGGATTTTTTTTCGGGGATGGTGTTTAACTATAGCAGTGATATACCGTTTAACAATCTACCTCAAATTCTCTTTTTATACCAAAAATTATTAATCATTATTCCCAATAATATCAGAGTCACATATTAAAATAAATATTGTGCAACATTACATTAAAAGTCACAGATCGCTCCGCGATCTGACAGAATAAAAATTCTAAAATCAACGTAAGTTGAAATAGTTCTAAGCAACTTTGTTAATATAGCATAATTTGGTTGCAACCGCATTGAAGTTAAAATTAATTGGATACATATTATATGTTCGAAACAAAAGCAATAGATTAAAGCAGACTTTCTTCTCTGCCATTTCCTGGTCTCAATAATTTCAAATAAAACTTAACGAATTTAGCTAGAGACAGCTTCGGCGAGGTTCGGCCTCACCTAAGTCTGTGACAGTCTTAGCGTGGTATCTCAGGTCTGAGGTAGGAAATTCTGAACTTATAATATCTAAAAGTAAATTCTAAGTGGGAAAAAGGGCAGTCTTAGCACGCATTGCATGCTCAGATCTGTTGGGAGACGGCTTCAAGCGCTAAGCGTTTTGAATCCGTAGTCACTATTAAATTTATCAAGAGAGGTCCCGAAATTCTTTAGAGCAAAAGACTCATAAAACGAGCTGGTTTACGACATCTTCTGTGCCGCAAAACACCGGTAAAGTTACAGTACATACCTTCTAATGATCTGGGGGCTTATTCTGTAACTCATAGCTGCGGAAATAACTGCAAAATAGCACTGAAATCATGAAAACCAATAACCAGCTGCCAATCAGCTGCTTTTATTTCATGGATTGAAATTGTTTTGTGCAGCTATTCTGCAGTTATGATAGCACCAGAGTTACAGAATAAGCCCCTTGAATTTGAAAGTCATAGCAGTATTCTTATTTTCTAGAAAGTGAGGAAGAAATCAGAATAAAAGCTGCGGAGGGCAGAAGACTTATCATTTCACATGGAGTAGAGTCATCAGAATCCGAGGAAAATGTTCTGAAATCTCGAGTATATTGCTCTCACCCGTGATTGAATTCATATAAATATCAAATATTATTAATTTTTTCTTCAATCGTGAATTATTGAGGTTGAATTGAATTTAAGAAGAATATTTCAATTTTACTGATATCTGTCTAAATATCATTCTGATTTACAGAAAATAAAACGGAATACTACTACGCAGGACACTCAAAATAAAAAAAATGCCGAGATCTTACAGAAATACAGCAGACAAAAGTTCTTATCGTCTAAAAAAAACCTTACCAATTCAGATAATGAAGGCGAAGTCCAAGAAAACACCTCAGCAATACATGACATCATAGACCCGAGCGTCGATAACATGGGAACGAAAAGAGACAGCAAAATAGGTAATAAAGACGATAACCAGCGAAACCGTGTAGATGCATCAACCAAGACGGGAGAGGATCGTTTCTACAGAAATCGTTTCTACAGAGTTCGTTTCTACATGGTTCGTTTCTACAGAGTTCGTTTCTACAGAGTTTCGGTTGTACAGTGGTTCGTTTCTACAGAATGATTTTCGGACCAATTCTACAGAGCTGTCCGGGAGGTTCGTTTCTACAGAGAAATTATGCCTGATTGCTCGTTTCTACAGAATTCGAGTCTGGAGGTTCGTTTCTACAGAATTCGAGTCTGGAGGTTCGTTTCTACAGAATTCGGGTCTGGAGGTTCGTTTCTACAGAATTCGAGTTTGTGGGTTCGTTTCTACAGAATTCGAGTCTGGAGGTTCGTTTCTACAGAATTCGGGTCTGGAGGTTCGTTTCTACAGAATTCGGGTCTGGAGGTTCGTTTCTACAGAATTCGAGTCTGGAGGTTCGTTTCTACAGAATTCGGGTCTGGAGGTTAGTTTCTACAGAATTCGAGTCTGGAGGTTCGTTTCTACAGAATTCGGGTCTGGAGGTTCGTTTCTACAGAATTCGGGTCTGGAGGTTCGTTTCTACAGAATTCGGGTCTGGAGGTTCGTTTCTACAGAATTCGAGTCTGGAGGTTCGTTTCTACAGAATTCGGGTCTAGAGGTTCGTTTCTACAGAATTCGGGTCTAGAGGTTCGTTTCTACAGAATTCGAGTCTGGTGGTTCGTTTCTACAGAGTTCGGGTCTCGAGGCTCGTTTCTACAGAATTCGGTTCTGAAGATTTGTTTCTACAG
Source organism: Tenthredo notha (assembly GCA_914767705.2). Lineage (NCBI taxonomy): Eukaryota > Metazoa > Arthropoda > Insecta > Hymenoptera > Tenthredinidae > Tenthredo > Tenthredo notha. The sequence continues at coordinate 1,919,564 of OU611923.1, read as the reverse complement.
AATTCAGTTCTGCAAGTTCGTTTTCACAAAATTCGTCCCTGCGAGTTTTTATCTGCTGCGGAAGCCGGTTATATGTGAAATTTTTATCGTGAAGTTTGCATCACTAATGCCCGGTTTTATAAACGTGGGTTATCCCGTGCGTTTAAATTGCCCGTAGGTTACCCCGCAGATATACTTATACCCGTTCAACCTTTATGGACTGTTAGAGGCTAAGAGCAATTCATGACAGCCGTCAGATGAAGAAAGGTTGAACGGGTAGTATCTGCGGGGTAACCTACGGGTTATTTGAACCCACGGGGTAACCCACGTTTATAAAACCGGGCATAGATCTATTGTCATAATCCCCAACCACGTACATGTAACTATGCTATCAATACATGACTAAACATCTAGTGATGATGTGAAAATAATAACGTTCATCTCACTGTCGTTTCCGTGAGTTTGAGTAAATTCTGTATTGAATGTTAATCTTGATCTTATCTTTATCTTCAGAAAAAATAATCAAAAACATAGAGTAATTTCGAGGGAGATGGCCATAGCTGAATCAGAGACGGCCTACAGTACAGTTTATGTACTATACTGTATTGAACTACACTGCGGGCCATCTTTTTTCGATGGCCGACTCCCCGGAATTACCGTATAATGTATTTCGTGTAAACTCGTCCTACGATTTTTCCTCAGCATTTCTGATCTGTTTAGTAATTTTCACATGGTTTTCCTAACTGTGAAGAGCACTGCTAACTTGTTTTATTATCTTTTTTCTACCCTTACGGAAAAAACCCTTCAAGTTTGAGGGTGAACCTTCAATTTTCAGGGTCAAACCCTCCATTCTGGGGGTGATACCCTGAAATTTCAGGGTTTCCCTTACGGAAAAAAAATACTGAAAGTACTGCCAGTACAGCAGTACTTGAAGTACTGCCAAAGTACTGCTGTACTTATTTCGCGAGTACACACAGTACTCATAGTACTTAGTAGTAGTGCAGTATTGGTTCGAGTATTAGTACTGCAGTATTGGTTCGAGTACTAGTACTGCAGTATTGGTTCGAGTACTAGTACTGTAGGATTGGTTCGAGTACGAGTATTGGAGTATTGGTTCGAGTACTAGTACTGCAGTATTATTTCAAGTAATAGGGTGTACGGACCAATAGCTGGACGCCTAAGAAAACTGCCCAGTAGATGGACGTTTCTTTTTTAGCAATTGAAATGAAAACTCGATCTCCAAAAAAACTGTCATTGGGGAATTAAAATAGCAATAGTTATTGAACATTCAAAGCAACAGTTTACATTTTAGTACTTCTTCGCGTAATTTCCTATCCAAAAGTCGACCGTCCATCTTTAGGGCAGTGTCCATCTACTGGGTAGGTCACCCTAGTACTGCGGTATTAATCACAGTTAATACTTGTGTACTTATAGTACTGGTACTCTTGTACTGATAGGTCAAAGTGCCACAGTAATGAGTACTGTAGTGCACTTGTACTTAGTAACAGTACTCTTCAACTTAGTACTAGTACAAACAGAAATTCTTGACCTCAGGTGAATATGTAGAAGGAATTCTTTAACGTTTATGACCTTCATTTCCAAGAATTCCTTCTACTTAGTACTAGTACTCTCGTACTCGGTACTAGTATTCTTTAAATCCGTACTAGTACTCATGTACTAAGTACTACTAGTTCCCTGTACAAAGTACTAGTAGTCTTGCACTAAGTACTACTAGTAGTCTACACTTGGTACTAGTACTCTGCACTTAGTACTAGTACTCCTGTATTAAGTACTACTAGTTCTCTGTACTTAGTACTGTAGTGTTAGTACTAAGTACTGAAAATTCGTGTACTAAGTAGTGAGATTTGTGTACTAAGTACTGAGCTCTCAGTATTTTTTTTCCGTAAGGGTTAACCTCCAATCTTCAGGGTTATACCTACCTTTAATCCTATGGTTAAACCATCAATTGAAGGGTCATCCCCGAAAAGTTAGTGGATCAACCCTGAAAATTGAGGGAAAACCCCCTCAAGAATTGAGGAATATTCCTCAAACATTGAGGGATAACCCTGGATAGTTGGGGGCCAACACTGAAAATTAAGGAAAAACCCCCTAAGAATTGAGGAACATCCCTCAAAAACTGAGGGACAACCTCCAACAATTGAGGGACAACCTTGAGACGTTCTGAGACAAACAACTCTGAAAATTGTGGGATGACCCGAATAGTTAGGGGTCAACCCTGAAAAGTGGTGGGTCACCTTAAAAGTCACTTCAAAAACTCTGAAGTTGAAGAGACCCCCATTTGACAGTTGTTCCTCAAGTTGAAGGTTCCCCTCAATTCGGGTTTAACCCCTAAGTTAGGGGTACAAAATCACCCTGAAAGTTGAGGGCTCGGTTGAAGGTTTTCTTCTCCGTAATGGTAACTTCGAAAATTATATTATGAACGTGCGGTGGCATTGCTCCCAGAATTTATTCAACGGAATAGCATATCATTTAATTGGGGGGCGGGGGAATGGCCATTTCGAATGAGGGTGAGACGTTTAGTACGAGTCGTGGTACAGAGCTCCGAAAAAAATCTCAGCGTTCAAAAGAAAATATTTCTTTTCTCGTTTATGCTTGTGGAAAACTCTTAAAATCGAGCTTAGGATCTAAAAAGCTGTATTTTGTTCAGTATTTTCTACGAAAAGCTGAGAAAGTTTTACATCATATACGTCATTTTCAAGGTGGGATCTCGATTAACAATTTATTCATCTTCAATAACTAAAGTTTTTTAATCTAATTTTCATACTTTTTACATAATTACAACATAAAATATATGAAATAAATTTGAAATTTTCTTCAATCTCTGTGCTTTTATACATTTCTCGAGGAAAAGAAAAAGATAGATGAGTAGATAGATAGATAGATGAATAGCAAATTTATCATGCCCCTAACCACTGCCCGTACTGAAAATTTCCAGATGGATTCATCTGGTCATTCGAAATTCCTATGGAATTGGCTGGAAATCCAGCAGGTTTCAGATGGAATTTATTGGATTCTGCTAGGAATCCATAGGAATTTCGAACGACCAGATAAATCTATCTGGAAATTTTCAGTAGGGCGTGTCGGAAGGCAACAAAAGGCACAGTTACAGGAGATCAAATCAAAGATGGATGAATTAAAATTGATAACAGAAATAAGCAAGCACTAGGAATTAAAAATTAGGAATCAAGAATAGCGATAGATTAAGAGAGAAATAAATAGATAGATAGTAAATTTCTTTATTATGCCGTAGCCCCAAAGGGACCAATAGGCAAGAGCAAGTAATACAGTATATTACGTATCGACCCCTTAGTGGAAAAACATGCTATCCCAGAATAAGCTGGGAAAACATGCTAGCCGAGAATGAGTTTCAAGAATATGCTATCTCACGTCAGAAATTTTTTGGAGCAAAATTTGGTTGCTAACACTGCTGCTCGCATAAAGACGTACAAAACGATCTTCATTCCAATTTTCACACAGAAAAATATTCACGCAGCATATACAGTAGGGTGACAACGTTGTGATCTCAAGTTCAAAATTTTGGATCCAACCCGAAAATTCCGTAGTTGTGAGTATTTGAGTGAGTCTTCCAAAATTCGGGCGTGATTGAACAATTTCGAAGGGTCGTTAAAGAATTTCAAAGATTATTTGATCTATCGAAAATCGTTTTTTCTTCAATTTTTTCATCTTGACTCACTCTCTGTATTTCTGTATCGTTAATATTCATGGAAGTGCTGAAACTTTGGAGGAAAAATATAAATATTTTTATGGGTCGGTATGAGTCGTTTATGGGTCGAAATTCGGAAAAATTATTTCAATTTTACAACTTCTTGAGTGACCCCGTAAGTATTGAGGTGGTTCTTCCCCTACAGTCCCATCAAACGTGGGTTTCAGACAAGATTTTGAATACTTCTCGATGGGAAAAAAATCTGAAAAAAATCAAGCATGTAGGAGATCCTCGGGAGATTGATTTTGCATAATAATAATTCAAAAAAGTTATTAACAAATCGATGGAAATAAAAACTGTTCAAGAAATTAGCCGGTGACCCAACTTTTTTTTCGGGTGAAAATGATTTGTCAATTTTACTGAATACGTATGAATTTCTTGAGAATTTTGGTAACTTTTTGAAAATTGCGTTTTTTCATACCTGACAAACCTCAATTTTCAAAAAGTTACCAAAATTCTCAAAAAATTCATACGTATTCAGTATAATTGACAAATCACTTTCACCCGAAAAAAAAGTTGGGTCACCGGCTAATTTCTTGAACAGTTTTTTTTTCCATCGATTTGTTAATAACTTTTTTGAATTATTATTATGCAAAATCAATCTCCCGAGGATCTCCTACATGCTTGATTTTTTTCAGATTTTTTCCCCATCGAGAAGTATTCAAAATCTTGTCTGAAACCCACGTTTGGTGGGACTGTAGGGGAAGAACCACCTTAATAGTTTTGCCAAAAATTTTCAGCACTTCGGTGAATACTGACGATAAAGAAATAAAGTTGGGATGAAAAAGTGAGGAAAAAAACAATTTTGATGAATAAAATTATCTTTGAATTTCTTTAGTGACCTTTCGAAATTGTGCAATCACGCCCCAATTTAGGAAGACTCACTCAATCAAATACTCGAAACTACGGAATTTTGGGGTTAGACCTAAAATTTTGAACTTGAGATCACAACGTTGTCACCCTACTGTATATTTTGTGAATATTTTTCTGTGTAAAAATTGGAGTGAAGATCGTTTTGTTCGTCTTTATGCGAGCAGCAGTTTTACCAACCAAATTTTACTCCAAAAAAATTTCTGACGTGAGATAGTATGTTCTTGAAACTCATTCTCGGCTAGCATTTTTTCCCAGCTTATTCTCGGCTAGCATGTTTTTACAGCTTATTCTGGGGTAGCATGTTTTTCCACTAAGGGGTTGATATAATCTTAGGCCAACTATAAAGAAAGCACAAAGAATAATTAAGGTGATTCTTCACCTACAGTCCCAGCAAACGTGGGTTTCAGAGAAGATTTTGAATACTTCTCGATGGAGTAAAAATCTGAAAAAAATCAAGCATGTAGGAGATCCTCAGGAGATTGATTTTGCATAATGATAATTCAAAAAAGTTACTAACAAATTGATGGAAAAAAAAACTTCAAGAAATTAGTCGATGACCCAACTTGTTTTCAGGTGAAAATGATTTGTTAATTTTTCTAAATACGTATGAATGTTTTGAGAATTTTGGTAACTTTACTTTGGCAATTTGACAAACTGTTGACGTCGATTACTGAAGGTTGACTCTTGCGAACTAAAAACTGATTACGGAATCAAAAAGCGTATACCTTGACGAAAATTTTGAGCTAGCTCAGGTTCGCCGGTACCAATCCGTTCCGCAAATCGCACCATCGGACCTTTTTGCACCTGGCGTCCAGGTTTTTGAATATTTTTGAAATTACCAAACGCTATCATGTTCGTTAATGTTCAGAGAATATTTCTGAATCTTTACACAAACGGTGCCGAGTTAAAGTTAACGTACGGCGATGGACTCCGAAAAACTACGTTTTTCAACTTTTCGGAGATTATAACGGTTTCCACGATTTTTACACAGAAAATTGTGAATAACCATCAGACGCAGAAAACTTGGCGCTTTACAATTTTTCCAGACTCGATGCTCCATCAATTTTTCTGTAGAAGTCATGATCATTCAAACAGAGGGGCCAAACCTTTTTGCGCCGACAGTAGTTATAATGATGAAATTAAGATAAAGTAATTTTTTTCGTCAAAAATAACCGATTTTTCGATTTTGTCATCGTAACTATTTGTGGGATCAATAAAAATGAGTAACGCGAGTATATTCTTCACTAACAGTCTACAAGAATCATGCCTAAAAGGGTTTAAGAAGTGTGCTTCAAAATAAAAAATCAATTGACACTTTAAAAAAAAAATCAAAGCTTCCGTATTATCTACCTGTATCCTCTCTCTCTCTTATCACGTGAGTACGCTCGCTTGTCTTTCACTCCGCTCTCCTCTTTTTTGAGCTCCTACTGCCGCATTTTGCCCTCGGGCGTTTGCTTTCAGATACTCTTGCATGCGCCTAACTGCAAGCCTCCTTTGGGCTTGCTCTTTGCCTCTATACCTCGCTTCCTGCTACGCTTTTCTGCTTTTTCTCCACGGCTTTCCTGGGTAACATAACCTTGCACCTGTCGCCAACGTTTGCTGCGCATGCTCCGCACCGCCTCATCTCGCCTGCCTTCGATCGACTTTCGACCTCCGGCCCTCGATCATCGCAGCGTGACGTCAGCCTGCTTCGCCATCTGCTACGTCTCTCGGCCGCCCGTCGCACTACTGAGCTCTGACCCCTGTCGGTAACGTACACACCTGCCGTATTCACGTTTCTGCGATTCCGTACCTCGCCTGGTCCGGTTAAATGGCCCCCCGACACTGCTCTGGCTGCAACAAGTCTGTTGCCACTGACTCCGTCTATTGCTCTGGTTGTGGCTGCTTTTTTCACCCTGGCTGCGTCAGAAAAAAGGCGTCTTTGGCTGGTTCCGACCGATGCTGCTCTGGCTCGCCCATGGAATATCTGCAGCAGGGTGTGCCACCCTCGTCTTTCCCAGCTTCTTCTCTGGCCGGCGCTCTCCCATCTCTACCTGCGTCTCAGCCAGAGCCCTCCGCTTTTGATGGGGTACTTCGGCAGCTCAACCTCCGATTTGACCGCCTTGAAGCTCGCCTTGACTGTCTGCCTGCTCTGCAGGCCCAATCTGACGCCAACACTGCTGCCGTATCAGAGCTTAGGCAGCTCTACCAGTCTTTACTGCTAGCGCAAAGCAAGCTCAGCACCGATTTGGCTGACCTTCGACGGTCGCTGGCTGGAAACCAGCTCTCTCTTCGTCGTGCCTCCGCGCGCCTCTGCGAGGCCGAGCTCATTTTCTCCGGGGTTCCCTGCTCGTCCCCGCGCGGCACCGACGCCGCTATCCTTCAAGTCGCTGCTGCTCTCGGGTTCGTCGTTGATGATGGGGACCTTCTGTCCTCGAGGTTTCTCATCCCTCGTGCCAAGTCTCGCTTGAATAAGGATGTCCCTCTCCCGATACTCGCCAGGTTTCGCACTCGCGAAGTCTGCCTGGCCTTTATCGACTCTAAAAGAAGCTTCGGTATTCTCCGCTCTTCCGACCTAAGGCCTTCACCCCCCTCTCCGGTATCCACGATTAATATCAATGAGGCTCTCCCTGCTGACCTCTATAAGCTCCTCACTGCCACTCGGGTCTCGGCCAGGGCGCGCGGTTTTAGGTATGTCTGGCACGCTGATGGTGTCGTACTTTTGAAGCAGGACGATGGGGCGCGTACGCTACGTATTCGATCTATCAGCGACCTTGAGGCCTTCGAAGCGGAGCCGCCCTCTGGCTCACCTATAGCTTCGTCTCTCTCCGGCCATCCTTCCGCTCGCGGCTCTTCTCGCGGCACTTCACGTGGAGCCCGCGGAGCTCGTGGTGTCCCTTGGACTCGTGGCGTGTCGCGCGGTGCCTCTCACATACCCAGTACCTCTCGCGACGATCTGCTGGCTGCCTCCTCCTCTTCACCCTCTGGCTCCGCACCTGCTGCTACTCCTCGACTGCAGTCCCAATGACGTCCTCCTTCCTCTTCTTCTCGTCCCTCTGCTTCGCTGCTTTCCTCCTGCCAGTCTTCTGCCGCCACCGTCTCGCAACCAGAGCACCCCTACCTTAGTGCCTGCCATGTCAACGCCAACTCCATCCGCGGCCACCTCGACTACCTTCGCTTCCACTTTGCCGCTTCCTCTTACCACCTCATCGCCGTGAGTGAATCCTGGCTGTGTCCTGAGATTCCAGACACCTCTGTCTCCCTTCCTGGCTTTTCTCTTCTTCGGAATGATCGCGTTGGTAAGATGGGTGGCGGTGTTGCGCTCTATATTCGCGACTCTTTGCGTGGAAAATTACTTGCCGTTTCTCCGTCTCCCTACTCTGCATCTCCTGAGTTCCTCTTGGCCGAAATCAAGCCCTTGGGTGCCCCTCCATTTCTCGTCTCTGTCATCTATCGCCCACCGAAGGTCACCAACCTTGCCTCATTCGAGCTTGTCTACGACCAGTTTGCGGTTAACTTTTCTCTCTCTCTCATCCTGGGCGACTTCAATGCCAATCAGCTTGGCGATAGCTATGACGCTGTGAATGTACGCGCTTTTTGCTCCTCTCACGCACTTTATCTGGTACCCTTTGCTCCTACCTTTCACACCCACACCTCTGACTCGTGGCTTGATCTCTGCCTCGTGAGCGATCGTGACGCCGTAGTCGACTCTGGCCAATCCTCGGTCCCCTTCATCGCTGGCCACGATCTTATTTTTGTCGTTCTCGCTTTACCCATCCGCTCTTTCGCTCGGCGCATTACCGCGCGTTCTTACCTCCACTTCTCACCTGTGGGATTTGTCTCTCAGCTTGAAGCCTCCTCCTGACTCTCTTTTCAACCTCCTGCTTCGGTCGACGAGATGCTGCACTGCTTGGTGGAAAATCTCACCGCCGCGCTCGATGCTCACGCGCCTCTCCGCACCTTCACCCCAAAGCGCTCTGCTCCGCCTTGGATTTCGCCGTGTCTCCAGGCCCAGCTGCGTGCTCGGGACGCACTTTATCGCCGCTATAAGCGATCTCGCTCCCCTTCGGCTCTCCTACGTTTTCGTTGCGCTCGCGATGCTTTGCACAAGCTCATCTCTCAAGCCCGCTCCGCTTACTACGCCAATCGCCTTTGCACCGCCGTGTCTGCCCGCGCCCTCTGGAACGAGCTCCGCTCTCTTGGCCTTGCCCGCTCTCAGAGATCCGATTGCGCTGGTTTCTCCATCAGTGACCTCAACGAGCACTTTGCTTCTGTCTCTCGCTGTCCTACCGCCGTTCAAGCTGTGGACGACTTCTTCGCCAGTCTGCCTCCGCCCGTTTATGACGACACCATTTTCTACTTCCGCGACATCTCTCCTTGCGCGCTCGCTAATGCGCTTTCGCACTTTTCGTCACAATCTCGCGGGGTCGACGATCTCTCACTGCGCAACATCAAGGATGCTCTCCCGGTGATCTTTCCGTTCTTGCTTCTCCTCTTCAACCAGTCTCTTTCTACCTCAGTTTTTCCTGCAGCCTGGAAGAGGGCCCGTGTCATCCCGCTAGCGAAGGTAAAGTCGCCGTCCTCACTTCAACAAATGCGTCCGATTGCGAACCTCTGTCTTCTCTCCAAAGTCCTAGAGCGGATCGTTCTTGTTCAGGTCATGTCCTTCCTCGAGGATCGTTCCTCTTTCGACCCACGCCAATCCGGTTTCCGCTGGGGCCTGAATACCCAGACTGCGCTCCTCAAGCTCTCCGACGATGTCCGTCGTGGCATTGATCTTCGTCAGGTCACTATCTTAGTCTTATTCGACTTTTCCAAGGCTTTTGATACCATTCCTCACTCCATCCTCCTGTCGAAGCTCCTTGCCCTCGGTTTCTCGCATCACGCACTCGCGTGGTTTTCTAGCTACCTCTGCGGTCGCTCTCAGGCTGTTGTTGGCCCCTCTGGTGAACTATCTTCTTGGACCCCTGTGGATCTCGGGGTCCCCCAAGGCTCTGTTCTTGGCCCTCTGCTCTTCGTGACCTTCATCAACGACCTCTCTCAAGCCCTTCGGCACTCTGAGCACCTACTATACGCGGACGACCTCCAAATTTACCTCCGGTGCCCCATCGACGAGGTTCCTGCTGCCATCCTCCGACTTAACCAGGATATTGCGGCCGTCCATGACTGGTCTCTCAAAAACTGCCTTCGGCTAAATCCTGCCAAGACTCAGTGTATCCTCCTGGGCAGCTCGCCGTTTATCACGCGGCTCAGTACCGCCGCTCTTCCTCCTGTCATTCTCGATGGTGTACCCATCTCTTTCTCTGAGTCCGTCCGCGACTTGGGGCTCATCCTTGACAGCAAGCTATCCTGGGTGCCCCAGGTCGATGCTATTTTAAATCGCGTGCATTGCACCCTTCGACAGCTATCCGCATCTCGTGGACTCCTCTCTTTCTCTCTCCGGGTACATCTCGTCACCACTCTCGTCTTCCCGCTCCTCGATTACTGTTGCGTTGTCTTCAATGGTGTGCCCGGAGTTCTTGACACCCGGCTCCAGCGTCTATTTAACTGTTGTGTCCGCTTTATAACCGGTATTGCCAGGGACGAGCATATCACCCCCTACCGGCGCGAGCTGGGTTGGCTTAGCGCTAGGGATCGCCGATTATTTTTCCTTGGCTCGCTCTTCTTCTCGGTTATCCGCTCTGGTCGTCCCAGCTACTTGCGAGACCTCTTTGTTGTTCGCCCAACCACCGCCGACCCTGCCTTAATTCCACCTAGGCGCGTAAGGAGCGATTTCTTGACCCCTCGGTTTTCCACCGAGGCCTTTCGGCGCTCTTTCTCCGTGTCCGCGATTTATCTCTGGGAGTCCCTTCCATCTGATCTCCGTGCTGCTCGTACGCACTCCATTTTTAAATCTCGCCTGCGCCAGCACCTCTTTGACACTGAGTTTACTCGCTCCTCCTAGTCTCTCCTTCGCTCATCTTCTTTCACACTCTCTCGCGCTCTCTCTTGCTTATTATTATTATTATTATACCTATTACTTTTATGTTTTCACCTTTATTTTATATTATCTTTTCTTCTACTTTACTTTATATTCATTTATATGCTTACTCTGTACTCTTTTTTTCTGTTCTCCTTCTGTTTACCGCGCATGGCCTATTGTAAATGCGCGGTATTCTTATCCAATATTGCTATGGATAAATAAAGCCTATCTATCTATCTATCTATCTATTATATTATTGCCTGTTTGTAATATTGAGGTAAAGTTGCGAAGCAGCTACTAGCTGCATCTCGCCGTTGCAATGCAATAATAGAAGTTTTTGTATCAAGGGCGTAAATCCTACGCCCCAGATGCAAACATTATTTTTTGATGCAGTGAGCGGAAAATTCGTAGAAAATTCTTGCAATATATATACGAATAATACAAATGATAATCATACACCGATCTTTGCAATGTTTCGGGTGGCTATGGGTTGGAGCAACCGAGTTCAGGGGCGAAGCCCCCGCCGGGGGTGGGGGACGGAGCCCCCCTTTAACTTGAAACACATATTATTAAAATTGATAAATAAAAAAATTAATTTATGGCACTATAATCGAAATTATCGTCTTGCATTCATTCTACATTATCATCATCAACAATTAACATAATAAATGATCGTTAATTACTCTTTTTCACTTTCATGGCTGCTTTTTGGATTTCAAATAGTATTTTTTGATGTAGTGGGTGGAAAATGCCTTACTAGATTGCATAGATTGATAATCGAAAAAAAACTCGATTTCATAAAACTAAATCTGTATTATGAATACGTATTTTGATTTGAAATAAACTCTGTGCAGCGTAGTTTTGTGTAGTATCACTCCGAAACCACTCGTTTCCGTGAAAAATAATGATTTCCGAAAACTTTCATTTTATGCCCCCGGAGGCGTAAAACTGACATTTTACGCTTGCAAAACGAGGCGTAAAATGCCTATTTTACGCCCACTGCATCAAAAAGACATTATTCTTATCATCATCATCATCATCATCATTATTATTATTATTATTATTATTATCACTCCGTCCTGATGAATTATTGGGATTCATCAATGACGGGTATGGTCGGAATTTTTTGCAGTATATGAACCGTTCAAATTCCATACGTGATCTCATCCGGATATCACGTACACGGAAAGACCCGCGGGATAACCGTTCTCCTTTGCGAAATTTTTTGTCGATAAATTACACCAAATTCAGGGAGAATCGATATCTTTAAATTTTAATCTAACAGTTAATTCATTTCGGGCGAAAATATCGACGTGAGTGATGGGAAGAACTGCTACGCTGGACTCTGGGAGAAATTTTCTCCCTGAGCGTAGAACAGTTGAACTTTGTTGACAGAAAAAAGCGCCACCAGCGGAAATAAGTGAAAAAAAAATGGTCAAGTGATCTCTTCGCGCGAGGGCGAAAAATTCTCCCAGAATCGAAGACTCGCATGACAAATTTTGAGGAAAAACGGTTATACAACGCTAAGTAAAAGCGCCATCCCACGGGTCTTTCCGTGTACGATATCATTCGGATTTCGCACAGTTTGAAAATAAAATCCATGGTTTTACGGTGTTTAGGAGTAAAAATTACTGCCTCGCAGAGTGTTTTCTGCTCTTCCATTCTCTCCGTGCACGTATAGAAATCTTCAAGCATGAAGATTTTTAACGTTGGTCCGGTTGATAAAATTACACGCAGCAAAAGTCGATAGGCTTTCTTAGTATCGCCTAAATCTGTATGTGAAGTGAAATGATTTTCATAAAATATGATTTTAGTGAATGTTAGCAAGTAGTTCAGAAATCAAGATTGGAACGACTTTGTATCAAGATTCAACCCATCAAACCTTTCGTTCGAATCAAGGTAGGTAATCATCAATATCAGTTATTATGTATACCACTAGTGGCATCCTGTGAAATATAGATACATCTAATACATGGTATCCTAGAAACGACGCCTAATAAGTATGTACCCAGCTGGGTAGCATTATGCATGATGGTTTGATTTGCAAAAGCCGAAGTCGAAATAAATGGCACGCCGACACTTTTCGATGAAAAAAAAAAAATTATATCACAGCCTTTGCATCAAAAATGCAAAATCGGCCGTCGTAGCCCGATTCTATATGGAATTCCGAATACAACCATCCCAAAACATCTGTGTTCTCGACAACGATGAAGGGGCCAGTTGTAATCTACGATTTTGTGGTAATTTTAGCGATTTCCACAGTTGGGAGCGGCATTTCATCCGACCGAACGTACCAGAGCGGATCCACGTCACTTCACTCAAAAAAAAACCGTCAAGTCACGGATCTTTGCGCCATTCGAAATATCTATAGTACTATGGAAAAAAAAAATACAACTTGGAGGATTTTGAAAAATTTTCAAAAATGGCGGAGTTAGAGCTATGTGAATTTTTGTAAACCGCTGTTGCACCGCTATGTTTGAAAATTCATATCTCCGAAAGTATTCATCGGAGCGGGCTGATCCTTTAATCATTTTGTTCGTCAAAGAATGCGCTTTTATAGAAAAAAAAAATTTTTCTGAAAAAAAAATTCCATTAATTTTTTTTGGTCGTTTTTTTTTTAATTTCGCTGCCATTTCCGCGGGACTCACAGAAATTCATAAAAGTAAATTTTTTTGGATACCCTAATCCTTCCCCTTCAACCCTAAAAAAAAAAATTCATGGAGAAAATACCTGGGCCCGAGAAAAAAGCCAAAACGTCTAGTCGCCCGTCGCCGCGCATGCCGATCCACGTCCGCGCGCGGCGTTCACGGTCCAAAAATGCCTCGAAACAAAGTTAAAAAACACGCTTTTTGATCGCAAATTTTCTGAATTTTTCAAAAATTATGATCATTTTTCATTCACTCGTCATTTTTGACGCGTAACTCAAAAAATAAAACTTAAAATGTCAATTCCACCACGTTTCACATCGTTTTCTGAAAATCGTATTTTTTTTCTGAAAGTTCAGGAAATTTCCGATGAAAACCATGAACGAAAATTTTCTGCTCGTTGACCTCCAAGTCATCATTATCGACATCATTTTATTCTTAACATCGAAATGCACAAATGATTACACAAAACCCTCAAATTTTATTTAAACCGTAACTGTGCCTTGGAGGTAAACGACTGGAAATTTTCGTCCATGATTTTCATCGGAAATTTCCTGAACTTTTAGAAAAAAAATACGATTTTCAAAAAACCATGTGAAACGTGGTGGAATTGACATTTTAAGTTTTATTTTTTGAGCTACGCGTCAAAAATGACGAGTGAATGAAAAATGATCATAATTTTTGAGAAATTCAGAAAATTTGCGATCAAAAAGCGTGTTTTTTAACTTTGTTTCGAGGCATTTTTGGACCGTGAACGCCGCGCGCGGACGTGGATCGGCATGCGCGGCGACGGGCGACTAGACGTTTTGGCTTTTTTCTCGGGCCCAGGTATTTTCTCCATGAATTTTTTTTTTTAGGGTTGAAGGGGAAGGATTAGGGTATCCAAAAAAATTTACTTTTATGAATTTCTGTGAGTCCCGCGGAAATGGCAGCGAAATTAAAAAAAAAACGACCAAAAAAAATTAATGGAATTTTTTTTCAGAAAATTTTTTTTTTCTATAAAAGCGCATTCTTTGACGAACAAAATGATTAAAGGATCAGCCCGCTCCGATGAATACTTTCGGAGATATGAATTTTCAAACATAGCGGTGCAACAGCGGTTTACAAAAATTCACATAGCTCTAACTCCGCCATTTTTGAAAATTTTTCAAAATCCTCCAAGTTGTATTTTTTTTTTTCCATAGTACTATAGATATTTTGAATGGCGCAAAGATCCGTGACTTGACGGTTTTTGTTTTGAGTGAAGTGACGTGGATCCGCTCAGCTTTCGAACTCATTATTCGTCAAACATTGACTGCCAAAAGTACAAGTCGATTGATAGCCCCGTTTCGGAGAAAATCGAGAAATAGACCGGTCGGAAAAATTCGAGTATACCCCCAACCCTTAAGTGGTACATTTTCAAAATATTTTTTTTCCGAATCACTGGTACACTATAATAAATATTTCGTAGACTCACAATCAGTTTTCTACAGAAGACTACTAATATTGTGAACCACAATTCAGAAATATTGAAGAATATTTGGACTTTGCCGCTCACGTAGTTCTCGTAGTTTATGATTGAATAATTTTGAGTTATTTAATTTAATATGTAATTGATCGAACAATATGGTGACGTATTCCATTTGATGGAATCCAAAAGTACGTTATAATTGCCAGTTATTTTCAACATTTTAGTCAAGTGTGTACCTTAGGGTGCTTCAAAAAAGATTTTTTATTTTTCAACTCTTACCCCCCTCACGGAAAAAAACCCAAAAAATTGGGGGTGTACCCTGAAAGTTGGGTGTTTACTGTCAAATTTCAAGGTAAACACTGAAGTTTGAGGGTGAACCCCGTAATTTGAGGATTTTACCCCTTCAAGTTTGAGGTAAACCATTAGCGATCGAGGGTTTTGATAGGAATGTTAGTACATTCACTATCTGGAAAAAGGAAACCTGTTTTTTTTATTGATGCTCAATAAAATTAATCATATATTATTATTTATTGTTGATTAATAAAATTGTTAGATCAACATTTAGTTAAAAATTCACAGATTATTGTTTTCAAGCCGATAATATTGATTATTTGAGTGATATAAGTCAATTTTGCTGCATTTATAAATGAAAAACATTATCATTTCAAACAGTCCAGCGATTGAGGCTTGATTACTCCACAGCGGCTCGCTTTTACGCAAATTTATTATCAATTTATTATTCGAAGGTATAAAGCCTATATGCGGGGGTTAACCCTGAACTTGGAGGTAAACCCTCGATCAAGGGGTACGAATTTACCCCATCCCGGTTGGGTGTAATTTTGAGGTTGAAATTGGGGGTAAATTTCGGGGTAAATCTCGGGGTTTTTTCCGTGAGGGCCTCCCCAATGCTTGAGGTAGATGAGAAAAAAGTCCTCCCGAAAGTCGGTCGCTGTAGCTCAACTCTAAGAGGTCGCTGTTCTCATTTTAGTTTCCTATTCATTTAACATGGGAATTTTCATTTTTTTTATTTAATCTGAAATTACACCTATTCATTTCAATTTTTCAAAATAACCATTGTATATTCCGCAGGCTGGTTTTTTAAGCTTTCCGAACCTATATAATAAAAGTCGATTACCTTAATTTAAGTTATAAAAAATTATTTCAACTATTTTTTTGTAGCAATAAAATCTCTAGATTTTAAATGACTTTATTTAATCTTCTAATTAAGGTAATCGACTTTTATTAGGGGAGGAGGGGGCAAAACGGGGCAGGAGGGTAAAATGAGGTACCCAAAAAATTTTGTTACAAATTTTTTCATTTCTTTAAATGTCTCTTGAATCGTCAAAAATAGTTTCTAACATCATTTTACACTATTTGATGTAATAAAATAAATTTCAAAAATATACCGGGTGATTTTTTTTCATCACCCCAGGCTGATGTCTCCGAAATCAATCAAAATACGGGAAAACACCTTAGACAAAACTCACAGGATATTGAGGGGGAAAGGATATGGTGCGATCATATCTTTTGTAGGTGGAGGCGCTCAGCTGCGGTGAAGGTCAACTTGGTTTTTTTTAAATAGAGTGGTATCCTTTTTTTCGCAGAATCTGACGTCATTTATGGACGGCCCCATATACAATGGTTATTTTGAAAAATTTGAATGAATAGGTGTGATTTCAGTTTAAATAAAAAAACAAAAATTCCCATGGTAAATGAATAGGAAACTAAAATGAAAATAGCGACCTATTAGAGTTGAGCTACAGGGACCGACTTTCGGGAGGACTTTTTTCTCATCCACCTCGAGCATTTGGGAGGGTAAGAGTTCGACGCTTGACGTGGACTGACTTCTACATGCATTAGTGTTAGCGACCCAGAATGCGGTAGTTTCCTTATATCACTATACCAGTGGATTCCTCGTAAAAATCTAAGACGAAAATTATAAATGCTAAAATTTCGAATAAGAAGTCGTTTTCAGGTAGGAGCCGTTTAAAGTTAGCTAATACGAGAGCAGATATGAGACTGCGGCTCAGGGCCGCACTGTCATTTTGTCAGTTGGCGAGATCGCGGTTGGCGGTAAGGCGTCGTGAGAGCTGCCAGGCAGACGGTGGCGGCCCTGAGTCAGTCTCGTATCTACTCTCGTATTGGCTTTCTTTAAACGGTTCCTATTTTAAAACGGCTTCCCATTCGACATTTTAGCACAAATAATTTTCGTCTTAGATTTTTACGAGGAATCCACTAGTATAAGGAAAGTATCGCATTCTGAATCACCCTGTATATATTTAATTTCGCTTTCATGAACGAAATCGCATGAAACACATGAACAGCAGATGCAGGAAGCATTTCAAACAATTGAAGCAGGGCAATGTTTCTCTTATTCCAAGCATTCGAATAATAAATTGAAACGGCTACAATGTTGCGGCTTCTTCGTTTCTCTCATGCCGCGCGAAGAGTTCCTAACTGCCATCTACACCAGAAGAAAATTTGAATCGAATTGGACAACTAACAAGTGGCTTCTCATTGGATAGTCGGTTGTCATGTGCGTTCTGGTTGGTAGGCGATTGAAGGCACCCGCGAATCTGCACCCGCGAATATCACGTGGCCCACGCTAACAGTCAGTCAGCTTATTTGGCGTGAATAGTTAAGAGTCTGCGTTTTTGTTCGTGAAAGTTTCTTCCATTTCCTCGCTAAAACTTGCAATTTTTTCAACATAGAGTCAGCCTAGATCATTGTCCTTTACTTCCAAATTCATTACGTGTCTCTATTTCGTTAGCTTTTTTTCATTCTGTCAGATTCTCTCGGAATCTCCTTATTCATACACCTTCTCACGTTTTTTTTTCCTGCTTCTTATAACTTTTCTCCACAAAACAGCCCTTTTCAGGGCTAATCTAACTTAATAAGTGTTCACCATTGTTCATCAGTGATAGCCAATTGCGTAGAGGAAAGCGCCTTGATTTGCGGTAAGATCTACTATTATTTTTCTGTTTTCCATTCGTGTCGCTTGTAGATATAAAAATTGTTCGAATTGCCCATCACTCGAAAACAGGTTATCGAAGATCAGTCAGGTCTCAGATATTTTTAATTTTTTTCGTATCGATGGTCTTCAGGAACTAGATTTTTTTTAAAGCATTGCAAATCCATTCAAAATTTCGGGAAGCTAGTGGATATTTTTTTTTTGTCGTCTTGCGCGGAAAACATTTTACTTTCCGATAAAAAATAATAAACGTTGATGAAAAAGATTTTTCAATTGTTAATCGTAGACCAAATTTGGTTTCAATTTTAACAGTTCGGGCCGAACGATTGATAGATCTGAAAAAAATTGCAGATAAGCTTCAAACGTTGCAAAGGCTGTTACGGTAACTCATCAGATACCGCTAAAGTGGTTGAGTGTATAAAAATCAAACAATTCCTAAAAATTATTGTTTTCATTTCTAAATTATTAATATGAATTGTACTGTGTGATTTAGAATTCGTGACGAATCTCTCGGGAGGTTAATCCTCTTGAAAATTGGGATCGAAAGTTCCTCAGCCATTTTTCCAAAAAATGATTTTGTTCCTTGGAAATTTTTTTTTACCGAAAAACGATTTTTTTTCAACAATTTTTTTTTTTTTTTTGGTTTTGATATCATTTGTCAATTTTAAAGAATCTCAAATGATGGCAATGAGTTTTTTTTTTTCAATATTGGAGAGATTTGTCGGAAGATGTTGGAAAAATGTGTTATTGTCCCAAGGGAAAAATCGTGTTTCGCAAAAATGGCAAAGGAATTTTCGATCCCAATTTCGACAAGGCTTAACCCCTCAAGAGATTCGTCACGAATTCTGAATCACCCTGTAGAGATCATCAATCAATATAAGAATCATAAGATTTTTCAGTAACAGCTGATCGAGCAGACGTTGCCATGTCGATTTTGCTTGCCGTTTCTCATCAATTTTTACTGATTATTGTTAATATGAACGAAACTGTACGATGATTTGTCATGAAATGAGTGGCAATATTTTTGATTATTTTTTTCAGATTTTGAGTCAAAAATTCAGATTTTAAACCTTATTCACAACAAAGTTACAACAAAAGTTATGGATTTTCACATAAGACGCGGGGTTGAATCCAGAATTTTCAAAATTTATTTTTTGAAAAACTAAAACGGTCATTAAATCGAGCAAAAAATCAAGTTCAAAAAACCTAATAATATTCTCCGGCGATTCTTTGTAGTTTTCAAAAATCTTCAAATTTTATGGAGCTGATGAGCTACTCTAACCCTTCGTGGTCACACCTTCGATTACAAGCAAGCTGGTCACACCGGGTCAACTTGACCCGAGCCATTTTTAAACGGTTGCCGCGTGAAAACCATCAGTCCGATCGTCACCGAAAAAATGCTGAAGAATACTTTCAATATTCTAAAAGATGTCGCCAAAGTCGATACATCAAAGTTCAAATGGCAACATGTTCAAAAAAAAAATCGTCAAGTGGTCAATGCATTTTATGTTTTTGATTTTTTCTATTTTTTTTTATTGTTTTTGCGTTTTACGGCCACGGACACCGGGATTAGCCTTTAAAGTTTATGCTCGGGTCATTTTGACGCGTGGTGACCAGGTAGGGTAAAAAAAATTGGCGGAGGGATTTTTGCGGTCTATTCAGGCGGCCTAGTCAATTTTTTTCTCGAAAATAAAAAAAAAAACCCTTCGCTAAATTTTTTTACAGGCTTTGCAATGGTTTGAATGAAGCTTATCTGCGATTTTTTAAAGATTTTTCGATCGAGCTCGAACCCCTAAAACCGAAACAAAATTTATTTTATCAATAAGCAATTGAAAGATTGCTTTGATCAACATCTATAACTTTTTATCGAAAACTTGAATATTTTCCACGTAGAAGATCAAAAAAAAAAAAAACCACATGGCATCATTATCAACGGAGCTACGATTTTTTGAAAAATCAATTGCGTGAAATTCGCATTGGTAACAACTGGCTGAAATCTTAACGATTGGATTCGCAATTTTACAGAAGAATCTAGTTTCCTGAAGACTATCGATACATAAAATATAATCTAAGAGCTGACGACCAAAATGGTGAGGTAATTTTTTCGTCAATGAAAGTCAGGATAATACTTACCTGAAAGACCTTTATGCAAGAATCGTCGATCTGGCAGGCCGCTGCTTGTGGGTTCAGATATTATTGGGTAGGGGAAAAACAAAAGTGAAAGTATCGTCTTTAATTTTTGTGGCAAACAGTTCCGCTATACTCCCAATACACCCAAAAAAAAATTTCAAATCGATTGGTTGGTGGAAAGGTGTCGCGAGCCTTAATTATGATTACAAAAAAATAATATTTTTGAGGTAATCATAATTAATGCTGGTAACACCTTTTTTTTGAGTGTATTGGGAGTATAGCGCCACAAAAATTGAAGACGATACTTTCACCTTTTTTTTCCCCCACCCCATGATATCTGAACCCACCAGCAGCGGCCTGCCAGATCGACGATTCTAGCATAAGGGTCTTTCAGGTAAGTATTATCCTGACTTTCATTGACGAAAAAATTACCTGACCATTTTGGTCGTCAGCTCTTGGACTATAAAAAATATCCGAGATCTGACTGATTTTTTTCACATGGAACCGCCCCTACTAGAAAGTACCATAATCTTCGCTGTCGCGAATTTCTGGTAAAAAAACTTAATTTTCTTCGCTATGGAAACAAAATCAGAATAATAAAAAACGTGTTGTTTTGATTGAAAACCTGAGAGTTGAACAATCTGTAGCTTACTGAAATGAGTTCTCTAATCACGTGTTACCTTGCTTCAAGTGCACAGCTATTCATTTAGTTCTTCGAACTACAGATGCAGCAAATGCGTGGAAAACGCGAGAAGTCTGTGGTGTATATACACGCGGGATATGAGTATCATATTGATACGACATCGCCTAATCTGTATCGTTGTTCAACGAGGACAACTACGAAATGCCGAGGCGCTGCAGAGGTCACAGGACAACCGCCACATGAACGTATAGACGTTTATTCGCCGCACGAGGGCCACCAACCCAATCCGACGATTATTCAGGAGCTGACAATGCGACATGAGATGATTGACTTGGCTATCGATACTAATGACACTCCCAAATCTATCTTCGATGCCGTGTGTGCAAGGTCTATATTTAATTCCGTAGGATCGCTAAATCAGTTGAACCGGATACATTCGTGGAACTATAATGATCTAGTCAGATTCATGTTTGAGATGTCTTTTTCGGTCTAGAGTGGTTACAAGCATGCGTGTGTATACCAAATCTTCAATTCAATTGCAGAGATCCTGAGGTGGGACGCAGACTCCTATTTACGGTAATGAAAAGCGCGATGGACCGGGTGCGTAGGAAAATTAGGCCGATCATACCCGCTAACTTGCATGAATTAGCGGGTATCCTAGATAATTATGAGCTCACCCGTAATATATACCGAGGCCTTGTCGAGACGGACGATAACTCGGTCGCTCTGATTTTCGTCAGCGATGCAATGTTACAAGTGCTAGGCACTGCCAGCGAAATTTATATCGATGGCACGTTCAAGGTAATGGCAGATCAAACTATATGGACAATCATGAAATCTTCTCTTTTTTTGACGGCATCAGATAATAGGTGAAACGCTTTTTGGTTTCTCAATCCAATAACCACCACATTATTTGACCTTTCGGCCACGGAAGGGGGCCCTCTTAATTCAGAACTGTAAAAATTTGAATATTTGTAATTGAAATATAATAAATCATATAGGCCCACTAATTATCGACACGCGAACGGGACGTTAGAAATTTGATTCGTCCACCATGAGATTCTATTGTACACATAATTTTACCCCTATAGGACCTACCATTCACGAGAAATTACGATGTCCAATTTTCTTAAGGGGGGAGTCTGGCATTTTTTTTTCACAAATTCGATTTTTCAAATTGTACAGATTTTTGTAGTAAATATATGTAGAATTGCTATAGGAACTATTATTCAGGTCATATAGATAACTCACCCTGGCAACGCTGATGGTAACATTTTGTGTAGAAAGGTCGATAGGTTTTAATTGCGTTTTTCTCGAAACAACATTTTTTGAACTGGCTGACATTATAGAAAAAAAACTTGCACCTATCAAGCTAAAATTTTGTTAGCTTATTTAACACTTGTATAGTCTTCGTAGAAACCAGTTTTATAAATTTTCAATCATATTTAATCCATTGTTTAGACAATTTCAGTTGAAAAAAACGATTCGAAAAATTTAAAAGTCAGCCATTTTGTTTTTTGCTATCGCATGTGAATAATTCTCGGTCGGACGATAGCGACAAGTTTGTATTTCACTAATTTTTTACTTTTTCTATTTCGGATGGTCCAGAGTTGAGATATCGTGTCAGCCAAATTCAAGCAGGGGTAACTTCACGCAGCCATGCCAGCGGGATTTACATGAACAAAAAAAAAAAATTGTCTGTATTACCTTGAAACCTACTCTTTCGCGTATTCAAAGTTTCAAAATGATCAAATAAATTTCACTATAAGAACAAAATTCTTGAAAAAAGTCATTTAAATGCCAGATTCCCCCCTTAAATACATATACACAGCTTTTGACGGATGATGACTATTATTTTGAAGACATACAATTATTTTCAGGTTGCACCCTACCAACCACCAATCGCACAACTATATACGATACACGTGCGTATCGCGGATACCGTACGTTTCTTTCTTATTCGTGATTTTCTCAATAAATTATATGATATCACACATGTATACACTTTCTAGGGTATTGCTGCTGTGTTCGTATTGTGTAGCACGCGAAGAAGGGCACTCTACACAGCTATTTTTGGTAGAATCCTACAATTGGCTCCCGGTCTTGGGGAATCTCTGCGCTTTGTGATGGGAGATTTCGAACGTCCGGCGATGAGTGCGATACGGGATATATATCCCCGGGCCAGCATTCATGGATGCTGGTTTCACTTTAATCAGGTCAAAGATATGATAATATTAATAGAACACTTCATGAGTAGAGGGAAGGTTGATAAATCGGGTGATTTAGATGAAAATGTACCGCCTGTCAATGGAATGCAAGACAAACTCGATAATGAATAGATGATATTCCGAGAGGGGGTTCGTACTTGACAGTAAATGTAGGAAAGATGTTGAACGAAAATCTTTGCGAATTGAAGAGTTCTTTCCTCTATGTCGCTACAACATACAGACCCCCCCCCTCCCCTTCCCCCCAGCCGCAGAATCAGCTATCCATAATTCAATTGGTTTTTGCTTTTGAATTACTCACAGACCAGGTTCAATTCGGTAATCCGATCTACCCACGTTTACCGCATGCAATATCTAATATTAGGTTGGTTACTACGGTTCTCCTGATCCTGATTGCATGAATTTTTCGTTGTCATAAGGCCATTGAGAGAAGGTGGAGGCGTTTAGGTCTTGCCAACGCTCGCACTACGATTCTGGCGTTAGCCATGGCGCTACCGTTAGCTCCCGCAGCAAGATTCGCCGAGGGGCTCGGATTATTGGCTGAATTGGCGGACACGATAGCCAATGAGTATCCGGCTGTACTGCAGTTTATGCTGTACATGCGGACTCACAAGGGGAGGACCAGACATGGTAATAATGGATTTTGATGAAACTCAGGTATGTTGTAGAGGTATGTGCCCTAAGTACCAGGCTAACGGGAATTGATGCACTACGGCTTGGTTTCCGAGAAAATTCACGGCAAAGTTTTCACGCGCGGTATGTATACCAGTAACTTTGCCGTGTTGTCAAGCAAGCGAGCGCAGCGCAGTAGGCAAGGTCTGCGACTACCACCCTGCTGGCCCGTGTTCAATTCCCGTCGACGCTCGACTTTTTTTTTTTTTGTAATTTTTTTTCAATACTTTTTTTTTCTCGTCAACGTATCTCATTTTATTTATTATCAATAACAAACATTACATTACAAAGTTGCGGGGAAAAAAATTGCGACACAACGTACGGTAGTAATTTAATTTATTTTTCATCATATATATACACTGTTAAAAATTTTAGTAAAATTACTATTAATTTACTAAACAAAATATGGGTAAAATTACAAATCAGTGTGTGCGAATTCAAATTACAATACAATTTGAGTAATTTTCTTAAACATGTGAAGAAACCTACTAAGACGAATTGTAAATTTACAATTTTTTTGTATAAACCCTAAATGTATTGTAATTTGATGGAACTGTTTAGCAGTTTTCAATAACAAGCTTATTAAATTTACAAAAATTTGTGGTATTTTGATTTACTAAATTTTTTTGTAAAATTACAAAAAAGTTTTGTAATTTAAATTACAATGAAATCATTGGAAATTTAAAAATCTTTTTATTATTTTTACAAGTTTGACTGTAAAATTACACAATGCGTAGTAATTTCAAAGAATAATTCCATTTGTCTGTAGCCATGTGTAAATTTACCAAACAGGTTGTCAATTTTTTTCAACAAGCTTCTTAGATTTACGAACATTGTTTGTATTTTGATTTACTAAATTTTTTTGTAAAATTACAAAAAAGTATTGTAATTCGAATTACAATGAAATCATTGGAAATTTAAAAATCTTTTTATTATTTTTACAAGTTTGACTGTAAAATTACACATTGCGTTGTAATTTCAAAGAATAATTCCGTTTGCCTCCAGCCATGTGTAATTTTACCAAACAGATTGTCAATTTTTTTCAACAAGCTTCTTAGATTTACACACATTGTTTGTATTTTGATTTACTAAATTTTTTTGTAAAATTACAAAAAAATATTGTAATTCAAATTTTAATGAAATCATTAGAAGTTTAAAAATCTTTTTCTTGTTTTTACAACTTTGAATGTGAAATTACACAGTGT
This sequence comes from Tenthredo notha, assembly GCA_914767705.2. NCBI lineage: Eukaryota > Metazoa > Arthropoda > Insecta > Hymenoptera > Tenthredinidae > Tenthredo > Tenthredo notha. The sequence continues at coordinate 1,895,085 of OU611923.1, read as the reverse complement.
TTCGTAATTTTATTAAAATATTTTGTTAGTCCCGCGCCAATAGTAATTTTACTGAACAGGTGGTCTGTTGTTTATAAATCTATTCATTAATATTTTAAATTTTAAATTATTCTTGAAGTTTCAAATTAAATTTTTGAAGGGATGTAAGTTTTTATATTTAGAATAGAACGCTATATTTAATTCTTTTTTACTTCTTCTTTTTACTTCTTGGAGCCCTTCTTATATGTATACTTAACAAGATTACGTAATAAAAGATTGAGAAAGTTTTTTTATTTGTTTATAATAAATTTATAAAGTTCCAAAAAAATGATAAATGAAAAGAATCATGGTCAAAAAATTTTTTTTAAGGAAAATTATGTTATGGCTGTTTTCACATCTGACAATGACATTAATAAATGTTAATAAAAAATTTTTTACTTCATTTGTTGAAAAATTTTTCATAAACAAATGGTCAAATTGAATATTTAGAAAAATTTTTTTTTTGTTTTTATATTGAGAAAAGTCAATCATGATTTAAAAAAAAAAAAAAATTCCTTAAAAAATTTTTTCAATTGTTTATAATCGTTTTTTTCATTTATCTAACATTTAAATTATTAGTTAAGGAATAATTTTTTTTTCTAAAATCATAATTGGCAGTTCTCTATGTAGTAACAAAAACAAAATTTTTTTTTAGCAACAATTTGATTGTTTATTAAGTTACCAATTTGTTATAAACAAATTCTGATTTTCAGTTTATTTTTTTTATTAAACTATTAAAAATTACGAAAACAACGATGTATAACAAAGTGTAAAAATAATTTTTTGTCTATTTTTTATTGCTTTTAAAAAATATCGTGGTATCAAAGTTGAAGCGGTTACCTGATTTGTCAACTTATAAATTACTGTAACTTTTTAACTATTAAAGATACAGTCAGTTTAACTATTAAAGATACAGAATTATGATAGATACCGAGGTGGAGAAAAATTTATTCAAAAGATAAATTAATTCTCTAAATAATCGTCTTGAATGTCAAAGACTGTATCTTTAATAGTTAAAAAGTTACAGCAATTTATAAGTTGACAAATCAGGTAACCGCTTCAACTTTGATACCACGATATTTTTTAAAAGCAATAAAAAATAGACAAAAAATTATTTTTACACTTTGTTATACATCGTTTTTTTCGTAATTTTTAATAGTTTAATAAAAAAAATAAACTGAAAATCAGAATTTGTTTATAACAAATTGGTAAAAATTTTTCAACAAATGGAGTAAAAAATTTTTTTTTAACATTTATTAATGTCATTGTCAGATGTGAAAACAGCCATAACATAATTTTCCTTAAAAAAAATTTTTTGACCATGATTTTTTTCATTTATCATTTTTTGGAACTTCATAAATTTATTATAAACAAATAAAAAAACTTTCTCAATCTTTTATTACGTAATCTTGTTAAGTATACATATAAGAAGGGCTTCAAGAAGTAAAAAATTTATAGGCCAATTATTTAAACTTTTATGTCGCCATTTATGAAAACAGAAGTCCGAAAAAAATGAGTTAATTAACAATTGTATAGCTTTTAGAAAAATGAAGTTTAAAATTTTTTCTCTCCGGGGCTAGATTCTTTGGAGTGTTCTGATGATAGCATGATTTTTAAAAAATTTTAAATTAATATTTGATAGTAAAAAAAAAATAATTTCTATCGCACTCTCTGTTCAGCGACGCGTCGTCAGTGCTGAAACGGCCGCGCGGAACCCTATTTTCAGCGTCAAATTAAAATTATAAATAATGGAGATAGAGTTCCGGGAGTCGAGGCTTTTTTATTGGAAATTTCCTCCTCTTTAAGATGCTTTTTTCCAATTTTCGTTATCTTTTATAGTTTTTTAGTTATAGTCAAAAACCGGAGACGTCTTTTTTTTTTTGTTTTTCGTTAATAACAATAACAATTTTTGTTTCCGGGAAAAAAAAAAAATACGTCTTTTTCAGGATCGCATTCCGAATCGAATGAGCTATCGCTTATATTTTTAAGAGCACGCGAACTATTTTTCTCAGGAAACTCACTTCTCGACTAGACTATTTGTTTTCGCGGCTTCCTCAGTTATTTCACGGTAACACCGACCGAAGTCTTCTGTTTCGTCACCAGAAACTGATGCATATACTTAGTATCGTTTAGAACGTTGCTGAATTAAGTTGTGTGTTACGAGTTGTGTGAAACGAAATTATTTAAAATATTATTATCTTTATACAATTACTATTACAAGCACTATTTACAATTCGATTAATCAGATTGTTGATGAAAAAAATAAAAATTTTCACACAGGTGTGAAAATTGAAAAAAAAAAAAAACTTCTACACTACAAGTGTTTTGTACTTAACAATCCAGACTAAAAACAGCTTTTCCGGTAAGTAATTAAATAATGATACTTATATCAATATTTTTCTACATCTAGTATACGACAATTTGTCTTTTCATTGACTTCTTATCTGATATACTGATAACTATCTTTATTTATTGACAAATCCACTTTTATGATTTTACGTTAATAGTTACAATTTTTACTTATAAAATTACAGATGACTTTGAATCATTTGTTCATTTATGATTGAAAAATTATTTCACGTTTTTTATATTCATATCCATGCACTAAGCTTAGATTTAATGGACCTGAAGATCCAAACGTTGCCGCAACTATTTTTTCATTAAGGCCGATCCCTGGTCGCCCACCTCCTTTCCATACAATGTAACGAAAAACGGGCGCGGAAGACACATTTCGATTAATATCCGAGCCCAGGCGTCGAAAATGCAAAAAAGGCCAACGTAGCTCGAATTCTATTTCAATTCCAAACACATACGTCCAAAAAAAATTTCGTTTCATTCATATTTACTATTATTTTTAAACACAAGTCTATATCGATATTGATATAAAATTCTTTGTAATTAATTAATAGTTTTATTTTTTTAATTTTATTTTAAGAATTCGTTGCGGTAACGTTCGGATCTTGAGATCAATTAGATTTTTATGATATGAATTGAAGAATCATTTATTAAAACTAAAAGATAGCATTCATCATTACTATACTTTATGTCCATGTACATGTAATAATATGTATTGTGCATGTATAGGTATATCAAAATTAACAACAATAATTGAATAGCAAATAAATTATTGAAAATTAGACTTTTCTTTGAACTATTTTTTTTTTTTATTCGATAATTAAAAAAATTCCCAAGTTTGAAAACCCGAAAATACAAAACAAATATTTTTAAACGAATTATATTAAAATATGTTCCAGATTGTTGATGCGTCAATCAGTTTTGAATTTTATACTTTTTTACCGATAAATATTTTTGCTATAAAAACGTGTATTTATTTCATTATAACATTATCGCAACGTCTTTACCTATCTTTAAAACTACTACTACTACTTATTGCAAGGTCTTTACCCTTAATTTAATAAATAATTAGTGTTTTTCTTGTTTGATTCATGAATACGTTCGATAATTTATTGTTCTTTGCAAGCATAGAATTAAAATAATTATTGAAAATATTCAACAATATGAATTTCAAAAGTAAATATTTATCAAAAAGTTAAATATAATTTTAATTATATTTTTTATGCGAATTATTATATTTGAAAAATTTTGACAAAATGTTTTACTGTCAACTTTGTAGTTTTGTGCATTCAACATTTAATTGTTATCTTCATCATTTTAAAGAGCACTCTAGTTTGACTGATAAATTAATTTGTGGATTCAACCATTGTAATAAAGTATATACTGCGTTGACATCATTGAAAAGCCACGTACGGCGTTCTCACATTATTAAAGCAATCAAAGACGTATCTCCAGTAGTTGCGAATAATGATCTCTTATCTGCAGCATGTTCAATCGAGTCTTGTACTCAAAAATTTACTGATAAAAAACAAATGATGAGCCATTTGAAAATACACATTAACGATGGTATCACAATAAAGTGCGGTTATTTAAACTGTGAAAAAACTTATAACAAAGTTGATTCATTCTCATCGCACATTACAAAAAATCATAAAAAAAAAACAGCAGTACAACAATCATCTGATTCGAATATTAGCAGTAATAATCTTGATTCTTTTGATACAGTTGTTGAGAATGATGATAACTCAATAGATAAATTATCATCTGTAGACGAACATCATCAATATTATACAGAAAAAAGTTCAGATGTTTTTTTTATGAATTTGGCACATTTCTTTTTGAAATTAGAATTTAAATTTTGTTTACCGGCATCAACAGTGCAGTATATTGCAGCGGAAATGTGTAAAATGAATAAAAAAAATGAGGAAATGATAAAAAATAATTTATCTATACATTTAGAACAATGTAATATATCAACAGACTTGATTAAAGATATTATTGATAGTTCCTTAAAGAATAATTTATTCAATAATATTGAAAATTCTTTAGCAACTAGTTACAAGCGTAGAAATTTTTACGAAAAAAATTTTCCATACGTTAACCCTATTCAAATTCCGCTACCTACAGAAAATGGTAAAAAACGTTTTTATCACTACGTTCCGCTAGAAGAAACTCTGAAAAAATTGTTTTATAACAAAACTCTTACGCATGAATTGAAATTTGATGTTCCGGAAAACAATAGCAATGTTTTGAGAGATTTTACAGATGGAACTGTATTTAGAGACAACAAATTTTTCCAACAAAATCCAGGTGCACTTCAATTAATTTTATATCAAGACGCTTTTGAAACTGTAAATCCATTAGGTTCTGCTAAATCCAAGTATAAGATTTTGGCTGTTTATTTGAGCATCGGTAATTTCCCAGATAGAATTAGATCTCATGTAAACTCGATGTATCTTGTGGCATTATGTAAAGAGAAAATTTTTAACCACGATAAAATTTTTGGCAAAATTGTTGAAGATCTAAAAAAAATTGAAACTGCGGGCGTTGAGTTTGCGCCAAATCAATTCATTAAAGGATCGTTAGTATTCGTAACTGGCGACAATTTGGGAAGTCATGCTTTAGGAGGATTTACTGAAAACTTCAGTAAATCGCAATACTTTTGTCGATATTGTTTAGTAACAAAAAAATCATTCGAGTCAGATGATGGAGTATTTAAAACCTATCCTGAGAGAACAATCGATTCATATAAAAAAGTTATAAGTCAATTAGATAACAAAAGAAGACATTGCATCAATATCAGAAAGCCGGTAAATAAAAAACCACTAATAATTCAAGGTATTAAATTTAATTCTGCTTTTAATAAATTAGAATCTTATCATGTCTGTCTTCCTGGTTTGCCCCCTTGCTTAGGACACGATGTCTTCGAAGGTGTACTAGCGTATGACGGTAAATTGTTTCTCGATGATCTCGTAAAACAGGGTTGGTTTTCATACAAACTCTTAAACCGAAGAATAGAAACTTTTAAATATTCTCTTGAAGATCAACGAGACAAATTATGTTCTGTTTCACCGAACTCTCAGAGGCTGTCAGGTGCTGCTTGCCAATTATGGACGTTTATTCGATTACTACCGTTGATAATTTATGATAAAATTGACGATGTTGACAATGATACTTGGAAATGCATTTTACTGCTATCTGAAATTATTGAAATAATATGTGCTCCTGCCATACATAAGACGTGCATTGTTTATCTAAATTCACTTATTCGCGAATATATTGATTTACGTAAAAGATTATTTCCAGAAGCCCCACTTCGTCCAAAACACCACTATCTTTTACATTACGCATATCTTATTCTCCTATTTGGGCCGTTGATGAAGTCATGGACTTTACGCAGTGAAAGCAAACATTGTTTTATGAAACGCGCATTACGATTTTCAAAAAATTTCATAAACGTTACGAAATCACTTAGTATTAAGCACGAGCTTTATCAATGTTTTGTCCGTTCAGGCGGAGATATTAAATCTGACATTGAATTGAAAAATGCCATAAAATTAAGCTTGGGAAAATATAATGAAGCAATTCAACAAGCTCTATCAAACTTTGAACTAAGTGAAGAAACTGTAGAGTGTCATGAAATTATTAAAAACGGTGTGATATACCGTAACGGCGATGGATTATTCATTTCAAGATCAGGATATCAATACAAAGTAGTTGTGGGAAAAATTTGTCTGATACTGTATGATGATATTGAAGTGTATTTCGTAGTGGAGGTTTTGGAAACTGAATTCGTGCCTTATTTAGGCTTGTATACGTTGGGAAAAGCGTCAGGGTACAAATGCTTAGCATTCAATCAATTAGTTAGTTTTGAAAAGTTACATATTTATAACACAAGGTCTTTTTCATGCGTAAAACCTAAATTCGGGTTAGTTGAGCAGAGTTTACATGAATACTAAAAAGTGTTAATTTCACGGTTCTACAAATTCAGGTCAAGTTTAGGGCCAGAAATGAAACTTACGCCATTCGACAGATTTTGTCACGCTGAATCGAACGGTGTTTGTGGAATTTCGCTAGAACGTCTAGTTTTCTAGGAAAAAAAATTTAAAGTTGCCTAATTGGTTAAAAATGGCATTTTTCAAACAATTCTAAGTCAATGAATGTTAGACGGAATTGAATGAGAAAAATGACAGAATCTAGTTGGAAGATTATTCTATCCGAAAAAAAAAACCTTATTCAACTGCGTATCGTAATTATGCTGGAAAAAAAAATCATATAAATCATCAACTTCCGATTGTTCACTTCAACAATGATTGTATTGTTTCTTTATATGATGATTTATATGATTTTTTTTTCAGCATAATTATGCCACGCAGTTAAATGAGGTTTATTCGATCGGATAGAATAATCTTTCAACTAGATTCTGTCATTTTTCTCATTCAATTCCGTCTAACATTCAATGACTTAGAATTGTTTGAAAAATGCCATTTTTAACCAATTAGGCAACTTTAACATTTTTTTCCTAGAAAACTGGACGTTCTAGCGAAATTCCACAAACACCGTTCGATTCAGCGTGACAAAATCTATCGAATGGCGTAAATTTCATTTCTGGCCCTCAACTTGACCTGAATTTGTAGAACCGTGTTTTTATACATGTACGTAATTTGATTTTAAGTCAATTTTGAAGGTAATTTTTATTGCACAAAAATATTATTGATCAATTTCAATAGCAATATAATAATTTTTTCTTATATTCACAAAATATAAATAGAATTACTTTTTATAATATTAAATTTTTAATGTCAAACATAAAAGTGGATTATATTACATTTAAATGCTTAAGAACTATAACATATTAATAATTTCGAAAAATTATTTGTAAATTCAGCATATGAGGCTATAAACTCGAAAGTAATGATTATAATTCGAAAAATAAATAATCCATTCTGAATCAGATAACACAGTTTAAATATTACAAGAAAAAAAAAATTGATAGTAAAATTTTAAAACTGATTGACAACAGCAAAACGGCGAAGCGGAGCCATGGCTGCATTGTTCAAAGTTGCTGGGCACAATAAACCCAATGAGCGAAAAATTGTTAGAGCTGAAACAATCGATGGTCTTATTGCTAAAGCGAAAATCAAGCTGAAACTCACCGATGAGACATACAAGGTATTTACAATATAATTGTTAATATGTACTTTTTTTTCCTCCTACATTATTACTAAAAAGGAAATTCATGTTTAGTCTTCAAAATAGAAAAAATATTTTTAACCCCTGACTGCCAAAGTAAGTAAAAAATACACACCCCTAAAATTCAACTTCAATGGAATTTCACGGACTTAGTTTATCTTACACGTTATTTTTATTTAATTAAATTATTTCCAAAATATATCTATCTTACACAGAATTGTCCGAACTGTAATTTAAAAAAAAAAAAATCTAGTTTTATTGGATACTTGAAATTAAATCGTACTAGTACTTTTCACTCTCATTGCCGTTAGAGGAGTACGGTTTAGATGTTGGCCTGTAAGGGGTTAAAAATTTTTTTTTTTTTACCGTGAATAGTAATTATAGTAACGTAGCAAATCCAAGCAGACAAGTAAGGCCACGGCCACATACTGGGCATGCAGGAGGATGGTAGGACAAACCTGGGGACTAAAACCCAGGGTGGTCAAGTGGATATACACAGCCATCATAATGCCCCAGTTATCATATGCATCCGTTGTGTGGTGGCCCGCCATGGGCAAATCCACGCTGCGGAAGACACTAGAAAAGGTGCACGGGATGGCATGCCTGGGGATAACGGGGGCGCTTGGAACCTCGCCCACGCTTGCCCTAGGGGCTCTCTTGAACCTCCCGCCACCGCACTTGACAATCGAAGCGGAGGCCTGGAAGACAGCCCTGCGACTGGTGCACCAAGGACACTGGAAAAGAACGGGTGTGGGGCACACGGTAGTACTACTGAGGGCAGGAGCACCGCAGGTGAACCTTACCCAGGGTGGGGACCGATGTCCCAACCACTACCAGTTCGAGCAAACCTACAAGGTAGAGATCCCGAGCAGACAGGCCTGGTCTGAAGAACGGGACAATCTGCTCTCACCACGGGGACTCGTATGGTATACGGACGGGTCCAAAACCAGCACGGGGGCCGGGGCCGGAATCTGGAGCGAGGGACCGAAGACGAACGTATCGCTCGCGCTCGGACCCACAGCTTCGGTTCTCCAGGCCGAAGTGTTTGCCATACTTTCCTGCGCCAGGAAGATCCAGGCAAGGGATTTCAAGGGCAAGCACATCTACATCTGCAGCGACAGCCTGACGGCGCTCAGATCTCTCAGCGCATGCGTTGTAAGATCGGGACTAGTCAGGGAATGCGCGGAGATACTCACACAGATCTCCCGCGTCAATCGCGTGAAGCTACTATGGGTGCCAGGTCACAGCGGCATACATGGTAATGAGGCGGCGCACTGCTTGGCTAAGGCAGGGGCCCTACGCAACAGGGTCGACGACGGGTGCCTCATAGGCCTACCCCCGACTCACGCCAAGGACCTAGCGAGTGTGTGGACTGAACACCGCCACGCAGACCTATGGTCACAGTCATCAGGCATGGCTCACACGAGGGCCCTCTTCCAAGGGCCCTCCCGTAAGCTGGGGGCCTCACTCATCGTCCTGGAAAGAACCAGACTCAGGCTTCTGGTGGGTCTCATCACTGGCCACTGGTTCACAGGTAAACACATGGTTCGGATGGGGCTCAGGGACGGGCCACTCTGTACCAGATGTGGGGAAGAAGACGAAACCCCACTCCACCTAATATCACGCTGCAGGGGCCTAAAGGGACTTCGAAAGGAGACCCTCGGGGAAACCTACAACGCAGGTATGAAAATCGAGGACATGGGGGTAGGCAGGCTGCTGCAATTCGCTCAGGTGGCACGCCTGACCCCAGCTCCTACAAGCTAAGGCTGCCCTAATGGGCCCGGGCACAATGGTCCTGATGGACTGAGCGCCCGGTCAGCCGCTCGACCCGAGCTTCAGACATACAACGTAGCAAATATTAATTAATTAAAAATTGAATAATTAGTTTAGAAGATCTTTTAGTGACTAAATTATGGAAAAATGTTTATTTGCTAGGTGTAATTATAATTTTTTTTTGACCGAGATTATTTAAAAAAAGCTTTAACTTCGATGATGAAAAAAAATTTCACTCACATGAACTTTTTACCCATGTGAAATTTATTATTTTTATTATTTAAACAGATATACACTGATGATTTTACGGAAATCGACGAGGATGAAATTTTGTTGGAGTTGGCTAAAGCCAAAGAAACGCATGGTGAGCAACTTCTTTTAACAATAGTCCCAGATGATGTAGCTTGGAATAGTACTGCTCTACAGGAAAATACTTCGGCTTCGCGAATTGGTAAATATTACCGATAATTTCAGAATTAAAAAAACTAGTTTTGTTAAAATAAAAAAACTTTCAAATTATAAATATTAACTAATTAAAAGAAATTAATAATACATAATATTCTTTTGATTTCAGAAATTCATAACGAAAATGCTTCCACAAGCTCATCAAATTCACGCCATGTAGCTATAACAAGTACTTCGTCATGTGCATTAATATTATCATCGCAATCAACAGATCATTTGTCTAAAATTTTTCCCAAATTTCCGACCAATGTCCAATCAGCTTTACGTAATGGAAACACTTTGAAACCTAAAGAAAGAACATCAGTTATTCACGCAGTTAGAGATTATATTATTCATGATTTAAAAGATTCAAGTCTAGGTACAGCAGGAATAATAAGCAAACAAATTGTGACTAAATTTGAGAAGGCTTTTACTACAAAGATTGGCAATACTGATGGAGAAACACAATCTCTACAACAAGCAGTTTACACTGCAGTCCGTTACGTAAAAGGTCGACCTGAAGATAGTCTTAAACTATCGGATCGTTTACTTGATACTAATGACGAAGTTATTGAAAAGCCGAAAATGCACGATGAGTATGGGTGCGTAGCTTACTTGCCGGCTGCACCACCCCCTGATGTATTAGATTCATTAGAAGAACAACGTTTAAAATTAATTAAAAACTATTCTTCTTCGGATGAAGAAATTACTGATGAGATACAGACTGCAATGAAAGCATGTTATTTTTTGCAACGCAGAGAAATCCACAAAGAAAAAGATTCATCAATAATTTTCGAACACTGGCCCTATTTTCATAATTACAAATTAATTATTCAGCATGCGAATGACCTGTTAGGTAAAGAAACCGACTCATTATGGAAAGCTTCCTTGAATAAATTTGCAAAACCAATTAACCATTGGGCAAAAAATGAAGAAATTGTACGTGAAGTGAAAGCTAAAAATAAGAAAAAATCACCTGACAACGAAAGAAGATACGCTCGCGACAGACTGAAAATTGCGAAGACATACAGTGATAATTTAAAAAACGATGAGCCGTATCATGCGCTTGTATTTGGATTCATCGTCAAATTCATGCAGGAAGATTTGGAACTTCTCTACATTCTCATTAGTGTAAGTTACGAATATTTGTATTTATAATTGCGAAGTGTTGATGAATTCATGAAATGAAATTTAATTTTTCGAATTTTATCCATAGGAAGATGTGGAAAATGAAGATTTAATTAAGCATGTAACTGTTGAAACTCCGATTTTAATAATTAGAGGTATGGTGACTTTATATATTTTTATTAATTTAATAAAATTAGCTTTTTTCTATAAAAAAAATAACTTACTTGGTGAATGTTTAGCTTGTTTACATTTAATTTTTTTACGTAATTATTTATTGTAAATTTTCTGATAAATACTCATATTTATTTGATAATAATAGTTTGAATAATTAAAATTCATCTATTAAATAAAATTTCGTTTTTTGTTTTAGGTCAAGATTTGCATCACTCTAGCAATGTATATAATGTGGTTATTAACAAAAACATTATTTTGCATACTCAATCATTTATTGACGGAATATTGATAACTTTTTTAAGTTATTATGTATTCGGTATTGTTTACCCCCCGAAAATCGAGGGAACACTTGAAGCGATTCAACGGTGAGTGTTGAAAAATCATAATATTCTTTAACCTTTTGATAATAAGTGCCAATTTCTTTTACACGCGTCCATTAGAATAGCTCGTTTGAAAATAAAGTTATTTTTTGACACATCTCATCAGTTACTTGAATTATATGTTATTTTATATAGTTATCAATCTGGTTTTGTTACGACTACATAAACGGTGAGGTAAATTATTCAATTAATGAATAATTATATGCGTAAACTACTAATATGCTCCTGAATTTTTTCAGGTAGACGTTATTGATTCGAAGTCGTTTGAAATTTCATTATTTTTAAATTTTTAGATTTTTTTTTCTAAAAGTTCCAGAATTTGAGAAAAATGTTATAAATTATTATGTTTCACGACTAATTTTTTTTTGTAGTATTTTAACTTGTACACGATTTATAACAAGTTAAGTTATGATAACATTTTCAAGGTAAACTTCGTTTGTTTCAGAATTTTAGGTTTATAAGAATAAAATATTGGACTGAATTGAATAGAAACTTGTTAAATAATAAAGCTTATGATTTTTATGTTACACGAACCGGAAAAATTCGAACTCAATCTGCGGCCTTAAACTATTTTCAGTAAAAAAATAATACTGTTTTCCGATGAGCTACTCTAATCAAAAGACTGATGCTTCTTTAACGTACCATCTAGTTCGATTTTCAACTCTGGCATTATGATTTTTTCAATTATTGTCTTTTTGATCTGTATATTCACTTATTCTTTCTGGGTTTATCTCTACCTTTTCTTTATTATATGATCCAAAGCTGCCATTTTTATTTTAAATTTTAAATTTCTGCTCTGTACTCTCTAACTGACCCGCATCTTCTTCTGCATTCAATTCCTTCTTCATATCCTATATAATTCTTCCACTGGTTCTTCCCTGCGCTTTTTTTTTCCTACCGAATGCATATTTTGTAACACAATCTTGGAAACTTTCATCTTCTTCGCCAAACCAATACTCACTCTTCTATGTATCCCGCATATTTATATTGAATTATTAACACGTGTAATAAAAATCTTCATTTGTCCTGGTAGTTATCTCTTCACGATTATTTCTTCTTTTTCTTCTCAGCAGTTGACAGTTTTGCCACACTAGATTTTAAATCTTCTTCGACTTCCTCTGTCATTCACATCTTCTCTACTTCCCTTTCTTTAATAATTGTATTAATTTATACCTTTTCCTTTTTTTTTTTTATTTGTTTGAATTAATTTATGACTTGACCTCAATTTTGCAGACTATTCCTTGAAATTTGTCCTCCCAAAGGCACAAAAAGAGGTGGTAAGAGGAAAGCAACAAATGTTCATCCTAAAGTGACTAAGCTGATAAAGGTCATTAATTCTTATCTTGCAGATGACGCTGATTAATATCTAACTTTTTTACTTATTTTACAGTATTGAAACATTTCAAAAACACGTTATTACTATACAGGGTGATTCAGAATTCGTGACGAATCTCTTGAGGGGTTAATCCTTGTCAAAAATGGGATCGAAAGTTCCCTAGCCATTTTTTCGAAAAATGATTTTTGCCTTTGAAATTTTTTTTCCGACCGACAACTATTTTTCTTATTTTTTTTTTTCACAGCATTTGTCAATTTTAATAATGCCAAGGAGTTTTTTTATTCAATATCAGGGAGATTTCTTGTTCAAAGTTTCTTATTCGGTGGAAGACGTTGAAAAAATGTGTTGAGGTTCCAAGGAAAAAAAATCATTTTTCGGAAAAATGGGTGAGGAACTTTCGATCCTAATTTTGACAAGGATCAATCTCTCAAGAGATTCGTCACAAATTCTGAATCACCCTGTATACTTCAAACTGACTTTCATATTTTATAACTATATTATTACTTATACCATAACTATTTCATGTGATTATTGTTCTTACTTTGAAGTAAATTGTCTTATTGTTAGATACTTCCAGGATTACTTACTATTCATATACTATTGTACTATTTTATTTAATAAATGGTTTTCTCAGAGTAAGAAATCAAAAATTAATTATTGACATCTTAATTTTAGGTTAATAAATCAAATCCACTTTTAAACTGCAAAATTACTCTATTAAATAACGACTTACAGGTTATATCTGTAGTAGATGATAAGTATTATAAATTGAACAACTTCCATTCGATTCTGATGGAGCTGGCGGCATTCGACGCAGACAATGGGTGTAGAAATAGTTACAAAAAGCTTCATTTCAATGAATAATTAACAGATCAATGCAATTTAAGGATTTTTATAGTGCGAAACTACTTTTAGGGATATCTAGCGTTTTTACGCAACAATTTTTTCGTATAATTACTAAACAAATTTTTGGTAAATCATTAGTAAAATTATAACAAATACATTGTGATTTTCCTAAACTGAGTTCAAGTGAATTGTATAGTATAATTACAAAACCGAATACTAAATTTGCTGAGCATTTCTATGATAATTTATTGAATAAAATTACAAAACTGTATAGTAAAATTACTATTCAAATTTTCTATCACCGCTTAGGGGATTTCAAAAAATGTTTTGTAATTCTCTCAAACTGAGTTCAAGTAAATCGTGTAGTATAATTACAATTCCGCATACTGAATTTACTAAGCATTTTTAAGGTAATTTATTTAATAAAATTACAAAACTGTATAGTAAAATTACTAATCAAATTTTTTATCACCGCTTAGTGAATTTCAAAAAATGTTTTGTAATTCTCTCAAACTGAATTCAAGTAAATTGTGTGGTATGAGTACATTCCGCATACTGAATTTACTAAGCATTTCTATGATAATTTATTTAATAAAATTACAAAACTGTATAGTAAAATTACTAATCAAATTTTTTATTACCGCTTAGTGAATTTCAAAAAATGTTTTGTAATTCTCTCAAACTGAGTTGAACCAATCCGTATAGTAAATTTACTAAACTGTTTTTTTTTGTTACTAAATTGTTTTGCGTTAAAACTTCCTAAACATTTTTAGTAAAATTACTGAAGAAATTTTTAACAGTGTACACATACATTCACATGTTTCAATTATTCGCTATCACTGTGTACATTAAATTAACAATCGCTTGGGTGGTATTTATCATAAAAACACGCAAAGCATAACATGGTGTCACACCATGCACATTTGATGAAACCTACTGCTTTGCAGAAGCATGGTTGTTTCAAAAGTTTTATCGAGAAGCAGAGCTCGTTCAAATTTTAAAATATCATTCTTTCGACTATTAATTTCGATGCGAACCACGCGTATTGAATCATTGGCCGAAATGCAGGTGCGCTCAATTGATGCAAAGTAGGGAATGAATTTTAATTGAATCCTCTCTGGACGCGATTCCCCGATTTGCCTCTAACAGTTCAGGAGCGTGTTGCAACTTTTTTATGAAAATTTTTACCTGGCGGTAAAAATAGACATCGCACGTTGACGAGAAAATGAAAGTATTGAAAAAAAATTACAAATAAAAAAAAAGTCGAGCGTCGACGGGAATTGAACACGGGCCAGCAGGGTGGTAATCGCAGACCTTGCCTACTGCGCTGCGCTCGCTTGCTTGACAACACGGCAAAGTTACTGGTATACATACCGCGCGTGAAAACTTTGCCGTGAATTTTCTCGGAAACCAAGCCGTAGTGCATCAATTCCCGTTAGCCTGGTACTTAGGGCACATACCTCTACAACATACCTGAGTTTCATCAAAATCCATTATTACCATGTCTGGTCCTCCCCTTGTCAGTGGGGTCCACTGGCAGCGGTGGTCAGCGTCCACAACTGCCCAATCCGCACCAACAATTTGGTAGAGTCGTTCCATAACGACGCCAAGCGGAAACTCGGAGGTCTGCATCCAAATATTTGGAAATTCATCGGTACGTTATCAACTTTACGCGTTCAAATGCGCTTTAGGACTTTGACTTATAATTGGTCTTTCCTTTTCGATGTTACAATACGGGTAGCTTTCAAAGAAGGGCCGCTCTGATTGCGCAAGTAAAAGCTACATTCCTTCCTCTCTCTGTAGTGAATAAAAATTGAAAGTGGACTTCTACAACACGTTTTACTTTCAAATGTCTAGAGCACTTGACGGAGGTGATCATAAATCAGAGGCTAGATCTTGCACGGGTGAATGATGGACACCGACCGAGACGAGGTCGCACTTTAAAAAATATGGCCCAAGACACCATCATACGAGATGCTCAACACGATCTGAGTGTCAACAGGTGAATCGTCATTTCAAAGCATAGTGTACTCAGTAACACATCCGACTGACATTTCTTACTCGATTTATAGTATGATTATCTTTACCACATAACACATATTTGTTTTGGAGTCGGAACTTATGAAGAATTAGTATACCGTGGTAGCGCAAAATTTCGGTGTAGATTATCCGTTGATAGATCCTATAGCGAGTTACATTCGCCGCTCATCGCTAACACTCAAGAAAACATGTACTTATGTGTCTTTCGAAGGTTAACTCTGATGGAATTTCTCCGACGCTGTGCGACGCGGGTACATCCAGCCGGTGGCTTTGAACCTGGACGCCACGCCGAAGAAGAGGAAGGTCAGTAGCATAATCAGGGATATCGTTCTGCAAGTTAAAATATGCCTATAGCGTAATTGTTCATATACCACAGGAGCGGCAGAAGATGACCTTGTCCCTCTTGGACTACTGGCTGCTGAGGATCCCCGAATTGAACATGAGCTGGGTACATTTTACTCTATCATTAAAATAATTTCGACGTTTCCGATGGAATAGCGTTAATCGTCCATCTCACATTATTTTTAACGCGACTTAATGAGAACAATTATTCACAGTTCGACGCGGTGGAAGACGAGGCCGAGGGGCTCGACCACGCTATGTACACCCTGAAATCCTTCCCGGAGAAGAGGAGGTGTTTGAACTTCGCGTTCCGGGCCGCGATAGGGGTCGTGCTAGAGGTCGCGCTAGAGGTGGCCCTAGAGGTCGAGCTGGAGGCCGGGGAGCTGGGCTTTTAGTTCAGAACGAAATCGCACCCGACGATCTTGTAGAGCCCGATGAGCCTGAGCCGGTGAACCGGGACAACGATCGGGCTATAGAAATATTTGAGAATGGTAGTATGTCTTATCAATAGGCCTGGTCCCTCCCTTCACATAATTATACCTCCGACAGTTGGTTGACAAGAAATACTTGTTTCGTTGCCTATTCGCTTCCATATCGTAATACTAAAGGACAACTCAGATGTCTTATTCTCGATGCTATCTATCAACTCATTCTGTTATCCCACTCTCTCAATGTAAGATATCCGACGTCACGACGAACTGGTACCAGCAGTACCACCCGCGCCCGCACTCATGCCAGCCGCTGCACAACCACCAGCAAGACCGCCGGTCCAAGCAGCAGATCCGGAACAGCCAGCAGCCGCACAACCGGCGGCAGCACCGGAGCCACATGTTATTGGTGGGGATTGCTGTGCTTGCATGATGGTACCTGCAACGCATGCCTACGTGCCCTGTGGGCACCTGTGTTGCTGCGGAGCTTGTGCCTTACGTTGGCCATTTTCTTGCCCTCTGTGCAGAAACGATAGCATGGGGGCTTACTTGATCAGGCCTGCGTGAACCGCCAACAAAGAATTCATATCCCACGTCTAATGTCACAAGGTCGTCTCTGACATTTATGACCTTTTGGCCAAAAAGCCAAAAAGTCGTGTCATTTTTTTTTCTTCTCAATCGCTCCAAAAAGATTTGCAATATGAAAATGGAGTAAAATCAAAAAATTGTAAACTTAGAAGCAAAAGGTCGTATGTGTCGGCAGATACGACCTTCTGGTTTTAATTCTGTGAAAATGTACGTTTCTTAAAGCCAAATGGTCTTATCTTTTTTTAGACAATTTCTGCACGGATGAAAAAAAAAAGTTACGACCTTTTGGCTTCAAGAAACGTACATTTTCACAGAATTCAAACCAGAAGGTCGTATCTGCCGATACATGCGACCTTTTGCTTTTGAGTTTTCAATTTTTAAATTTCACTTTATTTTCACGTTTTGAATTTTTGGGAGCGATTGAGAAGAAAAAAAAAAATGGGATCTTGTGGCATAGAGTTGCGGTTTTGTTGGTTGTGACCTTATGGCATTAGACACGATATTTCATTGAGTTGAGAATCTACTCCTATTTGTCTTGTTTGTAACTTTCATGTGATAACATTATTTACAAATATTTTTATTATATACCCTGTTGAAAGCAACTTATAAAAACTTGTATAATCTCATAAAATTTGGAAAGGTTTTATCAGACAAAAATATTACCTATCAAAACTTTTATCAGATTTTAATTGAAATTTATCCGCACTGAAAATCTTGATTGGTTTTTAAGAGATTTTCCTTGTGTAAAAAAATTGAACTATCCGTCACTTAAATTGTTCGAGAATCTACAAGGAAAAACAATTGAAATAAAAATAGTATTTTATGTGGCATGCCCGTAAACCAAGTGTTTTTGGCGAGGATAATGATTTCAGTACGAGCTAAAGGCGAGCCGAAGGCGAGCCGGAAGCGAGTTCTGAAATCATTATTCGAGTCAAAAACGGTTTACGGGCGCGCCCCATACGATATTTTTTTCGAAATAGGCATGAAAAGTCACTTTGACGCCTGTTGAGATTCGCACTTGATACAACGAAGAGTGAGGTTATGGCTGGCGCGATCTGTCGCGCACTTCGGCTGCGCACCAAAACTGCCATATAAAGACTTTATACGGCAGCTTTGGATTGCGCACTTCGAACTGCGCATCAAAACTGCCATAAAAAGACTTTTTATGGCAGTTCTGAAATGAGCCGTATAAAGTGCTACTTTACGGATCGAAAACAGGCGTCAAAAAGTGACTTTTCAATGCCTATGCCGAAAAAAATAATTTGTAAGCCTTATTACGTCTAATATTGATTATTGTTTGTTATCAATATTAATTATTATCATTATCATTCATTCTCTTATATTTACTACTTTTACAGATTTATCAGTTTTTACCAATAAAAATGTAATTAGTTTTATCAAGTCTTTTACTCTTTTTCTTGAGAAATTCACTTATCAGAATACATCAGCAATTAACGATAAAAATCCTATGGTATTTTAAATGCTTTATCCAGAATGTTTCTTTATTTGAATCTCTAGGTAAATACAACTAAAAATTCAACTTGTCCTTATCGGAAATTACACGGGAAATAAATTAAACGTGCAAATCGTTTTCTAAAGAAATTACTGGTGCAAAAACCTGATAAGTAATATTGATTTAATAAGATTTTACAAGTACGAAGAATTCTTCTATAAACATATAAAAATCATAAAAATTAAATGTCAAAGAAAGCTTTCTTATAGAAAAAGGCAATGCTTTTCCTAAAAGATAACAAGGGGTTGTGAATCTAACAGCGAACATCAGGTTTCTTTTTCACTTTATTAAAATTAAATTTTACCATAAAAAATAAGATTAATAATACAACATAATCCAAAAACAAACTATAAAAACAATAATAAAATGAAAACTAATAAGCGTAAATTAACGTTAATATAAAGACATATTTATGCAAAAAATGTTCGTAACAACAGAATTTTTTATTGAATGTGTACGAGTTAATTTAATTAATTCAATCGCGGTTTTTACTGTCTATACGTAAGTATTTCTATAAGAACAAGTAAGAATAAGTTCCTGAAATAAATATAAAGAAATGTTGGACGATTGTATATTGTTTTAAGAAATTTTTACTGAATCACTTAACTATCTCCACTGAAATATCACTGTCACTAAAATAGTAAAAATTTGAAGCTGCTTTTCCACGGTTTCTTGTCAACTTACGTATAATGTACCACAATACATCTGAAATTTCTGATACATCTATCGGTAATTCACGTAAAATTAATTAGATTTACTAAGATTGCGGCGGTGCGGCGACGGCCGGTGTGATACATCGCTGCTCGCGCGGATATTAGTCTGAATTCAAAAGCGGTGCGGTGTTGCAGCAGCAAGCGAAAAGCGTTTATTCTGCAGTGTTCCATCGTATCCTGATGAACAAGGATGTTGCTCTACGTAAAATACTGCGATGGAGACTTCAATTTTGATACCATAGAAAGTTCTAAAGTGCCGAATTATTCATCAGCTTGTATAAAAGTAAAAAGAGTGAAGGTTGATGTTGGAGATAAGTTAAGAGAAGCCCAAGTTATCTTTGAAGCAGGTACAGTGAAGTGATGTATTTTTGAGTAAAATATGTAAAAACGTGGTAATGGTTTTGTGTCAATAAATCGTTACTTTTTCTAGAAAATACACAGCAACTAGAGGAAAAAAGAACTGCACATCGAGTAAAATATACACCAGTGAATCACTTGGAATCGGCATCAGAGGTAGAACGAAAGAATCCGGCCGAGGAAGCGGAACGTTTGGACGAAGAAGAAAACAGAAAAAAGAATACACGAGAACTGCTGTTACAAAAATTGAAAACTAAGATGGCGAAAGTTGAAAAATCTGTAAGTAACATTAACATTTTGTATATTATATTTCTTTTATGTTCCATTCAAATAATTAAATTTCACCCATTTTTTGTTTGAGCGTTCCGCCTTTGATATTAAAGTAATGACTGATAAAGATCTCCGATAAACTTATGAGTAATTACCTCAAATTCTATCAGAATTCGAGATAACTTTATAGGATTTTATGAGGATGAAAAAATAGCTATATGAGATCTACTTGAACGCTTTTGTTCCTGAGATATAGGTGTTATTAATTTCCTATTACATTTATCAACATTTGCGCGTTTTCACTTTTCAGTACAACATTTTCTCTTTCTTTATAAAAATTTTACAAATATACCCATAAGTATTTTTTTTTTCAAGTTTTATATGTAGATGAACCTAAAGAAAATTTTAACAATGGACTCTAAAAACGATAAAAAAAAATATAAATCATTTCTTCACAAATCGTATAATCCTCGAGCTGTCTCTAAATGGACACGCAACCGCTGGAGTAACATAATTACAGGATACTCTCATGCTTCTAAATGTAAGTTTTATCATATACAATGACCGTTATGTCAGATTTTGTCGATTTGAGTGGAATTAGTTACATTTATTCTTGATTATTGGTTTACGCATGGAGTATTATCGATTATTTTTGTTGGATAGTTTTCTCTTATAGTTTTTTATATCACGCTAATTTTAATACTGATTTCTCGGTTATTATGATATAAAATACGGTTCGAAATATGTGTCAAACACGATTATCCAGTACATTCGATTTCTTAAGGCCCATCCCTAGTCAACCATCTCCTTTCCATACAATGTAACGAAAACGAGCCCGGGGAGACACATTTCGATTATTATCCGAGCCCAGGCGTCGAAAACGCAAAAAAGGCCAACGTAGCGCGAATTCTATTTCAGTTCCAAACACATAGATCCAAAAAAATGTTCGTTTCATGCGAAAATAGAGCCAGCGTTTGGTTATTCCTTTTTTCCATTGTCTAAATGGTTTTCCATTTTCATTGGCTTTTGACAATGGAAAAAAGAAATAACCAAACGCTGGCTCTATTTTCGCATGAAACGAACATTTTTTTGGATCTATGTGTTTGGAACTGAAATAGAATTCGCGCTACGTTGGCCTTTTTTGCGTTTTCGACGCCTGGGCTCGGATCATAATCGAAATGTGTCTCCCCGGCCTCGTTTTTGTTACATTGTATGGAAAGGAGGTGGGCGACTAGGGATGGGCCTTAACGCTAATAATTGCTCGCAAAAAAAGCAGATGTTCTAAAAATGTACACCTCTGTCATTGTGTGTACACCTGTATCACTTTCGACAAATTGCACACCTAGATCTAAACTAGGACAAGTCAAAAAACCTGAATTTTGAGTTAATATCATTTTTGTATACCCCGATACCATACGCAACTAACCACAAGAACAGATTCGACTCAATGTTCATAATCATGACGACAGATTGCGATAACTTGGTTTTGCTGAATCACTAAATAATTAATAATAATTATATAATAATATAATTATAATAATGTTATTAATAATAATGAATGATAATTATTATTAATAATATTATATAATAATATTTATCATGAATAATAATTAA
Source organism: Tenthredo notha (assembly GCA_914767705.2). Lineage (NCBI taxonomy): Eukaryota > Metazoa > Arthropoda > Insecta > Hymenoptera > Tenthredinidae > Tenthredo > Tenthredo notha. Next base: position 1,873,573 of record OU611923.1, on the reverse strand, counting down.
TCAATTAATTAATTATCGAAAGGCATAATTGGAGCAAAACGTTTTTTCCTCATACTGAAAAATGAGGGGTTTTTACTTGTCCTAGTTTAGATCTAGGTGTGCGAAATGGGATATAGAATTTCAACCTTTTTTCTTCATTTGAATCCTCATCATTTTTTTAAGAATGGAAAACAATAACATGTCAAGATTTGAAGTGCATTTTGTAACTATACAAAATAACAAGTGCGAGTTCTAATCACTTCAATTCCTTTTTAACATTCGAATAACAAATCCCATATCTCAGTTTTTTAATGCGTCTTCGACAATAATTTACTAGAAAAAAAAAAAATTGCAATAAGAAAACGTTGTCATAGACGCAACATGACGACACTATCCCCGACCAATCACATCGCTTTTATATTGAACATAAAGCTGCTCATCGATTTTATTATAGGGAATGATGACGATGATTATGAAACACACTGTAATGCGCAACTGATTTTTCGTGCATGCGCAGCCAATAATAACATTAAAAAATATTTTTTTGTTTGAAAGTTTGAGGTTTGGGAGTCTGCTGATTTCCTTTTTTTTTTTATTTAATCATCGTGTTATTCAATTACATAAGAATTTTTCACCGATAACACTGGTCAACACGATTTTTGGGTCTGTCTTCTGCATATGAAATTTTGGTTGCTCCTACGTTAATAAGAAGGGGAAAAATAATTTTTTCGATCAAAGTTTGCTTTTGAAGAAACTAGAGCGATTTTTTGTACTTTTAAGAAAAATGAAAAATGATAGATTTATATATTTTTTTCCATTATTTTTTTTTAAATTACGATTAAAAAAGTTTTTGCTGAACACTCGAGTCTTCATTATTCAAGATTTGTGATAAATAATAGCAAATAAATATAAAATAACAAAAATTCAAGTTCAAAAATGAAAAAAAAAAAGCAAACTTTAAAAGCTAAAAATGGAAATTTGAGTGTTTTTTGATGTCTAGAATCAAAATTTAAGCATTAAAACAGAAACCCAGAAAAAAAAAAAATTGTTGACTTGTGTAATTGTTGATTAATGTAAAGCAAATTATTCACTAGTTTTCATTATGATAGGATCAAGTTATCCATTGAACTGAAAAGAAGCACTGAAAATTATAGATAAAGATTAGCGATAAAATTTAAGAGCACCATTGCGCATGTGAAAAAAAATCAGATATTGTAAACGTTGGCTAGTAATGAGTGTGGCAGGGTTTTGAATTGATTTTTTTACAGAGTAAAAAATGCGTATTCCAATTATCATATTTTTTAGACAAAGCTAAGAAAATAATTTTATTATAATAGCATAAGCATAATTGTACATTCCAATATTTATGACATTTTTTTTTTTGGAAAACGTTTAGCTGCTTTCTTACGAATATAAGCATGGCCTACTATACACATGAATATAAAGTATCCGACGTCGATCATCGACGGAAAATCGATATCTCAGTCAGCATAAAAATGAATGGTTTTACGACGGGAATAGCTTCATCACAAGCCAACGTTGATAGGTAAAAAGTTTCACCGTCCGGAACAACCCCTAAGTATCGTTTTTCGGGATTTTAGGGGCTGAAATACGCTGCAGCGTAGCAAAACATACGAATATTGTTAACATGCACAGTGGGGCCGAATCCCAAATTCGCGGACATAACCCGAAAAATCAAGTTTTGTTTTCGGGGTTTTAGAGTGAAGGAGTAAGTAAAGTAATAGTCCAAGGGTCGGATTCCAGACTGGGGAGGGTAAGATCCCCTATACCTGCTCTTTTATTCCAGTGCGAAAGTGACCCTCGCTCGAGTTAGACGCAGCGCGCTCCGAGTGAAATTCACAGTGTTGTGTTTAGAACGTGCTGAAGCTGACAAAAATCACGGCAAAAAATTTCTAAAAAATGGATTTGAAAGAGGAAAGTGAGTACAATATCACCGTGAAATTGAAAATGTATAGTAGTGATGCATGTGGCATCGAAAAAAGAATGATTTTTCTGAAAATTACCGTAAAACTGCTACGAAAAATTGTAAACACGTAGAGAAAAGTTGAGTTGCTCCCTGTTGTCCCGCGGTCTTTCTTGTTGGAGGTTGTAGATTGATGTATTGTTCAATGGAAACAACCAAAAAATAGTCCGCATTTTTACGCGCCTGCTGTTGGTGCACATTTTTGTAACGAAAAGTACATTTTTCGCAATTTCGAGCGGTGAAAACACAAAATACCGGGAAATGGTTTATACATAAGTTGTGTGGTTCCGAAATATCTACCCAGGGGTGTACTCACATTGTGGGCCCAGTACCCCAGGTGGGCCCGGTGAGGCCCAAATCAATTTTTTGTTATCATAACGCTCATCTTTTTTATAGCGGATTAATATTTTACGCTTTCGAAAAGAAATATTATGTGTCAAAAGCCCCCCCCCCCCCTCCCCCCCCAATCCATTTTCTTGTTTTTACGTTGCATTAATTTTACGATGCATCATGCGGTCTTCTGAATAATTCAAAAATTATTAATTATAAGTTATGAATAATATTTTGTAACAAATAATGTAATCGCCTATTTATACGTAGTACACTTTGACTTTTCAGAATCTTCTGCCGATGATCCTGCACCTGCGGTACCTGGTTCTACCAGGAAGGATGCAGTACATGGTTTGACCAGGAAGGACATTTTCCTTTTGCTGAAAGGCAAATTAAATTGTGGTGCAGCTACAGCGTACGAGGAAATTGGGAAGGCCATGTCCGAAAAATTACAATGTCCTTTCACGCTGTCGGATGACGTAAAATCTAGTATACGGAAATTGTTGAGTAAATTGAATGAGAAGTGGAAAACGGTTTCGAGCCACGAGGAAAGATTTTTTAACAACTTTTCCGAATGGCTGAGTGTGATCGTTCCCTTGCATGGAACTCCAGAGGCTCCAAAGTCCAGCAACACAGGCCGACCGTCTTCAGAATTTTCCGAACTTAGTGAACGTACGAAACGGAGGGGGACTGAAAAATTGCGTGCAGAGACAAGTACCGAAGAATTATCTTACGCGACTCAAATAAATAAAATAAAATAAACCAAGTAGATCAACGAATACACATTATAGAATTTTTTATATCACCTAACATTTTGCTATTATATATATATATAATTAAGGATCTAACGGCTATTCTTTTAGTATGTATACATCATTATGATTTGCATATTTTTGTAATAACCTAATTTTAAGAAAATTATTGTTATTTGTAAATACTAACTTTACATCATTTTCATTTTTATATTTCTGTAGTCACCTAGTTTAAGCAAATTACTGTCATTTTCGTCTGAATGAAACATTTTTTTCCGTACAAATCAGCCATATTGGATCCGTCATTTTGTTTTTTGGATCTTTGACTTCGGATTCGTAATCAGCGACCCCGAAAACCTCAGAGTACAGATTTGCGACCGAATTCAACGTGTTTTTCAAGAAATTTGCTACCGTTTTGGATCCGCCATTTTGTTTATGAGATTTTTGTTTTCGGATTCGTAATCAGCGACCCCGAAAACCCCCGAGTACAGATTTGCGACCGAATTCAACGTGTTTTTCAAGAAATTTGTTACCGTTTTGGATCCGCCATTTTGTTTTTGAGATTTTCGTTTTCGGATTCGTAATCAGCGACCCCGAAAACCCCCGAGTACAGATTTGCGACCGAATTCAACGTGTTTTTCAAGAAATTTTTTACCGTTTTGGATCCGCCATTTTGTTTTTGAGATTTTCGTTTTCGGATTCGTAATCAGCGACCCCGAAAACCCCCGAGTACAGATTTTCAACCGAATTCAGAGTTATGTCCGCAAATTTGGGATTCGGCCCCACTGTGACATGGTCAGTTTCAAAAAAAAATTTCATAGTTTCCCGGTTTGATTACATTAAGACAACCAGAAGACATTTACCCCGTACCGCTGTACGGAAAAAATTACAACCCCTGGTTCGGGGGTGAAAACGCGGTAAAATCGTTAAAAATCGTGTTAAGGCCCATCCCTGGTCGCCCACGTCCTTTCCATACAATGTAACGAAAAACGGGCGCGGGAGACACATTTCGATTAATATCCGAGCCCAGGCGTCGAAAACGCAAAAAAGGCCAAGGTAGCGCGAATTCTATTTCAGTTACAAACACATACGTCCAAAAAAATTTTCGTTTCATGCGAAAATAAAGCCAGCGTTTGGTTTTTTCTTTTTTCCATTGTCAAAAGCCAAGGACAATGAAAAACCATTTAGACAATGGAAAAAAGAAATAACCAAACGCTGGCTCTATTTTCGCATGAAACGAAATTTTTTTCGGACGTATGTGTTTGGAATTGAAATAAAATTCGCGCTACGTTGGCCTTTTTTGCGTTTTCGACGCCTGGGCTCGGATAATCATCGAAATGTGTCTCCCTGGCCCCGTTTGCGTTACATTGTATGGAAAGGAGGTGGGCGACTAGGGATGGGCCTTAAAATGAATCAAAAAATCCCAGTAACTTTAGAGTATTTTTTTTTATATTTCTAGAGTAGATTCTTTCTGTTATATGAACAAAAGGCCTTTTATCTATCAACGTTGGCCTGTAATGAAGCTAATCCCGTCGTAAAACCATTCACTTTTATGTTAACTAAAAAATCGAATTTTCATCGTACGTTTTAAAGATTTAGATTACTAACTACATAACTACAATATTTGTAAACACTGGTGAACGTTTCCAAGGTGTATATGTACTGCTAAATGGAGTAGCACTATTTTTGTATATAATATTTTTTAGTGATGAATGTGATAAACACATCTGGACATGTTACGTTGACTAGGAATGAATCTTCTGAACAAAGTTGTCATCCGCACAATGAAACTTTACATGATGATGATTCACATCTACCTGGGTTGTCTTCTGGAACTAATATTAATAATGATTCTTCTTCGATTTTAAATCATCATGACTGTATGGATACTGATCCAACAGATTATAGCGAAGATGATACTACGTTAAATTGTGATGAACCAACGGATGCTAATCGAAGTACTGTACTTAATGATATTATTGAACGTATAATATATGAAACAGATAGTGAAAATGATGATGAACGTGAAGAAGACGAAGAAGAAGAAGAATCAATTTCTACTACTTTAAAAACTGCAGATTCGGAGTATAAGTTTAGCAGTATTAGTCAAGACACTCGCATAATGTTTCAAGAATCAAATACCACAGTTGCTGACGTTATATTGATGATCAAGGCTATTGTAGTCAAATTTAATCTTGTTCGAGAACTGCAAGAAGCTTTGATAAATTTTGTAAAAGTATTAGCAGGTCCTAAATTTGAAAGTTGGAATTATTCTTCGAATCAACTATCGTTGACTTTAGCACCACTACCCGAGAAAATATTAAAACATTATTATTGCGAAAAGTGTTATGTTGCATTGCTCACTATTAATTTCAACAAAAACGTTACAACAGCAATAGAATGCCCAAATTGTGAAAACTCTATCCCTATCTGCACACAGTCAACAAACTATTTTATAGGTATTGATTTAAGGTATCAGTTTGAATTATTATTGAATCGACCAGATATACAGAAACATATCAAAGATTTTGCTAAAAAACGCGAAGTTGATGAAAAAAATGAAGAATTTATTTCTGATATACAGGATAGTGAACTGTATAAAAGTCTGCAAAAATTAATGCCTGGAGTATTTACATTTAATCACAGTTCAGATGGAGCTAATCTATTCAAAGGTGCAAAAAAAAGTTATTGGCCAATTGATCTTCACTTGAATGAACTTCCACCAGAAATTCGTTTCCATCATTCTAACATTATTTTAGCGGCTTTATGGCAAACAGAAAATGAACCAAGTCCTGAATTCATGAATTTATATATGTCAGTTATCGTGAAACAGTCTGAAGAGTTAAGAAAAAATGGTGTAATAGTAACTGACTGTGAAACAGGAGAAATTTATGAACAAAAAATTGTTGCTTTATTTTCTTGTGATGATAGTGTGGCAAGGCCAAAAATACAGAATAGGTTACAGTTTAATGGCACATATGGATGCAGTTGGTGTTACCATTCTGGTGTGTGGGAGGCAGGATCACGTAGATATAATTTAGTAAAAGACGATCCACCAATTCGAACGCACGAAGAGCATTCAAAAGATATACTGTACAGCCTTAAATATGGTAAAATTTGTAGAGGTGTGAAAGGTGATTGTATTTTTACTAAATTAGACTATTTTGATATGGTTTGGTATTTTCCACCTGACTATATGCATGGGATTTTATTAGGAATCTTTCGGCAACTTGTATCCCTGGCGGAAATATTTTTACGAATTTTCATGAATATTTTCAATAATTTCTACGCATCAATCTATGACGTTTTACGAAACTGACTACGAATTTTCAATGCATTTCGGACAAATATTAGTTTGTCGTAGTAAGCTGTAGTTAAAAATCTTAGAATTTCGTAATTTCTAGTTGAAGACGTACTTGAAGAATTTTTTTTTTTGTTTCAAATGTCATAATTAATGCTAGACAATATTGGTAGGAAGTTAGAATGTTTCGTAGATTGTCATAGAGGGTCATAGTTCTGCTGGAATTTCCGAATAGAAACGGATACAAAAAGAGTGTAGCCGTTTCAACTAGGGTTTCTGGTTCCGGATTTTCGGACATGTAATCAGATTATCAGATTATCATGATAGAGGATCACAGTTTGTTTCTATATCTGAATTCGTTTGTATCGGTGTTACCCAATCAAATTTCTCATTTTATTTTTTCTTTAACATTGTGTTTTCATGTGGGTCACCCATCCAAATTCTGGTCGCAGATGAAATTGCTTAACTTCGTTGATCAACTGACGTCCGGTGTCGATCTGGATCTAATCGTCGACTGTTACAGTCTGTAACACTTTTCGACTCAATAGGTAAAGTTTGATTTGTGAGGATTTACATCAATATGTATGTAACTGTAACTGTTGACCCGTGGCGGGTTAATTTTCAGTGAAATGAAAATAAATGATAAAATCTAGTGATAAATTCTGTCACCATATGGCATCAAGTTACAGTTAATTATGAGTGTTAACGACGTCGTCGCCGGGGGATCTTACCCTCCCCAGTCCGGAATCCGACCCTCGGACTATTACTTCACTTGCACTCCTTCACTCTAAAACCCCGAAAACAAAACTTCATTTTTCGGGTTATGTCCGCAAATTTGGGATTCGGCCCCACTGTGCACTGCAACGAAAAATATCGTTTGTAACACGGGCGTAATATTTTATGCCCTCGTGTGATGCCGTAATCACTCGGGGGCTATCTCCGACGACCTTCGTGTACGGCGATCACACGCGGGTATAAAATTTTACGCCCTTGATTTCATAATTGGGTGTAGGAAAATCTAATTGTTCGAAAATTCTTGTAGAAATTTGTAATTATTCACAAAAATCAATTGAAATCTGAGTAAGAAAAAAAAAAAAAAAATTATTTTGGGGTCGTAAATTTCCGTAATAGATTGTAGAAAATTTTAATTATTCGTAAATGGTAGAAATTCGTGAATATCTATGAAAATCGATTGAGAACTACAAAAAAAAATTTACATATTTCGGGGTCGTGAATTTCCGTAATAGATTGTGGAAAGTTTTCATTATTTGTAAATTGTTGTAAAAATTCGTGAATTCAAATGAAAATTGATTATGAACTACAAAAGAATAAAACATCATTTTGGGGCCGCAAATTTCCGAAATAGATTATAGATAATTTCTCTAATTATTTGTAAATTGTTGTAGAAATTCGGGAATTTCTATGAAAATCGATTGAGAAGTACAAAAAAATTTTACATATTTTGGGGTCGTGAACTTCTGTAATATATATGTAGAAGGTTTTGATTATTTGAAAATTATTGTAGAAAATCGTGAATTTTTAGGAAAATCGATTGGGAACTACAAAAACAAAATTACATATTTCGGGGTGGTAAATTTCCGTAATATATTGTAGGAAGTTTTGATTATTTGTAAATTATTGTAGAAATTCGTGAATTTCTATGAAAATCGATTACAAACTACCAAAAAAAAATGATATATTTTGGGGTCGTACATTTTCGTGATTGGGAGTAGAAAGTTTTAATTATTCGTAAATTGTTGTAGAAATTCGTGAATTCAAATGAAAATCGATTACAAACTACAAAAAATAAATGATATATTTTGGGGTCGTACATTTTCGTAATTGGGAGTAGAAAGTTTTAATTATTTGTAAATTGTTGTAGAAATTCGTGAATTTCTATGAAAATCGATTACAAACTACAAAAAATAAATGATATATTTTGGGGTCGTACATTTTCCTAATTGGGAGTAGAAAGTTTTAATTATTTGCAAATTGTTGTAGAAATTCGTGAATTTCTATGAAAATTGATTACAAACTACAAAAAATAAATGATATATTTTGGGGTCGTACATTTTCGTAATTGGGAGTAGAAAGTTTTAATTATTTGTAAATTGTTGTAGAAATTCGTGAATTTCTATGAAAATTGATTACAAACTACAAAAAATAAATATATATTTTGGGGTCGTACATTTTCGTAATTGGGTGTAGAAAGTTTGAATAATTCGTAATATTTTGTTGAAAATTGTAGGATTTCCTAATTATTTATTAAACGTAATAAATTTTCATAGTAATTCGTTAAATTCTATGACAAACTGTTACGAAATCTATTGTTTTCTACGATTTTTCACAAAATCGTCATTTTCATAAAACGTTGTAGTTTATCGTACAAAAAATTTCCGCCAGGGATCTCATTGGTTATCACACTACTTTAGTGTTGCTGACTTGGCAAAAATAAAAGAAAGAATGAACAACATAAAACTTACACGTGACTTACGGCGTAATCTTCGCACACTTGAATATGTAGGAAAATATAAAGCATTAGAATGGAAAATATTGCTTTTATTTGTCATTGTGTGTTGCATTCATGACATTTTACCAACTGATCTGTACAGATCATTCTTATATTTCCTGCAGGGTATTTATACTTTACTGCAAAGTGAAATCAAAGTTTCAGATTTAAATGACTGTGAATATAATCTCTTAAAATTTAGCGGTGAGTGTGAAGTAAATTATGGTGTTCCATTCATGACATATAATGTTCATTCAGCACAACATTACAGTTTAGCAGGCCGACTTTGTGGTCCAATTTGGGCATACTCAGCTTTTCCGTTTGAAAACGCTATATATCATTTTTTGAGAGAGATGAATGCTCCTAACGGCTGTTTAAAACAACTTTCGGAGAAATGGTTGAGAAGATCAATTTTGAATAACTATATTGCCAACATTGGTAGTTCGTCACCTGCAGTACAATTTTGTCAATCTTTATTAAGAAATAAGAAACCATTACAAAATGTTTTAGTTATTGGCAAAACAACTTTTATAGGGAAATCGTCTTTTATCAAAAAAGTACAAGATTTATTCGATAAAATGGTACAAGAACCAACAAAAGTTCAAATTTTCAACAGATGCATTCATGATTCAAAATTTATCCATACTACAAACTATGACCGAAAATTGAAAACGAATGATTCAGTTATAGAAACAGTTAATGGAGAGATTATTGAAATTCAGTATTTGGCGGTTGTCGGAGCAAAAGGGTGCATATGTGGATATAAATGGACCGTTGGCAATAATGAGTTTAATGGTATCAATGAAGACCCTATTGTAAAGCATATTTTTAAAGTATTGAATGAAAACAAGTCCCTCATCGTCATTGAAATCGATAAGATTAAGCGAAAAGCTTTAGTCATTGATACCAAAGAGCAGAAGTTTATTTCATTTCTACCAAATTCTTACGAGAAACACTAAAATTTTTGATAAAGGTATATCAACAGAATTGGAAAACTGTAACATGTACTTCTAAGATTCCCGTATAGATCTCAATAACAAATTTTTTGAAATATTTTCCAACAATAAAGTAGTAGGATCTATAAAAAACGATTGACATTCAGAGTGTATGGTTATCTAATGAAAAGTTATTATTGATTCAACTAATAAAATTCAATGTTTTGTTATTATAAGGTAGTTGTGATACACGACTCTTCTTAGTACCCTGCTCAACGTATATCGTATATATGACTGTCCCATACACATACTACACTATATCATTCATTACGTGTATGATTGAAATTACTCGTAATATTTATGTATAACCATACTATAAATTCTGAAATTTAAATGAATACAAATGCAAATTTTCATAATGCAATTCAATAATAGAGGCTGTTCTTCTTTGCTCCCGTGGCGCGTATACTATTTTTCTGCATTCTAATCTCAAAACGATCACTTTGACGGTGATTTTTCGGTTATCATGTAGAAAAATATATTTCTAAACTGTTGTGAAAAGCGATTTCTTTTTGCACCCGGTTTTCCGACGAGCGAAGCGACGCGGGAAAACCTCTCGTTTGCAAAATAATCGCCTTTCATAACACGTTATAAATATACTATTTAATCACAGGAAGCCTGAAATTACAAGCTCTCCTTTTAGAATTCTATACAAAAAATTTCTATAGATTCTATAGTTTATTTTCACTCATGATGTCAATAAAATTTCACATGTAATTAATAGCAAACTTTAATTTTTTAATGCAAAAAATAAAGTAGCACAAAATGATCATTTTGCGTTTCTTATTGTTATTATTTTTCCGGTGGGCAGTGCCATTGCCGTGTTATTGTAGCTAAAAAAATTTTAAGTTAGTCTTTGCCCCAGGTATGTTTAAATTTGCTAGCGTGATAATTATTGCTATCATATTTCTTTGATTGGATATTTCTTATATTTGCTTAGCATGATGCTTAGTATTGCTAGGGAACGTATGTGTTATACTGTAACTGCAAATATTTATTTTAGGATGATAATCAAGAGTACGGTGAAGAAACTGACTCCATGAAACCAAGACCGATTCCAACTAGTGTCGATTCGAATGATGCCGACCAGTCGAGCGAGGAGGAGCTCAAGAAAGATGATTGCAAAAAAAAGAAAGTGATTATTAAAAAAGAAAAAGGGTCTGAAGACGAGGTAATTTATAAATGTTATATTTTAGGTGATCAATCACGCGTTTGTATACAGATGGTATTATGGGAGAGGTAGTGAAGAACAAAATCGCAGCTTTCAAATTCAGCCACGCAAGTATAGTAGTATTTTTCCATGCTGATACCTCAAAATCTGCTATCAAAGTTGACATTTCGCGGTTAGAAGTATGAAAAAAATGTTATTTCGAACATGAAACACACTGTTTCCGTCAAACTCTTCCATATCTAAAATAGTACATTACGCTACCTGGGAGGAAAAATGGTCAGCCTGTAGCTCGTCTTCGGCTCGGGTGTCACAAGCTACGGACTAACCTTTATTTTTCCTCCCTAGTAGCGTAATGTATTATATTCTCAATACGTAAGCAGCTCATAATAATAATAATAAAGTTATAAATATATTTTATTACAGTTCTTAAACTTAGCATTCAATTACTCAAAATTTAGTAAAAGTTCATAGTTCAATTATAAGATATATAATAGCGACTCGAAATAAAAAATACGTTTTATTTTGTTATATGATGAAAATTAAATTTTTTTCCAAAAGAATGAAAGCAAAAAATGTCTTATACCATAATATTTATTTTCAGCATTCAAATGAATCAGAAGGATCGAAAGATCGTGATAAAACCGCATCAAAATCGTCAAAAAAAAAGAAAAGTAAACGCGGCAAAAAAGGAAAGAAAAAGGAGTCACCTTCTGTTAATAAGGTATATAAATGAAACAATGCATATTTGTAGGATTTTTAGTCAAAAGAATTAAAAACAATATTGCGTGATGAATTATCAATAAATAAAGTCGATAAAATCAAATTATCATTTCAATTTCACAATAGAGACTAAAGTTTTTATTTGAAATCAGTAAGAATTGAAATATTTATATCATTTAATAACGAAATATTTGTCAAGATTTCAAACAACTTTAGTAAATTATATCACAGAGTCTTGAATCATCTTTTTACAAACAAGTTTTTCTTAACTAATTTTGGTAAATTTAGAAAAATGTTATGTAAATGAAAATATCATACATAAATATCATTCCTAACTGTTGCGTGATGTTTATATTACATTTTAATAACTTGCAGGAGAATGAAATAAAAAAACGTACAATTGATTCACCTGAGCTGGATTTACCACCAAGTAAACCTAAAAAACCTAAAATTGTTCAAGATGACAAATTATCTGAACCTGTTCCACTATCGGTATGAAAATAGAACTAATAATATTCCTCTTCCATTTACAATATAAATAAATAATATTCTGTTCATAGAAATTGGGAATTAAACCAAAAAAGAGCACTGCAGTTACTACAACAGCACAAATAAACCAACCCATCGTCGAATTGGGAGATAGCGCTTCAAAAAAGTGCGAAGATCGTTCAAATATTTCATTGGTTTGTAGAAAGTATCAAGCAGATTTTAATTTTCACTTCAAAAATTGCTCATTCAAATCAGGTTTTATATATTAGGGTGTCCCTCATTTTCATCATTTTTATCGTAATTTCAGAGCACGCCCCCTTGATCGATTCTTTGTTCGAAAAAATGAATTTTGGTGCAAAAATTTTTTTCATCTCTACAGGGTGACCCAGAACTCACGGGCCACATTGAATGGGCATATTCCTTGTCGAATTCTGAGACGAAAGTTCCTTTACGAAAACTCTCTGAGGCCAACAGTTCTCGAGTTATCAGAAATCGCGATTGACCAATCAGAGCGTCTTTCTAGTCAACTGCTCCATAGTTTTAATAGTCCAGGTCATTCGCTCCATAGTTACGGTCATAGAGAAGCGCTCTAATAGGTCAATTGCGATTTTCAATAACTCGAGAACAGTTGGCCTTGGAGAGTTTTCGTATAGGAATTTTAGTCTTAGAATTCGACAGGGAACATGCCCATTCAAGGTGGCCCGTGGGTTCTGCGTCATCCTGTATATTAACACGTGCGTACAAGCACGAGATTTTTTATATGCAAATAACACGGGATATCGCTGAATTTTCAATGATAATTTCTGTCAACATTACATGCTGCATATTTCTGAGTATAAACTATGGGTTCTTGGTGAAGGACGATGCATTTACATGGGAAAATATTAATATCTGACATATTTGGCCATTGCTATTTGTGATGATTTGAAATCTTCTCAAACGATCGTTCCACGCACATAGTACATATGACTATGTCGAGAATTTGAGAATTTAAAGCGTTTTCGTTAGTTGGTTCATATTGACCCCTACTGTACCGAAATACCCCACCTTATTTCAGATATGAATATTTTTCCCCGTAAACGCATCGTCTTTCAACAACATCCCATAGTTTATACTCGGAAATATGCAACATATAATGTTGATAAAAATTATCATTGAAAATCCAGCGATATCCCGCGTTATTTGCATATGAAAAATCTCGTGCTTGCACGCACGTGGACATATTGAGATAAAACATTTTTTTTTTTTGCACCAAAATTCATTTTTTCGAACGAAGAATCAATCTAGCGGGTGTGCTCTGAAATTCCAAAAAATGATGAAAATAAGGGACACCCTAATATATATACTAAAGTTCATACCCGTGAGGGAGTCGAAAAATTTCGGCCTCAATACAAGAGTAACTTTTTGGTTACAAATAAACATTTTGACACGTGGTTTCTTTTAAATTGTTTGAATCTCTCAAGAGCAAGATAACACTATGTGTTTTTTTATTCCAATTTTTTGTTCTTTTAAACTTAAAATGATATCTTTGAACATTATTCAACCTAACAATTGATATAAGTGCAACATATATTTACAGACACCTTTAGATGATTTTACCAGTAAATTTACAAATGGAACATTTGACGCGACAATAACAGATTGTAGTGGAAAACTTGAACAAGTAGAAAAAGATCTTGACAAAATAGATGCTCTGAGTGACACAGGGGAAAATGAGGAAAAGAGTATTGAAAATAAAAATAAAGAAAAATCAGATGCGGATTGTGAGAAGGAGATTCTACCTCAACAAGAAAAATGTGATTTTAAAGTCAACAATGATCAGAAAAGTGAGCTGCCGAAAAAGAATAAAGGCACTAATAAAAACAAGAAAAATACGCTAAAAAAGTCTAAAGATAAAAAACATCGAAAAGCAAAAAAGAATAAAAAAACTGAAAAGTCGAAAAACAAAGATAAAGTTAAAAGAAAGAAAGAAAACACCGAATGTGTTAACTGCAGTGACCTTGTACGCCTGTTGAATGAAAAAGATGAAATCATAAAAAAATTGAGAAAAGATCATGACGAATTGCATCGACTCAACATCGGATTACAGCAGAAAATTTTACTTAAAATTGATGAGTATGGTAATTTTTTAAAGTTTTTACCAATCACAAGTTGATACATTGTTTGAGGCTAATGAATAAATACTTTATAAAATATGTTTTTATTTATTTGTAATTTCAAATATTATTTTAGCAGCTAGAGGTGTTAATCCCTTTGCTCTTGAAGCCTTAAGTGATATCCCTGTAGGATTTGAGGATAAAGAATCAAATCAGGTAAATTTAAAAACTATCAAAGGCTTTAAGTGGCAATAAACTATCAATCGAATTATAATTTTAATTTTTTTAGATGTACTGTGGGTTCAACGAATATATATCTACAAATGCCTATCGCAAGGCTGTAAATTCGTCGATGACAGAGGCTAAACTTAAGTCTAAAGACAAAGGATATTCCATGTTCGTCAAAGACGTAGCAGAGGCTATAATTGGGAGAGAGGTTTTGAAAGACAGAAGCGTTAGTGGTAGAAAATGCAATGCTGTCAAAAATTCTGTTGCCAAGCCAAAGCTCGACGACAACAAAATATTAGCTGTGAAAGGCAAAAAATTATTTATGCGTTTTTTTTTAATTATACAATAACTATAATACGTAATTAAAATATTAATTTGGGCCTATAGGTATTTTCAAGTATTACTTAGTGCAAGAACGGGGCTTGGATCGTGTGGCAGCGGAGCAGGAAGTAGGAAGTGTACATGCGTACATAGCATCAAAAATTTCTGATCTCAACAAAAAATCTAAAGCAAAAACCGAGGATAATAAGAACGATGAAAAGAATGAGAAAAATAAGGCAAAGAATAACAAAAGAAGAAGTCAAAAGAAAGATGAAAGTGAAAGTGATGAGTCGTCAGAATCTGATGATGATGATAATGATGATGAAAATAAGACTGATGAGGATGATGATGATGATCAAAGTGAAAGCGATTCAAATACTAATGAAGATCCAGGGTCTAGTGATAGCGATTAATATCAAGTTTCAAGCTATGATATTTGAAAACTATTTTAATAAACATATGTACAACATAATTTATGTCTCGGAAACGTATTCATTTTCATACCTAAAATTATTCATTACTTCAAATCAATAATTTTTCTGCTGGATCGTATTTTAAACAATGCTCAAACGCTAAAGTATTCTTAATAATAATTATCATACCGTCAAATTATCATTTATATTGTTTTAAAAAGTATGTATTATTTACATGTTCTAATTTACTCAATTTTTTTAAATCTCAAATAAAATAACGATTTTTGTTTTATTTTATAAATGTTACGCTCGAAAATTGACACAATGCATAATTACATTGTGATGTAAAAAAAACGACGTATGTTTTATATTGTGTTGCAATCTTAAGGTGCTTCCCTACCCAATTCCAACAGCCTTGAAAATTTGGGAAAAAAGGTGTTATTAAACGGAATATCTCTGCCTGGGCACTGAAATCAATAAAACAAACTTCGTCGCGCAATTCTATGTACGATTTCGAACACGTACGGCCAAAAAAATGTTTTTTTTTTTGAAAATAAGGAAGATATCCATGTAAAACGTTTTTAAATCCGTTTTAAATGGATATCTTCTCTATTTTCGCGTAAAAAAAAAACATTTTTTTGGCCGTACGTATTCGAGATCGTACATAGAATTGCGCGACGAAGTTTGTTTCGTTGATTTCGGTACCCAGGCAGAGATATTCCGTTTAATAACACCTTTTTTCCCAAATTTTCAGGTCTGGTGGAATTGGGTAGGGAAGCACCTTAAGTTTAAAGTTAATGAAACCGTCATAATCAATAACATTTTTTGAAAAATTGTATCCTGAAAACGAGTAAAATCATGTAAAGTTTAAACGATTGTAACTTTGATTAGGATTTTAATAAAAATCATAAATAGTGCACACAAATTATTTTTGAACAAACTTAATCTATTTTAATTAAGATACTGATAGAATCATGTAAAAAATAAAAATAGATGTTGGTTTAAATTTATGCAATTACTTGTAATTACGTGTTAAATATTTTACAGACACATTTTTAATTTAGCAGAAAAAGCTATTATAATCTCGTTGAAAAAAAGAAAAAAAAAAGACAAATATAATCTTGTTTTAACGTTTCTGCAAAGTCTAGATACACTAATGTAAAAAATAAATTAATTTTGTTTGAAAATACCGCTAAAAAGATTGAATAATTTAAATTACGGTTATATTAGAAAAAACCTCTAAACTCTTATGAAACTTTGTAATCATAAGGCAATGCAAAATCCCATAGAATCTTGTAGGTGAATAATTTCCATAAAAAAATAGAAGTAAGTATAATTTGCAAAACATAATTGATACTTATAAGTTCTTGTAAAAAAAAAAGTAGTCATGAACAATCTAGTAAAGTATCATCCGGAAAATAGTTTTACTAGAATTTGTTATACCATGTCTGATAAAACCTTGTATATACTTATTGATATATCTGCAGCTAGTTCTTTGAATTATTTACCGAACTTGCGAAAATTTCTTAAGATTATATGAGGAATATATGGTGCACATTCCCACTTCAATATAATTCAAAATTTTTTTTATC
Organism: Tenthredo notha; assembly: GCA_914767705.2. Taxonomy (NCBI): domain Eukaryota; kingdom Metazoa; phylum Arthropoda; class Insecta; order Hymenoptera; family Tenthredinidae; genus Tenthredo; species Tenthredo notha. The sequence goes on along the minus strand of OU611923.1, from coordinate 1,856,693 downwards.
GGATTGTATCAGACGTTTTCAACAGGGTACTTTATGTGATTAATATCAAGACGGACCGTTTCTACAGAGTTCGTTTCTACAGATGTTCGTTTCTACAGAAATATTGTCAGATCGATTCTACACAACTGTCTCGGAGGTTCGTTTCTACAGAATTCGAACGTGGACGTTTGTTTCTACAGAATCAGGACACGGATGGTCGTTTCTACAGAATTCGAACGCGGATGGTCGTTTCTACAGAATTTGAACGTGGATGGTCGTTTCTACAGAATTTGAACGCGGATCGTCGTTTCTACAAAATGCGGACGCGGATGTTCGATTCTACAGAATTTGGACGCGCATGTTCGTTTCTACAGAGTTCGACCGCGGATATTCGTTTCTACAGAATTTTGACGCGGATGTCCGTTTCTACAGAAAAAAAGTCTTGCAATGCAAGTCTTCCACTGTTTTTTTTTTTTTTTTTACAGAAAAATTATCCTGCACGGAGAAAAAAGTGTGGCTCTCGTCACTAAACGGTATCGTGATTACCACGATACTCTTGTGACTATACGCTATATACGGAGAGCGTCAATTCACTGTTTCGCGATTGTCACGATCCAGATGGATCTCGATATCGTACGTCTGTATTGCAATGGTAGCGATTCCGTTTCCCTATAATAACTATCTATTGATTCATGCGTGTGACGATACCACAGAAACCTGAATAATTTTAATATTGTTGAATATCATACCGTCAAAATTTGAGGTTAATATGGATTAATTTCTAAATCAAACTTTCAATCCAATAATATTTTGAGTGGTACCAACTTTTCTAGCTTCCATTCTATGAGTTTATTGATCACCCAATCGTCCATTACGCTGCCAATTAATAAACAATCACTATTTCATGACTTAAGGAAGACTTACTCAAATACTCAAAACTACTGAATTTTGGGGTTAGACCCAAAATTTTGAACTTGAGATCACAACGTTGTCATCCTACTATATGTATATGCTGTGTGAATATTTTTTTGTGTAAAGATTGGAATAAAGATCGTTTTGTTCGTCTTTATGCGAGCAGCAGTGTTACCAATCAAATTTTTCTCCAAAAAATTTCTGACGTGGGATAGTATGTTCTTGAAACTCATTCTCGGCTAGCATGTTTCCCAGCTTATTCTGGGGTAGCATGTTTTTCCACTAAGGGATCGATATAGGGAGTGTCATATATCGAGTAGCATGAGGAATATCATCGTTGGCCATCTCTCCCGTATGGCCATCCCCCGCGAAATTATCCTACCTCGAAAAAAAATACTTCAAAACGGAAAATTCCAGTTTTCCTGTTGAAATATGAAAGATTTTCTGAATCAGTCCGAATGAGTAGTATTTGAAAGAAATGGTATTTTCTAAATTAAATTAAATTAGTTATAGGAAAGCAAAATATTCTTCTAATTATATTCAATTTGTAATTGAAAAATCAAATATTTGTCGAATTGGACTGATTTATAATTGCAAGACGAAATGTCTTCCTAATTGAATTCAATTTCTGATTGACAAAATGGATTATTACCGCCGTCAGGCACGGATGGGGGGGGGGGGGGGGGCATTGGAGCGATGGCTCCAATTCGACTTATAGTATCTTGAAGCGCGATATAATTTTTTATTATCATGTATACTTATTTTTTAAGGGTCGGTGAAATAATTCCATAAATCAACTGAATTAGTACATTACAGTACGAGTCCGTTAAAACTTTGTCTGACGAGTGTAAGATTGCAGCACGAGCCGAAGACGAGTTTTGCAATCACATGAGATCAGAAAAAGTTTTTCCGTTGCGTATTGTACAAAATTTTACTTTAGGAGGTGTGAAAATGGGGGTTTTAGCCACGCGAAGCGTGGGTAAAACGTCCAAAATCCCACTGATGCCCGGTTGCACGAACATAGTTTATCCTTGGCATAAAGTTATCCCTCGGATAAATTTATCCCTGGCATATCTCGCTTCAAAATAAATGATAGCGAATGTCATCGTCTGGTTTCATCCTTGGCATGAAGTTATCCCTCGGCAGCACATCTGCGCCTATGTTCGTGCGTTTGACAATCGCCGCACGAAATTCGATGATTTTAAATCGCTGTTGCAATCGCAATTGTCAATAAATAATTGTCAGTACAATAACTTGGTACGGGCAATGGATTCGGACGCTTCAACAGTGTCACTCACGTCATCGTCATCATTTTCGTCGTCGTCTTCTTCTGAGGATTCATCTGCGAGCTCAAATGAAGAAGCTATGGACGTCATAGAAGAGAAGCCCATCCCACATCGGAGGCCGCGGGTATATCGTCTGAGACACTGTCCCTACGAAATGTATTCGGAAACCGAATTCGTCGATAGATTTCGATTGAGTAAAAGCAGAGTACAAAATTTACTGGAGACTATAGGCCCTCAACTGCAACATCTTACTCGTCGTAGTCAGCCCATCTCTCCTTTGAATCAAATACTCATGACTCTTAGTTTTCTGTCAACTGGGGCATTTCAAATTTTCATCGGTGATGACATGCGTGTCCACAAGTTCACGGTATGCCGGACCGTTCTGAAAGTGCTTCCTCTGATTGCTGGATTGAAAGACTAGTACATATATATGCCGAGGAATGAAGAGGAGATTACTGTAGCGAAGAAAAAATTCTTTGCCATTCATAGATTTCCCTCTACAATCGGATGTGTGGATGGGACCCATGTTAAAACTCAATCGCCAGGTGGTGAAAACGGAGAATTATATCGAAACAGAAAGGGCTAATTTTCGTACAACGTTCAAGGAGTGTGTGATGCCAATTTGAGATTCTTGAGCATCGATGCGCGTTGGCCAGGATCTACCCACGACAGTACGGTATTCAACGCCTCAATGCTACGCGTACGCATCGAAGCTGGGGAGTTCAATAATTGTTTCCTCTTGGGCGATAGCGCATATAGATGCACTAATTACTTGTTGACGCCGATTCTGAATCCTGCCACCCGTGCGGAAGGATATTATAATGAAGCACACATTCATATTCGAAATTCTATCGAACGAACGTTCGGCCTATGGAAACGAAGATTTCCCGCAATGGCTCTTGGGCTAAGGAACACCCGCTCGACGACGCTTGCGGCTATTGTAGCTGCCGCAGTATTACACAACATTGCCATTGCTGAGAATGATGTGTTACCGAATAATGAGGATGACGTGGATGTGCAAATGAATGATGATCCTATTCAAGCTGAAAATTACGTCATAAACCAAGCGCATGCTTTGAGGGCTGCTGTTGTGAATGCCGTTTTCGAGTAAGTTATACCGATAGCCGTTGCTGCGGCTGGCAATTCAACGATGGCCCTTATTTTTTAGATTGCCCTTTTACCAACGCTTGCAAATCGAAATGTGCGATAAATAATTACTCTGTTGGAATACTATATACATATAATAGTGGAAAATCTTTCTACGACACAACGTTTATGCTTAAATTTAACGTGGTTCTTTACCTACAGTCTCACCAAACGTGAGTTTCAGACAAGATTTTGAATACTTCTCGATGGGGAAAAAATGTAAAAAAAATCAAGCATAATAATAACAATTATTATTTTGCACAGTAATAATTCAAAAAAGTTGTTAACAAATTGATGGAAAAAAAAAAAACTGTTCAAGAAATTAGCCGATGACCCAATTTTTTTTTCAGGTGAAAATGATTTGTCAATTTTACTAAATACGTATAAATTTTTTGAGAATTTTAGTAACTTTGTGAAAATTGCGTTTTTTCATACCTGACAAACCTCAATTTTCAAAAATTTACCAAAAACATTTTTTTTTTTTTCCATCAATTTGTTATCAACTTTTTTTAATTATTATTATGCAAAATCAATCTCCCGAGCATCTCCTACATGCTTGATTTTTTTCATATTTTTTCCCGATCGAAAAGTATTCAAAATCTTGTCTGAAACCCACGTTTGGTGGGATTGTAGGTAAAGAACCACCTTAAAGAATTTAAAAAAGGTTTGTCTCAACGATAAACATTGGTGAGAATTATTCATAACAGATTAACATTCGCTCATTTTATTCTTGTACTCCAACCTTTTGGTTTTCCTTTCAATTCTCTTAATTTCCAGTTCCTCCAATTTTATCTCGGCATCGGTGTTGAGTAGTTCAATTTTTTTGCGGGATATCACCTCCAAAGTCTCTTCCTCCATTTTCCTAATGGCCAGATCAATTTTCCTAATTTCTTTTCCGTTCTCCAAAAGGACCGCCTTATCTTTTAGATTTTTCAACTTTTTACTGTGAGTTGCGTGGTCGTAGTTGTTTTTAATTTTTTTGCGCTCTACAATTGTGTCTGCTACATCCAATCTGGTTGTACGCTTATCAACAGTCGCGGATAGTTTACTGGGTCTGGGTCGAGGCCAGGAGGCGGATGGTCTCTCGATCTGCCGAAGTGGACGTGCTGTGGGAGCAGACGTGAACGGCTCGGCTTCAACCATGGAATCGAGGTGCAGGGGTCGGAGCGTAAGACCCTTTTTACCTTTTTCCCCTTTTATCAATACCCCGACCTTTTTACCCCTTTTTTCAATAATTGAACCTATTTTCCCCTTTTTTAAATTAGTTCCCCTTTTTTCGATTATATTAAATAAATTCAAAAAAATTATGTTGGATTTTTTTTTCGTATTATATTTGGCTTGCGAATATGACATCTGTCGGAAGTTATGCGGTTGCACACCGACAGCAGCGCTACCTATGTACTGCGAACCGTATCACTATTCTAAGTTCAAAAATATGTCTCTTTCATCACGTGGTATTTCGCGCGTCGCCGCCAGTAGTAACATAAACATAACCTACTGGCAGTTCAGTTTGGTTCTGAAACTACGATTTTCCTTCAAAATTATTCAATATTTAACGCACGAGTTGGATTTGGAGTGTTGTGTTCCTGGAACGAGAGCTGAATTCGGTACGTATAGACACATATACTATGTATAGCTAAAGAAAAATTGCATATTATTTTGTCAAATGCTTTCTTATGTATCAATTTTTGTTTTTATATATAATATGTCTAATTGTCTATACTTCATCAAATTATTTCTATTCACAGATGACAAAAAAAAAGGGAATAATTTATCATTAGCAAAATGCCAACCAAATTCCAAGAGAGTTGGCTGGGAAAGACTGATTGCAACAAAACAATTGTTGGTTTGTGGGCTCGGAAAGACGCAAGAGATGTACATTCTTGTATGTGCCGCATATGTAATAAGCAGTTTAAGGTGGATAAAGGATTTGATCGAATCAACCAGCATGCGAAGAGTGCAATCCATCGTTTAAATCTACCAATATTGAAATCGCAGTCGATTTTGACAACAAAAGCACCGTCACAAACAACTTCTTCGACAACGATGAAAAATTCAATTAATGGTAAAGCAGAAGAGCCTAATCCTCAAGGACAAAATATTTTAAACACGAAGACCTCGATGATACTAGACGAGCATCAGTTTGTTGCCCGTAATTCAACAGTGCATAATTAAGTGAAAGTTTTGAACGAAGTAACATTGTATAACCGAAGAGATGAAGCCACAAAGGCCGAATTACTGTGGTGCTTAGAACTAATCAATTCAAAAAGTTCAACAAATTCTTGCATAGGCAAAAAAGAACTTTTCACAATGATGTTTCCTAATGGTATTCCCAGTTCGTTTTCTTTGTCACCTAAAAAAGCGTCGTATTTGATAACTGATGCACTCGGTCCGTATTTTCACAATTTATTGTTAGTTGACCTTCATCAGAGAAATGTGAAATTTACATTGCAATATGACGAAACCTCTAATGTGAAAACCAAAAAAGAATTGCAAATACGAGTCATATATTGGTCTGATGCTGAAGGCATTGTAGTCAATCGATATTTAGAGACTAAGTTTATCGAAAAAGCGGATGACGATACATTATTTCATTATTTGATAAGCTCATTAGATTCTAATGATTTGTCTCTCAAACAACTCCTGGCTTTAGCAATAGATGGGCCAAACGTTAACAAAAAAGTAATGCGTTTGTTTCAAGAAAAGTTGAAAGATTTAAATTATAAAAGCCTACTCAATATAGGATCCTGCAGTATTCATACGGTACATAATGCGTACCTGAAAGGTCTTGACTCTTTGTTAGATGTGTCTGACTTTATTATTAAAATATATTATTTTTTTCATCATAAAGACTTGAGGTGGAGTAACTTTGAAAAAATACAAAATGATTTGAAATTGCCTGGGCATAAATTTGTAAAGCATGTTAGCACCCCGCACGGAAATATATATATGCGAAAAATATATGCCACATATATGTGACATATTTTTTTTTTGCGCCAAAACTTATTTTTATATATTTGATATAAATGTCTAGATATATGTGAACATAAATGTCGCGGCATGTATGTCGACATATATGCGACATAGATGTCGACATAGATGTCAACACTATGTAAAACTCATCAAACATATATGTATTATGCGTACATATATGTGAACTATATGCGACATTTTTGTATTTTGCGCACTTATATGTTATATATGCGACATATATGTTGCATATATTTTTCGCATATATATATTTCCGTGCGGGACCAGATGGCTCACAATAGGTCCAGCTGCTGAACGGATTCTTGAGCAATATTCTGGTTTGGAAGAATATTTCTTGAAATTCGTGCCATTAAAAGATTCCAATACTGCCACAAAACAAAGTTACTCAGAAATAATACAATATTTGAAAAATCCTAACTTGAAATGCATTCTACAGTTTGCTTCTTATGTAGCGCATATATTCACTGTGCAATTGACTCTCTTATTTCAAAAAGACGAACCTCTCATTCATGTGTTATATTCACAATTAAGAAAACTTGTAATGATTATGATGACAAGTATTGTAAAGCCCAAATCTACCGATTTTGTTTTGTCTCCGAAAGTTTTTGATGATAATAATATTGAAGAGTTATTGGAGGACTCTTCTAAAGCTCGACCCTTGTTGGATATTGACTGTGGAGAAAGAGTAAGATTATCAAGCGAAAGATTAGCCGCAAAAGATAGACTACTCTTAATGTCACAGATACAAAGATTTTATAAATCTGCAATATTACACATCAACAATAAAATAAGCAATCGGCGCATTTTGAAATATCTGCAATGCCTTTGTCCGGAAAACATTAGAAACCCTGAAAGTTCAAGATATATATACGAAGTCGCAAAGTCGTTGCCACTAGATAACTTAAATTTTGATGTCTTGACATGCGAATGGAAACTATTACAAGTTGACGAAGATGTTTGCTTTTCATTGAAACCAGAAGAAAGAATCGACATGTACTGGAACAAAATTTTTATATTGCAAATTTCTTCTGAAACAAGATATCCAGTAATTACTTGTGTAGTAAAAGCTTCATTATCGCTTCCTCATGGTAATGCCGCAGTCGAAAGAGGATTCTCGGAATCAGGTTTACAGTTGACAGAAGATAAAACTAGCATGCATGAACGAACTTTAAATGCTAAACTCAGAATAAGCGATTATATGCAAAAATACAATTATTCGACATACATGGTTCCTATCACGAAAGAATTAATCAAATTGGGGCAGAACGCTCACCGCTCTTATAATAATTATTTAGAAGAAAAGCGAAGAATTGAGGAAGGAAAGCAAAAACAAAATACTCTTAATGCCGAAGATAGAGCAAGAGAAGTTTCAGCATTACAAAATTTAAATAAAGAGATGAAAACTATCGAAACATTGAAATTAGAATTAGAAAGCGCAAAAAAAATTCACAAAGAAGATGCAGCTAATACCTCTTCGATGCAAAAAGTTTTAAATGACGCCACAAAAAAAAAACTCAGTCCACAAGTGATCCAGCAGCTAATTTCTAGTTTAAATACATTAATTAATAAAGAAAAAAATTCAAGAAAGAAAGTAGATGATCTGCAAGATTCTTTACTAAAGAAAAATACGTCGGCTTTGAAGACTGCAGTGGCTAAAAAAATAAAAGACACGGAAAATATGGAATAATAAGTTTTAATAAATATGTAATAGGTTACTTATGTGATAAGTATCATTTAATAAGTTCCTGAAACTCAACCAAAGATTGAATTCCAAAAAATTAATTTTAATCAAAATCGTTATAAATGTGCACAAACAAATACTGATATTACATTATTACTGTATGAAAATCAAATGCAATAATTTGAAATAAAAATATGTTTAATAATTTATCTATTGTAGACAATGTTTTATTGTGATAATTTCAATAAGTTGTAGTTGTAAATCAAAATTTCGACCCTTCTTTACCCCTTTTTTTAGTGGACAACTAAGCCTTTTTTTTTCTCTAAAAACAGCCCTTTTAACCTAAAATTAAAATAAATAGGGTTCCGACCCCTGGAGGTGGGATTCCGGCAGGTCTTCGATATTATCTGTAAATATGAGTAATTTTTTTTCCATCATCACTCACAGTGTATACCGTATATTGCTTCGCATCTGTGAATTTCGGGTGGTCCGACATTCTATTTTTCTTAAATTTTAATCTTCACTCTGCAGTTTCGGATGCATCTACGTTTCGCGTTTCGGTGGGTGGGCCGTCCGAATCATCTATAACGGCCTCCACTTCTTCAACGCCATTATCGACGGCCAGTACAACCACGGCCTTATCAACGGGAACATCTATTGTATTTGTGAATCGTATCGGGTTTTAGTCAAATAAAATGAAAGTGTTGATGGGGCTATATTTTGATTTTGATTTGATTTGTTTTTACTGATTTAATTTTCACGGATGATAGAATGATACCTGAAGGTATAGCGACGAAAATATTGCCACTTTGTACATAAGGATTTGATGTTACCTTGGCTATATAGGGTGGCACTGTCGTCGAAGGGGTTATTGTCTGGCTCAAATTGTTTCCGCAATATTTCCTGCAACTTAAAATCTACCTCAGTCGATTTGGGGGTGAACGTCCCACCACCGGTCTTGTATAGTTCGATCTAGATGAGAAAACGTGTTTAGCATACATTATTATAGCGGATTATGTGATACCATAGTCGGATTGGTGCATTACGAATTCAATCAATTCTTAGGTAACAGTAAATGAAAGCATAAAACTCAAAAAACTTACCCTATCATTGTGTAAATTCGCTCGAGAACTCTGTTTTAATATTTTATAGAGGTCCTTGAGCTGCTTCGCTGTTCTGTCAACTTTCACGTCTTCGTGCACGTTGAACCTTAAGGTGCTTCCCTACCCAATTCCACCAGACCTGAAAATTTGGGAAAAAAGATGTTATTAAACGGAATATCTCTGCCTGGGCACCGAAATCAACGAAACAAACTTCGTCGCGCAATTTTATGTACGATTTCGAACACGTACGTCCAAAAAAATGTTTTTTTTACGCGAAAATAGAGAAGATATCCATGTAAAACGGCTTTGAAAACGTTTTACATGGATATCTTTTCTATTTTCGCGTAAAAAAAAACATTTTTTTGGCCGTACGTGTTCGAAATCGTACATAGAATTGCGCGACGAAGTTTGTTTCGTTGATTTCGGTGCCCAGGCAGAGATATTCCGTTTAATAACACCTTTTTTCTCAATGTTTTCAGGTCTGGTGGAATTGCGTAGGGAAGCACCTTAACGTCACGTCGTCCCATGCGGTGTTGTTTTCATCGCTTGTCGATGCGTCGGTTTGTTTATTTTCGATTATGTTTTTATATTTTGCAATTAGTTGGATAACCAATGTTTTCTCAGCTTCGGTGAAATTTGGGCAACGAAATTTAGTGGCCAATACCTTTTTCCCAGCCATTTTATTATTTATTGACAATTGCGATTGCAATAGCGATTTGATTTCGCGCGGCGATTGTCAAACGCACGAACATCGGCGCAGATGTGCTGCCGAGAGACAACTTCATGCCAACGATAAAACCAGACGATGACATTCGCTATCAATTATTTTGAAGCGAGATATCCCAGGAATAAATTTATCCGAGGGATAACTTTATGCCAAGGATAAACTACGTTCGTGCAACCGGGCATGAGTGAAGTAAAAATTGTTTTCATTTGAACAGCATTTATGTCATTACTGATGAAATTTTGGAATAAAAATCACATACGCCCTCACATATTTCAGTTATTCGAATCTTTCTGAGTTTACAGCTGAAAATGACGAAATTAATTTGAATAATGGTAAATGATGTGAAGTAACCATCGTAGTTTAAAAATTGCAATTTTGTACAGTTTTTAATACTATCCCAAAAACGCGATTCTAGTTAGAGCGAGCAGACTTCACTGGAAAACAAAATTCTTGTGCGAATATATAGTTGAATCATCTCTCTGCTCCGAACCAAAAACTGGATTGAAGTGATTTGAGAACAGTGATGGCCGGTTTCACCAACGACAAATAACATTTATTCAGCGATTAACTTTATTCACTGATATAGGAATTGCATTTTTACATTGTGAACATAGTTTGACCGGGCGAATTCTGTTATAAAACGTTATTTTTATCCATAGAATAACTTAATTTATAAAATGAAAGGACATTTTCGATGTGAAATGCAATTCCTAAATCAGTGAATAAAGTTAATCGACGAATAAAAGTTATTTGTCATTGGTGAAACCAACAGGCTCTAGATTTTTCTTGTTTATAACAATCGAACGGCATTTGACGAGCTGTTTGGCGTTTCTCATTGGCTTAGCGCTTAAAATTATTGTTATCGGTCGTTACCTAGCGACCATCACCGCCGGGCGATAGCTACCGCCCAAGGATCGCGAATCACTACCCTGAAGTTTAGGCACCAATCTTTTGAGATGTGAAAAGCACAGACACGTGAAATATTTTTGCCCGGAATTTCTGCGCACGTTATACCGCGTAACGTCCCATTATAACGGGAATCGTGAAATATTGCGGAAACACTGAGTTTTACTTATTGAGCTAAGTTTCAGACAAAGATTGTAAGTTTTCGAGAAATCCAGTGATTCCTTTTTCGACTAAAGCTGCTCTGGTGAAATAACTTCAAGCGTTTGTTGATTTTACGAGGATGTTTGAACGGGTCAAAGATCGTTAGCAGACATACAGGGTGAATTCCTAACGTCCGAATGGTCAGAGTCGTGTTGAGGTGGCCGCAAGTCGAAATCGGCAATCGTTTCATCAGCCAATCGAGGACTCGGTAACCGCTAAAATAATTACCGATATCGACTCGCGGCCGCCTCAACACGTCTCTGACCATTCGGACGTTAGGAATTCATCCGCATGTCAAACACGCGGGCCGCGGGCCGCGTGGGGCCCGGCAATCTCGTGATTGCAGCCCGCCGACTCTGGAAGGCAAATGCCTTTTCAAACGTATTGATAAGAAATTAGCTTTTGAGGGCTAATTGTAATTATTTAAAGGAAGGCTTGAGCGGAATTAGTTAAATATTATGTGGGTCCTGAGTTGAAATAATAGATTCAAGTCAAAAGCAAATAAATTGTAAAGGAGTTTAATATATTGGAAAATCAAGGAAAGTATCTGTTTACAGTTTGACGTGTGAAACAGCACACTTCACAATAATGTTCGTTGACACAGCAACCGATCATTTACTTCAGATATTTATCATCATTTATCTGTATAGTGTATGTTTGAGACTATAGACCGTATGCTAAATATACTGAGAAACATCTTTCGTAACAGTATATTTAAAAAAAAATCGACATGCAACAAATGAATGATAAAAATATATATATTCCGATACATTCGAAATCATTTTTACAGAAAATATATGCACTCTCCCTGAGTTGCTACACTCCGTACAATTGTTGGTTTTTCATCACCATGGTATACAATCATTATACCTATACACTTCGGACTATCTCAGATTGCTTATTTTCGAAATATCAATAGCATGCGGCCCCCGCTACGGTACCAGATCGGTAATTTGGCCCGGAAGTCGCGATGAGTTTAACATGCCTGCTGTATACCATGTAACGGCAAAGTTTTTCGACGGAGTGAACATTGCCAGCAAACACGTAACCTCCCCGTTACATAACATGGGATCCACAAAGCAACTTCACATCGGTTACCTCACAGCAACATTAATGTAATATTAAATTGCTTGGTCACTCTCATACAACAAATGTAATGTAACTGTTTGTATAACCAGAGCCCCACAAAATAACGTAATATCGGTTAATTTCCATCATCCCCAATGTAATGTAATATGTAATTTAATTTTACCCATAGTGCAGGGGTTAGGTGGATGTTATATAGACGTTATGCACGTCTAGTGGTTTGAAAGAGCGCCAATTCGCATGCGTTAAAGTTCGCCATTAAATATATACATATGTCTGGAGGTCTTTCCGAGACAAAATTTTTGGACATAATTTCATGATTGCAAAACACAAATATGTGTTTCCGATGCGGTTTTCCATAGGAAATTCATAAATACTTGCGGTGATTTTATTTCTACATCAAAAACAGAACGTTTCGGTTCTTTCCAGGACATCATGAGAAAAGGTTGTTTTCAGGACCAAATTTTAACATTCGTTTAAAGAATTGCAAAATACCAAAAATACATTTTTAAAGGCTTGCCAGTTGAAAATTTTCGGAAAAATGTCTTAGTTTCCGAATTATCGGGAAATATCTATGGAGTGTTGTTTACCAGGACCGCTTGAATGAATGTCTCACAATAAGTATTTCTATTAACTAAAGGGGATATCATCTTCGAAACTGACAGTTTAATAAAAAATATCAACTCCAATTTCAATCACACTTCCAATCGACTCTGGGAGAAAACGTCAGTCAACATAATTTGGTGTCTGCTGAATCATTGCTGTGGGCCTGGAACACACCCTCAGCTTCTCAAAGGTGTTTTCCAGACCCCTTACAAAATTCACAAGTTTTTTCCGGGACTACTCGACGCCGTCTAACGGTGTGTTCAAGGCCTCGAGCAACCACAGAAATGGTCTCTTCCGGGTCGCCTACATACTCTATACAATGGTTTGTTCAGGACACTTCGGGACTCTATGCAGACTTCTTTCAGAGTATTTTAATGTCATATCAAGGTCAGCAAAGTCACCGTTGACCAGTGTGATGTATACTAATCTCAATATGCCGGAATGAGAGTCTTTAATTTCATCTGAACATACGCCCGATGCTTTATACAGGGTGTCTGGAAATTCGCGCACTCGAAGCATACCGGCGGATCCCTTACGAAATAATAAGACGAAAGTTACCTATGCAAAAAAGTCCGCGGAGACTTAGTCCTTCCGTAAAAAGGACCTAATAACGAACCAATTAGCGTTCATCTATAGGAAAGACTGTCTAAAATCCACAAGAATCCGCACTCTGAAATTTTCATTGCGTGAACCGACTGTCTAATGTCAATCGCTCACCACACATTATTGTCTTGTTCTCCCTAGTAAGGCGGACGGCGATGCGGATTCTTGTGGATTTTAGACAGTCTTTCCTATAGATGAACGCTCATTGGTTCGTTATTAAGTCCTTTTTACGGAAGAACTAAGTCCCCGCGGACTTTTTTGTATAGGTAACTTTCGTCTTAGTATTTCGCAAGGAATCCGCCGGTATGCTTCGAGTGCGCGAATTTCCAGACACCCTGTATATGTGAACAAGAGACAGCTGTCAATATATCATCCAAAAATAATGAAGCTGCACTACCTAAACTTCAAACTGGACCTACAACACCATCAAACTATATCTCTGATAGATCAGAAATCCAAAGTAATGAGACTAACTACTCTAATCCTAACTCAATACATAATATATTCGAAAACCAAAATGAGTGTACTACGCAACCTGAATCTCTAACTATACTTATTACAGAACCTTTTCTCTCCCCAGAAACCCAACCTGCTCAAACAGACTACGTCAACCCTATAGAGATTATCCAGAGCATGGACCAACTACCATCTGATTTGTCATTTAATCAGTCACGTAACATAAATGAGGTTTGTACATCGAGTGCAATCTCTATCAGTGTTGGGAATGATGATCCCATTTGGGCGCAATTTGATGCACTAGCACATGACAGTACGAGCCAATTGATTATATCCAAAAGTGAGGCCTTGATTCTGAAAGAATACACCAACTATAGTGTCGAAAATGGAACCACTACATTCATTGATACTAATCTTACGGAGATAATCATGCAAACGAAGAATCATTTAATTGCGAATGAAAATATAAATGAAAATACAACAAATGATGCTATGAACAGTATGTCAACAGAACAAATGGAATCCGTAGGAAAAGCTACAGTTTCTAATGAAATTCCCATCAGCAATGATGTTGAATCACAGAGTGATGAAGGTCCAGAATATAACCTCGAGGAAAATATGAATAAATATACGAAAGATGATTCGAATGATCCTATAAATAGTATGTTAACAGAAGGAATGGAACATGTAGAAGAAACTACAGTTTCTAATGAATTTGTTTATAGCGATGACGATGTTGAATTTCAGAGTAATTTCAGAGAAGGTTCAGAATATAACCGCGAGAAATATATGAATAAAAATACAAGAGATGATTCGAATGATCCTATAAATAGTATGTCAACAGACCAAATGGAAAATGTGAGAGAAACAAAATTTTTTAATGAAATTATCTATAGCGATGATGATGTGGAATCTCAGAGTGATGAAGGTTCAGAATATAACCCCGAGGACCACTGTGATGAGCGAGATTCCTCTTATGTGGCTGATAGTGATGACGATCTTGATGAGCCTGAAGCCTGTGCTCCAAACAAGAGTACAAGTATGAATGGAAGTAGAAATCAATCGACAGATCGGCCATGCAATTTATCATCGACGTCAAATGTTCCGGGTACGTCAGCTTGTGATGATAGTGGTATGGTTGTTAAACCATCAACTGAGCCGAAGGGAGCTGGAAAACTCTATTTCTGTTATTTTTGTCACAAAAAAATATCAAAAATTGCACGACATTTAGAATCAGTTCACAAAGATGAGGCGGAAGTCAAAAAATTTGCTATTCTGCCTAAGAAGACTGCTGAGCGTGCTCAAATGATCAAAAAGTTGAGAGATAAAGGTAATTTCATTCACAACAAAAATGCGGACTTCAATCAAGGAGAGCTCATACCATGTAGATGACGACAGAAAAAAATGAACAAAAACGCGCAACATTTTGTACCATGCCCAAAATGTAAAGGATTCTATGCTAAAAATAATATCCGACATCACTACAAACTTTGTGCTGGTGGTTCTGGTACAAACAGTAGATCTATTCTAGTAGCGGCTCGTAAGATGCTTGGCCGCGTTGATGCGGTAGCATCCCTTAAATTGAGGACGCAAATTATTCCTGTGATGAGGGAAGATGAAATTGTACGCCTGATACGATATGATCATCTTCTCACCTTGTATGGAAACAAAATGTGCAGGAAATTCAAAAAACCACATCGGTATAACATGATAAGAGCCCATTTGAGATTATTAGGCCGATTCTTGATTGATACGAAGAAAAACAATCCTGAAATCAATGATTTCGCTTCCCTGTACGATGCAAAATTTTATGATGCCGTCCTGTTATCCATTAATAATATCGCAGAATTTGATGAGGAGACGGAAGTATATGGAAAACCGAGTTTAGCTTCAAGTATCGGAACGTGTTTAAAAAAAATAGGAGCCATTCTTGAAACCGAATGCATCAAGCACCATGACGACGAAAAGAAAAGTAACACCGCTGATTTTCTGAAACTTTTCAATGAAGACTTTGGTTGCAGCGTCGGTAAGACAGTTACTGAATCTCAGATCAAATATAGGCGTCAAGAAACCGTTGATCTTGCAGAGACTGATGATATTTCACGACTCAATAATTTCTTGAATGAAAAAAGGGAGGCTGATTATCAAAGCTTGCAAGAGAAATTCACGTACGAGGCTTGGCTATCCTTAGCGCAAGCAACATTAATCCTCATACAAGTCTTTAAGGGGGGAAACCACATTAGGATTTTCAAAAAATCGGATTTTTTTTTATTATATAAATTGTTGTTATAACTATTTAAGAATACGTCGCCAAAATTTCGAAGCGAAATTCAAATTTGTTCCGATTCTATTCTTATTTTTTTTTTCTTTTTTTTTTGATTCTTATTTCCATTCTTTTAAAAATTCCTCGTTTTCCGGAATTTTTTTTTCAAACGTTTTTCTCGAAACTATATTTTTTTTATTTCCGGGAATTCTAGCTCACAAAGTTATGGACCGATCGTTATGAAAATTAAAAGTGTGTTTCTTTATAAAATCACGAAGAATATGAACCAACATTTAGGATGATATTATAATTTGAAGGGATTTTTTTTATTGCAAAATAAGTGAAAAAAATGGTAAAAATCGAGAAATTTTTTTCAAACACCTGTCAATACTTCAATTTTCACAATTTCGACCCGCATTGAGGTTCATATTCTTAGGGAACATGTTGATGATGTGAAAAAAAAACCATTTCGCATTCGGATAAAAATTGCGACCTCCACATTTCCCGCAAACAAAGAACTCGGACGACGACCTTCAGTGGACAACGGCCAATAACTTCGACAATTCCGGCCGCAATGACTTGAAAAAATTTTGATATGTAATTTAAAATATCAATAAAATAATGTCAAACCTAGATCAAATTCCAATTAATTCTTCACACTTAAAAAAATTCATAAAAAACGCCTGAAAATCATCTTCCTAATGTGGTTTCCCCCCTTAATCGACGTAGAGCAGGCGAAATCGAAAGAGTTACGATAGACGATTTCAACTGCCATAAAGGTGCCGATGAAATCGATAAACATTCATTGTCATCACTGCCCATCAAAGAACAGGAGGCTGCCAGAAAATACGTTAGACTAACTATTTTTGGAAAGTTGAATAGAACAGTGCCAGTTCTTCTGAGCACAGAAATACTTCAAAGTGTCCTGACTATTGTTCAATTTCGAGGTGCTGCTAAAGTGCCTCACAACAGTCCATATGTATTTGGCCTCCCTAACACCACTAACCACAAAAGGCATGTTTATCTTAGAGCCTGTAATTTAATGCGGAAATTTGCTGAAGAATGTTCAGCGACAAATCCAAAAGCTCTGCGTGGTACAAATCTTCGGAAACATGTTGCAACTAAATGCGCATCGATGAATTTACCAGAAAATGAGATATGTGATGTGGCAAACTTCATGGGGCACCATGAAAACATTCATAAAAATATTTACCGGCAACCTGTAATAAATCGAGACATTATCAGGATATCTCAAGTTTTGGAACAGGCAGTAGGTACAAGTAATGCCGAGCCGAAAACCAAAGACTGCGACAGAGAAAATGTTTTAGATGAGATGAACTCTGAAACGGCTCACCATAACGCGCCAGATGATGCTGATGAAATCGATGACAGTCTTGAAAGGCAGAACTAGTTATTAGCAAGTATCAATAACCAGAAGAAAAAACATATTTAGTCAAAGAATAAATACCGCAGTAAGTACTGGATAATTCAAAACTTTCTACATATTTGTTCGGATAGTATTTTTCGGAGTAATCGTGTAATTATAAAACTTGTAATTTCAACCTTGATTACATATTCGTGCTGTCAGAACGATTGCATTAAGATAATGAAATCACTTCAATGGGTTAAAGCACTAGTTACAATACATGGTCGAATTCTTGGCGTTCTCCTGCTCCGTGCAAGAAAGTGCCATAGATTTCACAAACTCGTTAGCTAGATTTAGATACTTGAATGCTCGTGTATGTTGATCATTAGATTCTCAGCTGCGTCTTCAGTGATGCCTACTTAGTACTTGGTTCGTGTGAGGAATCTTGAAGCTTTTGGACTTTTTTTGCATCGCTTATAACTTACGTTGAATTATTTCTACAAAAAGATTTTGCTCAGAATAATCAAGTTTCGCACGAATACCCTGACTGTCAAACTGTTGATTTGGAGTTCGATATAATATGTTCTCATAATTAGCCAGGAACATTTGTCTCTGATTGCACTGATTTACTATCATAGGAAATATTACAATTTTAACTCGGAGATTAGCAAATTTGTACGTACATTCACTTATATATTTCAGATTATGGCGCCAAGAAAAATATAAATGATGAATTATCTAATATGCAGGATCTCAGTAGTCGTGATTCATTTCAAAATTATTTCAACGCCATAGACTCCCAAATCATCGACACAGCAGATGACGATCAAGCGAAGAGTAAATGCAAATTAAAGAGGCGTAGATGGAGTCAGGACGAGGTAAAAACGTGTCTTGCACTGTTTGAAACAGACATAACAGAATCAATCATTCCATCTTTACCAGTCATTGCAAAAAAAATAGCTAATCATAGCTGTTTGACGTCAAGAACACCCGTGCTTGTTAAAGCATGGATTAATAATCAAATTAAGAAAAGAGAAAAATCAGAGGCTCGTGGAGAAAATAAGAAGCGTACAAGCAAAAATTATCGCTAAATGCATATCTATACTTAACTATGAATAGTATAGAATATTTAATATCTCACTTTGACTATATATACCTATGGACTGCTAACCGCTAAAATCAGGCGTGTACCCAAGATGTGACGCGTCGCCACGAGGTAACAGCTGATTTTAATATTACGATCGGTTGCGTGTGTTGTACAGGTGTGACGCATCATTGTGTGTGTTACGTAGGTGTTTCTTAACATAAGTTATAAGTTCTTAATTATAAGTTACGTTGGTGTTAAGAAACACCTACGTAACATACAGAACCGATGCGTCACACTTACGTAACACACGCAACCGATCGTAGTATCACAATCAACTATTACCTGTTACCGTTGCGTCACATCTTGGGTACATAGGCTAGAGACTAGCAGTCTATAGGTATATAGTCAAAGTACTATTGTTATACGTGGCTAATCTAGCCAACTTCTACAGGGGTCTAACATTTAGTATTCTTTTAACCACTAGATGGAACATAAAACTTAAACACTAATCAGAATACGCATTCAAAACTTAGGACCATGTTTGACTACAGTACTGAAATCACATTCTAATAAATCGAATTCAAATTCTTATTGTTATAATATTATTGAGATCTTGGTGTCAAAAATATGGTATCTTATATTTTGTAATAAAACTGAACAAAAATGAAATTTCATGGAATCTGCTTGTGACTAATAATTAAAAGTACATCGGGCTCCAATCTTCGTTCTGTTTAAGATTAGTTGCGATTTTGAGTGATAGACAGCGCATCCGTTGTTCATCTCACAAGAAGAGTACCAGCCCTCTGAGTGATAGATTCTGTTTAAACTTGCAGGGGTGCTTACTTGGCTCAAAATATGAAGCCCCTGATGCGTAGTTCCATCTAATGGGCCTTTCTTCGCCTAATCGATTAGTTTGGAGTAGTAGCGAAGGACCGATAAATTGATCGATGTTAATATTTCGTGTAACGAATAATTAAATGGAACTACGCATCAGGGGCTCCATATTTTGGATCAAGAAAGTTTCCTTTGCAAGTTTGGGTTGAATCTGTCACCCAGAGGCTTGCTACTCTTCTTGTTAGTTTAAAAAAAAAATTACTCAGTTTTCATACGAGGTCCTGAAACAGACCGGTGGGCCTCCTTGCTCGTTATTCTCTAAACAGCTATTGCAAATGCTATATCAATGAAATTCCGCGGTGATCACTGACCAACATAGTTCAGCAAACGTGAATTCCAGTCAAATCACAATGCAGCTTTTCCTAAACGTGTGACATTCATAATTGATTATATTATCCATTATCGCGTTTCAGTAGGCCTAAAGGTCTGTTCCGGGATCACGTTTGTTCTCCAATTTTGAACGATGACGGGATATTCTGGATGAATGATTTCTAGTTCATGTAGAATGATAGAAATCCACAACGGGTGGATATTACTGAGGTTTATGAATAAATTATCGAGATATTGTTGGACGATTATCCCACTTTGAAACAAAGTCCTGGAACAAACCGGTGGGCCTCCTCGCTCGTTATTGTTTAAACAGCTGTCGCAAATGCTATATCAATGAAATTCCGCGGTGATCACTGACCAACATAGTTCAGCAAACGTGAATTCCAGTCAAATCACAATGCAGCTTTTCCTAAACGCTGTGACATTCATAATTGATTATATGATCCATTATCGCGTCTCAGTAGGCCTAAAGGTCTGTTCCGGGATTATGTTTGTTTTTCAATTGTAAATGACGGGATATTCTGGCTGCATGATTTCTTGTTCATGTACAGTGATAGAAACCCATAACGTGTTGACGCAACTGAAGTTCATCGATAAATCATCGGGATTTTTTCGGAAAATTTTTACATTTGAGGACGAGTCCTGGAACAAATCGGTAATTCAGTCTGTATGAAAGTGTATAAAAGTGTATGAAAGTGTATGAAACTGTATGAAAGTGTACATAATATCAATATATTGGCCGCTTTGAGCCCGCGGCCTGGAACCACACAATTTGTCGAATTAATACAAACGTTTATTCCAAAACAGTCCTTGAATACACCCATAAACATTCTCCTGTTGTTTCCGGCACAGTCCTGAAAACACGCGCTGCGTATAGAAATCTTCTAGATCCGACCCCGAAAGCACCAAATGTCCCGGAAAGAACCGATGTATAGCTAAAAGTGTCCTGGGAACTACCCCCAGACATACATATATAAATATATTCACATTTATACATAGACGCCCGGTTGCATAAACGTGGGGATCCCCTCGATCACGGGGAAAATTTTGCCCCGACGGTTATCTTTCAAATGTTTCATAGCAATCGTATCCGCTCTATGGCAGTAGAACTGCGCCTATGTTCAATTTTTCACACATCTGATAATTGCCGCACGGATTTCGTGAAAACAACGCCAAATTACTTAACTTAATAGATAAAATGGCTGGGAAAAAAATCTTGGAGAATAAGAAAGAGCTGATAAATTTGGTACAAGAATACAAGGACATCATAGAAAATAAACGGACGGACGCGACGACAACAGCACTGAAAAATGAAGCTTGGGAGGAGATGACGGTGAAATTTAACAGTAGACGAAAAGATTGTGCTAAAACGGCGAAGCAGTTGAAGGAGTTATATAAATCATTGAAGCGAACTTCAAAGGCTAATCTGCACAACGACAGAGTAAGTTGTAGCTGTACAGCCTGGCGTAATATAATTTGCGATAATATGATTCAAAGTGTCTATTCGCAACTGCTGATCATGAAATTATTCATCTGGTAGATCAAACTTCACAAAACCGGTGGTGGAACGTTCACTCCGAAATCCACGGACGTGGATCTCGAAGTCCAAGGAGTAGTGAAGGAGCAATTCGAGGCGGATCATAATCCGTACGACGATAGTGCCCCGCTCTACGTCCAATGTAACGATAACGATGAATGCGAATGCACATGGTGCTGTCCACCTCAATTCACTCAGCTTCAAAGCTCACCATCTCCGATAAGATCTGTTTTGTTTTATGTCAAATAAATAGGCAATAATGATGATTGTAGATAGGTGGAATTTAGATGAAATTTTACATTGATACAGAAACGTTTGATAATGATTATGGCGCTCATATTCTGAATTTATGGTGTATTCGCAGACGCGATGGTTTCTGCTGACATAAATGGTCCAGCGATTTTTGAAGATTCAACATCACCCGTGGCTGAATGTGTGGAGACTTCCATGACGAGCACTTCCTTCGCCGATGCGGGAGTGCAAATGAATGCTCTGGCGGAGGTGCACATTAGGGGACCATCCGCGTCCTGGCCAGGACAGCAGAGAAATCATTTATCAGTGGCTAGCGAAAAAAAGAACCCTCTCCAAGATCGCCGATAATATTGTTCAGCGTGAAAAAAATAAAAACGATTACGACAAG
Organism: Tenthredo notha; assembly: GCA_914767705.2. Lineage (NCBI taxonomy): Eukaryota > Metazoa > Arthropoda > Insecta > Hymenoptera > Tenthredinidae > Tenthredo > Tenthredo notha. The sequence goes on along the minus strand of OU611923.1, from coordinate 1,834,893 downwards.
GCGACTTACAGCGAAAAATTAAAAATTCTGGAAGACAAGGCTGTACTGCTAGAAAAAAACAAGGAGGTGAAGAAAATAGATCTGGAAATAAAGAAAATGGAAAAAGAAAATTCTGAGATCATTTTCAAGAAAAAATGGAGATCCTGGAGGAGGAGTTGCTCATTAAAAGGAATCAAAGGAAAGAAGATCTGGAAATGAAAAGAATGGAAAGGGAAAATATGGAGATTGTTTTTAAAAAAAAATTGGAAATCCTGGAGGACGAACTACTTATGAAAAGAAACGAAAGGGAATTTAAGGAACGCGAATACAAACAAAAATAACAAATAGTGCACATGAACTAATAAATATCACCATTATTCAACGTTCATTACAAGTTTTGTATATTTATTGACACATTATTATTATTATTATTATGATTATTATTATTAGTTTTTTTTCACAAAATTAAGATAAAATTTTCTAGGATTCGATCGAATTACATCAAATCTGATTGAAATTTATACAATCATTATTAATCATTATTTTTTTATTTTTTTTTAATGCTTTTTGGGACTTCTTTTTTGAATCAATGAAGATTAATGAGTCCCAACTCAGAAATTACCCGAAAACTGTATTGACAATAGCAGCCCTTAACTCTTTCCCCCGATCGATCATATAATTGCTACCAGGGACAGGATCTGCCGCGGCTGCCGCATCTACGTTATCAGCTTCGGCATTTTTTTCATTGATCGCAATATTGTGCAGTACCGCTGCAGCTACTATGGCAGCAACCGACGTCGGGCGAATATTTCCCAGTCTCAGCCATAGCTGGAAATAGCCTTTTCCAAACCCCAAACGTACGCTCGATGGGATTCCTGGTACGAATTTGTGCAGCGTTGTACTGTTCCTCTGCATGCATCGTAGGGTTGAGGATGGGTGTGAGCATATAATTTGTTAATCGGTATGCACTGTCACCCAATAAAAAACAATTTTTAAATTCACCGTCTTCGAATCTTACGCGTAGCAGTGATGCGTTGAAGACAGTGCTATCGTGCGTAGAACCCGGCCAACGTGCATCGATACTCAAAAATCGCAGATCAGCATCGCATACGGCCTGTACGTTGTACGAAAAGTATCCCTTGCGATTGCGATACTGTTCACCATGCTCGCCACCTGGAGATTGTATGCGCACGTGAGTACCATCAACGCAACCTATCGTAGATGGAAACCCATGAAGCGCTCTGAACTTCGCTTTACTTACTGAAATCTCAATTTCATTCCTTGGCATGTATATGTATCGCGGTTTCAAGCCAGCAATTATACGAACCACTTGCTTCACAATCCTGCACACGGTGGACTTGTGAATCCGCATGTCATCTCCAATAAAAATTTGGAAAGCTCCGGTACACGAAAATCTCAGCGTAATTATTAGCTGGTTTAACGGTGATACAGGTTGATTTCTGTGAGTCAGGTGTTCTAGTTCAGGGCCAACAATTTCCAATAATTTTTGAACCCCCGCTTTACTCAGGCGAAATCTCGATACGAATTCCGTATCCGAAAACATCTCGTAAGGACAATTTCTTACACGAAACACACGTGGAGCATGCGCCGCACGCTGACCGGCGATTACGTCCAGGACTTCCTCATCGGAACTATTGGACGAGAAAGAAGAAGATGATTCCGAAGATGATGACGACGATGACGTCGATGCCAATGACGAAACGTCCGAGTCCATTGCTTATACCAATTATGCTATGTCAATAATTATCAGATAAGTGAAAAATTGAACATAGGCGCAGTTCTGCTGCCATAGAGCGGATACGATTGCTATGAAACATTTGAAAGACAACCCTCGGGGCAAAATTTTCCCCGTGATCGAGGGGATCCCCACGTTTATGCAACCGGGCAAGAGCTGTAGATTAACTTATATATTGAAGTAGTAATCGAAAACTTGAACATCTTAATATATTATCAAAACTGAAGAATATAGACTTATTAGATTGTGACTGGAATCTAGGCTTCGATATAATCCTCGAGTAAATCTTCGCCGTCGATTTAATTTGAGATGATATGTAAATGATCTTATGGACTTGATTTCCAGTAGCACACGTAGAATTAATTCAAAAATTCGCCAGGAGAGAATGAGTGCAAAGGCTGTCGGGACTGAAGATCTCGGCGAGGTTCTTAAGATAAATCCGGAGTTCAATCTTCTACGAGGTTTATGAGAGGTGTTGTAAAACGGCTCCGATTCAAGATATTCGGAGAAGGTTTATCTAAAAACTGAATTACAACAGTAAAACTCTCGGGTTGACTAGATCTCGACTTGGGGAAAAGATCTAGCCGATTGATAGTACGAATTATGAATATTACTTAATAGAAAAGGAGATTTAGAATTCAATTAAATAAAAACACGTTCGTACGGTTTCACGTTTAATTACCAAGTCCTATCAATCGTTTGGTTGCTAAGAACCTTTACAATAAAACAGAAATTCTATTTAAATAACTAAAAACATATGTTTAATGAGTTGCGCAGAACTCTTATAATTAACTGCCTTCTAAGAGTAGAAAAAGAAATCATCTAACGGGCGTTTTGCTAGAAGGTACCCCTTCTCAAGATTAGGATATTGAACAGTTCAGCATATCTCAGTCGTGCGATGTTTACCAGATCAAACCCAAAATTACATAAATCTAGTAAGAATGTAGGACTTCCGTTTCCGGTGTGAAAGGTGACAGGTGTGTATGAGGAGTGTATGAGCGTTTGCGATAAAGCAGTACGTACAGAAGAAAGCGCTGGGGAAGCCGGTGAGTAAGGGGAGAGAGAAGGGGCTAAAGAACATAGCGAGTAGGTTAGGGAGAGGGAAAAGGGCAGGGAAAACGCAGGGCCAGGAAGGGAAAGATAGTGAGGTTAGGTGTATCTGGGGAGTAGAAAACAGGCGGGAAGAGATACACGGGAAAGGAAGAGAGCGCGGCCGGTGCGGCACCTATTAGGCAGAGGGAGAAGGAAGGTCGGTAAAGCAGGAATAGGAGTAGGTAGACAGTAGGAAGGCAATAGTTAGCTAGAAAGAGATGCAAGGTGGCGACGTGGTCGGTGAGGTAGCGGGAGGGAAGGTAGGGAGGCCGACGAATGCGGCGCGGCTAGCGGCAATGGGGGGAGCGGGATACGGATCGCTAGATGACCTCTTCAAGAGAAAAAGAGGGGGGGAAGAGGGAGCGGACGAATGGGAGTGGGGGGGAGATGAAAGCGAGGCATTCGCAAAAAGCAGGAAAATAGGGAGATCGCCGAACAAAGATAAAGAAAAAGAAAAAGAAAAGGAGAAGGGAAAAGAAGATAAGCTAGAGGGTGAGGTAGAGAAAGGGAAGGGGATAGAGAAAGAGGAGGGGATCTTGCAGCTGCTCTTGCAAATAAGAGGGGAAATGAAAGCGGGGCTAGAGGAGGTCAAGGGGCAGGGAAAGGGAATAAGGGAGGAAATGGAGAGGTTGAACGGGGAACTTAGGGGAGAGATAGAGAAACAGAGGGAGGAGAGTAGGCGAAGGGAGGAGAAATGGGAAAGGGAAAGGGAAGAGCTAAGAAAAGGCATACAAGAGCTGGGGAAAAGACTAGAGGGGATAGAGTGTAAAGACGTAGGGAGGGCGGCAGAACTAAAGGGGTTGGAAGAAAGGGTCGAGGCAATACGAAGCGGCAGGGAAAGGGAAACCGGGACGGGGGATGGGCGGAAAGGGTGGGAGGAGAGGTTTAGGGAAATAGAAAGGAAAATGGAGATGAAAGAAAGGGAGGCAAGGAAAAAGAACATAATGATAAAAGGGGTAAGGATAAGGGAAGGGGGAATAAAAGCTTGTGTAGAGGAGGTAATAAGAGCGACAGGGGCGCAGGTAGATGTAGAGAAGGTCAGAAGAGTGGGAGCAGAGGATGGGGAAAGAGGTAGTATGGTAGTGGTAGAGCTAAAAGACGTGGAGCAGAAGTTAGAAGTGATGAGAAATAAGCGACATCTAAAGGGGAGGAAAGAAAGAATAGAGGATGATCTAACGTGGGGAGAGAGGAGGATGCAATGGAAACTAGAGAGGATAGCGGGTGAGGAGGGGCGTAGGGGAAGGGAAGTAAGAGTAGGGTACGGAAAGATAGTGGTAGAAGGGGAACTGTGGAGGTGGGATGAAAGTCAAGAGGTACTAATAGGGACAGGGGGGAATGTGTGGACCTGGGAATCAGGGGAGGACGGGCAGGGGGAAGGGGTAGGAACGGGGGAGTGGGAAGGGAGCACGAGAGGGGGACGGGGGGGCAGAGGCCGGGGGATAGGAAGAGGGAGGGGGGGGACAGAAAGGGAAAAGAGGGGTGGACAGCAGCGTTCTGGAACGTAGCGGGGTTGGGAAAGAAAGACGAAGAATTTTGGCGGAGGCTAGGGGAGTGGGATGTTATAGTACTTGTAGAGACGTGGGTGGAAGAGAAGGGATGGGACAAGATCAAAAGCAAGCTCCCGAAGGGGTACGAGTGGGAGGCGCAGTTCGCCAAGAAAAGGAATAGAAAAGGTAGGGCAATGGGGGGGATGATAACAGGAGTAAGAAGGGTTTTAGTTGACAAGACTAGGAAGGGAGCAGAGGGAAGGGAGGGGGTGAGTGAGAGATGGGTAAGGGCAGGGAGGGAAAGGTGGATGATATTGGGGATATACGTCAGTGGGGACATCACGGAAAAAATAGAGGAGATAAGAGATAGGGTAGAAAAAGGGGGCAACGAGGCAAGAGTGCTGGTAGGGGGAGACTTTAACGCTAGGACGGGAAGGGAAGGGGGAAGCTGCTGGGGGGGTGGAGAAGGCGAGAGGGAGGGGAGGAAGTCGAAGGATGGAAAGGTAACGACAGAGGGTAGGGAACTAGTCAAGTTCTTGGGAGAGATGGGATGGGCAATAATGAATGGGGACACAGAAGGGGACGAGGAAGGGGAGTTTACGTATGTGGGGGCGGTGGGGGAAACTGTGATTGACTATGTGATAGGGGGAAGGGAGGCGAGGGAAAGGGTAGAGAGACTAGAGATAGGCGATAGGGTTGACTCGGACCACCACCCAGTCGTTGTGTGGGTAAACGGGGAGGTAGAACGAGAAAAGCGCAAGGGAGGGCAAAAAAGGGTAGAAAGAGGGAATTGGTCGGAACAGGGGAGACAGAGATTCGCGAGGGAGGTGAGGTGGGAAGGAGGGGGGAATACTGAGGTAGGGAAAGAAATAGAAGAGAGGATGGGGGAATTTAGAAGAGCAATAGAGGCGGGGGGGAGAGAGCAGAGTAAGAAAAAGGGATGGTGGGATGATCAGTGCAGGGAAAAGAAAAGGGAAGCCAGAAGAAACCTGAGAAAGTGGCGCTCAGGGAAAGGGGATGCAAAGGAGTACAGAGAGAGCAGGAGGGGGTACAATAAGTTATGCGAGGAAAAGAAAAAAGAACAAAATGAGAGTTTTATGAGGGAAGTAGAAGAAGCCAGAACAGAAAGTAAGGTATGGGGAATTATTAACAGGGAGAGAAGGGGATGGAAAAGGCCCAACGAGGGGATAGGGAAGGAGGAGTGGAAAGAGTACTTTATGGGGCTGTTGGGTGGGGTGGAAGGAAAGGTCGTGGGAGGGGGAGTAGCGGAGAGAAAAGAGGAAGACGGGGAGGGGGATATAGGGAGAGGGGAAATAGACAGAGCGATAGAGAAGATGAAAGACGGAAAGGCGCCGGGAGGGGATGGGGTAGTTAGCGAGGTATGGCGACACGGGGGGGAGGAAATAAGGGAGTGGGCATGGAGGGTATGTAACAGGGTGTGGAGGGGGGAGGGATGGCCGGAAGAGTGGAAAGAGGGACTGATAGCGCCGATAATAAAGAAAGGACAGGGGAAAAGCGTAGATGAGTACAGGGGGGTAACTTTGATGCCGACCCTATATAAGGTATATGCCACGGTACTGGCGAGTAGGATAGAGGAGGAGGTAGAGAGAAAAAGGATGGTGCCCCACAACCAAACAGGGTTCAGGAGGGGTATGGGAACGATTGATAATATATATGTACTGAATTACCTAATAAGCAGGCAGGTAGGAGAGGAAAAGGGGAAGATGGTGGCACTATTTGTGGACCTGAAGGCGGCTTTCGACTCGGTGGACAGGGGCGTACTCTGGGAAGCGATAGAAAGAAGGGGGGTAAGGGAAGGGTTGAGGGCAAGGGTAGAAGAGATTTATAGGGAAACGAAGAGCAGGGTGAGAAGCGGAGGGGAGATGGGGGAAAGTTTCTGGACAGCGAGAGGGGTGAGGCAGGGATGCCCGCTTAGCTCAGGGCTTTTTAACCTGCTCCTGGCGGACCTAGAAGAAGAGATGGCGAAGGGGGGGAGCGTAGGAGGGGTGTGGTTAGGAGGAAGCAGGATAAGAACGTTAGCTTATGCAGATGATATCGTGGTGCTAGCAGAAAAAGAAGAGGACATGGAGGCGATGATGAGAAGATTAGAAAGGTATATGGATAGGAAGAGGTTAGTGGTAAACGTAGGGAAAACAAAGGTGATGAGGTTCAGGAAAGGGGGGGGAAGGAAGAAGAAAGTAGATTGGAGATGGAAAGGGAAAAGAATAGAGGAGGTGGGGGAGTTTTGCTATTTAGGGTATACAGTGAAGAGCAACGGGGGACAGGAAGCCCATGTGAGGGAAAGAGTAAGAAAAGCGGGGGTAGTAATGAAGCAGGTATGGGGGATAGGGAAGAGGAGGTTTGGGAGGGACTGGGAGAGGAGGATATGGCTGTTCGACAGGCTAGTGTGGACAGTAATAGAGTATGGGGCAGAGATATGGGGGGTAAGGGAGTGGGAGGGGGTAGAGGCGATGCAAGAAAGATTTCTCAGATGGACGTTAGGAGTGGATTGGCGAACGCCGGGGTACGCGGTGAGGGAGGAGTTGCAGAGAGACAAGCTGAGGGTAAGAGCAGCGAAAAGGGTGTGGAAATTCGAAAGAAAGCTGGAAGAAGGGGGGGGTAGCGATCTAGCCAGAAGCGCTTGGGGGGAGGTAAGGGAAAGAATAAGGGAGGGAAGAATAAAGTCAAGATGGGAGAGGGAAAGGGAAAGCTTCTACGAAGAGAGGGGGATGGAGGGGTGGGAAGTGATAGAAATGAGGGAGAGGGGGGAAATAGCGTGGGGAGAAATAGAGGAGAGGGACAAAGAGATGCAAGAGAGGGAAAGGTGGGAGCGGGTGGCAGAGTCGAAATACAATAGGTGGTACAGGGTGGTGAAGAGCGAGGGAATACCAGGGTACTTAAAGAAGGGGTGGGGGGAGAGTAGATGGAGAAGGATAGCGAGATTTAGGCTGGGAAATGAGATGGGAGAAGCGCACTACTGGGAGGGGGAAGAGAAGAAGAAGTGTAGAATATGCATGGGGGAGGAAGAATCATGGGAGCATGTGTGGGAAAGGTGCACGGGCGGTAATGGGGGGGGGGAGTGCTGGCAGGAGGCAGTAGTAAGGATACTAGGGGGGGAAGGGGAGGGAGAAGAGTGGCTAAGGGGGCTAGAGAAAAGGAGGTTGGAAGGGAGTGTAAGGGTGAATGAGGGGGTAGCGAGGGGGGAGAGAGAGGATGGAGAGTGAATGGGAAACGGAAGTGAGGTAGGGACCTAAGCGATAGGATAAGATAGAGCTAAGGTAGGAGTAAGGTAGGAGTAAGAGAACTAAGTTAAGATTAAGAGAGGTAAAGGACGGAAAGAAGGTAGAAGTAAGACAAAGTAAAAGCGATTGGGCAGAGGAGAGAGAGAGAGAGAGAGATAGATAGAATAAGGATGGTAGTGTAAGAAGTATACAATAGATTAAGAATAGGTATAAGATAGGATAAGAAGCTTGTGTAAGAAAAAATGTGAAATAAATGTAAAGAGGACGGGCGGAAGCTCTTGTAACCCTGAGGGGAACAATAAAGAACATACATACATAGTAAGAATGTAAACACAAGTATATGAATAAAATCACAGTATAAAATATCAATAAATTATCCTGCACCTTCAACTGATGCGATAATCATTTATGGCGAAACACAAAAAAGGCGAGGTAGGAATATGAAATACAATTTAAAGGGAACAAAATATTACACAACCTGTCACACAATTAAATGATGCGATATTTTGGAACGATGTAATAATCGATCGCACCAAAACTTTGGTGATGTTCGTAAGTAGTTTGGTGTTGCAAAAACTTCAAATTAATTACGTTAAAATAGTTTTCAGTTTCAGGACTGATCGAAAACGAGTGGTAATACTGGTTGAAAGCTGTTGTCTTCCATGGCATACACACAGCAAATGGGACATTCACGTAAATTATTATTTTCATTATATTTTGGAAGATCGGAAAATCAGAAACTTTGTCAATGTGCGAAACAATAAAAAATCCTGTTTTATATAAAAAATAGAAATCAACTTTATCGACCACAAGTACTTCAGCGGAGAGTGTGGTATTTTTATACCATTGTTTTGCAGTGAGTATTTATCAACTCTACATATTGGTACTGTCTCAATTTTCCTGATCCAGGAAGTATCCTTGCCTCCAATTCTTTCGAGCACACTTTCCAGTGAAAATACATGTAGCGCTGATGTTGATTAGCGAGAGTTTTGGCAATATTTTTGAAGTTGCAATATTTCCTGGCTAAGTCTTTGAAGTAATTATGTTTGCCTTCAAATCGCATTGACCATGAAAATATTAAAGGACCCATTCGCTCAATAACCGTAGCGTAATGTAGCATAAAATGATGCTTGGGAAACAAGTGTTTTTCGAATTGAGTCTGGAATGAAGCATGAAGTTCTTCACGCAGAAAAAGGATTTGTTGAACCAAGTCAATGCTGTTTCATTCAACAAAATATGGCGATCACGGGCCGCGAAATGAATATATATTCGAAGCAACAAAATTATTTGGTTCACTGAACTATTCGTGCTGAATAAATATTTAGTTGCATCAAATTACAGTTGAGTACTCACAAAAGAACTATTTCTTCAATTCGATTAGTTAACGCTTTTGCACTGACGGAATATTCATTTACTGTGACAATCAATGTCATTCAACTGAGAAACAGTTTAATTAGATTGACAGCACATGATTTTCCTGGTCCTTCAACATTCATTCCAACTAACTAATCAAAATGATTGGATTGAGTAATATTTTATGTAAACTTGAATATCAAAATTGTTGATTAGATTTTGTATCCGATTTGATGTGACCAAATATTTATTCTGATTGAGTGCAAAAAGTGTTTCGTGAAAAGAGTTATCAGTATAGGTGATCAACTCATTGCTATCAATAGGCACCATTTCAGTGTTGGTGGAAACAAATATTTATTTACGTCAACTCACAAAGATGTAGTTCTGGAACATACGCTCATTTCATTCAATTCATCGACTTAATTGCATCAATCTTCTATTAGTTACATGCAACAAGTAACAAAATTCACTCAAGAAAATGTTCAATTCGATTCACCAGATTTGATTCTCGTTCAAATAAACATTTTGTCTGATTGATTTATGGGAAGGTTGCATTATATAAGATATTAGTTTGAATTGATACAGGATAATGGTAATTTAAAAGGTCGATTGAATGTAATTACTGAACTCAATAACTGGACTTCCAATTGGGCTACATGAGCAGCGAGGAAAAAGAAATATTACAATACTGAAAATTAAAAAAATATATTTATCTTCAACATTAGTGATAATTATAGTCATACATATATGAACCATTCGTATTTGAATGTTTCTATTATAACACATAGGTATATGGTCTCTCATAATAATAGTTTTTGGCAAAAAGGTTAAGGATAAGTATGAATATCAGGGTGTTTAAAAAAAAAAAAACGAAATTCCAATTTAGTAAATTAGAATCTCGGTTTTTTTTTTTTAAACACCTTAATAAATATGTGAAACAAATCATATGATAATGACTTTCAGTCAGAGGAAACGTATAACTTTCCATCCGCTAGAGCATGTAGATTATAAGGATTATATCATCCATTCATACATATATATACATATATATACATAGTAGGGTGGTTCATTTTGAAGTCGTATTTTTTTTTTATCTCCCACCTGAAAACTGGGTGCCAAATTCGGAAAAAAAATTCTCATTAAATCGCAGAGCATGAAAAAAAATATTTAGAGGTCGCTACCGAGGAATGAAAAAAACAACAATCATTTTCGATCTAACATTCATGATTGACTTATGAGCGAAAAAAAAAAAATTTAAAAAACAAAAAAAATTTAACAAAAATGAAAAAATACCATGCTAATTTGAAAAAACTCGCTGCCGGTAGCGACCTCTAAATATTTTTTTTTATGCTCTGCGATTTTGGCAGAATTTTTTTTCCGAATTTGGCACAGAATTATCAGGTGGGAGACAAAAAAAAAAAAAAATACAAGTTTAAAATGAACCACCCTAATACATAGTCATACATATATCAACCATTCGTATTTGAATGATTCTATTATAACACATAGGTATATGGTCTCTTATAATAATAGTTTTTGGCAAAAAGGTTAAGGATAAGTATGAATATCAGGGTGTTTAAAAAAAAAAAACGAAATTCCAATTTAGTAAATTAGAATCTCGGTTTTTTTTTTTAAACACCTTAATAAATATGTGAAACAAATCATATAATAATGACTTTCAGACAGAGGAAACGTATAACTGTCCATTCGCCAGAGCATGTAAATTATAAGGATTATATCATCCATTCATACATATATATACATATATATACATAGTCATACATATATCAACCATTCGTATTTGAATGATTCTATTATAACACATAGGTATATGGTCTCTTATAATAATAGTTTTTGGCAAAAAGGTTAAGGCTAAGTATGAATATCAGGGTGTTTAAAAAAAAAAAAACGAAATTCCAATTTAGTAAATTAGAATCTCGGTTTTTTTTTTTAAACACCTTAATAAATATGTGGAACAAATCATATGATAATGACTTTCAGACAGAGGAAACGTATAACTATCCATCCGCCAGAGCATGTAAATTATAAGGATTATATCATCCATTCATACATATATATACATATATATATATACATAGTAGGGTGGTTCATTTTGAAGTCGTATTTTTTTTTTCATCTCCCACCTGAAAACGGTGCCAAATTCGGAAAAAAAATTCTCATTAAATCGCAGAGCATGAAAAAAAATATTTAGAGGTCGCTACCGAGGAATGAAAAAAACAACAATCATTTTCGATCTAACATTCATGATTGACTTAAGAGCGAAAAAAAAAAAAATTTTAAAACAAAAAAAATTTAACAAAAATGAAAAAATACCATGCTAATTTGAAAAAACTCGCTGCCGGTAGCGACCTCTAAATATTTTTTTTTATGCTCTGCGATTTAGGCAGAATTTTTTTTCCGAATTTGGCAGCGAATTATCAGGTGGGAGACAAAAAAAAAAAAATACAAGTTTAAAATGAACCACCCTAATACATAGTCATACATATATCAACCATTCGTATTTGAATGATTCTATTATAACACATAGGTATATGGTCTCTTATAATAATAGTTTTTGGCAAAAAGGTTACGGATAAGTATGAATATCAGGGTGTTTAAAAAAAAAAAAAACGAAATTCCAATTTAGTAAATTAGAATCTCGGTTTTTTTTTTTAAACACCTTAATAAATATGTGAAACAAATCATATGATAATGACTTTCAGTCAGAGGAAACGTATAACTTTCCATCCGCTAGAGCATGTAAATTATAAGGATTATATGATATCAGGTTTTTGTGCAAAATGCAACCCCATCTCTGGGTTTTTATCACTTCATATGCGTGAATGTGCCGTGAGAGGCCAACATTATTGAGTTCAAGATATAGGAAATATGCATCATGTTTCTCATCTTTTATAATTTTCTGAATCTGAGCATACTTTGCACAATTTTTTACGTTCCCAATTATCACAATCATACCTGATTTGTACTTGGTTCCGTTAATTTCTACCCAGTGTGGTAAAAACAACGTATCACTTAAAACTAGATGATTAGGCAATGAGTCTCTAAATAAATTATAATTGTCCAAGTTACCTAATTTTACCTCATCACCAGGACCGCAGACAAACCTCTGGTCAAGTCCTTTTTTAGCAATAAACCGATGGCTCAATGTCAACTGATGCTTGAGTGCCAAAGTATATGATATATTCCGACGTGAATATACTACCTTTGCATTATTTTTAAATTCTTTATGTTTACCCTCAAATCGCATGCACGAAATATAACACAGTGGACCAACAGCTTTCATTATTCTCGGATAGTGCACCAAGAAATGGTGCTTAGGTTTTAGATTTTCATTAAAGAGATGCATATATAAAACGTGGTGTTCTGAAACTAAAGTGCCAAATAATTCAGCAGTTTCTGGCTGAATAGATGTGGCCGTTATTATGGATAACATTTCTCGAAGAATTAAATACAGCTCCCAAGCCTCATTTTCTTCAGGGACGCAATCGCCTATGATCAACCCCAAGTGTCGTACTAAGCACAACATTTCAGACGCGCTGCAAATTATCAGACCGTTCTTTAAAGCTTCGCTTTTAATCATGGGGGGACTATTAGCGGAAGCTGTATTTCCATAATTGAAGAATCTTATTCTGTTGTTAAGAGTTTCAAGAGAAAATAGTTTATCATGATTTACTAGTCGATTAATAATTTTAGCTATATCGTATCGTAACACTCCTTCCAAATAATCATGCATATAATCGCAAGAAGGGTTTTCAGTTACGTGATAACTTAATGTTTCATTGAAAATGCACTCCTCCTTTATGCCATATCCCCGCACTGCTAAGTCTGCACTGTAATTCAACTTGGTACGTATCATAGCTGTATCCTCCGATAACTGTTTCCAAAGTATTTCTTTATCGACCCGGCAATGTCTACATGAGTATTGAGCATTGAAACTTTCAACAAACCCACATAATGTATGAAGGCCTAAATTATCACCTAATACTAGAGATAACGCGAAGAAAACCTGTTTTTTCTCAGTACATGTATTAACTGATATGCCAACTTGCTCTAAATGAAGGATTTCGTTCTTTAGTTGAGTAAATACGCTTTTATTGCCAAATACTGATAAATCCGATGAATTGTGCAACTGCGCGAGGAAGATATTTTCGAGCAAAGAAGAATACTCCGGTGGTATTGCACCGATTGTGTAATAGATAGCACCAAGCTTGTTAATACCAGTATGCGTTCCGAGCGGATTATTCACTTCGAAGTCATCAAAATATATAAATAGGGGTAATACTAATTTGTCTTGGAATTTTTGTTTTATGTTTTTCCATATCGTGCCATTAAGAAAACTAGTCAACGTCTGATCATTCGAACTTTTTAGTCTGTCCATATGAATTGTAATTTTACTAAGGACTCCAGGAAGTTCTAAGAATTTTCGTAACACATCCCGCATAGGCACTATTTGTCCGTTAAGGCTGATTACATTTAATTGGCGAACACCATTAACGTTGATTGAATCCGTAGATGTACCAATTGAAAACTGGTTGGGTTGAATAAGGTAACCAGAATATTTTAAGTATTTGAGTCGCTGATATTCGGTTTCTAAATTTGCGAATGGTGATGCTAAAATATCGAACATTTTATTAAGGTCAGCTCTTTTTGATTCGTGACAGTCAGCATTATTATATTTTTGTTTGATCAGAGATATGCAAGTGGAACCAAAACACTCAGTGATATTTTGAATAATTTCTTGAACTAAAGATCTTGTGACAGAAGAATTAGAATATAATTTAGAAATAAAACAAGCAGCATTCTGATGAACTAACGCTGCAAATTCGTCGACCGTCAAATCGACATAATTAACTGGTCTATCTGTCTCTTCTGACGAAGCAAATACTAAATTATGAGAATTATCGCATTCTTCTTTGTTATCAGCGGCCTCATTGATATTTGGAAGGTTAGCCTTTCGAACACGAGATACAGACTGGTTTGAATTTATGAGGTGTTTACTATTTAAATGTTTGTAGTACGCGTATGTACTACTGAAACTTCTGAAACATTTTCCTTGCTGACATTCAAAACGCGTGTATAATAATGTACTATGCTTTACTTTAATATGAATCATGAGACTCTTTGACATCGAAGCTTTAAATTGACAAAATGGACATTGAAACATCTTCAAATGTATGTGTAATTCTACAGATAATTTCTAAAATTAGGTAACTTGGACAACTATTATTATTATAGTCTTTAATGGAAGAAGGATAATATTAATGATAATAGATAAATGCAATAATGATAATAGTGCAAAGACAATGCACCTAAGGCATTGTATTAACGATTTCCATAATGTAAGATATTTGTTTATCCCATTTGGTTTTGAATTTGTAGAGACTTAGCTGAATTAAATACCAGATGTGTTCGCTTTCTGGAGAATATATGGCATTCAGCGCATGGAAGCTCTTGAAACATATGTCTAATGCTTTGAGAGTTGATGGAAGCTTATACAATGTCGAATCGATTGACACATAAAAACTGTCGATACTATCCAGGGATGGACCAACAACAATTATATAGGGTTGCACTTTCAGTCCAAGGCTATTCACTTTGGCTATTCTGGCTTCTTGGGCATCGGGTATGTCCCCTGGAAGCTGTAAGAAAATTCATGTGTGACTTATAAAAACTGAAATAGACAATCCGTCAATATCGAAGAAAAATTGTAAGAGATATAGAAATTTACGTACCGAGAGTATTCGGTTAGACTACACGATCCCCATCCTACGGCAAAACCAACACAGGCGCCGTAAGAAGGGAATAGTGTAGTCTTACCGAATATTCTCGGTATAAACGTACTATTCTTCACTCAAAAGGCAAACCCGTGAAAAATGTAAAGAGTTTCATACAATAATAAGTACAAATAGTATCATGTTGTCTATCCGATTGAAACTGTCATTGAAAAATACGTCGTCACAAATTGAGTTTACAGCTGCATTTCAAACGTCGCTCACCTTTACGTGAATGATGATGCTCTCCTGACATTCGTTAATTGATGGCTTCCAATGCTGCGTCTTATTACGACATCTGCCTCTTGGTGGTATCAGATATGGCAGTAGGAGTAATTGAACAGCTACTTTACCATCTATAAGAATTAATATAATCGGCTATACATAAACTGAAAACACCTGATTGAAGATCAATTGCAGAATCAAATGTTTACTCACCATTTTGAAGGGTTTCTTGATTCAGCATATCTAGTAAGTCGGTGGCATTTTTTTCCTTGATAGGTTGTGAGCTCAGTCGATAATTTTTAATATGATCAAAAAATGTATCCCAAGTTGCAAATAGAGCTGCTTGATTAGTATCGTCATAAAGATAAGTAAAATCAAGCTCTATTAAGGTGTAACCCATGGGATGTTTGAGGATAGCCCATTCATTCATAAACTCAGCAACACTTTTGAAATTACTATTATTGGATGTGTTGTGGCGAACCAAGGCAGTTGCTTCCCAATGCTTTAAAGCAGTATCCCAGGGTTCACGATTATGCTGTAGCCACAGGACAGATTGCTGAATTTCTCCTATGGATACAAAAATTTGACGAAAGCGCAAATAAAATAAACTGTCAAATTACGTCGAGAGGGAGTTTTCTATAATCAATGAGAGTTTAATCAATAAGAATTCAGGGAGTTTGCAATAATGCCATCTTAGAATTACAGTTCTGTTTGACAAAATCATAAAGATAAATATAAATCTCGCGGCCGTTTATAATTTGTGATACTATTGTACAAATTAATATGAATATTGTCATGTCAATTTAATATAGGTAAAGGAAGCATTTTTTTTTTTTTCTTACAAATTTGTCTCTTACCCTCAGTTTTAACTTCATGGTTCATTTAAAATTCAGATCTCCCTAACTGGATTAGATTAAAAAATATTTTGATCGAAAAATGCGACCATAAGATAGGGGAAAAAAAAAATACGCTGATGTGAACCTAAGTGTGATTGATAGTGAAAAGTTACAAACCCGTCGGTTTATTTAATTCGTTGATCTCACTCGCGCATGAAGTTGAAGAATTGCATGATCCTGATATTTTTCTGCAATCCCGCAATTTGTTTCTATATTTATCAACTAACTTTCCGCGAGCTGTCACTGGTCTTTGAGTTCTGGAGAATCGTTTTTTAACTGGGGGAATATAATACGAACTTTCACATTCAGTCGGGAATATTTCCACAATTTTGCTGGCGAAGTATTGAAAATCGTGACTTTTTAAAACCCTAAAAAATACAAATGAAATATATTATTATCATTATTACCTTGCATTGTCGCATTATATCTAACAGAAATGCTGGCGGTTATGGGGTGTTGAAAGAATGTTCATTCCATACACGAAAATATTACTCAATTGCCAGATAAAATTGTTCGAAATTTGTCGTGCGAATGAATATTTGATTCAAATACCGATGTCTAATTTCATGGCAACTGAATATATGTTTGACAACCCATGAGTGCCCGTTAAGATGATCCAATTATATTTTTGTGACAAATTCAGTTCATAGCAACAGAAGAATTTTGCAATTTGGATAGTATTTTCTTGGAATTGAAAAAATATGACTGCAACCATGCAAGTGAAACGGAAAATAATTTTATACAAACACTAGATGTACATAATAAGCACACGTGACTATATACTTACGTATTCTCATCACTCAATGCTTCCGTAATAATTAGATCTACCAATAGATTGTGTTGTGTATGTAGGTGGGATTCTTGGAGCGGGTAAATAATGTACTCGTTTTCGTAGATGCACATAAATACTTCTTTTAATTAACAGATTCTTTCTTTGTGAATACAATATCGATAAACCAGCCATTTGCTCAAATCATTACCTCTCTGACGCACACACCTCACATCCGCCTTGATGCGCGCGCAACCTATATCGCATCTCTCTAACACTCTCCCTTGTAGGAAAAAAAAAAATGCATTCTTGCTTCTACTCTGACTCCAATACATAATCCTTAAGGTAAGAAGGTGGTTTTACGTTTCTACCTGGTCTACGCGGAGTCTCATTTGACCCCTCACGATTAAGGAGTTTTCCCCTACCTCGGCCTATACCTTTTGTGAAGGCCTTTCGGTTGGTAAGTGAGTTTGAAGATGATCCGGAGCTACTTGTTCCCAAATCTGGTCTTTGACCTCTTCCTACCCTTTCAACTTGTCTGACAGAAGTTCCCTGCTGCGGCTGCGAACTTGAGGAAGAATCTAAACTTCCAAAGTCGGTTGACTCGTTAAAGCTGGCTGAAGTATCAGATTCTTGCTCCTGCTGCTCTCGCACCATTTCCGGTTGCAAAACTTCGATTTGCTCTTCCGGGTCGAGGTAGTAGTCTAAATCTTCTATTGTATGCTTTGTAGTGTGATCTTCCCCTCGTGAGAATTTTTTTCCAGTATTTTCGCCAATTTCGCGTAGTTGATTTACGTGTCGTCTCCACATACGTCCATCATCTAACGCTATCTGATAGTGTAACTTTCCTATGCGTTCATGTATTCTCCCGAACAACCACTTTTCCTTGCCGCTATAGTTCCTTGCTGCTATTCGCTGCTTAATCCTAAAAACTACAGTCGCTTTTTCGCTGTTTGCGTGCTTATCTTCAGTCTTAGGTTGGCTTGGTTTCATTAAATCTAAACGTAATCTTATTTTTCTATTGAACATAAGTTCAGCGGGTGATACCCCTGTTGTAGCATGTGGCATTGCTCTATACTGTAATAACATTGTTTGTAATTCTGATTCTAGGTTTGAATTTGTTGCCATCTTTTTTAATGCATTCTTCATTATCTGGACAAAACGTTCGGCTTGGCCGTTTGTTGAAGGATTGTACGGCGCTGTTACTTTATGTATTATACCATTTTGTTTTAAAAAGTTTTGGAAACTCTCTGCGATAAAGGTACGGCCGTTATCCGAAACTAAGATTCTTGGTATACCGAAATGTGCAAAAATTTCTTTACATTTCTTTATCGTCGTTTCGCTTGTAATATCTTTAAGCACATGGATTTCAGGCCATTTGCTGAATGCGTCCACCATAATGAAAAAGTTTTTGTTTAAGAATGGGCCTGCGAAGTCAATATGAACTCTTTCAAAAGGCGTTGTTGGTGTCTCCCACACGTGCTTTTTCACTTGTACTGGGTTGTTTTTATGCGTTTGACAATTTTCACAATTTTTCGCTAAATTTTCTATGTCTGCGCTTATGTTTGGCCACCAACAAAGTCCTCGGGCTAAGCCTTTCATTTTGACAACGCCAAAATGCCCTAGATGTAATTCCTCTAATACTCTTTCTCGAAGCCCTTTTGGTATAACTACTCTATGACTACGGACTAGTACGTTTTGTTCTAAACTAAATTCAGTCGAGTTTATGTTCCACGTATCTTTTGTACTTAATGGTTTACTTAATTTTAACGCTTGCACCACTCTATACATATCGTAATCTTTCTTGGTAGCTTCTTGAATGTCCTCCGCTGTAATGGGTAGTGTATTTAAGGTATCGACATAGAATGCATCTACGACATCTATGTTCTCTTCTGTATTTTTGATTGGCAATCTCGACAAACAGTCTGCGTTACTGTGTGCCTCAGATTTCTTGTAGACAATATCGTAATTGAACCCTTGTAGGAAAATAGCGTAATGCTGCATACGCATTGCACTATAGACTGGGAGGCTTCTTGATTTTGAAAGAATCTGCGTAAGCGGACGATGGTCCGTAACTAATGTAAATTTGTTTCCATATAGATATTGGTAAAAATGTTTAACTGCATACACAATAGCGTATGCTTCTTTATCTATCTGGGAATACTTGATTTGAGTGCTATTGAAAGTTTTCGATATGTATTTTATAGGTTTTTCACTCCCATCTGGAAGTTGATGCGATAGGACAGCGCCTACGCCATATGGGCTGGCGTCTGTCGCCAAAATTAAAGGTAACTTTGGGTCGTAGTGTATTAAACATTTTTCACTTTGAAAAATTTGTTTAGCCTTTACAAATGCTTCCTCACATTTCCTCGACCAAATGAACTGCGCGTCTTTGTGTAGCAATTCCGTTAAAGGTTTTAGTATTTGGCTTGCATTTTCTATAAACCGGTTGTAATAATTGATCATACCTATGAATGTCCTGACCTCCGATACATTCTTAGGTCTAGGCATGTTTTCCATGGCATCAATTTTTTTCTTTTCCTTGTGAATTCCGTCTTTATCGATTATGTAACCGCAATAGTTTATTTGGTCTTGGAAAAATTCGCATTTTTCTAAATTTATCTTAATATTATGAGTATCTAATCTGCCTAAGACCTCCTCTAGTCTCTGTAAATGCTCTGTGAAGGTAGCGCCTGCGATTCTTATATCATCTAAGAACACAGCTACCCCTTCTATGTCGTGTAAAACCTTCTCCATTTCTCTTTGCCAAATTGCTGGAGCTGAAGCGACCCCGTACATTAAACGAGAACATTTGAACAGTCCCTTATGTGTATTTAACGTTAGTAAGTCTGCGCTTTCTTTTTCCACCTCCATTTGTAAGTACGCTTGGCGTAAGTCTATTTTAGAAAAATACTGACCTCCTGCCATTGATGCGAATAATTCATCAGCGGTTGGCAAGGGGTGCTCATCGACGATTAAATTTTTGTTTACTGTTACGCTGAAATCACCGCAGATTCGTACGCGATTGTTGCTTTTGAGAACCGGTACGATCGGTGTCGCGTATGTTGCTGTATTGGTTTTTTCTAAGATTCCTTCCGCCACTAGCAATTCGAGTTCTTTTTCAACCAGGGGTAATAATTTAAATGGTACCGGTCGAGCTTTTAGAAAAACCGGTTGTGAGTTTTCTTTCAACGTTAATTTCGCTTTGATTCCCGTGATTTTACTCATTCCCGTATCTGTAATTTTCTTATATTTACTCAAAAGTTGATTTATACACTTTTGCTTTTCCGCCTGTGTTTCCTCAATTTGTAATACAGAGTGAAAAAGTTTGTTTGCGCCATGTGCTTCAACAAATTTATGTATCCATTCCCGGCCTAGAAGTGGAGAACGTTTTACACTAGTTAAATATATATTTAGCCTATAAGTTGAATTTTCGTATTGCACATTAACGGTGATAAAACCTAGTACATGAATCAGTTTCCTACAGTATGATACTAACTGCATATCGGTCTGGTGCAGTTCCTCTTCTCTGAAGTGGCGCCTCGCTTCTTCTTCATCCATAATGGTAACTGCCGAACCACTATCTACCTCGAACTGGATCGGTTTTGTGTTGACTAGTACAGTTGTGTAGAATTTTCCTCGTTCACCAGCGTGTTCCAACTGCATGATTTCCTCGATTTGGTTTGTGTCCGTTGTATTTTTCTTGAAACAGACACGTTCCAAATGGCCTCTGCGCCCACAGAAATCACATTTCATCTTTGATGCATTTTGGCATTTTGTTGCAAAGTGTTTGCCACCGCATCTGAAACATGATGTTTGATTAGGCCTATTTTCATTGCTATTGGAATTTTTCTGCCCTTCGTTCCGATTCTGGGTATTTCTGTTACTCCCTCCACGTCCTGGCTTGTTGAAGTTTCCCTTACGTGGTGGTTTCTTGCTGGCTTGAATGTAATCTACTGTAGGTACTTGTTGATTATTCAGAGTATTTGTACCTTTCTCCGTTAGTTCCATAGCGCACGCCGTCTGTAACGCTTTATCGTACGTTAAATCTTTCGTCTCTAAGAGTCTAGTTTGCGTTCTTTTGTTTGTTAATCCGAAAACGAATTGATTTCTCAAGGCGGTTTTATGAAACTCCCCGAAGTTACAGGTTTGACTCAACTTATTTAAGGCTGTGGCGAAGGCTTGTACTGATTCACCTGCCTGCTGTTTCCGTAGGTTGAATTTGTAATTTTCAGCTATTTCTAATACGGCTGGGGCGTATAATTCTTTCAACTTACTTATTAACGTAGAGTACGTCTGTGAGGATGGCTCTGTACCGTTCAAGTAGTCGCACAACGTATCGAAAGCCGTTGCGCCAATGTAATGTAAGAGGTATGGAACGCGTGCTTCGTCTCTCACGTCCAATATCTTGAAAGCTCCTTCCAGTCTTTGTAGCCAGCGATCCAATTTCGATGATCCTGGTGTAAAACTTTCGATCTGTATCTGCCCTTGGAAGTTTTGAGTCATATTTCTTGACCCCGTACTCTATATTCACTTTGAAATTTGAAGACCGCCTCGTGTACGTTTCGAGGTTATAACGAATGTATATTTTTAGTGCATCCTTTAACCCGTATTCCACCGATCCTCGTCGCCAATTCTTTGTTGTGTATGTAGGTGGGATTCTTGGAGCGGGTAAATAATGTACTCGTTTTCGTAGATGCACATAAATACTTCTTTTAATTAACAGATTCTTTCTTTGTGAATACAATATCGATAAACCAGCCATTTGCTCAAATCATTACCTCTCTGACGCACACACCTCACATCCGCCTTGATGCGCGCGCAACCTATATCGCATCTCTCTAACAGATTGCGATACTTTCGAGATAAAGTCTTGTATTTTTTGTACGATTTGATTATATATTTTCCAGTTGTACTATTTTTTAAAACGTCTTTTATGTTTAAACGTGGCCTCATTAGCTCTCGAAATTCTGCATCGCCCGTAAAACGATTCTGCCGTTCCAAAGTCCGGCACTTTGTAATATTCAATTCCGGGGGTTCACTTTCGGTTTCGGAATCAACTATTTCCGACTCCTATTGTAAATAAACAGGTGATAAAATCTGAGTGTCCAATATTTATAACAAGTCGAAGAACAATGTAAGCTTATTAGTTCAAAACGAAATTTCATTATATCGTTACAGATTTTCATTTACAATGTTAACTTGAACCCAAATTGTGATGATTGAATTAAAAAAAATGGGTTCAAGTGGATACGTAGATATGTATATTAGGGTGGTCCTTAAATGGGGTTGGAAAAAATTTTGACCTCGACGCCCCCCAGATCAGCTCCAAATAATTCAAAAGACATGTGGAAAAAATTTCAGCCCCCTATCTTAGAAATTGGCCCATGCCTGAGGGGTTGAGGTCAAAATTTTTTCCAACCCTATTTAAGGACCACCCTAATGTATATCTGTATGTATCTCGCTTGCAAGAAAAAAAAATCGCAACTCTATTACATATCGCGCCCTGATAATAAAAATAGAAATAATTCAATATAAAAAATTACGTGGATGTACACTCAGAGAAAAAACGAGTCAAGTTAACTATAAAATTACAGTTAAATAGCCCTCCTCTATATTTTTGGAGTTTTCATAACAATAAATATAGTTATATTGAAAATCTAAAAATAGTTATGATAATTATTTCTAGTTAAATCAAGTATGTAAATAGTTGACGTTACTGATTAAAAATTTTTTATTTGTTCATTGAATTTAAGGCCCATCCCTAGTCGTCCACCTCCTTTAGATACAATGTGACACATTTCGATTATTATCCGAGCCCAGGCGTCAAAAACGCAAAAAAGGCCAACGCTGCGCGAATTCAAGTTCAATTCCGAACACATACGTCCAAAAAAATGTTCGTTTCGTGCGAAAATAGAGTCTACAGATGGTTTTTACATTTTTCGTAATGTAATGTTTTTCGTTGGCTTTTTTTTGCGTTTTTGACGCCTAGGCTCGGATAATAATCGAAATGTGTCACATTGTATCAAAAGGAGGTCGGCGACTACGGATGGGCCTGAAGGAAAAAATTTATTTATTTATTAATTTTTTTTCTCATCATATCGAGTATCATAAAATAAAAAAAAAAAAAATTATTAGTTACGATAACAATAATTTATGCTTACATGTACTAGAAAAAAAAAGTTCTAGTTATATATGAAACTCACTTGCTCTCAACTAAATTTCTTTAGTTACAAAATCGATTTTAGATTAGTAAAAAGTTTTTGTTGCACTAATCAATTTGATTCAGTTTTGGAAATTACTAAATAATTATACGTACTATAATAATTAGTACTAAGAATTAATTTCAAATAGTTGACCTTTTTTAGTTAACATTATTATAGTTTTTTCTCTGAGTGTACTACAACCGAAATGCGTCCCGCCCAATAACACACAGCTTCAACTTATTAGTATATATGTAATTTAACGTCCTAAATCAATGTCAGTAATTATAAGGAACTATACTTACAGTAGTATCCTCAATTTTAGATTTAAAATGAATTTTCCAGCGACTGATAAATTTAATTCTGATTCCGATCTTCGGGATAAGTTCGCGCATCAAATCTGGGGTCAATTCTTTAAAACACGAATAGTCTATCGCATTCTCTGTGTAAATGAGGAAAATAATATTAAATTCAAGAAACGGCATTACTCTTCGCGTTTATTATTCCTCATACATTGTAGCTCATATTAAATTAAACTGTAAACTGTAAACTGTAAACTGTAATTTATGAGCTGCGAAATTATGTTACATTGTATACAAAGAGCAGATATGTCGAACAGCCGACAATTATTTTATGGGGCTTCTATTTTTTAACAATTCAGGATACGACTAAACTATGAAGAAATCATCAAATAGACCAAGAAACAAAAATTATAATCAATACATTTTGAATATCGGAGGATCAAGCGGAATTATTTGTGTCACATCATAAGATATCTCATAAGATATGCATATTAAAAATTATTAGCTCTCATCGTATTTATATCAAGTTAAATTAAACATGATGGTTTAGCTCGGTTGATTATGATATTATTTGCAAATAGCCACATTATTTTATTAATAATCAATAACTTACCCTCAAATGTTTGTGCCAAATCTCCAAGCTCCCACGATTCCAAAATCTCCCTCACTTGCGCATCAGCCATCGCGCCTCACATGTATATGTGTGCACTAGATTTATAATTATTATTAACCCGATTAGCCAGGCACTTTCTCACACACGCCCGCTGTGATGCAGCTCCACGCTTGAGAGTCGAGTGCAGTATGGCTCTACGCGTGCATAGGAACTTCTGCGCATGCGCGAAATTACCGCGCGAAATAGTCACTTCGAACCTACGTAATGTTGAGCGAACACTGAATATCCTGCGCTCAAGGCGCGTAGTGTTAGATTTTTATAGATGAATGAAGCTTCATTTCTACTACCCGTAAAAGTATCAATTCAATCGACAAAATATTTTTACCAATATAACATTCAAATTTTATTATTATTATAAATGATAAAAATTGCAATAGTTATAAACAATATAGTGAAAAAAAAAAGAGTGCTTTCGTTTTTTTGAAAAATCTCAAAAACGGTAAAAGATTTTTAAAATTGGAAAAAAGATCTGGAAAGAAGAGGAAATTTTATAAAAAAAAGTCTTGACTCCCGAAACTGTATCTCCAATATTAATAATTTTAACGGAGCCCTAAAGTTATTACTAAAACGGGGGGTCTGGCGTTCACGAGCGCCGCGTCATTCTGACACGGTGAACAAAAAAATTATTTAAAAATATTAAGTATTAATATTAAGGAATGAAAAAATTTACATAGCTTTAGAATAGGTGAATAAATAATAATCCGCGCGAAAAAAAATTTTATTTGCATTTTTCCATATTTTATGCATTAGTTAATTAACAACATTTTTGAAATGGAAAGTTAACATAAAAACCTTCGTAATTATTAAACTAAAAAGCTCAATTTTTTTTTGCTTCGTACAGTTGTTATAAAGAAGTGAAAAAATAGATTACCGTTGGAAAAATTGAAAAATTTTAATTTTCCACTTAATTATCAACAATCTACTGCACTGAAAAATTAATAATAGCAATAAAGCGTTTGTAAAAAATTTTTTTTTCGAATATCTTCATTATTTCGTTTTTAACTCGTTAAGCGCCACCTGAAATTATTTTTTTGAAATTTTTTACTCCCATTCTTTAAAAAATTGTTATAAACAAATGCATTATTTTAAAGATAATGAAAATTTTTTTTTTATGATTCGAAGGATTGAAAAATATTATGATTTTAAAAAAAAAAAACCATTTCTTAAAAAAAAATTTTTATTGGTTAAAAATGCATTTGTTAATTAACTATTTTTTTTTGTCATTTATTATTAATATTAAGGAATCGGTTTTTTTTTTTAAATCATTATTTCTATTGTCCTTTTATATCCTGAAGAAAAAATAATTTTTTATTAACATTTAATTTGTTTATTTGATAAACAATTTCTTATAAACAGATGAATTTTCACTTTTTAATTTTTTTTATTAACTGCAAATTAAAATAAAAACAACTATATATCCTCGGGTTCCCCTATCTCCGTAAAGGAGTGCGGGGAACAGGGTTGAGCGCCAACCGAGCGCGTCTCCGGGTGGCGGATAGGAGAACGGCCAGGGAGGATACGGGGGAAGTCAAGGGGACCGGGGGCCGCAGGGTACCGGAACCTGAGACGGAGACCGTGGATGCCCTGGTTAGCCGGGGCTATAGGCGACCCGGCTGAAGTAAAAACCGGCCCAGGGGAGCTAAGGCCCCGGCCGTGGACCAACTTCCCAAGCCAAGGTGGCAGCTATCGTGCCGAGGGCTGAATGACACTGGGGAACAGTGCCGCAAACGATGCTCTTGGGGAACCGGGCGACACCCCATTGTATTATGCCTTACCCCCGCAACAGGCTCTGTGGGGGCGGACCTTTTACTTCCTGACTACTCGTGGGACCAAATATGGACACACACAAAAAAAGCAAAGACGCAGAGACGGGAGCTAAAGTAACTGATGAGGCCACTCCCATGGAAGTGGGCTCATCGGCTGGTCAGGGCTCCGGGCTCCAAGGGCTGGTGGACGAGGTGGAGACACTCATCTCCATGTCGCACATCGGACCGAAGGACCGGGGGACCGCGACCACCGACGGGGAAGGGGCTAAAGAGGGCTCAGCGACAGCCGGGACCTCTGGTACCCCCGACCCGAAAGAAAAGAAGGGCAACCGCTCGGGGGCGGCAAAGAGGAGGGCGAAGAAAGCCAGGCTGGCTCTCGAGACCTCCTCAGCGTCGAACCCGGCGGGAGCCCACCTCACAGGTGAACGTGCCGCAGCGGGGGGCTCACATAGTGAGCAACCCAAGGACGGTACGAATCACGGCCGGACACCAACGGGGTCAGGAGGCCCGGGCTTGAAAAGGCCCAGGGCTTCCGACAGCACCCCGCCGGAGGCTTACTCCGCCGCCAAGAGGGGCAGAGGAGCCACTGGGAAGCCGGCAAGCTACAAGGAGGTGGTCGAGGCTGGCAGGAGGGTGGCTATTGCACCCTCCAGCTACCCCGAGCTCACCTTCGGCAATGGGGAAGTGGACCTGGTGGTGCAGGCGCTGTGCACGGCGCTGGACTCCATCCCGGAAGGGGAAGGGGTACCGCGCTTTGAGCAGCACCGGTGCGACCAGGGCCTGCTATGGGTGACCTGCTCCGATGAAGCAGCACTCAAGTGGCTTAGGGCCACAGTCCCCAAACTTAAACCATGGGCAGGGGCCTCTCTCCAGGTAATGGAGGGCAGGCAGTTGCCCAGGTTAACCAGGATGACCGCGGTCTTCCCCGGTATTCCGGAGAAGAATGAGGTCATCCTGAACAGGCTCAGACGCCAGAACACTGGTCTCCAGACCCACTCTTGGAGGGTTTGGGACAGAAAAGAGGGACCGAAATCGGTACTTCTGGTCGTGGGGGTCGACGGCCAGTCCAAAAGTACGATAAGGGCTGGGGGCCATCAGGCTCACTACGGACTCGGGAGGGTCTTCTTCAGGGAGGCTCACCAGAGGACGGGTGAGGCTGGGGGGGCTCCCGGCTCCTCGTCACAGGAGGCCGCGGCCCCAAAGACAGGAAGAGAAGGCGACAAACCGGGGGAGAGGGAGATACAGGCCCCGGCTCCAACTGCGGGGACGGGACCTGTCGCCGGGACGTCGTCGGCAAAGGCCGCAGAGGTCGAAGGGCAGGGCTCATCCGACCCAGGGAACCAGGGGAGATCCTCTGGGGCCCTGGGAAAGACGGACCCACCCAAAAGAGGGGGCGTCTCAGGGAGGGCAAGAGGCCGGCCCTCAAGGGCCTACGAAGTAGGTAAGGCCGGGGAGGCTGAGGTGCGGGCCGGGACCCAAAAGACCCTGGACCGTGCACTGGCCAAACCGGCGGCAATAGAGAAGGAGCCCCAAGGGACAGGGGCCCTCTCAGCGACCAGCAAAGGGGAAAGGGAGGCTCGTTAACCGGGACTCCCTCAACCACTGGGTCGCAGGAGAAGCGAACAGAGGTCCCATGGCGAGGGACGGGATCGCAGTATCACAAATCAACCTACGCCACTGCAAGGCGGCCTCGGCGGTACACAGTCGGGACCTGGCAGTGGAAGACACTGATATATCACTAATTCAAGAACCCTGGGTAGTAGGGGGACTTGTAAGGGGTATAGACACCAGCAATGGGGCTCTGATAAGCGCAGGAGGGGGCACCGGTCCAAGGGCCTGCGTCTTTATAAACAAAAGACACTGCGCTCTAAGGCTGAACCAATTCTGCTGCAGGGACCTAGCAGCGGCTTCTATCAAGGTGAAACTGGCCAGAGGCGGCACGATCGACGTGGTCGTCTGCTCAGCCTACCTCCCCTACGACTCGGAGGACCCGCCACCCACGGCGGAACTCAGAGCTTTGATAGAGCACTGCACGAGAAGGGGACTCAACCTGCTGGTCGGATGCGACGCAAACGCACACCACGAGGTATGGGGCAGCACAAACACGAATGAAAGGGGCTCGGCACTGCTGGAATACCTCTCATCCACGGGGTTGGAGATCCTCAATAAAGGGTCACAACCGACCTTCGTCATCCCCACCAGACAAGAAGTGATAGACATCACACTCGGCTCACCCAAACTCACCAACATCGTGAGACACTGGCGGGTTCGAAAGGAAGAAACCCTCTCAGACCACAAAAGGATCTCCTTCGACCTGATCGCGAACGCGACCTGGGAACAGACGGAGACCTACAGGAACCCCAAGGCCACTGACTGGACCTCCTACAAGGAGGAGCTGGAAAAAAGGCTAGGGGGGACCTGCCATCGGCTCAAAACGACAGGGCTAGTGGAAAAAGAGGCGACCAAGCTGCAAGCAGCGATCATACAAGCGTATGAAAAGGCATGTCCGCCCAAGCAAAGAAAAGCGAGCAAGAAGGTGCCCTGGTGGAACAAGGAGCTGGGCGTATACAGAACCAGCTCTCGTAAACTTCTCAACAGGGCTCTCAAGACGCGGCATGAAGATGACTGGGCTGCCTATAGAGCAGCTCAGAAGGAGTACAAGACTCTCATCAAGAAATCAAAAAACGAGGCCTGGAGGGGTTTCTGCGAGGAGACTGAGGCCCTCACAGTAGTGGCTAAGCTCCGCAAAGTTTTCACCTCAGGACCCCCGATAAAGCTCGACAGCCTCACACTCCCTGATGGTAGTATGGCGGAGAGCCAATCAGACATACTGTCGCACATGCTGAGCACCCACTTCCCGGGCTCCAAACCTGCATCAAGGGGGCTTCTTCCAGAGGAGGCACCCAGAAGGAGGGGCCCAGGGGACTGGGGGATTGCGACAGAAATCATCACACCAACGAGAATAAAATGGGCAATTGACACCTTCGACGGTTACAAGAGCCCGGGCACAGACGGGATATTTCCGGCTCTTCTGCAGAAGGGAGGAGACATCCTCATCAGCCCGCTGAACGCAATCTTCAGGGCCTGCCTAGCATTATGCTATATACCCAGGAACTGGAGAGAGGTCAGAGTGGTCTTTATACCGAAACCGGGAAAAGGCTGCTATGATCAAGCGAAATCATGGAGACCTATCAGCCTCATGTCCTTCATGCTGAAAACCATGGAGAGGCTGATAGACAGATACATCAGGGACCGGGTACTGGCTGCAAGGCCGGTCTCAAGAGCCCAGCACGCATACCAAGCTGGCAAATCTACGGAGACGGCACTTCACCACCTCGTTCGCGAGATAGAAGGACCTCTACTCCGGCAGAGAGCAGCACTGTGTGTGTTCATGGACGTAGAGGGGGCGTTCGACAACACCTCCTTCAACGCAATATGCGATGCCGCAACGAAATTCGGGACCAACAACGCGGTGGTGGACTGGATCAGGCAAATGCTGAGGTCCAGGACGGTCACCGCGAGTCTCGGCGAGACGGTGACCAGAGCTCAGGTCGACAGAGGTTGTCCACAGGGCGGGGTGCTGTCACCCTTGCTGTGGACCCTTGTCGTAGATGGGCTCCTTGTCAGGCTCG
Organism: Tenthredo notha; assembly: GCA_914767705.2. Taxonomy (NCBI): domain Eukaryota; kingdom Metazoa; phylum Arthropoda; class Insecta; order Hymenoptera; family Tenthredinidae; genus Tenthredo; species Tenthredo notha. The sequence continues at coordinate 1,805,726 of OU611923.1, read as the reverse complement.
AGGAATTGGGGGTGACGACCGTGGGCTACGCGGATGACGTGGCACTGGTTGTTGCGGGCGACAACCCCCGATACATGTCGAGCAGGATGCAGAAGGCACTGAACATCGTGCAAGAGTGGTGCACATCTCAGGCACTGAGGATCAACCCCAGCAAGACCGAGATGGTTGTATTCACGAAAAAACGACGCTTCGAAATAGGACCCGTCGAGGTCTTTGGTACGAAGCTGGAACTCTCCCACACGGTGCGCTACCTAGGCATTTCCCTGGACAGCAAGCTATCGTGGAAGGAACACGTGTCCAAGCAGGCAAGCAAGGCCACGGCCACATACTGGGCATGCAGAAGGATGGTAGGACAAACCTGGGGACTAAAACCCAGGGTGGTCAAGTGGATATACACAGCCATCATTATGCCCCAGTTATCATATGCATCCGTTGTGTGGTGGCCCGCCATGGACAAATCCACGCTACGGAAGACACTGGAGAAGGTGCATAGGATGGCATGCCTGGGGATAACGGGGGCGCTTGGAACCTCGCCCACGCTCGCCCTAGGGGCTCTCTTAAACCTCCCGCCACCGCACTTAATAATAGTTGCGGAGGCCTGGAAGACAGCCCTGCGACTGGTGCACCAAGGACACTGGAAAAGAACGGGTGTGGGGCACACGGTGGTACTACTGAGGGAAGGGGCACCACAGGTGAACCCCACTCAAGGTGGGGACCGATGTCCCAACCACTACCAGTTCGAGCAAACCTACAAGGTAGAGATCCCGAGCAGACAGGCCTGGTCTGAAGAACGGGACAATCTGCTCTCACCACGGGGACTCGTATGGTACACGGACGGGTCCAAAACCAGCACGGGGGCCGGAGCCGGAATCTGGAGCGAGGGACCAAAGACGAACGTATCGCTCGCGCTCGGGCCCACAGCTTCGGTTCTCCAGGCCGAAGTGTTTGCCATACTTTCCTGCGCCAGGAAGATCCAGGCAAGGGAATTCAAGGGCAAGCACATCTACATCTGTAGCGACAGCCTGACGGCGCTCAGATCTCTCAGCGCATGCGTTGTAAGATCGGGTCTAGTCAGAGAATGCGCGGAGATACTCACACAGATCTCCCGCGACAATCGCGTGAAGCTACTATGGGTGCCAGGTCACAGCGGCATACATGGTAATGAGGCGGCGCACTGCTTGGCTAAGGCAGGGGCCCTACGCAACGGGGTCGACGACGGGTGCCTCATAGGCCTACCCCCGACTCACGCCAAGGACCTAGCGAGTGTGTGGACCGAACACCGCCACGCAGACCTATGGTCACAGGCACCAGGTATGGCTCACACGAGGGCTCTTTTCCAAGGGCCCTCCCGTAAGCTGGGGGCCTCACTCATCGTCCTGGAAAGAACCAGACTCAGGCTTCTGGTGGGTCTCATCACTGGCCACTGGTTCACAGGTAAACACATGGTTCGGATGGGGCTCAGGGATGGGCCACTCTGTACCAGATGCGGGGAAGAAGACGAAACCCCACTCCACCTAATATCACGCTGTAGGGGCCTAAAGGGACCCCGCAAGGAGGCCCTCGGGGAAACCTACGACGCAGGTATGAAAATCGAGGACATGGGGGTAGGCAGGCTGCTACGATTTGCTCAAGTGGCGTGCCTGACCCCAGCGCCTACAAGCTAAGCCCTAATGGGCCCGGGCACAATGGTCCAGATGGACTGAGCGCCCGGTCAGCCGCTCGACCCACCGAGCTTAGACATATATATATAGGTACTATATATCGCATGACTTATGCAAAAAATTTTATCTATTTTTTAGAAAATTTTAAATATTTTACTGTTGTTAAGTTCCGTATTTTCTTTCAGCTTCCGATCACTATTATTTAAATAACTTTTAAACAATTATAGATACGAGAAAAATACTTCAGGTCTTTTTTTACCATTTTAATGTGATTAACAACATGGACCGATAGTCGAAGCTCTAACTCAATTATTTATTTACTTTTTTCTTATTATTTAATAAAAATTCGAAAGAAAAAATTTTTTTTGGCTTTTAAAGTTTCTAACTTGATTATATTTCTCATTGTGAGGAAAACAATCATTAATGACGACATTTTTCTTATATTTCTTATCAACTACGAGTAATGAAAAGATTATTTATAGTTTAAAGTTATTATTTATTGAATAATCATTTAAAAACTTTACATCTGCTATAAGATTTTAGAGGCCCAGCCCCCCTTCTTTCGACTTAATTAAATTAATTTAATTTAATATTTTCTTATTTTAATAAGAAAAATGTCGTCATTAATGATTGTTTTCCTCACAATGAGAAATATAATCAAGTTAGAAACTTTAAAAGCCAAAAAAAAATTTTTTTTTCGAATTTTTATTAAATAATAAGAAAAAAGTAAATAAATAATTGAGTTAGAGCTTCGACTATCGGTCCATGTTGTTAATCACATTAAAATGGTAAAAAAAGACCTGAAGTATTTTTCTCGTATCTGTAATAGTTTAAAAGTTATTTAAATAATAGTGATCGGAAGCTGTAAGAAAATACGGAACTTAACATTAACAGTAAAATATTTAAAATTTTCTAAAAAATAGATAAAATTTTTTGCATAAGTCATGCGATATATAGTTGTTTTTATTTTAATTTGCAGTTAATAAAAAAAATTAAAAAGTGAAAATTCATTTGTTTATAAGAAATTGTTTATCAAATAAACAAATTAAATGTTAATAAAAAATTATTTTTTCTTCAGGATATAAAAGGACAATAGAAATAATGATTTAAAAAAAAAAACCGATTCCTTAATATTAATAATAAATGACAAAAAAAAATAGTTAATTAACAAATGCATTTTTAACCAATAAAATTTTTTTTTTAAGAAATGGTTTTTTTTTTTAAAATCATAATATTTTTCAATCCTTCGAATCATAAAAAAAAATTTTTCATTATCTCTAAAATAATGCATTTGTTTATAACAATTTTTTAAAGAATGGGAGTAAAAAATTTCAAAAAAATAATTTCAGGTGGCGCTTAACGAGTTAAAAACGAAATAATGAAGATATTCGAAAAAAAAATTTTTTACAAACGCTTTATTGCTATTATTAATTTTTCAGTGCAGTAGATTGTTGATAATTAAGTGGAAAATTAAAATTTTTCAATTTTTCCAACGGTAATCTATTTTTTCACTTCTTTATAACAACTGTACGAAGCAAAAAAAAATTGAGCTTTTTAGTTTAATAATTACGAAGGTTTTTATGTTAACTTTCCATTTCAAAAATGTTGTTAATTAACTAATGCATAAAATATGGAAAAATGCAAATAAAATTTTTTTTCGCGCGGATTATTATTTATTCACCTATTCTAAAGCTATGTAAATTTTTTCATTCCTTAATATTAATACTTAATATTTTTAAATAATTTTTTTGTTCACCGTGTCAGAATGACGCGGCGCTCGTGAAAGCCAGACCCCCCGTTTTAGTAATAACTTTAGGGCTCCGTTAAAATTATTAATATTGGAGATACAGTTTCGGGAGTCAAGACTTTTTTTTATAAAATTTCCTCTTCTTTCCAGATCTTTTTTCCAATTTTAAAAATCTTTTACCGTTTTTGAGATTTTTCAAAAAAACGAAAGCACTCTTTTTTTTTCACTATATTGTTTATAACTATTGCAATTTTTATCAGCGCCATTTCAAATCTTTCAAAAAGTTGCTAGACGTCAATCCAAATCGAATGACACCAAAATTATGATTTTCGGAGAACTCTATCAGGATTTCGAAAAAATGGATCTTGTTGACTAGACCATTATACAATGAAAAACTATATCTGTATAACATGAATTCCTAATTTTTTTAGTTTCTTTATTGATTAATTTTTTTTGGATGAACATAATAATTATAATATTGTTGAGAAAATAAATATTCATCAAGACAATCAGTTATAACAATTGTCATAATTACAATGGGTTGAAATAGTTGATATAACATTTTATTCCACTCGATGCAAGCACACATTTAGTAATTCCGCAAATAATCTGCCAACTAAATATATGTAGTTCTTGCAACAAATTTTGTAGATGAATCTACATGCTAACATGTTTGGGTTGATAATATTATAAAGTAAAATTATCGATTTCATATCATTATTTCAAACCGAAATCCACTTGCATTCAATTTTTCTTTATTTCGTCCTGAATAATTGAAACACTTCAAGCAAAAAAATATTATGCGCTTCGAACCACGACCGAACACATTCACTCAGTTCACATAAGTAGTCGGATCAACTTTAGCATTCGTCGACCCAAGTACGAGTCGAGTTCATTCAAATGATCACATGTTTAAGTTGATAATATTATAAAGTAGAATTATCGATTTCATATGCTTGATTCAAACTAAAATTCCACTTGCATTCAATTCTTTTTTATTTTGTTCTGAATAATTGAAATACTTCAAACAAAAAAATATTATGCTCTTCGAACCACGATTGAACACATTGACTCAGTTCACGCAAATAGTTGGATCAACTTAACATCAGTCAAACTAAGCACGAGTCGAGTTCATTCAAATGATTCCGTCAACTGATTTATTTACTTTACTCGACTGAAGTGAAATCGTCAAGAATATCATTTTTTGATCTAGTGAAGTATACATCAGTTGATTCAAAAAAATTTCTTCTGACTAAATATATTCAGTCGGTTCAACAAATCCTTTTTCTGCGTGTTCGATTAGTACTCTGAGCTCTGCTATCATGGCAGTAGTTATTATCGGAGAAAATATGATATCCATACATTTCAAAATCAGTGTTAACATACCCCATCATTTCTCCTTCAAAAGATCGTATTTAGTATGAGATGGCTCTACTAAATCCCCGATTATTAGCGGCAAGTATCTTACTAGACACCACGTCTGTGCGGCTCGCTGACCTATCAGTACACCTGGCTTGTCTAAAACAATTGGACTTGGTTTATTTTTTATATCAATGGTACCATAATTGAAAGCACGTATTCTGTCGTTTAACTGATGTAATTTTATCAATTTCAATACATTCACAATGAAGTTCAAAAATAATTTGATTTCATACTGCGCTACACCTTCCAAAATATCATGCATTATATCAACCGACGAGCTGTCAATTACATTAAAGTGAAGAAAATCATTCAAGATACTTTTAGCTTTTATACCAAATAAATGGACCGTTTGATCACTTAAGTCGTTACAAATGCGTTCATAACCAGCTATGGTTCTTAATAAGTCCAATCTTTCTTTACACATGGTTCGCGTTTCCTCTTTGGTGGCTGTATACAATCGACAAAAGTAATGGGCATAAGATGATTCTACTAAACCAAGCACAGTATTACCTCCCAAATTGTCAAAACTCAATGCGATAATGGTACCCCGTATAATACCGTTTTTAATCTGGATACCTGCAGTTTCTAATAATTTAATATCTCGAATAATCGGTTTCAATATTTCACTAAAGCCACACGTTTTCAAGTCAGGCGCGTAAAATAATGCTATCAAATGAATGTTCTGCAATTTCGAGTTAAATTCTGGAAGAAGATTGCGTAGAATAAAATATATGCCCCCCAACTTGTGCGCATTCGTTTTGCTACCAAGCGGATTTGTTGTCTCAAATTCATCATAGTATAATTGCAGCTGAAGGGTGGGCATAAGTCGGTTGAAAAAAGGGTGGTTCTTGTAATATGAGCCATGATGAATATCTTCATACATTCCTTCAACTTCATTGTGTTCAGATATGACCATGTCCAGCCCATTATCATTTTGTAAAATAAATGCGAGTGTTTCCAAAATTGGTATGTACATGTAGGTACATGGAAGTGTCACAGTTTTATAAATATTTGCCGATTTATCGAATACTTGATCAAAACGTGTCCCAATGCTCAGCTCTACTGGTTTAACATAGTCACTCAAGCTGGTATAATAATTGTTTCTTTTATAGTTAGTACTATAAATGAACCGAGTAGTTTTTTGTGTTCGTTGAGATAATTCAGAACCGAGTCATCAGTTTGGATGTTATTTTCTTCCAAAAAATTCAAAACCTTATCGACAACGTCATTTATCAATTCGGTAGTACTATCAACTACTGTCTGCAGCAATGACTTTGGCATTCCAGTTGCTTCCAGTTTCAAAATATATTGAGTCACCGATGGAACCGAAGCATCGTCCTATATGTTTTCATTGTTAGATTCTATAGTCGAGTCAGTCTACTAAAGTCGTGGATGATGATGATAATAAATCATGCTCAACTGAAAGATCATCATCATCATCATCCTCGACAAATACATTTCCATTGTCATTATTCAAACTGCTATTAGATGCTACAGAAACTGAATCTGAAAAATCTGGTTCGGATGACAGTTTTTCAGGTTCTATTCCTATGACGAGTGGAATTTCATTCATCTTGACACCACTCTCGCCTATCTTTATCTGTTATGTCGGTGGACTATAACTGTCAGTATTCTAAATCGATATATGTTTTTTTAAGTGTTTTCGGAGACCACTATATGTTCTAAATACCAGCAGACACGAATTTACACAACATTTGAGTAACAAGTTTGAACTGGGAAATAAGGCATGATCGCTGCGAAGATGCCTTGTCACTGTGCCTACTGTTGATAGATATTTCTTGCATAGATAACAAGTAAACTGCATTTTGACTGCGCTTGTTTTTTTTTCTTGGTACAATAAATAGGAACTTTATTGGATAAAAGTACGGAGTGAGTCAAAATCTTGTGAGTAATCAGTATCGAGGCATTTTAGGTCGCATTGCTCAACCACGTGCGCACTTCACACATTCAAGGGGTGAATTGGATTTTAGCTGGTTCCATATTATGAAAATATACTTGCATAAATTCGTGAAATGACTTCATGTTCCCATCAAATTGTGCATCCAGTACAAAATGGGTCTTGAATAAGACGTCGAATCCCGCGTCCGCGGTTAACGTATCTGTCGGAAGCAATTTGCCATCTATAGCAATATAATAATTTAGGATGTTATCCTTCTTTGGTCCCACAGCAATAAGGCAAGGTTGAGTTGTTTTCACAGCGGCGGATTCCATGGTGTACCACTCTGAAAATATTTGTCATTAAGTTGATTTTAGTTTTCGTGTCAATGCATCATTAGCAACTGGAGGCAATGCGTGTATATGATTTATTAGACGAGCAGGGTTGCAGAAAGCTATGTTTTTTGGTAAAAAAGCAAAAGTGTAGATATATTACGTTATAGTAACCGAATTTCAATAATTTAAGTTAGGCTTGTGTTTCGTTCAAATTAACTGAGTAATTATGAATAATTGAAGTTTATATTTGTATAGGTCAATGCCAATCAAACATGGCTTCAAAAAGGTATTCGATTTAGTTAATATACCAAATAAAATGACTTGATTCAATTCATGTAAATTATGAATATATAGTTTATAATACATACATGGCGGAATACGATCAGTCGATCAATAGCTGCGGATATCCGGTCACGTGCAGCCTTTTTGCGGCCCTTCGCAGTAAGGGGTATCAGTTTCAGGAGCCTTATATATGCTCTTGTTACTTCATTCCAATCTTAGAAATTATTTATACAAGATATTAGCAATAAATACAAGTCTCAATAAAAATCCGACATCAGGCCAGAACGTACATTACTGAAACTCACCTGCTTCTATGGTAACGACAAGTGTATTGGAGCTTGCAATCAAATGTGTTGTTGCGATGCGTACAATAGTTGCTGGACGGAAATTCTGGAGCTTTACATCTGGATACATCAAGGCAAAGTCAACATTTATCTGTAAAAAAAAGGTGTTTTCTACAATCATTTCACTATTGGTCATTTTTACATGAATTATAAACTATTATGTATCTGTACAAACCAAATACGGTGTATCGAGAAAGCGAGGAAATGATTCCAGTATTTTTGATGGGTCATTCCTTCTAAGATGGAATGTACTCTTCATCGCTGACTTAATCTGAATTCTTTGCGTTTTTGGGCATGCATTTCTTAAAAAATCCAATTGCCCCTGTGCTTCGGAATCGTCGACGGAGGGTACAGTACAAGTAATATTGGTATGACCAAGCTTGGAATCGTTGCTATTAGTCTTTTTTGTTATTCCTTTAGTAACACCCTGCTCTTTTGCTTCTTCGTTTGTAGGTGTGCTGCGTGATCGTCTATTCATAGTACGGAGCCTCCATGACAGGTAGCCACATCTGGTCTCTGGGTCGTAGAATGCTTCCTATGGGATTGACCATATAGGTTTATAAATACAGTCGAAGCTTGAAAGTCAAAATTCGAATTCTTGCAGAAGCTTTACGTTTTGAAATCAGGTAAAAAGACTGATTCTTACATAGCCTTCGGTAGAACCCGGATCTTTTATTTTGGGGAACAACTGTACGATTGCTTTCGCGTGCGCAGTTTTTTGTTCGGTAGGTAGGTGGCCAAAAAAGCGAAAAAACATGAAAAATAGAAAATAAAAAAAAATAAAAAATCCGAAAAATGTATTGACCTCTTTACGACTTTTTTTTGAACATGTCGCCATTTGAACTTTGATATACCAACTTTTGCTACACTTACAAGAATGCTCAGAGTATTTTTCAGTATTTTTTCGGCGCCAATCCGTCTGATAGTTTTCACGCGGCAACCGTTTAAAATGGTCAATTTGTCCCGGGTGTTACCAGCTTGATTGAAATCGGAGGTGTGACCACGAAGGGTTAGCAAAAAGTTGTTCAACAATTTTGTTTTTTTCCCAGGAAAATAATTAAAACGTTGATTTTTTTAAATTAGAATATGTTTTTCTATGTTTGAACTTCATTTCAGAATTTCGTCAAAATTTGTAGACACTAATTTTTCAAACTGCAGCTCATCGAAGTTCGCGTTGCGTCACGGTGACCCAGTCAAAATCTCGATGGAAAAAAAAAAATGCGTGACAACCTAGGGTCAAGAAAACTGCAGCGTTAGTCACTTTCAATCTCTTATTGAATTCAGTATTTTCAAAGCGAACTTCTGACTTCTAACTTCTAACAATAAGAACCAATATTCACGATAACACGTACTGTGAAATATCGGAGACTTACCGGCTTGTATGAAATCAATGTACTCGATTTGTACCTTAGTAATGCACACTTTGATCCATTTCGTCAACCCCGCGTGCTTTATTTTCCGCAACTCGAAGCGTGCAGCCGTCGTCACTTCAGCAATTGTCGGCGTAAGGTTAAAGAACTCTCTCGCAACACCATCGAGTAAAAGAAGACTGTTGTCTAGTTGTAGATCACTCATTTTGAACAATCGGAATCAAAATCACGATCACTTACGGACTCAATGCCGCGAGGCGAGTGGAAGCACAGAAGAACCGATTCTAAGCTGGTAGTGAAGTAGGGCGCAGGCCTGTGCACGCTGCAGGTTACAGCTCCCATTTGTACCACGAGTTAACATGAAATAAATGCATGGCGCATGGTAACACCGTCCGGAGTGAAATTCGAATTCGACAATTTTCGCATATTAATGCGGTGTCAGGCCGAGAAACCAACGTATGCGATCGGTGTTAGCGATCGAGCCATTCACGGGCACCGTGGGGTTGACTTAAGGGGGTGTAGATACCTTTGAATTTTCAAAAAATCGTTTTTGTTTTTATATTTTATTTGGAATGCTAGTGACCTAATCTACCTGCAAATAAATCGGCGTCGAAAAATCTAGAGGATCGAAAAGTTATAGCCTCGACAGTGCCAAACTGCGACGAATCGTCGCTGCGCGGCGTGCACACCCACATGTTGGTCTCAAAAATATTGTACAAGACCGCGAACACCACTATCTTACTTTTTTGACGTTTTTATATATTTTGATGATGAATTTAATTTTGTGATTTTCCAATTGTTTGTAATGATCATTTTTACACATATTTAATTTTCAATATTCTTTTGAATTGTGATCATTGACAGAACACATGGCTGCGATCTACATTTTTTCGAGGTTAGGTGTCCACTTGTTTGTAAATCGTCGTGCTTTCATTACGAATTCAAGCCATTAGTGATTTTCATTATTGAACAAACACAGTGTATATATGTCTGACATGAGACTTCGGAATCGAAAGAAGATGATTCATCAAAAACTACGTTTGAAATCGATGCCAGGACTACACGTTTAGATTGCTAGAAAGATGAGTATTTCTATAATATAATAATTGTGAAAGTTTGATATTATATATTATAAGGAAAAAGGTATGATTGATGAAAGATTAAAGAATTTTTGGAATATTGACAGAAATTGTGCTAGCATCTTCTGAATCTCAAAAATATTGAAGATCAAGAATTCTGAAGAATTTTCATGTTTTGAAAAATTTTGATCAGATTTTTCCTAGAGCAATTCATCCTTTTTCTAGCAACCTTACTAGACACCTACCGGACACTGTTGTTGGACAGAATAGGTCAAAACTCACAACAAACCTCCGCCTGGCACATGGGTCTAGACTCGACTCATAACACATCGATACGAGAGCAGCTGCGGATCCAGCATATTAATCATAAGCAAAATCTTAAAACTTGATTTCCTGTGAGTACATTTTCTTCTCTGTGAAAATTAGGAAATAAAGGAAAGGAAAAAAAAAAAAAAGTTTAAAAGTTGATTTCTGGAGAATGAATATTTTGACCGGTTGTCGGAAAGAATCAGGAGCATCGTTGGACCGATTCTGGAGTTTTTGGTCTTAAAATTTTCAGAATCGCGGCCTCTATCAGATGAACATACAACTTTTTGATATCACCATTTTTAGTTGAGATGATAGAAAAAATAGAGCAAAAAAATTGAAAAATTGAAAAAATCTCAGTAGAAACTAGATAGGTCAGGCAGTTTTCGCGATATCAAAAAGTTGCATGTTCATCTGATAGAGGCCTCTCTCCTGAACAATCGAAGACCAAAAATTCCAGAACCGGTCCATCGGTGCTCCTGATTCTTTACGACAACCGAGTAGTTTTGTATTTTTCTATATTCAGCGTAACTACTATTAGACTCAAAATAATATTCAATGTTGAATATGGATAATGAGGGTCAAACCCTCCTCAAAGTCCATGATTTTTTTGGATTTGATCAGACTCTCAAATTCGCTGTAAAATATCAATCTCTTCCTCAGAATTTTTACCAAATCAAAGGTGTGGATACCCCCTTAATCACCACCCGTGTGATATTTACACAACATGGAGTAGCTAAGATGCTACGTATTGACTTACCAATATTTGCACTGCAGGGATGGTCACTCTGCCAAAAATAATTGATGCATCGCATATTTGATTATTTAGATGATTTTTTTAAATATTCAAATGAGTCGCACATAGAATTGCGCGACGTATTTTGTTTCTTTGATTTTGGTGCCCAGGCAGAGATATTCCGTTTAATAGCACCGTTTTTCCTAATGTCTTCAGGTCTGGTGAAATGGGGTAAGGAAGCACCTTAAAAGGCGTTTTTCAAGTTTCCTTTTCCAATATAAAATTGACCTGGAGATCTCGCGTTATCAGAGTTTTCAGATAAAATTATTAGCGTCCTTACCGACAATAATTACATATTATAATTTTTTTAATATGCATATTGAAACAATTTTACAGATTTTTAGTGAATTGTTCAGTGCGTTCTTTCAGAATTTATGGAAAAATTAAAAATTTGTTATTCAGAGTGACACTGTGAGAAATTTTAGTGTTTTTTCATGAAATTGTATGATGAGTTCAGAGTATTCGTCTAGGAATCTGTAAAGTTAGTTGTGACAGAAAACTCTGAGGTTCGTTCGTATAAATAAATTTCAGGAATTCCTGGAGAAGTCCATCGAAATTACAGCGAAAAGTCAATCTGATTTTCTTGAAAATGTTTCTTTCTCTAAATTTTCTCTGAAATTGTGAATTCTTTTGGGTTTCGCAGACCATGCAACACCGTCCGAGTAATGTACAAGTGCACAAGAAAACGTTGAATTCAAAGTCACATAAGTATTTGATCAATAATAATAGCACTCAGCCGGTGTCGATCATGCGTAGCTGCAACTTCAGAAAACAAAATCACACCGAGTTCAAAATATCACGACACCAGACTGATGTCGCACCATGAGTACTTCACAATAGAAGTACGTTCCCCACGGAATTGCGTGACATGTGGTCATGCACTCAGCCTGGTGTTGAACTTGTTGAAATGTCGATGTAATATTGCTTAACCCCGACATACGGTGTATGTGGTCAACTATATTATCGAAATGGTGCTGATCGTAACAGCACAGATTTCAACCACTAACACTTGGTCAAATCAACACGGCTCATTTTTTACAGTGTATAATGGCATCATCTCTTATGAATTTTCGAAAATAGCTAGTTAAGGTGCCACAGTAGTGGGCATGTGCTATATATATTTTGTGACGTCAGAATCGTGAAATACGAGGAATTTCGTCGACAAATTGAGCCCAAACAAAGAAACGAATTTCATGGGAATCATTTTTTTATGGAAGCCTAAATTAATCTGTAGTGCGCTTGCTTAGTGATTTTCAGCGTAGATTACCCAGTAATGTGTATTGCGAATAAATAAAAGTGACAGGTCGTTTATACATATCCAACATGGCGGCATCAGAATCCCTGCAATTACCGACATGTCGTATTATGATCGCATCTGGGAAATGAGAACATTTATCACTGAATCCAGGGAGCAAGCGCACTGTAGAAATACACACACTTTTCAGGAAAACTCATTTCAACCGTCTGCGTCCCGTAAATAAGGCTCAATTTGTCGACGAAATTCCTCGTATTTGACGCCTCGGTATGACATATATCTATCGAAAATCTGTGAATTGACGGCAGTTCTGTGGCACCTTAAGCAAAGAAAGCTTTTCAATTGCCGGGTTGTCTGAGGTGTTGGGAATGATTTTACTGCTACCGATTTGAGATCGCCTGGTCTAACTTCGTTGCACTTGAGTTTGTATCATAAATATTCTAGTTCATTAGAGACAAACACGCACTTATCCACACGAGGCTCTAAACCGTGATCATACATGATCTGGAATACTTTTTCAACGGTTGCGACGTTTTCGTCTACTCAATCATTCGCGATTAAAATGTCGTCGAAGAGGATGAATATTTTCTTCTCGTCGATTAGCTTTTTGAAGACATGCATAATGAATTCTGAAAAAATCAAAGGGGAATTCCGTAATCCGAAAGGACAGACTTCAAATTCGTATTGATTGCTGGCTATAATGAATGCGGTGTACTTAATTGCGTCTTCGTACACGGGAACATGAAAAAATGCATCCTTAAGATCGATTTGGCTAAAGTATTTCTTATTTCCGGCCTCTGCGACCAAGTCGTCGATCCTTGGGATCGGAAGATTCAATTTGGCCGTTATTTTGTTTATCTCTCGGTAATCAACGCAAAGCCTATATTAGCCGTTTTTCTTTTTGACTAGCGTATTCGACGACAGGGCTAGCATATTCGGATCGACTCGGGCAGATATAGCCTTTGAGAAGCCATTCTTGAACGACGTTTTCTATTACTTTTTCCTCGTAAATCGGAAAGCGTCGTGGTTGTGCTCTAACGATCTTATTACTACGTAACTCTATTTGTAATTTAACTGGACTACTATCTGATTCCTTAATTCTATTACCGATACAAGGGGTGAGAGCTTCTCCTATGCGGTTGCGATGCTCGTTGCTCATCAGTGAACCGAAATTCAATTGCGGCTCTGGTTCTTCCATCTCGATCTGCATGATAGAATACTCAGCGTTGTGGAAACATATGTGGTCCCCGTCCTTCGTCCAGGAGATTGAGTCCAAGAACGGTTGTCCCAATACGACGTCAGCATTCATATGGCGTCGTCAGGTACCACCGAGGCAGGAATACAGAATTCCTCTGCATCAATTTGGCCCTTGAGAGATACGACTATGTCGCTGTTTACAATTTGGGTGTCGAAGCCTCGTAACTTCCTGGTCTCGGCCACGTGGTCACGGGGGTCTGTAAGTTCGATGTGTTTATTTTTCGTCAGGTTAAGGGCGCTACCCGTGTCCAGCAGCGCCGACAACGTGTTTTCACCGACTCTAATGTCCTTGTAATATACTTTAGGGTATCTTGCTGTTTCGTATGTGTTGATATGCACACGGAGGGAAAGGAAAAATTGTACCAACAAAACATATTTTGTTGGGGCCAATTTTATTCATTCAAATACACTTCGCTTCTCCCAAATACCGCAACTTCGGCCCAACAAGTTCGGTTTAGTTACTTTGACGAAATTATTTAGTCAAACGAATTTCTACACTCAACAAAAGCCCCTCTTGTCTCAAGAAAACAAGTGTTGATTCAACGTAACATTCGGCTGCGGTTTTGCCGTTGAGTCAACTCAATATTATTTCAACTGAAGTATATGTATTGTTCCCGAAAGTAACATTTTTGTTGGCTGAAATAGTCAGGTACTTGGAATGAAGTGAGGACATGAATCTCACCAACAACAACTATATATCGATTGAATTATGTACTTTGTTGACCCAACATGAACGTACATTTGCCGTAGCTGATCGGATCAGTTTATCGGATTTGATATTAAGTTGAAAGAATTCTCATATTTGGTTGGAAACAAGTGAGAAATATGTTCATCTAACGAAATATGACTCACTTCAAATAAAGTTATGAAGATAGACTTATGTATCCATAAATATCTCATCAACAACATACTTTATCTACTATCATTTTCATGAAATTTACATTCGTTTCGCGATTTTTTGATATAATCATAAAGACGGATATGTGGCGCTTTTCTTCATTTTGATCGACTATGTACAGTAATGTTGATTATGTTAATGTAAGGTTGATTCTGGCACGGAAGTGATCGGGTTAACGTATTAAATCATATACCAAAGAGTCACTTCCGGGACAGAATCAACCTCGCCATTGGTTCATTAATGCTTTCGCGGTGGCTAACTTTTTTTTCTGACTTGTTCGGAAACGAGACTCCATTCTAGTCGTATTTCATGTGCCGATGGCCAAAATTATAATATTAATAATTATGACCCCTTTTAAAAATAATATAACATTATTTCATTTGATTGTATCCGAAAAAGTCAGAAAAAAATAGTTAGACACCGCGAACCCATTAATGAACATTACTGTATTAGTGGTTGTGGTTGCATCGTTTCATCCTTGTTTATTAAATACGATGGAAAAAGACACCAATGTCCAACCGTAACCGTGGTTGTATTTCGGAATACATGCGCTGTTGGTTTGGACGATTCCGTTCCGCGTTCAGGCCCAGATCATAGCGCACCCAATCACAAGCAAGCGAAGCGCTGTTTGAATTGCGAGCGGCACAAGTCGGCAATACAACGGTAGCAGACACGTTGGGATCCACATTGATCCACATGCACGTGGCGCAGCAAGCACACGTACGATTCTCTGTTGTTCGCCGGCTAACGAAAAAAGTGCATCAATTACAAGTGAAGAGCTGGAAGTATGGCTGACGAAGCAGCTGCAAATCTCCTTAAGGCTTGGGATTTAGAGACCTTGTTAACTGATTTCAAAGGTAAGTTATAGTCTTCACTTTATGCACGTGGAATATTTGACTTCAGACGCAGGTTTCGATACGCCGATTTTATCAACATCTCTATTCTATTCTATTCTATGTGCGAACAATTCTTGTAATAAGTAGCTTTTGTTTCATATGCACTTATTCGTGTATCGCAAAGTAGTTTAGTGGATTTAGTTGACGAAATCGAAATCGAAGCACGTGGGCACACGGCCATATTACTCTAGATTTTTCTGGTAAAGTGTTCTTATTGATATCGTAAAACCTCTATTGATTGATTGACAAACTTATTCTATCGATATAAATAGATCTCGAATATATGAACAATAGATTCATTTATATTATATTGTATTATATCGTATTGTATACAATATAAATATATTTACACTTCAGGATTATTTTCTTAATTGCACGTGTGTTGCGCGGTCGTGCAGGCCACTAGTTGTTGCTAATAAGAAGGTGCGGTATCGTATTATTTTTCTATTCGTGTGTATTTGTTGTCACGAAAGTTCTCGTTTCTCCAGCAAATTTTTATGCCATTTTTTTCTTTTCTCGTCAGTTTTTTTTCCACACGGCGTGCGCAAAGTTTGATTTTGCGCACGCTTCGTGTGCATAAAATTCAACTTAACGTGCGAAAGATGATTCTCGACTCGTATGATTGTCACCCTCGCTTCGCTTGGGCGAAAAACTTCACACTCGTCCGAGAATCAACACTTTCGCACTAGTATCGAATAGTATACTATTTCCCGGTTGGTAAAAAACTGCGACTTGTATCTCGCTGTAAAGGGTAAAATAACTCGAGTTTTTCATGCATATGTTGTAGAAACTGTATGTACAAGTATCATATTTTAATGCCCACACAGACAATGATATAGACTCGACAGCACTGCAACATTTGACAAGGATTCTCATAAAAGAACTTATCCCAAAAATTGGACTAAGAATCAAGTTCATAAAAAAATGGGAGGCGCACTTCAAACGCAGTCAGGATGTACCGAAGAATGATGGCGTAGAAAATATTCAAGTATGCTTGAATGTTCTAGACGAATACGTGGACTCTGCAGTATAAAAGTGATGCGCTCAAATGATTACAACTATATACATTCCTTTTCAGAATAAACAGCATTCAGAACCGAGCGAGGAACCGAGTGATACCGTCAGCAATACCGATGATGAATCAAACTCCTCTTTCGACTTTGCCTCACATTCATTAACTAGACAAAATTGTTTCGAAGTACGACCTGAACATCAAAACGAATCTGGAAAAAAAAACATTAACTTGAATGTGAAGGAATTGTTGAAGAATACTGCATCTGGTAGATTTATTCTAAAATCATCTCGAAATCTACCTTTACCTGAGTCGGCGCGAAGGATACTTGTAGATTTGATCATTACAGAAGCTCTTGAATCATTTAGCGGAAGAAGGTATATAATCGACAACATAGGATATACTTTCATCAATGATCTATTGTAATAAATATTTCGCACCTGTTTTGTCACATCTTATTCCCAGATGCCCGATCCAAATAGACTTTGAAAACGTTGCCGATCAAATCAAGACTATATTTCCAAAAGAACATAAGGATTCCTACTACATCCCAGCAGTGAAAAAACGTTCTTCGAGATAACACTCATCCATTACTGCCAGAGGGAAGCTAGTGGATAAGTACCGAAATAAACTACAAAGATATCGAAAGCTTTCTGGCTGTGACCCATTGCATAGATCCTCTACCAGTGAAAGTATTACGAGCGATACTGTAGCAGGTGAGTACTGCAAATTTATACTTTGAAAAGTCAATTCCGCCATAATTTATTTGCATTCATATGTTCACGAGTAATTATCAGACTATTCAAGTGAAATGTTCCTGCATTGTACAATCCTAAGGTACCTATATATTTTCTATGCCTTTACGTTTACATGTGGTCATAATTTTTATATAGACGAAATACAGAGCAGTCTCCTGTGGTTAGAACACAATAGGGAACCATGGGATTCAGTTGTGCAACATTGGGGAACTACAGCGCCTCATCGACTCGACAGTGCAAGAAGTGAAATCCAAACGGTTCACGATTATTTGGAGAAATGGCCCGTTCTACGGCACAGTAATGGACATACGCTGCTTGAACTTGACTACAAGTACCTTCATAAATCAGAAAATCATGGTGTATTCTTACTTTGGGAGAAATTCTTTTCGCATATCAAAAACTCTCGACCGTTAAATAAAGAAAGCAATGCAAAATCTTTGCTAAGTTTGTTAGAAGTGCAAACGTTGTCAGTTGGTAAGAGAAGCTTCACTTCGACCATCTTTGTAATTTTCAGTGCCCTGTGTAAATTCAATAATATAATAAATTTCAGATTGCAAGGTCGTCATTCAGATAATGCTTCTTCCTTATTTGGTTGCACCACGAGGTAGGCTCCGAATCTCTAAGAAACCAACCGATACTTCAGACAAGGAACTTCAGGACAATCGTAAAAAACAACAGTGGAAATTTTCCATTGTAGAATGCCAAAAAAGTTTCATCTTACACGTTAAGGTAAGCATGTGAACCAAAATACTCAACGTCGTACAACGATGTATACCGTGCGATCAGCTTATGACGATTACTGGTTTGAAATTTGATAACTTCCAGGTAGCAGGGGATTTATTGACAGTGCAACAACAACGAATCAATGAAGTTGCAGTACTGGGGCTGACGGTGCAACCTTATATCATTGTGGTAGGACCTGCACTGGATTCAATTGAAGCTTTTTATGTGTCGCTTGACTCCACCCTGTACAAGGTACCCACCGCACTAAAAGCTTTAGATTTATGCTTTAAATCTTTCCACGCTGTAAATGCACTCTATCCACCTGAGAGCGAGCACTTGTGGTACCTCATCCAGTTTGCTGTGTACAAAATAAACACGAAATGGGATAAACACATATCTTATATTGCTGACATACTGGCTTCGATGCCTGACTTCGAAAACTAAAATTTCAGAGACGCTAACTTGTTTCATACAGTTTCACAATTATTACTAAAAATGTATTATTGTCCATTTTGTCAACACACTTACCCAACGTCAAATCACATAAAGGCACATTTAAACTTTAAGCATAGCGTGGAACGCTATAAAAATTTTCAATGCCAACAACCAAAGTGTTGGCGGAGCTTTAGTAATTCTTCCTCTTATTTGAAGCACCTGACGTTAAAACATCCATTACCAATAAAGTCCATGACATTGCCAAAACCAGCAAGACCAGAAAGTATAGCTCAATCTGTTTTATATAATGCCGACTCAGATACCTCACCCAATAGTGCCGTCGTAGAAGCAGGAATTTCTAACTCTGATGATTTTACACGTCATGTAACCGTGAAAGAATTTCGAGAATTGGTTAGCGATGGCTGTGCTTCCCTTGCAGCTAAACTGTACGCCAACAATTCAATTAATAGAAGTGTGGTGCAAGACATTATTGAATCTGTCGATGAATTATATTCTTCTACTTGCATTAAACTGATCAAGGACAAATATAACTCAAATAACTGTAATGTCATAGACAATGAATTCAATGAAATGCTAGATATCTTAATTAATGGCTTTGACAAACTAAAAACTGAGCACCACAGATTGAAGTTCTTCGCTAGTTGCAGTACGTTTATAAAGCCGATTAGCTTTGTGGTTGGCACATCACTTGCTCCAAAGACAATTAACACATCGAAACTTGACGTCGTTGATTTAACTGGCCAATTTATACCAATGGGTGAGGTTCTAAAAAAGTTTTTGGAATTGCCACATGTTTTTAACGAAATCGTTTCGTATATCAATGAATTGAAACTAGATGAAAGTCATTCTTTTGTGCACACGAAACTGTGGATAGAAACTGAAGATAAATTTCGAGTTAACAATAAAGTCGTCTTACCATTGACAATATATTTTGATGATTTTGAGGTCAACAACCCACTAGGATCACACAAAGGCATCAATAAACTCGGTGCTGTTTACTTCACACTTGGTTGTATACCTCCGCAATACAGCTCATTACTTGAAAACATATTTCTTGCCCAACTCCACAACTCAGAGGATCAAAAAACATTTGGCAATCGAAGCGTTTTTAGAAGATTAATACAAGAAATCGTTATCCTTGAAAACCATGGCATAAGTATTCAAGCAGGTATTGAAGAAAAGCAAATCCATTTTGTATTGACCAAAATATTAGGTGATAATCTTGGGCTTCATTCTTTATTGGGTTTCAATCAAAGTTTCAACGCCAATTACGTGTGTAGGTTTTGCCGAATCGACAAGCCCACACTTCAAAGTCAATTAACTGAAGATCCAAGTATGTTACGAACAAAAGCTAATTATGATGAAGACTTATTGCAAAATCAATACGGGATTGTCGAAAAATGCATCTTTAACGAAAATCCAAGTTACCATTTCATAGCTAGTCCTACGTGTGACATTGCACATGATTATCTAGAGGGGGTCTTCCGGTACGATATGGGTAAAATTTGTCATGTACTGATAAATGTGGACAAGTTATTTTCTCTTCAGTGGCTTAATGACCGAATCAGATATTTCAAGTTTGGTAGTGCAGTAGTTGGTAACAGTCCTCCAGCAATTTCACAAGACTGCTTGAGGAAGCAGGTTATCATGTTCTCAGCATCCGAAATGCTATGCTTCGTCTACTATTTCGGTCTCATCATTGGTGACCTTGTTCCGACTCATAATAAGGTGTGGCAAATATATGTTGTCATGAGACAGATTCTATCCATAGTTATGGCAAGATCAATTCGTAAAGAAACTGCTAACTTACTTCGCACTCTTGTTAACCAACATCATTCATTATCTCTCTATATATATAAAAAAATCTTGTGAAGACGAAAAGTCTGTCCTGAAGACGAAAAGTTCTTCAACAATACTTCAATGCACGGCAACCGCGAATTGTGCTCGATTCACGTTCACATTTTCTTCGATCCCTTTGACGTTTGAATCCGTTCAATCACTTTGACGTTTCAAACCGTTTAATTTTGATTAGTGGTAAATACGACGAGCGAGAAGAGAAAATGGAGACAAAAATTGTAAAGATGACCCCGGACGGAAACTGTCTTTTTCGGGCGATTTCGTATTGTCTATTCAAGAGCCAGGAGAAGCACGATCAGGTCAGATATAATATCGTTCATTATGTGAAACGTAATTGGAACGAATTTGAAAATTATATACTCGGGGACGAGTCTTACGGTTTGCCAATTTTTGGAGAAGATGATTATACATCACATATGTTAACAAATGGAATTTACGGTGGTTCAGTCGAATTACGCGCGGCTGCTCAAATATATAAAATATGTTTGTCCGTCTACTGTCCGCAATATGCAGTACTCAATGATTTTGGTTCGGAAAATAGCAATAAATTCATACTGATTTTCACCGGAAACGGAGACCGCGGTCATTATAACGTTTTAGAAACGGTAGACCAGTTGCAAGTAGGACAGCCAATTTCTGATGTGCTTACAGCAACAGAAAAAAGATTATCAAAAACCGTAAAGCAGCGCGAATATCGTGCGCGCAAAGGAGATAAACAGGTAGAACGTTTAAAAATGGGACGACCAATTTCTGGGCTTACAGCAGCAGAAAAAAGATTAGCAAACACCGTAAAGCAGCGCGAATATCGTGCGCGCAAAGGCGAGAAACAGATAGAACAGTTGAAAATGGGACAGCCAATTTCTGGGCTCGCAGCAGCGGAAAAAACGTTAGCAAATACCGTAAAGAAGCGCGAATATCGGGCGGGCAAAGAAGTTAAACAGCTAGAACAGTTAGAAATGGGACGGCCGATTTCTAGGCTTACAGCAGCAGAAAAAAGATTAGCAAACACCATAAAGCAACGCGAATATCGTGCGCGCAAAAAGGCTTCTGAAAATTCGATAAAGCTTGATAATTCTAACACCGGTGGGTTTGATAATGAACCAGTAAAGACACGCGTACGGAACCCCAGTTATCAATGTGTTAGTGTGAAGTGTAAGCAAGTTGCTGCGGGAGGTGAAGACGCAGTGAATGATGTCGATCAAGAGGGGTGCGTGGCTGAAGTCAGCGAAGAATCAGCATTTGCAACAAACAAGGAAAATGTTGACGTGCAGAGGAAGCGAAATTTAGCTTCAATGAATGAAGAACAACAGTGTCGTCAGCAACAAAAGCGACCGAGAAGAAGTTTGAACAGGGAAAAGTTATACACCGGCGACATATCAACCGAAATGTACGCAAAAGTAGAGCCTCTAGACATTGGGAATATGACAGTAGTTTGCCGATACTGCAATGCAGTCTCATTTGTGAATGAGCCAGGGCGAGCCTCACATAATTGTTGCCACGGAGGAAAGGTAATTCTGCCGCCAGTAACGGAATATCCAAAGGAAATAGAAAGTTTAATCGAAGGAAATGATGAAACATCGCGACATTTCAGACAAAACATAAGGTCTTACAATGATGCGTTTGCATTCGCATCATTTAATTGCACGCTGTCCGAGGTATCCAACCGGGGTCCTTACGTCATGAAAATTATCGGGGATGTAAGCTATATGGTATCTACGAGTCTAGAGAATTCAGACAATAAACGTGCGCGCTATGGGCAAATTTATATATACGATGCACAGGCACAACTCGAATTGCGAAAAAATAATATTAGAAGATCCCACCTTTTAGAAATGATCAGCCGCATAATCAATGAACGGAATCCCTATGCCTCAAATTTCAAAACCTTACACGACCGTTACAACGAGGGAGAAAGCCAAGTGGTGCTCAATTTTATCTCTTTAAACACAGACGATAGGCGGAGATACAACGAGCCGACATGTGGAGAAATAGCAGCGATTATAGTGTCACGAGATGGGGAAATTTCAGAAAAAATTGATGTGAAAGTATATCCAAAGCAAGAAAATGCGGTAGGTTTTGTACCAAAATCATCACATCATGTAGATCCGATGACATTTCCACTGTTGTTTCCCGACGGTGACCTAGGGTGGAGTTACAATTTGAAAAAATCTGGCACCAACAAAACCGTATCACCTTTACAATATTATGGTCATCGGCTGGCTTTACGTCCTAGCGAAATCAAAAAAAGATTGATACGCAGCGGAAGGCTAAGCCAACACTACATTATCCACGCCTATTTGACGATTGAATCTCAGCGATTGTTCTTTCTACGGAATAATCAAAAACAACTTAGAGTAGAATGTTATCAAGGTATGACGGATCATATTGTGAACAGTGCAGCGAATACATCAGATCAAGTACGACTTGGAAATATGATGGTATTGCCATCAACTTTTGCTGGCGGTATGCGGTACATGCAGCAGCAATATCAAGACGCCATGGCAATGGCCAGAAAAGTTGGAAGACCTGATTTATTCATCACTGTAACATGCAATCCTAAGTGGCCTGAAATACGCAGGGCACTGGAGGATTTACCATCCGGTACAACAGCAAACGATATTCCACTTATAGTTTGCCGTGTATTTAATATACGACTTCAGCGACTACTCAAAGAAATCGAGAGTGGATCAGTATTTGGTAAGATCGAAGGATATGTTTACACAGTTGAATTCCAGAAGCGAGGGTTGCCACACGCTCATATGTTACTTATTCTCAATAATCAGGATAAGCTGCTCACCGGTGAAGCTGTAGATCGTTTTGTATGCGCTGAATTGCCTGACAAATCGAAGCATGAGAAATTACACCAAACAGTGATATCCCATATGCTACACGGTCCGCATACGTCCAAAGTTTTATGCTGGAACGTCGAAACACAATCCTGCTCGAAAAAATTTCCAAAAGCTTTCCAAGAACAAACTGACATGACCACCGGCGGATATCCGAAGTATCGAAGACGTAAAAATTCACGCGAAGTGCATTATTATCGCACTAGACTCGACGGAAAATTAATAAAAGTTGACAACACCATGGTTGTGCCTTACAACCCATATTTACTGGTGAAATACGACTGCCACATCAACGTAGAGTACTGTGCTTCGATAATGAGCATAAAATATATTCACAAGTATATATACAAAGGGCATGACCGTGCACGCATTCAGGTATCAAATGAACATGAAGAACGTGTATTCGAATTGCACAAAGATGAAATACAAGATTTTGTAGATTCGCGTTACGTAAGTCCAATGGAAGCGGCTTGGCATATTGTGGAACTACCGATGCACGGGCGCACTCATGCCGTGATGCGCTTACCCATTCATTTGCCGGGTCAGCAATACGCGACATTTGAAGAGGGCAGGGAAGACGAGGCAGTGTGCAACGATACAAAGTGGAAGACTGCACTCACGGCGTGGTTCGAACTGAATAAAATAGATGAATTAGCAAGAACTCTAACATACGCGAACGCTCCGGATTTTTTCAGTTTTAACGTTGCAACGAAAACATGGAACAGACGGAAAATCGCATGTAAAATTATAGGTAGACTAACAAACGTTTCGCCACGAGATTCTGAACGATTCCATTTAAAACTAATACTTGGACGTGCGAAAAATTGTAAATGTTTTAGTGATTTGCGCATTGTGAACGGTGAAATGTATGACACATTCAGAGATGCCGCAGTGGCAATGGATTTGACAACGACAAATGACGAAGTATTCAAGATATTCGACGAAGCTGTTTCACTGTTAATGCCAGAACGTCTGCGTCACTTTTTCGTCTGGTTTTTGATCGGTGAAACACCATCCGATGCAATTGAGTTATGGGAGAAGTATAAAGGCGCTTTCTCAGAAGATTTCAAAGACCAACACGAGTATCGAGCGCTATGCGCAATTGAACACCTGTTGCAGTTGGAAGGTAGATCGTGTGCTGATTATTGTCTTGCAACGCCGGAAGTGTTGTTACCAGATGAACTTGACGTAAACACGGAGGAACAAAGTCAGAGTTTCGCGAGTAAAGGAAGTGCATTAGTCGAGCTACTTAATGATGAACAAATGAATATTTACAATGAAATTTGGAATTCAATCACGCTGAGCCATGATGAACTTGAATCAAAAAAATGCTTCTTTATTGACGGCCCGGGAGGAACTGGCAAGACGTTTCTCTATAACGCTTTTTATTACATGCTACGATCTATAGGTAAATTTGTATCATGTGTAGCGTGGACGGGTATAGCTGCAATTCTTTTGCCAGGCGGGAGAACAGCGCATAAAACGTTTGGACTACCATTCGAATTGCCAAATGAAGGAACTATTTTTACCAAAACTGGAATGAAAGAACAACTTTCAAATACGGACGTCTTCATCTGGGATGAGTGTTCAATGATACCGAGACGCGCATTAGAATTAATCGACCGAACACTCAGAGATATTACCCGCATATCATCACCGTTTGGCGGAAAAACCATTATATTAGGCGGTGACTTCAGACAAGTGTTACCAGTCGTAAAACGTGCTGGTAAACAGCAAATCATGGCAGAAACATTGAAAAGTTCACCGCTATGGAACATATTTGTGCCGTTGCGCTTACAGCGAAATATGCGAGCCAAGAAAGACGCGGAAGCATTTTCGAAATGGTTACTTGACATCGGAAATGGATCTATCGAATCATTTGTTCCTGATAACGAAATGACAAGTACCAATCTCGTTGACGATTTATATCCGGTAAATTTATCAAATAATGAGATAATAAATCGAGCAATTCTCGCTCCACAAAATGCAGAAGTTGATAAGATCAACGCGGAAGTTCAGAGACGCATGCAAGGAGATATCATTGAGTCGCGTAGTATCGACCACGCGACATTACAAGGTGTTGATGCTGCAGATGAAGCCTTAGATGAAGAGGCAACACTACGTTATCCAATCGAATATTTGAATAGCTTAACGCCCTCGGGTCTACCACCTCACAATTTGCAATTAAAAATTGGATCAATTATAATGTTGTTGCGGAATTTATCTGTATCAGATGGGCTTTGCAATGGCACACGAATGATTGTACAGGCGATTCATTCGCGGATCCTTATCGCATCTCTTTTAACAGGTGAGATGCAAGGAAGAGTTGTCGAAATTCCACGTATAAAATTAAATACAAGTGGTGACACGGAAATGCCATTCATCTTGCACAGACGGCAATTTCCTGTCCGTCTAGCCTTTGCTATGACAATCAATAAGTCGCAGGGTCAGAGCTTTGATCAGGTTGGACTGTACATCGATCGACCGATTTTTGGACACGGACAACTCTACGTAGCACTCTCACGATGTCGGTCAAAGGATGGCATCAAAATAGAAATAAAGAATAAAATGAATTATATAAACAACATCGTATACAAAGAAATGATCAACGATTGACTTGAAAAAGTTGACGAAGAAAGAAAAAATATCACCACAATCTGACGAACGTAAAATGATATGGAATATTCGGGAAAGGCTGCATAATAAGCGCCACCGTGAATGAACTGGTTAATATGACGCTGCATCATGCGCTCAATCTATATGGAATATTCGGGGACGGCAGCATAATAAGCGCCACCGTGAATGAACTGGTTAATATGACGCTGCATCATGCGCTCAATCGATATGGAATATTCGGGAAAGGCTGCACAATAAGCGCCACCGTGAATGAACTGGTTAATATGACGCTGCATCATGCGCTCAATCTATATGGAATATTCGGGAAAGGCTGCATAATAAGCGCCACCGTGAATGAACTGGTTAATATGACGCTGCATCATGCGCTCAATCTATATGGAATATTCGGGGACGGCAGCATAATAAGCGCCACCGTGAATGAACTGGTTAATATGACGCTGCATCATGCGCTCAATCGATATGGAATATTCGGGAAAGGCTGCACAATAAGCGCCACCGTGAATGAACTGGTTAATATGACGCTGCATCATGCGCTCAATCTATATGGAATATTCGGGAAAGGCTGCATAATAAGCGCCACCGTGAATGAACTGGTTAATATGACGCTGCATCATGCGCTCAATCTATATGGAATATTCGGGAAAGGCTGCATAATAAGCGCCACCGTGAATGAACTGGTTAATATGACGCTGCATCATGCGCTCAATCTATATGGAATATTCGGGGACGGCAGCATAATAAGCGCCACCGTGAATGAACTGGTTAATATGACGCTGCATCATGCGCTCAATCGATATGGAATATTCGGGAAAGGCTGCACAATAAGCGCCACCGTGAATGAACTGGTTAATATGACGCTGCATCATGCGCTTAATCGATATGGAATATTCGGGAAAGGCTGCACAATAAGCGCCACCGTGAATGAACTGGTTAATATGACGCTGCATCATGCGCTCAATCTATATGGAATATTCGGAAAAGGCTGCACAATAAGCGCCACCGTGAATGAACTGGTTAATATGACGCTGCATCATGCGCTCAATCTATATGAAATATTCGGAAGAGGCTGCATAATAAGCGCTAAAATAAATAAAAACATCAGGCTACTATGCGTCGTGCGCCATAATAGTATAAATCACTCGGACAGAAAAAACGTGTGAAAATGAAAAAATGTCCGGTAAATGAAAAAATGAAAAAATATAACAAACATACTTATACATGTATAAATACATTTTTACATTTGCACACGTTAATTCTTATTCATTTTTAGCAAAAGTAATAGATGATATCAAGAGTAGGAATAATGATAACGGTAGGAATAGGAATAAGGATATGAACTGTGTTAAAGAATTAGGCAAAGGCCAGGAATAATAGACGGAATAAGCGAAATGATCGTAGGACTCACTAAGTTTGTAGAAAATAGAATAGAATGGAATAGAATTATATTATTTGAAAAACGTGTGAAAATGAAAGAAATGTTCGGTAAATGAAAGCATAACAAACGTATAGATACACGTATAAAGACATTTTTACATTTGCACACGTTGATTCATATTCATTAAAAAGTGATAGATAATGTTAGGAGTAAGAATGATGATGAGGGTAGGAATAGGAATAAGGATATGAACTGTGTTAAAGAATTAGGCAAAGGCCAGGAATAATAGACGGAATAAGCGAAATGATCGTAGGACTCACTAAGTTTGTAGAAAATAGAATAGAATGGAATAGAATTATATTATTTGAAAAACGTGTGAAAATGAAAGAAATGTTCGGTAAATGAAAGCATAACAAACGTATAGATACACGTATAAAGACATTTTTACATTTGCACACATTGATTCATATTCATTAAAAAGTGATAGATAATGTTAGGAGTAAGAATGATGATGAGGGTAGGAATAGGAATAAGGATATGAACTGTGTGAAAGAATTAGGCAAAGGCCAGGAATAATAGACGGAATAAGCGAAATGATCGTAGGACTCACTAAGTGTGTAGAAAATAGAAAAGAATGGAATAAAATTAATATATTATTTGAAAAACGTGTGAAAATGAAAGAAATGTTCGGTAAATGAAAGTATAACAGACGTATAGATACACGTATAAAGATATTTTTACATTTGCACACGTTGATTCTTATTTATTGTGAGCCAAAGTATTAGATAATGTTAGGAGTAGGAATAATGATAAGGGTAGGAATAAGAATAAGGATTGGGATCAGGATAAGTGGCCGTGCTGGGCGACAGATTGAGTAGCAGGAGCAGAAACGGGAGAATCACAGGCAGCGCATCATCAACATTTCGCAGCGAAAGATCGTCAACATCCCGAAACTACAAGCTGAATGCTCGTAAACCGCAACCAGAACAGCCACTGCCGAGAAGTCGCAGCTAGAAACCCCTAGCTGCTAGATTAGCAACAAAATCAGCAACATCAGCCGCTCATGAGAGGCTCTGAGAGACAGCCGCGAAGGAGTAGTCGACTTCTTCCGCAGAAAATTCCTTCGTGTCGTTCGAACGGGTAGGTGCAAAGTCATATTTCAATTGGAGAAAAAATAAAAATAAATAACAAAACATCCCAGGGCCCAATTTATACTGAGGCCGGCAGTGAATAGAGTATAATTCAAAACAAAAATATGACGCATACCGTGATGTATCGATACTGCATAATATAGACTCCATAATCGATACATTGCAGTTTTTCAGATGAAAGAAGAAATCAATGCCCTGACAAGGATAAAACAACTGTAAACAATCATCAGAAAATTTCAACGAGAAGACGTGAGTATTCACACCGAATAATCAAAAATAAAATAAAATACTGGATACACTCACTTCAATTACTTATGAACATGAATAATATTAACATAACTTAATTCAAACCCATTTTTTTTAATATCAGGATTATCAATTACAAATGGAAGCAGGCGGCCAAAAAGAAGCGGCAGGGGAATCACCCCAAATGGAGAGGGTGGGTGCTGAGGAGACACCCGGCTGGTTTATGGAAGGTAAGCAATGTTTGCACGTCGTTGAATAAATGCATTCTTCGAAAATATAGAATTAATTTTAATATTATGATTTAATTTTACAGATGACGGCTTAGATGAGCAGCTAGCTGCAGCTGCCGCCGAGGTGGAGAGAATGGAGATGGAGTGCAGCAAGGAAAAGGCGGCTTGAGAGCGAGGGTGAATTCGGTAAGAAAATATAGAATATGCGTTAGTTAAGGTGCTAATTGAAGATTTAAAATGCACCATCGATCAGAAACTGTCTTCGGTTTTTCTTATGTATGGTAGAAGTATTACCTCAATTCTATAGTAAACAGGGATTAAATTAGATCAATTTTATTTCACAGTAGCAAAGCAGGCGGGCGAAGAACGGGGACGGCTGCGGCGATGTATTTTTTGGTCAATAATAAAATTTTAAATTCTGCGTGATACCTATATATGCATTTTTATTTGTAGAAAATAAAATAAAACATAAATTATACATATGTGTTTTTTAATATGGATGTATGATTACTTTAATAGTTGAATCAACAAATTTACTTCAACAGTAGACGAATGTGGGGCTAACTTCATATGATATAGGTTATTCTTTTTAGTAGAATAATACAAGAAAATAATTTAAAATATATTTATTCAACTAACTAATAATAATATTAATTACAAAGGAAATGAATTTCAACGAAAACAATTATTTTATTTCAACGAAAAACAGATAATTTGAACGAAAAAAAAAACAGCTACTTGGAGCGGGACATTTCCCGCAATAGAGCGACTAAATTTCGCCGGTCCTCAGCAGCGCGCGCCTGTTGCTCCTGCCAGGCACGACGCCGCAGCTCTTCGGCGCGCCGCTGCTGCACCCATCGTCCAGCTCTCGTGCCTCTGGGCCTGTATGCTGGAAGATGAAGAAACGATGGGAATTAGATAATTAATACTGACTACCGAGACAATAAAATTCAATGAGAGGGATCGAAATAGAAATTACCTTTCGATTCCTGCTTTTTTTCAATAGTTTGTTTCTCAGCTTGTTTTTCGGTATGCTCCTCCACCTCTTCCATAAGGGTATTATTCGTTGGGCTGACTTCTTTCGCCTCTGACGAGTTTGATTCAGACATCTGGAAAGGAATGCAGTTGATAAAGATGTAATGACGAATCATCAATTTGAAGTAATCCGTAAAACGAATTCAGACAATATGATCTATATATTATAGTAATATGAATACTTACAGTTATTCAAAATATATTGATGCCCGCGGTTATGATCGCGTTGATCGAGCAATTGATATCACTGGTCTTTATTTATCGCTATAGTAACAGAATTTTCAGGAAAAAAAATGAAAATACATTTCTAGAAGAACCAATTAGAAATGAATTTAATGAAAAACAAAAGCATCAAATACATGAAATTGCAGCCTATATTCTTATGCATACTACGTTCACCTAGAGAACGATACGCTGGCAACGAGTGCGATAGCGACGGGGGTCGTTCCCTCGGTGAACGGGGTATACAGGGTGAATTCCTAACGTCTGACAGAGTGAGGCGCGAAGCGCCGAACAGCGAGGCGCGTAGCGCCGAGCGCCCGAGGCGCGTAGCGCCGAGGCCTCGGAAGCGAGCGAAGCGAGCGACGAGGCGGGGTTGGCGCGCGAAGCGCGCAGGGGCGGAGCCCCTAGTATCTACAGATATTCAAAGAGCCACTAAAACCTAAGCACCATTTTATGGTACATCATCCAACCAGTATTGAAAAATGTGGTCCATTGTGTGACATGTCTACTATCCGTTTTAAAGGCAGACATCGCGAATTTAAGCAAAACGCTAAAGCGGTGACATCGCGACTCAACATATCATATACACTTGCTCTGAAGAACCAGTTGAAATTAAATTATAGATTCATGGCAAAAAACGGTTTCGAAAAGCGGATATCTATGGGTAGTGGTTATGAAGTAGATTTGACTGACCTAGACGACTACAATTTGTTCCGAAACGCTTTACCTGTTGATTTGGACATTACTCAAAAGTATCTTCGTGTACCCTCGGTAAGTGTAGATGGAATTACGTACAAACCTGACAATATATTGGTATGCAGTATGAAAAATGACTTATTACAATTTGGACAAATCAGACACATATTAGTGGACGAAGCACAGTATGTTCATTTCATATTCGTATGTATAGATAACTTGTGTTTAGTGGAACACATTCATGCTTTTGAAACTGCGATGACTAATAACTGGAGCTACACGTTGCAAAAAAATTTGACCACTTATCGTACCTACGACATTCATATCATGCCAGATGGAAAATGCTATGTACCATGTGATTAATACAGTACATCACATACAATATAATAATATACCTATTGTCAAAATAACCATCATTTAGAGTTTAATTCTAAGTTCTATCCTAATTGTGGAATTTATTTTTTGATATTTTTATGAATCATTCATGATAAACTGATTGAAGTAATATATAAACTATTTAAATAATTGTGAAATTGTCTGAAACGTGTTCTTATTAAGGCGTTTAGTATTATGTAGTACTATTATGTACTTTAGATGATTTGAGGGTGATTTGATTATTGAAACTACACCAGTTGACCTGATAATTTTAAATATGGTACTTATACGATACTGTTTACTTATTTTCAATCTGTCACATTGAAAAAAAATTCCTTTTTTTTTCTTTTGAACACCCTGAGGTTCACTTATCACTTATAACAAACGTGTATTTGCAAGCACAATCTATTCCCTTCGCGGGGGTTGCTTATTGCTAATATATTTTTATTCTAGAACATGTTTGATAACCGAAAATTTTGATTCCATATCTGTGTATTATTCCTAAGGTTTCTATCGTTACCTATGACCTAATAAAAAATGTAAAAACAGGTTTTGTGATATTGCTATAGGTATGTAGTAGGTAACTAGACTTAAGCATATGTAAAAGATGTCAACACATTTGAATAATTTATATCCTATCATAACTTGGATATGATGTATAATTAAGTTACTTTGATAGCTACGTCTGTGACGAACTGATTTAATATAAACCCTAGTTTTTAAGATCATCATAATTTCAAAACGATAGTTCTTGTATGAACGATCCTATGTCTTGGTGCATTTGATTCTGACCGTTATAAAGTTGGCACCACGGTCTTCTGTCTCCTTCTATCCTCCACGGTTACGTAGAGGAGGGAAGAGACAGAAGACTGTGGGGCCAATTTTATATCGGTCAGAATCAAACACGCTTAGGTACCCTTTAAGAAATTAATTAATCAATTGATTAATTATCTTCAATGTTGATTTAACTTCAAGTCGATCTCTTGAAATTATAATTCTATACAACTATAATGTTCCTTATACGCTATATAAATAAAATCGATGATTTATATAAATTTAGATGTGTTCTTTCTTATGTCGAAACCTAATACGTTTCAAATTGACTAGGAATTAAATAGGCTACACAGTACGCATAAAGTGTTCCCGCCAACAAAATATTGAATCCATTCGACCAAATTGCTAATCATATCAACTCAAACATATTGTACCAACAACGTTATCCATGCTTCATCATAGAAAATTAGAATTCAACTGAATCAAGAATAATGTTATTTGGACAATATGTCTTGTGTAGTTGAATGACTGTTTTGTTCAGTGAATGTGAGAGAATTTTTCGCCAGCAAAATTCATTTCTGGTTGACAAAATGGTACAATTGCCCAAACAAAACTAAAATAAGGTCAAGCTTTATTGTTTTCCATTCGATAACTTCATACAGTCAAGACAAGACTAATGCGATGCCTTCAATCGAATATTTGGTCATTTTAATTACACTTTTTCTTTGCACGAAATTGCGATTATTGCGAGGAACTGACATCTTGTCGTCTCAACTAAATTCATAGTCGGGATAATCATTCGATGGCTTCAGTCAATTGTATATTGGATTGTCTGAAGAACTGTATTCAACAAAAATATTTTGTTGAATCAAGTTTATATTGCATTCGCCGCATTTGAGCGCTGCATTATGTTGAATCAAATGAATATCACTTGACTCGACTAATCCTTTCCCTCCGTGCATTATATTTGGGTTATTGTTACTCACGTTTTCACCCGGTGCTCTTACATGAGCATTGGCTGTACAGAGGTTTGCTTTATGACCGGGCTGATTGCATTCGAAACAATGGATGGTGGTTCCACGTTCGCGGGTGCCGGTCGAAGTCCATGGTCTCTCTTTCGGCTGCCCGGGTCTGGCTGTTTCGTGTTGTGCTTTGAAGAAACAGCGTCACTGTTATGATTTGTCTTCTTACAATACACGTATCTCCGTCCGCTTGATGTTATTGTTGTTCCTATTGCCGATGTCGTTCTGCTACGTTGATTGGTTCTGGTGCTCCCCATCGAATTTGAAATTCCCCTAACGGCTCTGAATAATGCGTTTAACGTTTCATGATTTCCAGCGGCCAATTGTATTCGTACAGTGAAATTCTCGATGCCTCGAATAATATATGATATTGTCTCCGCGTCGAATAGGTCAGCTCTTTTTGCCAAATTTAGCTTGTCAATGCAATAGTCTTCGAGTCTCTCCTCCTTCTTCCATAATCGCTGTCGAAATTCCTCCATCAGCTTAGCAACGTTCTTCACTTCACCAAACATGTCTCTGAGTCGCGATACAAGGTCACTCCAAGATAAACACCACAAGTCTGCCTGGCTATCGTACCAACTCTTGACCGATTTTTCAAATTTATTAGTTGCAAGCATTTTAATTGTCTCATCCGGTATTTTGTACACTAGCTGGGTAGATTTGATTTTTCTTAGCCATGTCTCCAAGGAGATGTTGTCGTTATCATTGAATCCAAATGACGGTATTTGCGCGGCGATCTCGCTATATGGCAGCCTAGCCGAATTCCTTGCCTCCGGTTGATCCGTACGCGCGGTTCCTTGTGTTGCTTCGATTAGTTTTTCTCGTAGGGTTGTAATTTCTTTATCGCGTTTTTCGATTAATTGCGTCATTGATGTCACTTGTGTTAGTACGATCTCCAATGTTTTCTGAAATTTTGTCTGGTCATCGCGTTGTCTCCGGGTAATTACCTCTAGATTTTTCACGTATTCGTCCATCTAGTTCGCTTTACTCGCTGTATCTGCTAACGGTTTTAGTTTTAAAATTTTAGATATGTTTTCTATATTATTATGTCAGTATTTTATTCCCATTTTTAGTTATTGTTTTTATTTTTTTCACACGCGTCTGGCTACGTTCAGTAAATATCCCACTTTTGATCTAAGAGGTATTCGGAGTCAGGAAATAACAAACAGGACACTCGATGTTATATTCATTCTACATTTATTGAGCATACATGGTACAGATAATTGTCACGATCTTCACTCTTGCCCGGTTCGTTTCCGAATCCTACTTAGCTTAGCTCGGTGGGGATTAGCCCCACCATTTGACCGTCACTTACGTGCTATTCTTATATATATATATATTGTAACGTGTCCAGCCGGTAATAGAGGGTTCGGCTGGGCGTGGCCAAGAGAGCTAAGCAAAACTGGACAAATTCGCATTGTCCAGCGTTCCTCGCCTGTGACGTCAGAGGCGAGGAACAAATTGTATATAAACACGCGCAAGCAAGCATAGGCAGCGTATTCCAGGTAGAGCACCGGTGCGACTCACTTCTTATTAACTTCAAGCACTCTTGGTGAAGCACCAGAGTGACTTTTCTTATAACTTATAAAATTTCGATTCACTCTTATATTGCTGTTTAGAATATAGAGATTCGAGTAACACACTTAGGGACATTAGCTAAAACAGCATTGTTGCCGAATTCATTTAATAAAATAAAACAATACACTTGCATAAGGTTAAGAACCTAAACTATTAATTTAAGTTAGATTTAATTCCTTTTCATTGTACATTTTTGTTACGACGCTTAATTTGGGAGTTTAATAGAAGCTTACCATCACTCACAATTTGCCTGGTATTTTCTTATCTCACCGTTTGACAAGTTCAATACCACAGCAAAGCCGAGTAGTTACAGCTTTGGCGACCAACGGAAGAAGCGAACGACATTGGTGTAAAAACCTGTGTTCGAGGGCCAACCGTTGGAAACCCGAGTCTGATAGGCAGTCTTGGTGTAAAACCCCAGATCTGCAGTTATCATATTAAATTCTCAATAGCAGGCAAGACAGGCTTGGCGTAAGAACCCGGTTCTGTAAGAGTTGGTTCTGAACCTTCTGTTCAGAACGTAAGACGGCTTTGATAATTAAAACCTATCCGAGTCCGTAGTTAGCGCAGGGAGATAAAAATCTGTATGAGGTGGCTTTTGCATGGTAGACCCATCCTTTTCCTCACCTCACAGTTTGAGGAGTCCATAAATGTAATTAATTCAGTAAAATCATCTTTCAAATATCTTTAAGAACCCGTAGCTTGCGACTTTCGCTATAACCTAGAGGTTCGCGAAAGCCGCAAACGTTACAATATATATATGAGGTATTCCATACCAACTCGACCTATGATTTTCCCTCACCATTTTTGATTTGGTTCATAATTTTTTCTACGGCTACTCCAACTCTAACACCCACTCATGAATTTTTTCAGATTTTTTTTATGAACCGTTATTTATTCATGAATTTTCGAAAATTCAAACAGTGCGACACCTTCGATTTGTTTGAAAAAAATCTCAAAAATTCTGTTTTTCGAAGACGATTATTTTGACCCCCATTCGGAAGTGGAAACTCTTTTCCTTACATTTATTTTGCTCATTTAAGAGAAAATTATTTCGTCAACGTGGTGGATAATGGCTCCTAGAATTTTCTTGAATGCAAATGAATTATATTTTCAGGAGAGGTGGTCGTAATAATCAGAAATACAATTGATTTTACTACACTGAGAAAAAAATGTGGTTGAATGTGCATCCCAAATTTGGTTGGCAGATATTCATTTGATTCAACTGAGCGTCAGTCAATTCAACTGCATCTTCAGTTGCAACGACAACAATTATGTAATTGAATGCTACAACCGACAAATAGTTGGCATGATTATAATTTGAGTTGAGTGAACCACCGCTCAGTTAATGAAAATATTCCAGTTTTTCGAGAGGACTAATTCATTTTTCGGTTCTATAGTTGTTTTGAAATCTTTATTTGATTCGTTTGTGATAATTCTAATGACAGACTTAATTAACTCTTCAGTCAAATTTATGTAAGCCGTACGTTTGAAATATGCATCACGAACTACTGAGAAAAACAAAATTCAAACAGACGATGCATTGTGGCAAATGAGAATCTGTGAAATTTGAATAACCTTTTATTCATTGCAAGTAATTAGTGATTCGAGTCGACAGAATGTCCGAAGATATAAATGTTAACGAACTACATGATTTTGATTCCGAGGAATGAATGTATATGTTTTGTATGATTACTTCAGCTTTTTTAAGTGAACGTATCAATCATGTAGAATTGGCGGGAGACCAATCTAACTCGGAGTTTAGGCGAAATAAATGTGCAGTTGTTAGAATAAAAAGAATTGTTTCGGTCAAACAAATACTTTGTGATCCGAATCTTCGTTATGATTTTCTCTGTGATAAACCAACACTCAGTAGAACGAAGATTGGTCGATGTAACAGAATATCTGATTAACTTGAAATAATACGTAGTTCGCCTGAGAGATGGCGCGGTTGCCTCTGGACTGGGATGGCGCTGTCGGCGGTGACGCCGGCCTCGCCGGCTCCCCCCACCACAATATGGCGAGCGTAGCCAAACCGAAAACGCTGGAAAACGACGCACATGGTCCCGTTGGCCGATTATCATCAGTTATTTGTGCTATTCGTGAATAATTTTGATCTCAACTATGGCAGACGACTACGTAGAAGATCTACTCAAAAAGTGGGAGCTAGAAAGCTTATCTGCATCTTTCAAAGGTGAGTGATCTTTGGCGTCGCATTTTTACTTCGATTTTAGCGTCTCAAAATGGCGAAGGTCGTTGTAACCCGCGTTATTATCTTATAGCCTCTTATTTTACCTTCAAAACTCGTATCTATTACACGCTGTTATCATTCGGAAGTAGGTTTGTGAAAAAGTCATCGGCTTACGGAAAAAGTAGCTTCTTGACCAAGAAAAAATAGAGGTTTTGGTAGAACGTTGGTCGAACGACCTCTGTTAAGCTGGCACCACCACAACGTCAAATCAAAAAATGACCTATGCCATAATTTAAGGCTCATTTTAGGCTAATTAAATGCCACAGCGCCGAATTTTAGGCTCTTAAAAAAAACCCAAAAACCTGTGGCGGTACTGGCTCAACGTTGAGTCAGCACCGCCACACCGAAAAAAATAGGTGGGAAAGTGATTTTCGGAAAACGGGTTCTGTGAAAATTTAGGGCTCATTTTAGGCTGTTTGACTGCCACAGTGCCGAATTTGAAAAATTCGAAAATACCCAAAAACCCAGTGGCGGGGCTGGCTTAACGTTGAGTCAGCACCGCCACACCCAAAAAAATAGGTGGGAAAGTGATTTTCGGAAAACTGATTGTGAGGAAATTTCAGGCTCATTTCAGGCTATTTGAATGCCAAGGTGCCGAGTTTCCAAATTTTTTATTTTTATTTTTTTTCAAACTAGTGGCGGTGCTGGCCTAACTACGAGTCAGCACCACCACACCGAAAAACATTGTAAGGAAAATTATTTTCGGGAAACTGATTGCTTGAAAATTTCAGGCTCATTTCAGGCTATTTGAATGCCAAGGTGCCGAGTTTCCAAATTTTTTATTTTGATTTTTTTTCAAACTAGTGGCGGTGCTGGCCTAACTACAAGTCATCACCACGACACCGAAAAACATTGGAAGGAAAATTATTTTCGGTAAACTAATTGCATGGAAATTTCAGGCCCATTTCAGGCTATTTAAATGCCACGGTGCCGAGTTTCCAAATTTTTTATTTTTATTTTTTTTCAAACTAGTGGCGGTGCTGGCCTAACTACGGTCAGCACCACCACACCGAAAAACATTGGAAGGAAAATTATTTTCGGGAAACTGATTGCATGGAAATTTCAGGCTCATTTCAGACTATTTAAATGCCACGGTGCCGAGTTTCCAAATTTTTTATTTTTATTTTTTTTCAAACTAGTGGCGGTGCTGGCCTAACTACGAGTCAGCACCACCACACCGAAAAACATTGGAAGGAAAATTATTTTCGGGAAACTGATTGCATGGAAATTTCAGGCTCATTTCAGACTATTTAAATGCCACGGTGCCGAGTTTCCAAATTTTTTATTTTTATTTTTTTTCAAACTAGTGGCGGTGCTGGCCTAACTACGAGTCAGCACCACCACACCGAAAAACATTGGAAGGAAAATTATTTTCGGGAAACTGATTGCATGGAAATTTCAGGCTCATTTGCGGCTATTTAAATGCCACGGTGCCGAGTTTCCAAATTTTTTATTTTTATTTTTTTTCAAACTAGTGGCGGTGCTGGCCTAACTACGAGTCAGCACCACCACACCGAAAAACATTGGAAGGAAAATTATTTTCGGGAAACTGATTGCATGAAAATTTCAGGCTCATTTGCGGCTATTTAAATGCCACGGTGCCGAGTTTCCAAATTTTTTATTTTTATTTTTTTTCAAACTAGTGGCGGTGCTGGCCTAACTACGAGTCAGCACCACCACACCGAAAAACATTGGAAGGAAAATTATTTTCGGGAAACTGATTGCATGGAAATTTCAGGCTCATTTGCGGCTAATAAAATGCCAGGGTGCCGAATTTCTCCATTTATCCATAACTTTCAACAAAAATTTGTCGAGCAATGTTTTTAACCATTCGGGGGTTTCTTTTCATGAGAGATGTGAACATCGTTATGCAGAGTGTCACCATGTGGCTGACCGCTTTGCTCTCGGACAATGTTCAACAATATTTACTCCAAATGTTAATCAAAATCAAAGTTGTCCAAAAACGAGAGTGAAGACCTGGCAACTTGATTTCATCCTTCAATAGTTGGCTTTTTATTTTATGTTCAACAACAGCAATCAAGCCGATATAGAATTGCATGATTATGAAACAATTTTTTTTCATTTCACTTATCTTTGTGCTCGTGTCATTGTTGATCCAAAATACGTCGCCGTGTTGTCAAAAATCGAAGACAAAATTATCATTTTCAGATTTGGGCCCATTTTTTCCCTGTGTCTGTCTTGCCTCCTCCTACCATATGGCATTTTTTGCATTCACATTCTCAACTAAAATCTTTCACAGTCGCAATTTGAGGTAGGCGATTGTGCCCCAGCTGAGGCTTCGAGATAAAGTGTGTTGAGAATTCACCCAAAAAAATAAGTAATTCCCTTGGTAATTATTGAAGTAAAATACGACTTGTTTCGTTTGAATGATCTTGAAAGAAAATATTTATTTTCGAATTGATAATGTGAGCGTAATCAAAATGTTATCGCTGTACGAAATGCTACGTGCGTAGCTCACGTTACTTTAGATTAAGATAAATATTATATGTATATTATAGCAACGACTGTTCCCGTGTTATTGTTTGAGCAATTCAATGTGAGGTATGAGGTCTAGCCCAGTACTGTCAATAACGGACGAGGCAATACTGGCAGAGTAAAGCAGTCAGTATTTTGGACGAACTCTTCATAACTAGACGTTCGACGAGTACGTAGTGCGTTTGAACACCAACTGCTAGTGAACGCGGTAGTGTATTAGGTATATATACCTGCAACCGCCACTTCGGAAAATGAACTTTTCAACTACACGGGAATTATGGGCTAATTATGGGCTAATTTTGGGCACGAATCCCGATTTTTGGGCTCGTTTATTTTTTAAAAAAACTGTGGCGGTGCTAGATCGGAAAAAAGCCAGAACCGCCACAATGGAGAAAAAAAAGAGATCAAATTTTACTTTCAACGAGAATTTTGTGCTTTTTATGGGCTTTCAGATACCGTTAACGGAAAACAAGAATCCACTTTCTCACTTGAGAAAAACAAAAAAAAACATCTTTTTTTGTCGATTTCGACCCAAGGCCAAAAATGAGCGTTTGATATCTGAAGAGCCCATAATTCACCCTGCAATTTGATCGGTCAAACGTCCCGGAATTCACATTTAATTACCTACTTTACTCTTGTAGTCAATGTCCACGAGGAATTTTGAGTTTTTTTTTTTTTCAATTTGGAGTCGAGCCCAAAAATTAGCGTTTGATATCTGGAGAGCCCATAATTCACCCTGCAATTTGATCGGTCAAACGTCCCGGAATTCACATTTATTCACCTACTTTACTCTTGTAGCCAATGTCCACGAGGAATTTTGAGTTTTTTTTTTTTCAATTTGGAGTCGAGCCCAATACTTAGCGTTTAATATCTGAAGAGCCCATAATTCACCCTGCAATTTGATTGGTCGAACGTCCCGAAATTCCCATTTATTCACCTACTTTACTCTTGTAGCCAATGTCCACGAGGAATTTTGAGTTTTTTTTTTTTCAATTTGGAGTCGAGCCCAATACTTAGCGTTTGATATCTGAAGAGCCCATAATTCATCCTGCAATTTGATTGGTCGAACGTCCCGAAATTCCCATTTATTCACCTACTTTACTCTTGTAGTCAATGTCCACGAGGAATTTTGAGTTTTTTTTTTTTTCAATTTGGAGTCGAGCCCAAAAATTAGCGTTTGATATCTGAAGAGCCCATAATTCACCCTGCAATTTGATCGGTCAAACGTCCCGGAATTCACATTTAATTACCTACTTTACTCTTGTAGCCAATGTCCACGAGGAATTTTGAGTTTTTTTTTTTTCAATTTGGAGTCGAGCCCAATACTTAGCGTTTGATATCTGAAGAGCCCATAATTCACCCTGCAATTTGATCGGTCAAACGTCCCGGAATTCACATTTAATTACCTACTTTACTCTTGTAGCCATTGTCCACGAGGAATTTTGAGTTTTTTTTTTTTCAATTTGGAGTCGAGCCCAATACTTAGCGTTTAATATCTGAAGAGCCCATAATTCACCCTGCAATTTGATTGGTCGAACGTCCCGAAATTCCCATTTATTCACCTACTTTACTCTTGTAGCCAATGTCCACGAGGAATTTTGAGTTTTTTTTTTTTCAATTCGGAGTCGAGCCCAATACTTAGCGTTTAATATCTGAAGAGCCCATAATTCACCCTGCAATTTGATTGGTCGAACGTCCCGAAATTCCCATTTATTCACCTACTTTACTCTTGTAGCCAATGTCCACGAGGAATTTTGAGTTTTTTTTTTTTCAATTCGGAGTCGAGCCCAATACTTAGCGTTTAATATCTGAAGAGCCCATAATTCACCCTGCAATTTGATTGGTCGAACGTCCCGAAATTCCCATTTATTCACCTACTTTACTCTTGTAGCCAATGTCCACGAGGAATTTTGAGTTTTTTTTTTTTTCAATTTGGAGTCGAGCCCAAAAATTAGCGTTTGATATCTGAAGAGCCCATAATTCACCCTGCAATTTGATTGGTCGAACGTCCCGAAATTCCCATTTATTCACCTACTTTACTCTTGTAGCCAATGTCCACGAGGAATTTTGAGTTTTTTTTTTTTCAATTCGGAGTCGAGCCCAATACTTAGCGTTTAATATCTGAAGAGCCCATAATTCACCCTGCAATTTGATTGGTCGAACGTCCCGAAATTCCCATTTATTCACCTACTTTACTCTTGTAGCCAATGTCCACGAGGAATTTTGAGTTTTTTTTTTTTCAATTTGGAGTCGAGCCCAATACTTAGCGTTTGATATCTGAAGAGCCCATAATTCATCCTGCAATTTGATTGGTCGAACGTCCCGAAATTCCCATTTATTCACCTACTTTACTCTTGTAG
The DNA here is from genome assembly GCA_914767705.2 of Tenthredo notha. Taxonomy (NCBI): domain Eukaryota; kingdom Metazoa; phylum Arthropoda; class Insecta; order Hymenoptera; family Tenthredinidae; genus Tenthredo; species Tenthredo notha. The sequence continues at coordinate 1,764,081 of OU611923.1, read as the reverse complement.
CCAATGTCCACGAGGAATTTTGAGTTTTTTTTTTTTCAATTTGGAGTCGAGCCCAATACTTAGCGTTTAATATCTGAAGAGCCCATAATTCACCCTGCAATTTGATTGGTCGAACGTCCCGAAATTCCCATTTATTCACCTACTTTACTCTTGTAGCCAATGTCCACGAGGAATTTTGAGTTTTTTTTTTTTCAATTTGGAGTCGAGCCCAATACTTAGCGTTTGATATCTGAAGAGCCCATAATTCATCCTGCAATTTGATTGGTCGAACGTCCCGAAATTCCCATTTATTCACCTACTTTACTCTTGTAGCCAATGTCCACGAGGAATTTTGAGTTTTTTTTTTTTCAATTTGGAGTCGAGCCCAATACTTAGCGTTTGATATCTGAAGAGCCCATAATTCATCCTGCAATTTGATTGGTCGAACGTCCCGAAATTCCCATTTATTCACCTACTTTACTCTTGTAGCCAATGTCCACGAGGAATTTTGAGTTTTTTTTTTTTCAATTTGGAGTCGAGCCCAATACTTAGCGTTTGATATCTGAAGAGCCCATAATTCATCCTGCAATTTGATTGGTCGAACGTCCCGAAATTCCCATTTATTCACCTACTTTACTCTTGTAGCCAATGTCCACGAGGAATTTTGAGTTTTTTTTTTTTCAATTTGGAGTCGAGCCCAATACTTAGCGTTTAATATCTGAAGAGCCCATAATTCACCCTGCAATTTGATTGGTCGAACGTCCCGAAATTCCCATTTATTCACCTACTTTACTCTTGTAGCCAATGTCCACGAGGAATTTTGAGTTTTTTTTTTTTTCAATTTGGAGTCGAGCCCAAAAATTAGCGTTTAATATCTGAAGAGCCCATAATTCATCCTGCAATTTGATTGGTCGAACGTCCCGAAATTCCCATTTATTCACCTACTTTACTCTTGTAGCCAATGTCCACGAGGAATTTTGAGTTTTTTTTTTTTCAATTTGGAGTCGAGCCCAATACTTAGCGTTTAATATCTGAAGAGCCCATAATTCACCCTGCAATTTGATTGGTCGAACGTCCCGAAATTCCCATTTATTCACCTACTTTACTCTTGTAGCCAATGTCCACGAGGAATTTTGAGTTTTTTTTTTTTTCAATTTGGAGTCGAGCCCAAAAATTAGCGTTTGATATCTGAAGAGCCCATAATTCACCCTGCAATTTGATTGGTCGAACGTCCCGAAATTCCCATTTATTCACCTACTTCACTCTTGTAGTCAATGTCGACAGGGAAATGTTCAGAATTTTCTCGTCTTCGGCTCGTGCTTGCTTGTCTGGCCTTGTACTGCAAACTCCGGACTCGGGCAAAAAAATCCCACTTCTCGCCCTTGGTACATAATATACTATATACGGCAGTTCAGAGATGGACACTGCGAGCTGCACATCAAAACTTCCGTATGACTGAGATCAGCTGTATAAAGTGCCACGTCACCGACCGAACATAGGTGTCAAAAAAATACGTTTGCATATTGATGCCGTAAAAATATAATTTTTTTTTGCACGTAGGTCCTATTTTCACTTCTAAATTTCTTACCAAAGCAAGATGATACGACAGTGTCGTAAAAAAGTTCAGTAGCAGCTCTTTTTCGTTGTTTTTCAATCAACAAAAGAAAGGTTTATGATTCGGAAGAATGTTGGACCACGCAAGTTTTCAAAATTCCTGAAAACTTGGATCTTTTGGTTACCCCTTTCTGTTTGATAACGAAAAATGAATGTAGAAATAAATAGCCGTAATACCTAATTTTTCATTTATATTTACAATAAACAAATTCAGCATTGATAGTCAGCAAACAAAAAAAAACGTGCAATTTAATATTTCTTTCGCATTTTTGGTTCATAAAGCGCCATTTTCAAGAAAAATTTCAAGAAGACCAATCTCGTCAGTTTTTCAACCTCAATTTCATCAGTTTTGTCAGCTTCAGGTCGGTTGGAAATTGAAAAAAAAAACCTTCGATTCGATGAAGGGTATTTTGACGAATAGGAGTCACGGGTGATTTATAAACTTTATTTATTCTCATTCATTGGTAATTTATACACTTAAGATGGCTATTCAATATCGCGTCAAACATGACGTACATTGGAGCATATAATGTTGCATCAACCGCGTGCCGACAGAATTTCATCCACCGGCGCTGTTTTGACTTTTGGTTGAAGTCGGCATTTCGTCTTTTATCCCTTCTATACATCATTTCGAACTTGGTGAGCACGTCTCAAGATTTTCAGTATTGCAGGGCGCGTTTGCAGAATTAAACGTATCTCGTTACAGAGTTGACAATGATGAAGTCCCGCGGAAGGCCTCGCGCTGTTGACCGGTCAACGGTTGTGAGTGCGATCTTAGAACGGAAGTGTGACATTGTTCAGAATAATGGTAAAATCGTTTCAAAATTCGCGGAGGTGTGGGAGTTACTATCTCACGATTTGAACGATGTGATAAAACCATCAGCTTTATATAGTTTTGTGTCGTGTAACAGGGAGGGTGTAAAGGACCAACTCATTGCCACACAAAGTGAGGATCGTGCTTTTTCCGACATCGCATTCGAGAGTGTGAGTGATCAGGATCCATCAATTTTCGATCTTTCGGTAAACGCGTCAGTTACGAACGTGACCCTAGAAGCTGAAGAAAAGAAATTCAATGTTTTATTGGACAAGTCGGAGTTCAACAAATTGTTGGCCGAAAAAGTGTACGTTAGGCGAGAGAAATACCGGAACAAAGAGTACGAACGTAAGTGCACTGTGCTCAATCCAGGGGTTTGGCAACAGCTGATCACTGCGAAAATATGGGAAGTCGATCGTCTAAAGTGCGCATTCAATTTCAAAAACCACAAACTGACCCGAGATGCCACGAGTGGATCAATCAATGGCGCATGCAGGTGCGGCGGAACAATTCGTTGCAATATAGATAATTCCGTTGCCGACGCTGCCCATGTGTCCATCGAATGCGTCATCACCACCGGACGGGGTGAGTGCGGGAAACGACCACTTCGCGCTCCAATTAGGCAAGAAATTGGAAAACGGCTTTGTACTACATCAGCCGTCGTTCTCCGTGCTGAAATGGCCGACGAGCTGATGTTGCCAGGCGATCCTGAACCACCACACTTGTATAAGGCATCGCAAATGAACGCGGCGAAACACGAGTATATGATCTCGCAGTATCTACACGCTGATCCATTCACAGCGTTGACAATCATGATGATGCATTCACTGAAAAATATCATCCATGTAGCTTCTTCGCATCCGTTTTTTGTATACTACTGGTCGAATCATCAGCTAGAAGTATACCGCGAATACGCCAGAAGAGAGCCAGCGTGTATACTTATCGATGCGACAGGTGGGGTGGTGAACAAGACGATAAAGGCGGATAACAAGACAAAGTCGAGTCACATTTTCCTCTATCACATAGTGGTCCATTGCAGCGCTGGGCAGTTTTCAGTGTGCCAAATGTTGTCTGAAAGACATGACACAACTTCGATCCATTGTTGGATCCTCGAATGGATGAAGACGGGAGCCTCGAAACCCAAAGAAGTTGTGTGTGACTCCTCGAAAGCTCTTCTCGGTGCAGCTATAAGAGCTTTTACGAGTTTCGATACAATCGAGGCGTACGCTGATTCATTCCTGGAACAAGGCATCCCAGAATGCTACGTTCGCATTGACGTGGCGCATTTCATGAAAATGTATTCTGGTGTCCTGAAGCATGTTAGTCGCACAGTTCGCAAGTTTTTTTTGGCGGCAATGGGGCAACTTGTTTTGGCCCGTAATCTGACGAGCGCGCGGGAACTCCTGACAGCAATTTTAACGGTAGGCCGCAGTGAGTCGAGTGGTTACCTCTCGGATGGTCGGCCGACAGATTGCGAGCGACACAAGCGAGCACTTATCGAGATGTTTGCCGGCAATCCACCTACGGAATGGTTCGATGAAGACTCAAATATTTCGGATGGGTCAACATCTAATCAGATTGGCGAGGGCCTATTCTCTGGCGCAAAATCCGCTAATAAATGGTCTGCGTGGGTCAAAGCCATTGACGATGACGTAAAATCGAGCTGCGGTACGGGAGATGATTTTGATGCGGCAAATGCCTATAACGCACCTCAATTTGCTGATAGGTTGGTAAGCGACTGCACGTGGCTGCCGCTCTGGTCATGCATATACCGCGATGACTTTGGCTACGGCCGCGTACCTGCAACAAGTGCAAGTGTTGAAAGCGAATTCAACTTGATCAAGAACCATCTCATGAAGGAGTGCACGCCGCGTATGCGAGTAGATCAGTTTGTTGAAAAACATGTGCACTATCTTAGCGGACGTACTAAAATTGTCAACGCTAGACAGATCTTGGATAGCGTAGCACCGTCAGCCGAATCTGCCTCGAACGAGGTGCTCTCACGCATCGACAATACGGCCCCACCGGAATCGTCCGTAATTTCGTGCCCCGCATGCACTGATAACAATTTTCCCTCCGGCGCTCATCTATGCACTATATGTACGAAGCCTGTCCACGCTCTGGACGGTTGTTCTGTAGCCGTGGAATCATCAGCTGAGGGATACGGGCAACGCCGTATCTGCATGGAGTGCAAAGACCATCAAAGCACGCCAAGCATTTTAGCTTCAAGAGAAGTAGAAGATTGGGGCGGGCTATCGTCAGCCGCAGCGAAAAAGAAAAAATCTTTGTACCTCGTGCCTAATCAACAAACACTTGACGCGATTTCGCATGATCGATTTTCAAAAATGCCTATCTTAAAAAACGGTAATCGTACGGAAGGAAAGGTATGTTTGAGGTGTTTTTTGATAATTGCGCAATATTTGCACTTGGTTTTCAAAGCTAAGTTACTCATTCCAGTATCACGCGGCGTAGTCAATGTGAAGGGCGACATATGATTCCGAAAAAAAACGAGGCAATTGAAAACATTGACATGTCTTCCTCATTATTTTATCTCAATCACAAAGCTGTCTCTTGGAAAAAGTTCAGTTTTCATTATTGGATTTCTCGCAAAATTTGCGGCAGTTGAAGCGACCGCCGACATTATTATGAAATTTCAAAATGCCATGATAAATTTAAATTTTGAGAAGATTCACACCTGTTGGCGGAAAGGCAACTCCGTAGCTCAAACCGTTTACGATTATAGACGTTTTAATTTTACACAACCAGCACACATACATATATACATACGTAGACTGGGGTGGTCCTTATTTCGATGAATTTAGAAAAAAATTCGGGATGCTGCCTCAAATCGTTGAAAATATATAGAAAAAAAGCCCCCTGAAATTTTAGCTCTTAATTTCAACATCAACACGCCCCTCCAAAATTCGGAAAGTTTAATTCGACAGATATAAATATAATTTTTTCAACCAGTTACTTTTTTCCTATAACTCCGATAAAAATCGATGAAATAATTTCAAATTTGACACAGTTGTTGCTCATACTTTAAGGAAAAACTCCTAGAAATTGCAAATTTTGATATTTATTATTTCCTCACATATCAGGTCAATAAATATTCTTTTCCAGGTAATTAAGGAATTTCATAAATCAGAAACTCTTCAGATTTGTATTAAATAGGAAAATGGAGAATAATTTTTTAATTTTTCAATTTGAAATGTTTGAAGTAATATTGCGAAAATATTTATTGACCTTATACTATGTAAGGAAATGATGAATATCAAAATTTGCAATTTTTAGGGCTTGTCTCTCACAGTTTGAGCAACAACTGTGCCAAACTATCTCATCGATTTTTATTGGAGTTACAAGAAAAAAACGTAACCAATTGAAAGAATTACATTTATATTTTCCGAATTAAACTTTCCGAATTTTGGGGGGGCGTGTTAACGTTAAAATCAGGAGCTAAAATTTCGAAGAATTTTTTTCTATAGATTTGCAAGGTATCTAGGGAGCGACCCATTTTTTTCGAAATTCATCGAAATAAGGACCATTACACCCATATATGTATACTAGGGTGGCCCTTAATAGGGATATTTTCGAATTTCTTTGCTCCCAGGGGCTCAAATGCTTCCAAATTGATAAAAAAAAATTCTCTGAAAGTTTGAGCTCTTTTTTCTAGGTGGATTGTAGAGGAATATACTAAAATTTCAAGTAAAATATTAATATTTGAAGGTCAAGACCATCTTATACTCTTAGAATGAAATATATATACTGAGAATATAGCCGAAACACTTGTATTTTAAATGGGGAAATCCACCCTCTTGTAGGGAGGGATTAGATTTGGGATAAAAATCTGGAAAAATTAGGGAATTCTTATTGAATTATTTGAAGCCGATTTGGAGGGGTGTCTATTGAAAAAATCGTCCGAGCTTTGAATAAAGGACCACCCTAATACATACATACATACATCCATACATACACACACACACACACACACACACACATATCTATACGTCCAAACATTTTCCTAAACGCGATTTTCCGATTATTTTGAAAATTCTATAAGCACTCTAGCATAAACATCTTGGAGAAGTGTTCTTTGTGAAAACGAAGCTTCTATAAGAAAGCAGAATAACTGAATTATATCCTAAACTAGAAAGTACATCGTACATCACTGAAATTTTGTTAATCACTGAAACGTTTCTTGCAGGCACAGAAAATCCGAAACCAAAAATTATCATTGGAAAATACCTGCGCTTTCGACAGTATTTTTCAAATCCTGTTGAGCACCATCTGTGATGATCACGATTTCAAAAATTATGCATCCCACAAAAAAAACAATGCCCCTATCGTCGATATGGCTTTGGATACAGCCGATAGAGGTCTGCGAAATCATACGTACCGGTTGCGAACTGAAATCTTGTTACGGATTTTTCCGATTCCCGACATCACAAAATCATGCGTGTCAATACGTTGCGAAGCGACGGTTGGGTTTCTGGCAAAGCAACTCCTCAAGGATACTCCAAGCATCATGGAAGTCTCGTCGTGTGACAGAGGTTGCCCACCCCGGGAAAAGCCACTGGTTGTGCCACAAATCACACCAGCCATATTAAAGGTAGAATTTGGCAATGTTATTCAAGAGCACATTGCTATAAATGGAGAATCCAAATGTGCCACTTGCCCCCACGGATATGAGACGACTCAAATATCTCATATAGGTGAATATGCTCGTCATTATCGATTACGTATAATGCAAGTCAAGAGTTTGAATATCGAATTGCCTAACACATTTTATAGATAGATCATGATATTGACCCACGCGGCTGACGACCCTCTCTCTCGTTTTCACACGATCCTCATGACGCTATCTCTATTGCACTGGCACCTCCGCCACAAGTGTGTAGCCGAGCCAGGGCGTTGGGTAATCAAAAAGCGCAGGATCTCTGGGTGTCCGCGCGACAGAGCCGAGGCAGCGAACGTCACGGGAGAATGTAAGGAAACAAGAGAGAGCGTCGTTAGCCCGGCCTCCGACTTTTCTCCTAACTTTTTTATTTTTCAAGATAATGCGATTCTTAACAAGCCATTTGATAGATAAAGCATGAATTTTTTCCCCATCCAAGCCAAATTTTGAAAAAAAAATTACTGGTCGCTGTGCCTCATCGCAAAGATAGCCTATACTTTCAGGTATGCTTTTCGCGGAACTGGGCGGAAAATCGGAAATTTGGCACCAGAGATGACAGAGATATATTGGCCACTTCACTAAATCCTGTACGCAAATCCGGCTTGCAAATTTTTGATGGTTTTTTTTGTGATTTCTACGCATTATCTAGGTGTCAACGAAGAGATTCCCCGAGTATGAAAAATCTCTGACTTCAGTTAATAGGAGTTCTCGTAATCAATAGATTTTGCTTCGAAATTTTCCAATCTGATTGAACGGTTCAAATATTGCCGGAAAACAAAATTAGGAACACGGTTGTCAGTCAGAAATTTTCTGAATTTTTCGAAAATGATGTTTTTTCTCACTTATCATTTTCAGCGCGAAATTCGAAAAATAAAACTTAAAATGAGAATTCCACCATGTTTCCCATCGTTTTTTTGAAAATCAGATTTCGTTTTCTAACAATTCATGAAATTTCCGATTTAAATCATGTCTGAAAATTTTCTGCTCGTTTACTTTCAAGTCATAGTTACGGTTTAAATGAAATTTGAGTGTGCACTTCTTCATTGTTACTCCTCTATTTTCGACTTGAAGGTAAGCGAGCGGAAAATTTTTAGACATGATTCACATCGGAAATTTCCTGAATTTTTAGAAAACGAAATTTGATTTTCAAAAAACGATGGGAAACGTGATGGCATTCTCATTTTAAGTTTTATTTCTCGAATTTCGGGCTGAAAATGATTAGTGAGAAAAAACAACATCGTTTTAGAAAAATTCAGATTTCCGATTGACAACCGTGTTCTCAATTTTGTTTTCCGGCAATTTTTGTACCGTTTAATTAGATTGGAAAATTTCGAAGCAAAATCTATTAATTACGAGAACCCCTATAAACTGAAGTCAGAGATCTTTCATACTCGGGGAATCTCTTCGTTGACACCTAAATAATGCGTAAAAATCATAAAAAAAAACATAAAACATTTGGAGGCCGGATTTGCGTACAGGATTTGGTGGAATGGCCAATACATCTTGATGTATAAAATGGCTCCCTAAAGACCCTATTATCTCAGAGAATAAGAAAAAGAGACAGGAAATCGTGACCATCTTTTGGCGCGTGCGATAGCCAACGCCCTTAAGGAGGTTCACGAGGTACGCTGCAGTGCAGCAAGGAAACTGTCACGCAGTACGAAGCAAGTTGCGCTTTAACATTTGCTTCAATCGTAAAAAGTGCACTGACATTAAATGAGGTGAAGAAGCGGTGTCATTTTTGACATGCTCTGTGACTGTATCGGCTCTCAATTTTTTTCCATACACTTTTTCTAGAATTATAATGACGGGAACACGGAGTTCCATTTGGACTTATGTTATCATGAAAAAGATCGATATTAATTCTGAAAAAACAGTAGAGATAAAAATTCTAAAACAATTCAGGCCGGTCCGTATGCAGGTTCGAAACATTGGATATAAATCCAGAATTATTTTCACATTTTTGCTCAACCTGGTGACCCTCCTTCAGCAAACGAGATCCCTTGGCCAATCTAAAGAATGAATCAAGCGAAATTGTTCTACTTACAGGCCATGTCGTTGTTTTCGAAGTATTCGATTTGGAGTCCGAATTGCACCTAATACAAATCGGTGCATTACCAAAGGAGTTCGATCACCCATTGACGAACGAAAAATACGCCCTGAAAGGAGTGGTGCATTATAAAGTACCAATGAGAAATACGCGTCGTTCAAGCGATATCACACCTGTGGGTCACTACACCGCAATGTGCCACAGACAGTCCGCGATGTGGGTACAGTACGACGACAACGTGGGCAAGGAACGCGTTATGAAAGCGGCTGAAAACGTTAACCCTCATCTTCTCCTTTTTGTACGCCAAATTAAAAAATACTAAACGAGTTCATTTGATTGTGAAATTTCTGACCTTCATTTCATTTCTTCCCCTAGCATTCTGCGTCTACACTTTGAATTTTTTTCCATGCATAGATACTAGCATCATTTACAACATAACGTAGGGTTTTTGTATTTGGACCTTTTCTACACCTTTGAGAAATGAAAAACTATTTTTTTTCCAAATTTCAGTATAGGCCCACCTTAATATCGTATATGGGGCCTTCCACACCAACTCGACTAGTGCTGAACCCCGACCATCCCGAAATTATTCGGGTTTTTTTTCCAACATTCTACGCGGTAAAAAACGCGTCCAAGTTTTTTTTTTTCAGGTTTTTTTATTGAGCCGTTCATCGTTTATGAATTTTCGAAATGAATAGAGAAAGCCCATTATCAAAAATCTGAGAGAATTTACGAAAATCCAGTGAATGACAACCCTTTATCTTCGAGAATATATAGGAGAAAATTTTTAATTTTTTTCCAGTCAATTCGGTATATTGAGTTTTTGAAAACTGCAATTGACAATGTGGCCGGCTTCAACCGAAGAGAACCAATGAAGGAATATCTTACGATAAAAATAGTCAAAGTGTGAGACAAGTCTTCTTGGATTGAGAGGTAGTCGAGTTGAAATGGATGCATAAGTGCATGAATAAAAAATGAAAAAAAATTCGGTTCACATTTTCGAGGACGGAAAGCTGTTCAATGTAGTCAACTGGATTTGCGTCGATTTTTTCAGATTTTTGAGAATGGGCTTTATCAAGCAACTTCAAAAATTCATGAAAAGTGAACGGCTCAATGAAAAAAATCTGAAAGATAATCCAGACGCATTCTTCACCAAGTAAAATGTTGGGAAAAAAACCTGAAATAGTTTCTAGAAGGTCATAGTTTAACGCTGGTCGAATTCGCGAGGAAAGCTCCACATACTACAAGGTGCCTACTTGACCCTGGAACGGTCAAGGTACACGGAAGAATTTTGTGTGATTTTTGTTTCGATTTTTGATCAAGTTCAGGAATCGTTGTTTGTTATTGGTAAAACCCATATTGCACCTGCCAATTTTCCGCTCGAATCATAGGGTGAATTATGGGCTCTCAAGATATCAAACGCTAATTTTTGGGCTCGACTCCAAATTGAAAAAAAAAAAACTCAAAATTCCTCGTGAACATTGACTACAAGAGTAAAGTAGGTGAATAAATGGGAATTTCGGGACGTTCGACCAATCAAATTGCAGGGTGAATTATGGGCTCTTCAGATATTAAACGCTAAGTATTGGGCTCGACTCCGAATTGAAAAAAAAAAAACTCAAAATTCCTCGTGGACATTGGCTACAAGAGTAAAGTAGGTGAATAAATGGGAATTTCGGGACGTTCGATCAATCAAATTGCAGGGTGAATTATGGGCTCTTCAGATATTAAACGCTAAGTATTGGGCTCGACTCCGAATTGAAAAAAAAAAAACTCAAAATTCCTCGTGGACATTGGCTACAAGAGTAAAGTAGGTGAATAAATGGGAATTTCGGGACGTTCGACCAATCAAATTGCAGGGTGAATTATGGGCTCTTCAGATATTAAACGCTAAGTATTGGGCTCGACTCCAAATTGAAAAAAAAAAAACTCAAAATTCCTCGTGGACATTGGCTACAAGAGTAAAGTAGGTAATTAAATGTGAATTCCGGTACGTTTGACCGATCAAATTGCAGGGTGAATTATGGGCTCTTCAGATATTAAACGCTAAGTATTGGGCTCGACTCCAAATTGAAAAAAAAAAAAACTCAAAATTCCTCGTGGACATTGGCTACAAGAGTAAAGTAGGTAATTAAATGTGAATTCCGGGACGTTTGACCGATCAAATTGCAGGGTGAATTATGGGCTCTTCAGATATCAAACGCTAATTTTTGGGCTCGACTCCAAATTGAAAAAAAAAAAAACTCAAAATTCCTCGTGGACATTGACTAAAAGAGTAAAGTAGGTGAATAAATGGGAATTTCGGGACGTTCGACCAATCAAATTGCAGGATGAATTATGGGCTCTTCAGATATTAAACGCTAAGTATTGGGCTCGACTCCAAATTGAAAAAAAAAAAACTCAAAATTCCTCGTGGACATTGGCTACAAGAGTAAAGTAGGTAATTAAATGTGAATTCCGGGACGTTTGACCGATCAAATTGCAGGGTGAATTATGGGCTCTTCAGATATCAAACGCTAATTTTTGGGCTCGACTCCAAATTGAAAAAAAAAAAAACTCAAAATTCCTCGTGGACATTGACTACAAGAGTAAAGTAGGTGAATAAATGGGAATTTCGGGACGTTCGACCAATCAAATTGCAGGGTGAATTATGGGCTCTTCAGATATTAAACGCTAAGTATTGGGCTCGACTCCAAATTGAAAAAAAAAAAACTCAAAATTCCTCGTGGACATTGGCTACAAGAGTAAAGTAGGTAATTAAATGTGAATTCCGGGACGTTTGACCGATCAAATTGCAGGGTGAATTATGGGCTCTTCAGATATCAAACGCTAATTTTTGGGCTCGACTCCAAATTGAAAAAAAAAAAAACTCAAAATTCCTCGTGGACATTGACTAAAAGAGTAAAGTAGGTGAATAAATGGGAATTTCGGGACGTTCGACCAATCAAATTGCAGGATGAATTATGGGCTCTTCAGATATTAAACGCTAAGTATTGGGCTCGACTCCAAATTGAAAAAAAAAAAACTCAAAATTCCTCGTGGACATTGGCTACAAGAGTAAAGTAGGTGAATAAATGGGAATTTCGGGACGTTCGACCAATCAAATTGCAGGGTGAATTATGGGCTCTTCAGATATCAAACGCTAATTTTTGGGCTCGACTCCAAATTGAAAAAAAAAAAACTCAAAATTCCTCGTGGACATTGGCTACAAGAGTAAAGTAGGTGAATAAATGGGAATTTCGGGACGTTCGACCAATCAAATTGCAGGGTGAATTATGGGCTCTTCAGATATCAAACGCTAATTTTTGGGCTCGACTCCAAATTGAAAAAAAAAAAAACTCAAAATTCCTCGTGGACATTGGCTACAAGAGTAAAGTAGGTGAATAAATGGGAATTTCGGGACGTTCGACCAATCAAATTGCAGGGTGAATTATGGGCTCTTCAGATATTAAACGCTAAGTATTGGGCTCGACTCCGAATTGAAAAAAAAAAAACTCAAAATTCCTCGTGGACATTGGCTACAAGAGTAAAGTAGGTGAATAAATGGGAATTTCGGGACGTTCGACCAATCAAATTGCAGGGTGAATTATGGGCTCTTCAGATATTAAACGCTAAGTATTGGGCTCGACTCCGAATTGAAAAAAAAAAAACTCAAAATTCCTCGTGGACATTGGCTACAAGAGTAAAGTAGGTGAATAAATGTGAATTCCGGGACGTTTGACCGATCAAATTGCAGGGTGAATTATGGGCTCTTCAGATATCAAACGCTAATTTTTGGGCTCGACTCCAAATTGAAAAAAAAAAAAACTCAAAATTCCTCGTGGACATTGACTACAAGAGTAAAGTAGGTAATTAAATGTGAATTCCGGGACGTTTGACCGATCAAATTGCAGGGTGAATTATGGGCTCTTCAGATATCAAACGCTCATTTTTGGCCTCGGGTCGAAATCGACAAAAAAAGATGTTTTTTTTTGTTTTTCTCAAGTGAGAAAGTGGATTCTTGTTTTCCGTTAACGGTATCTGAAAGCCCATAAAAAGCACAAAATTCTCGTTGAAAGTAAAATTTGATCTCTTTTTTTTCTCCATTGTGGCGGTTCTGGCTTTTTTCCGATCTAGCACCGCCACAGTTTTTTTAAAAAATAAACGAGCCCAAAAATCGGGATTCGTGCCCAAAATTAGCCCATAATTAGCCCATAATTCCCGTGTAGTTGAAAAGTTCATTTTCCGAAGTGGCGGTTGCAGGTATATATACCTTAGTGTATTAACGGGTGTCTGTTCGCGCATCCGGAGATTTATCTTTTACTTTCACAAAACTATTGGGAAAGGTGACTGAGTTCAGTCTTCAACGTGTATTGTGAGGAGTAGAAACTATAACACCAACAAGGACCATCGTTTATTTGGATATCGATACCCACGTCTAATATGTCGTAACCCACATTTGGAAAATTGTTCAGGAGGCCATTAAAACGCTTTACTATTACCATTGAGAAGATAGGATTTTACGGATGAGAACATTTATTTAAAAATAGTAAATCAACGATTTGACCACTGAAACTTAAACATAAGCTGCACAACATTATTATCATTCAATTTTTCGAAAAAAGTCAATTTCTGAAATTTTGTGGGTTGCGACATATTAGAACGTTGGTATCGATATTCATTACGTTGGTCGGAAACAGAATTGGGATCCGTAATTCCAATAGAAACATTAGACCTGAATTAACTTGTTCAGAACACGAATTACCTAAATTAATCGGAAAAAAATGACACTACATTTTATTACGATTATTTAATAAAGAATTAAAAAATGGTGAAATCACAGAAGAAGATAGCGGTGAAAGTGCATTACAAAGGCTGACACAGAGAAACATAAGTGATACATACATAAACAAAAGAAAATCGCGAACAACGGACAACTCAACTTTTGATGAGTGAACAGGAATAGTTGTTGATGTGGCAATCGATGGAACAAAGAAACAATCCACGCCAAAACGATGGAATGAAGGAGAAGTAGGGCAGACTGGGTACGGTTAAAACAAGAGGTCGGTTGAAACAACGCTGATAACTCAAAAACTAATAGAGAAAGTAAAGTAAATGAAGTTAATAAATAAACAGTGAATAAAGCCGTTTCTTTTTGTCCTTGTATTCCCCCCCCCCCCCCCCCCCCCTCCCCACTATCTCAATTAGTTTTTGAGTTGTAAGCGTTGTTTCAACCGAGCCCGTGTTTCAACCGTATCCAGTCTCCCCTACTTGGCACGGAAAAGGAGAGGTATAGGGACGAAAACATACAAAAAACGAGGAACAAAATTCGCTATATAGATAGAAAAAGGAGAAATATCAGGCTTCTGAGATATAGCAGGTATCAGTGACAAATGTAGGTTTCATATCGAGAAATGGAGAAAAAAGGTATAGTCATCAAAACAATTGACTTAAGTGACTGACACTTTGGCGTATATGAGCAGATGAGGATTTGCAAGGAACGTTGGTTTAATTTTTTTTTCTTTGTCGCAGTGGTCATCGTACTCTATCCAACAGTGCGGAGATCGCCTACATATGGCCGTGTAATGGCCCATCCTTTCGAGTTCTTCATTACAGACTCGATTGGATACTTTATCGGCGTCTTGGTCGCGGGCCTCATTGGACAATCTTTTCGTCAACATCGTCGCCGGTGGTTTAAACTGTATCACCCCGATTAAATAGTATTCTGTTACTTCCGACCCCAGCGGATCACGATATCGCACCGGGATGGAATTTAGTTGCAGATTGTGACCGTTGTCAAGCTCAATGAAACCAAACGGACCTGTGAATGGAAAGTTCCGTCAATGTAATGATGATAGATAGGTACATGGATTGTTCGAAAACGCACACTAAAAATATCAGACGAGCTCTATAGATAATTTAAACGATTTAACATTTTTTCACGTTTTTCAGACGGAACGCAACGATTGCATCAAAATTACCAGTTTTCGTGAAATTCGTCGTCTCATATCCTGAGCATTTAGAGCCCCTCCGGCAGCACTTTGATTTTTCTTTCAGTGCAACAGTGGTATTAAGGACGTCGCTAAAGGCTAAACGCTTCAGAACTTTGCGCGGAACCGTAAAATAGCACATTTTTTTCTGTCGCGGTGGGCAACCACGTTCACACATCGATGTCTCGTTAAAACTATTTATGCGACAATCAATAAAGAAGCTATTTTCATCTGATTGTTTGATGTCGAAGCGGTAAGCTTCTTTCAAAATCGCAGCTCTTTGACGGTATGAATGCGAGCGCAACCCCTTCTGCATTATGGATATGATCAGTCCAAAAATATCACTTTCTTTTTGCTGACTAATGATATTTTTATAAACGTCTGGATGATCGCATGCCGCCGCTAATATTTCCGTCATGACGCTGTCAAATGCGCATGTATTCGAGAAAGAATATTCATCCTGCCCGAATTTAACAGCCTGTAAATTTGTGAAAACTTAAAGGATCGGATATATCTATAAGGGAGATGCCTAATTTTCGCAATCAATCCTTTTTCAAGTCTCTGCGCCTAAATTAATGTAATTTGAAGAAAAAAAATTGTAAAGTCATGCCCTAGAGCTTAAAATTGAACATAATATTTATAATTATTTTTATATTCAATGTGGGGCGTTTCACGTCAAACCGATCACCCCAATTTTATACGTTATTTTCATGAAATTAAAACATTAACAACATCATATTGGTGGGCGATATTTTTGTATTTTTCCGATCGGAAATTTTTATCTTTCACTCGTGAAAATATCCGTTTTCATGTGAAGCTCATGCGGTAACCGTAAAACGCATTTGAACACACATCTCATATGATGCCCAAGACACGCCATCCCCCATTTTTTTTGAATTTGTACAAGGGGTAATGTATTATATCTCCTTATTATATCCCTCAGACAAAAATGTTATTAGCCGGGTGGCCGATTTGACGTGAAACGTTCCATATTTATATTTACTAGGGTGTGCAAAAAAAAAAAAAAAAAAAATTCAAACGAGCATCAACATTCCGGTAGAGCATCTCAAATAGTATATCTCAGCCAAATATGAGCTCTTAATATTGATATTCGAAACTGTCTATTTTAATTTTTCCATTTTCTATTTGAATAACACGTAAAAAAAAATCGGAAGATTGTTGAATTTTTTTTTTCCCGTAACCGGCTTGATTTATAAACTATTTAAATACAGATTTTGATAGGAAATTTCACGCTCTATAAAAAAGTACTGAAACAGAATTTTCCTAGCTCTCACCGATTAAGAGATATTCGCCTACACAATCATTATTGATAAATTTTTTTTACTAAAAAATCAATTTTTCATTATTGATATTTTTTTTAGAAAGTTGACAGATTATCAAATAAAATCAATATTTATTAAAGAAGAAAATGTTAAATTAACGATTAAACTATTGTAAATACATAAAAATTACAAATTTCAAGATGACTCAATATTTATAGGCGAATATCTTTTAATCGGTGAGAGTTAGGAAAATGATGTCTCAGTACTTTCTTATAGAGCGTGAAATTTCCCATAAGAATCTGTATTTGGATAGTTTATAAATCGATCCGCTTACGATTGAAAAAAAATTCACAAATTTTCCGATTTTTTTTTACGTGTTATTCAAATAGAAAATGGAAAAATTAAAATAGACAGTTTCGAATATCAATATTAAGAGCTCATATTCGGCTGAGATATTCTATTTGAAATGCTCTACCGGAATGTTGATGCGCATTTGATTTTTTTTTATCTTGCACACCCTAATATTCACATAATATATTATACAAATCATATGTGCTGAATCTATAAGTTGAATTGAGATTCTTTCAAATTTGCTATCATATTTTCTTTACCAAGCACCCAATAACTCCGCTTCACAATTTTTGTTTCAAACCAAAAAATTTGGATGTACACTAAGAAAAAAATTTATTTGGATTAAACGTATTTCTCAACAACACGCGTTCATTTTATTTCGTGGAATAAACCCCTCTCAATCAAGCATTATTCCATTGAACAAGATTTGATTTTACCCCAAGGAAATAACGAATAATGTATTTGTATCAGAGAAATCTTAATCAATGGGAAGAAATAAATTATTTGCGGGCTTCCAAAGAATTATTTATTACACTTACTCCGAAAAATATATTTCTTCCAACTGAATATTCTAATACGCCAGTACAACTTTTGTTGAAATGAATAACTAAAATTTGTTTGATTCGAACAAATTATTGGTTATTTCTTTGAAGGAACATCAAATTTATTTGGGTTCAGTAAAATTTAGTTAGAGGCGGCTTTTATTTCATAGGATCAAACAGTAATTAGAATTCAACCAAATTTTTTTCTCACTGTATAGGCGCAGAGAAAAGATAGAATTAAGATTGCTGGACAGTACAGAATCGATGAGCGAAAGACGAAAGTGCTGCAGCTACTAGACGATACCTGAAGTTGTAGACAATGTCCATTCCGTATAATAGGGATTTTTATCAGCTTTTCATGCGCAATAGCATCGTAGGTCTGATGGTTTTTGGTCAAGTATCTAGACTTTTTGATTGTCGCTTTTGCCGATGTCAAGCCTCCCCAGTCCTCAGTTTCTCGTGCAGCAAAAATTATTGGAATCGAGTCATCTGGCTCACACTCAAGGCAAAGCTGGCGGTGATCTTGATCTGTTGTGTTTTGTTTAGGCGCATTGATAGGTACGAAACACATAGCGCATAAGTGTACCCTTAAATTTATCTTGGCGACGGTGGGGGTGACGTTTTCAATTTCAAGTATCTCTGCAAACAATTTCGAAGTCATACACATTCTCAAAGATATAAATCAAATTAAATTTATTTTTCACTGAGCGGAATCCAATGATTCAGTATGGCGAAATCAGTAAATTAATAATTCTATTCGACAAAATCCCGAGTTTATGCAAGTCACTTGTGTTATGTTTCGTTAAAGTCTGCTAGGTACACAAGAATAAAGCGTGTATAGTCGGGTCTCTACCAGCCTTGCCAATGTTGAATATTGTTCTGATTTCTGTTCATACTATTCCTACTCATTCTATTGGCTGAGCTAAACTACGAAGATAAGCACCCCTTGTTACCGACTCGAGTCTATATTATAAAAGTCGTAAGTTGGAGCTCGAGTTTATCAGTTCACAGCAAGGTGTTGTCGAAATTACATCTCTGAAAGAATAAACGTGAGAAATATTAACACCAGGCATTTCGGGACATGAGCTGTCATCAGCTGATACCTTAGGGGAAAAAAAAAAAAAAAAAAACACCAGGCACTGATTACTTCAAATCCTTCTGAGCCGAAACCTTGACTGATCTTCGTACACAAAGAATGTGCGTGTTCCATAAATCAGCTATGAAATATCATTTCTAAAAATGTCAATCAATAAATATATTATTTTAACACTCAATATGTGGATAATAAGTAATTACTCTAGTAATCATAACTCTATATTGCAAATATATTTTAGATATCCTACGCGTAGTAATGTAATGTATCTAATCTTGATAACGCTCCGCCGCAGATTTATCGCACACGCTCGACACGAAGAAATGCAACGATATTCACCTGTAGATAGATGAATACCGACAGGAAAAAATGACGGCCCCAAGTCCCAATGGAATCAGATTAGGTAAAGCTCTACGGATGGCTAGCAAGCAGACAGCAATAATTGATAGAAAATTATAAGCCCACGGAAACAAACAAAATTGGTACGTTAAATTTTTTTTTCATATCCTAATTACGAACGCCTTTTCACGTCTATGCAACGATAAAGACCATCCGAAGTACATAAGTTTACCGTTTTCAACAGTTGTGTTCCCAGTAGAAGAACTTATGGAAACCTCGGTATGATGTTCAGAAACAGTTCCGACGAGCGATTCTTCAACCTTGGCAGAAAAAACATCCTTCTCGACAGTTACAGACAACACGTTTGCATCACTGATACCATTAGAAGTATTCACTACCGAGGCGTCAGAAGTTTCAACCATATAGCTATGCTGATCAGAAACGGTCGTATTCAAAGAGTTTTGAATCGGGGTAGAACAGTCATCCTCGCCAAGTATTACAGATGGCACATCGTCTATACTGACATCATTGGAAGCATCAACCACCGAGTCAACTGTTTCGCAAGCATCAACCAGTTTGATGCGTCCATTGATGAGTCCTGAAATGTGCTTCTCCGCGAATGCATCAGCTCTCATTGGCATGGGAGTGTTCTTGAGAAGCAGATTTTTTATTACGTTGAACTCGCTTTCAACAGGAGCGCTTGTGGCTGGAACACGACCATGTTCAAAATGTTCAGAAAATATATTCCCCCACAGAGGTACCCAACGAGTGTCATTGACAAGCCGGTCTGCAAAACTTGGTAGATAGTGTGCATTTTCCCGGTCACCAGATTCACCCGCAGCGATGTGTCGAGCTTCGCGATCGAAAATTTGAGCCCACTCTTTCCACGTACTATGGCCAACATCTTCCCGAAATATCGAATCCTCTGGTGGAGGTTCATCACAGCATGTGTCGTTGTCATACACGTTACTTTCATCTCCGTTCGGATCAAGTGCATGTTTCAACTTCAACTTGTGGATATCGCACGTTGAAGGCGTTCCGGAAGGTAAATTGCCCTCGGTCTCACATCGTGCAACAATAAGGATCGACCTTGAATAATCGCCAGCACTTTCAGCATTCCGTGCCAATATTAGCTGACCTATTGCGCCCAGAAAAAGTGCACGAACCCGCCTTTGTACGCCTTTTAACAAATTGGCATACATCTTTATAAAATGTGCGACATCGATCCGCACATGGCACGGAGGAAAGTCAACACTCTGGAGGCTGGATGCGTTGGCGTACTGTTCCATGGTGAAATACCCTGTAAATAGTGATGTAAATGGACAATTTTAGTGAAGTAATATTCAATTTTAAAACTTCAGTGGAATATTAATTAACGTAGCGATAATTTTGTTGATCGAGTTATATATTTGGTGTTGCCTGATGTGTGCAGGATGTTTGGGAAATACCATTAATCAAAAAAGTTGCACGTGAGAATCACAAACAAAAATGTATTCGTAATTTTGTGAAATTGTTCATCTGTACCTGTGAAAGCTTTTATAACGCCTGTAAGCAAAGCTTTAGAAGAGTCGCAAATGACTTCTCGTGGGTGGGGAGCACCCGAGCGAGCCCATTCTGAAAGCCAGTACATGATTGCATTTGTATTGTGGCTCTCGCTCAACATCTGCGAAACTGAAAATTGATGTGTTCCATCATGGACAACGCATATGTATAAAAATATGTGCTTTGATTTCGATCCGTCACAGAGCTCAATCCGTCGCACGATACTCCCAGATGCATCAATGCACACAGAAGCTGGCCTTCGCTTTGCATAACTACGATACACGTGTAATTGATGATTCGTCCAGTAGTGTAGTACAAATGGATTTAGTCCAATGTAGTGGAAAATGTTTTTCATTGAGGTCACCATCATAATGCCTAAGGCACGGATGGGGTCTTGATCGAGATATTGCGAGGAAACGTATTCGTTTTTAGCTACTCTCAATACCGATGATTTATAAAGATGCGGTGGCTCCTTGTCGCCAGGCGACATAAGTTCATCGGCCTTTTCCGTACGCCATATCGTAGCAGACTTCGTGCATAATTCCTCGCCGAGCTTGCGTCTGATTGGGTCTCTAAGGTACCGTTTTCCACATAATCCAGTACCCATTCTCACGATACAGTGTATCTTTACGTTACGTTCGCCAGAATTGTCGATTTGGCAATTGATCGTTCCACCGCAAGAACACGTACCTACACATATGCGTAAATGACGACGATTCACTCCTCAGTTTCACCTATTAGTTCTCACAACGTAAGTCGTACTCAGGTTACAAGATTTTTGAAATCAAAAAACTCATGTCGGAGTATATAAAACATATGTTTTCAAGAATTTGAAATGTTTTGTGATCATTCTTTGAACGAAGGGGGTCAATGGTAACAAAAAATTTCATCTGATAGACGTTTTTTTATATTTTTTTAACAAAAATCAGAAACTCTGTTTATATCGAGTATAGTATTATATCGTTGATGAACTTGGTCGAATTTCGATCGGGCCGCCCCCCAAATCGGCTCCGAATAAATGAATAAAAATCCACTTCGAAGCACAATTTTTGATCTCCCCAAGACGGGCCAACTTCGCCATTTGAAATATACAGAGATATTCTGTGGAAAATTATGCGCCTAACGGTAGGCTAACGGGAAACGCCTGAATTGAGCAGCTCAAAGATCGACGATTGGGTTTTATTAATTTCGTGGGAAATAAAACCCAATCGTCGATGTTTCATCTGCTCAATTCAGGCGTTTCCAGTTAGCCTACCTTTGGGCGCGTGATTTTCCACAGAATCTCTCTGTATGCGTTCTTGCTACGATTTCAGTATTTATTCTGTTACGGGACTAGTTATTCGTAGAAAAATATGTGAATGTGAGAAGTTAGTGGATAATCATGCTACTATTTGATGAAAATATCATTTTCGTATGTGGGGCATTTTACGTCAATGATGCAACATTCAAATCTGCTTTTTTTTTTATATTCCACATAAAATAGTATCCAAAAATTAAAATATCTTGCTCATTCTTTCATTTTTAGATACGAGTTTCTTCGAAATCAGTAAAAAGGCAGGTTCAAATGGTTCGTAATTGACTCAGAATGCC
Source organism: Tenthredo notha (assembly GCA_914767705.2). NCBI lineage: Eukaryota > Metazoa > Arthropoda > Insecta > Hymenoptera > Tenthredinidae > Tenthredo > Tenthredo notha. The sequence continues at coordinate 1,742,240 of OU611923.1, read as the reverse complement.
CCATGATATGAACGATGATGATATCTTTATTGAATAGTTGCTGACTAGCATCAATGTCCACTGACTTCTCACATTTACAGATTTTTTTTCGAATAATTAGTCCCGCAATAAAATGAATACTGAAATCGCAGCACAAACGCATGTATTTCGAATGGTGAAATTATTCCGTCTTGTGGGAGGGTTTAGCGTGAAGATACAATACTACTTACTGCTATTTGACATATTTTATTATATTATATTAAATTTTTTTATATATTATTCAAGTTTATTTATTTATTTGGAGCCGATTTGGAGGGTGGCCCGGTCGAAATTCGCCCAAGCCCATTTCAACGACCACCCTAATATTAAGGGTAATTCAGAATTCGCGACGACCATTTTATAGGGTGAATCATTGTTAAAATTGAAGTCGAAAGTTCCTTAGCCATTTTTCTGAAAGACGAGTTTTTTCATTTAAAATAAAAGGAACGAATAAGAACAAGAAATTCTCTTTCTTTGAACTTTTTTTTGAATCCTCACGAGAATCGAGATCGAAATTCAGTAGTTGATTCTTTTTTTATTTTGAAGAGAAATTATTTCTGGAAGATTTATTCCTCAAATATTTTCTAAATTAAAGGGATCGGCGGAATAACGGTACATATTCGGCTCGAGATATCGTTTTTTTCCGGCGATTGCATCAAAATGATCAGTGGCCGTAAGAATTTACATTTTATACATTTCTTTTCGCGAAAATTGATTGCATATTCAGGAGTTAGACAAATAACTTTTCGCGGAGTGGTGTTGGAATATCTAGGTATCTGTATATTCCTTTTCAGAAATTATATGGAACTAAGATTCGGGAAACATTAATAAATAGATTTGGTATACGGAACAACGGTATAACCCGTAAACTTAATTCTCCGTTAACCATCGCAGATTTGAACTTTCTATCGATTTATTTGTTCAATCACAAGCATTCTTGTATGTTACTACAAGGCTATGTTCAAAGTCATCTTAAAACTATTTTTTTTTTTTTAGTTACTATACCGTTAGTCCGTCTATCCCCTCAATTATTTCTCATACATTAAAAAACAATTACTTTTTTCCAAAACCATTAAGGGGGGCCTATACTGAAAACGAAAACTTCTACAATTCTAATTCAAATGAATTGCTATTTACACAGAATGTTCACTATTGTAATCGGAAATATTGTACCAAATATAAACTCATTCCAAATGATAATGCCAAAGTTACGCTGGCTTACTCATATTTATCGAGCGAAGAATACCAAATTTCAAAATGCTCCTTGCGTTACAAATATGAAGTTATCCAATTCAAACTTCCTTGGCTTATTGATGGACACTACCTCAAGAAAATAACGTAGGGTTTTTGAAATCCGATTACTATTAGTCATAGTATACAATTTTTTTTTTTTTTATATTTATTTTCTCAGGGATTCGGTCAATTTTGTTCAAAAATAGACTACAGTTCCAGTTTCTCTCGCTCTAGAGTAAAAACCCTACGTTATTTTGTGGGTAAGGTATCTGTGAATGTGCTCACCAAATTCCAAGTCAATCCGACTCAAGTTGTAACGCAAGGGACTTTTTCAAGAAGTAAAAATGTAGTTTTGAGATAACAGCACTTTTGTGAAAACTTGAAAAATATTTAGTTCTGCATGTTTGAATAACTTCTGGATGGTTCAGGAAGTGATGGAAAAGTGGAGGAAGGGGGGGCCACCCACTTCCCCCTTTCCTCCAAGGGTCTGCTCGATGCGTGGTCGTCTCGTCATTACTTGTCGAGTCAGTTAGGATACAGTTGGATATTATTATGAAATACCATTATAATTTCAGGATGTCAAGATAGTTTAATATTCTACAACAAGGTCAATTTGCATCATATACATTGAATTAAAAATAAATTACAAAAACACAAGGTAACAAATATTGACTGTAAAAATAATTTCCTTGTCTGTAGCTTTGGCTATCGTTGCCAGCATCTTCAAGTGTGCGTTATGTGTTTTAGGAGTTATCAAATTGATCCCCATAGTCATGCAGAAATTTTCCATCGCAGCGTGTCCTGTTCCGATACCAATAAATGAATCCACTATTCTTCGGTTGACCTGAAATGGAGACTTGTTACTTTTTTAATCTGTATGTGGACTGCTGTAAGCTTCACCATATCAGAGGTCGCAGCACTCGCATTCCAAAACTAATTTGACAGCGAACCCTTTCCTGCTTCTCATCTGGACCCGAATAGCCTTTTCACCGCAGTCACTACAGGACAAATTTTTCATTAAATCTTGCATCGCTTTGCAATGTATCAAAATATAATCCGGATCATAGTTTGCATTACTCGGGGACATTGGTACCTGAAAAGCACTGAACTTTCTATCAGTGGCTGATGATGGTCGCTCCGGGACATCCATAGGGAGTGGCAATGCTCGTTGTAGTCTGGATGGACCTTTTCTTTAGGGGCCGCCAACGACCAGAAAATTTATCCATGACTTACCTGTATCAAGTAGCAAACTGAAACACAATCGAAAACTAACCTCTAAATGCAGATACTAGTATTTTACATAAAGTTACACAGACGCACTTGTTGACACTACTCTCAGATTTTGTTCTGAAAAATACGAGTCCGTCAGATTTCTGTGAAAATGAATACTACTCAGGAGCTCCGAGCTCCAAGCTCCGAAGCTGTGGCCACGTAAAAATATTCGCAAACAGGCTAGAATAAAAACAAACGTATAAACAACAGTATTGTTCTGATAAGAACAGGTATTTTTTTAAATGAAGCTTTTTAGATATAGTAATAAAGTGTTCTAATAAGAACAGGTTTTCAAACTGTCTAATGTCAATCGCTCACCACAGATTATTGTCTTGTTCTCCCTAGTAAGGCGGACGGCGATGCGGATTCTTGTGGATTTTAGACAGTCATTCCTGTAGATGAACGCTCATTGGTTCGTTATTAAGTCCTTTTTACGGAAGAACTAAGTCCCCGCGGACTTTTTTGCATAGGTAACTTTCGTCTTATTATTTCGCAAGGGATCCGCCGGTATGCTTCGAGTGCGCGAATTTCCAGACACCCTGTATATGATTATACATGGAGCTATATATAGTCATATATAGAGTTTTAACTCTATATATAATTATATATAGCTCTATATATGATTATATATAATATATATAGAGCTATATATAATCATATATAGAGCTATATATAATATATATAGCTCCATATAAAATCATATATAATCATATATGACTATATATAGCTCCACATATAATTATATATAGCTCTATGTATGATTATATATAATATATATAGAGCTATATATAATCATATATAGAGCTATATATAATTATATATAGCTCTATATATATTATATATAATCATATATAGAGCTATATATAATTATATGTGGAGCTATATATAGTCATATATGATTATATATGATTTTATATGGAGCTATATATAATTATATATGATTATATAGAAACATTTTTTCTCGGGTGCAGTCAAATTTCGATCCTCTACATTTTTTTATTTGTCGCATTCTTGAAGTTTCGGATCTTTATGCGTCGGGGTTCCGATCACTTGAATATCAGTTCCAATAACGCCACTGAAAAGTTCCGAATGTACATGTACATGTACACACAATCGCATAAAGTCGTTATATGTATGGCAAGTGCGTATCGCCTACGGCTCGTGCAGCACTTTACACTCGTCAAGAAGTCCCTATCAATAAACACAAGGTACAACACTTTATACAATCATTAAGGGGGTATTCTGGTCTAGAAGCCTAAATTTTAAGCATTTTTCAAACTAAGATTAAAAAAAAATGAAGAATAATTTTACTATCCATTTTTTTATATGTTATTTATTAGTATTTCAACAATATGAGAAAAAATTATTAAAAAAAAAAATCCAAAATTCGGCAAATTACAGGCCGGTGAAGTGGGGGCCTCAAAAAAAACGGTCCACCCTGGTTGACAGGATTCCGGCTCTTTCAGTGATCTGAAACAAAGAATTTTGAGAAATTGTCAATCAGTAAAGATGTCGCTACCGAATGGACTTTGGACAAAAAAAAAAAAAAAAAATTCACAAAATGGCGCCGACTTGAAAAAAAAATTTTTTTTTACCCTCTTTTTTTGACCTTTTCGAATTTTTTAAAAATACTCAGAATTGAAATTTTTCAAAATCCATGGCTCACGCGATAGAGAGATATATAAAGAAGATTTACACCAAATTACAAAGAAATCGGTCGGGTAGAACTTGAGATATCATGTCAACCACTTCGAAAAAAGTAGTTTCGAGAAAAACGCGTTTGAAGTTTGAGTTATAATAATATTTAATACTTACTTTAGACTTGAAATCTTCTGTATCTCCGAAAATAATTCGAATTTTGAAAAATCCTTTTAAGGGCATATTCTTAAAGGTCTAAACTTTGAAAATATGCAAAAAAAAAAAAATCGATTTTTTCGAATTTCTAGACCAGAATACCCCCTTAAATCAAAATTAAACCTATAGTACAATGAATTTCCAGGTCTGATGTCCGCCCGTACGTGGATCTACGATTAATTTATCTACGTGCACCAAATTTATACAGCGGGCACGTTTTTTAAACGTCCATTGAACGGACCTGTGTTTATTAATGCGCACATGCTACAATTCCTATTTTCTGTGCTACCTCCGTCAACAACTACAAAGTAGTCAAGTTATCGACGGAGGTAGCGTGGAAATATAATTCATTCAATAATGAACGCCCAGCAAACAATGCAAATCATATACTTTTGTAATTGTTTTACAAAATTATTTGGCACCATTGAGAAGTAAATGCAAAGTTTTCTGCTGCGATTTTTTCAAAATATATGCTTTCAGAATTTTAGAATTTAAATCCTAAATTAAAGGAAAATTAAAAACTGATTTTATCTGAACATAACCTTTGATATGAAAAACTTCGACTGGATGCATTTTCCCTCAACGTGTCATTGGATATAAGTTTTTAGACAAAATATGAACAACTAGTAAAAAATTTTCTGTGTGATCTGCGAATCCCCTTGGATTTTCTTTTTACGAGGAATAAAGAATTTCCCGAGAAATTATAGTTTTTCCAGCAAGTAGACACTATGGTACATAACGGTCATTGCGTGTATGTTAACGAATACAACGGCTGTTACACGTATATTTCACGTATACGCCGGCTATTATACGTATACTTCACGTGTACGACGGTTAAGGCCCATCCGTAGTCGCCCACCTCCTTTTGATACAACGTGACACATTTCGATTATTATCCGAGCCCAGGCGTCAAAAACGCAAAAAATGCCAACGCTGCGCGAATCCAAATTCAATTCCGAACATATACGTCCAAAAAAATATTCGTTTCGTGCGAAAATAGAGTCTACTGATGGTTTTTAAATTTTTCGTAATGTAATGTTTTTCGTAACAATGTAAAAACCATCTCTAGTCTCCATTTTCGCACGAAACGGACATTTTTTTGGACGTATGTGTTCTACGGGCGATATGTACATATTTAATTCTCAATTCAAAATAATTTAATATTTAAAGTTACTATTAAGTCCACTTTCAATTATAAATTTCATTATAACATCCATTCAAATAAATTTTATTGTAATTCATCTTAACTTTATTATAAACTATTTTTGTTAATATCAATTGCTTGAATAATAAATTTTGGTAGTTGAAGATATATTTTTTATTTAGATTTTATAAATTCTAATATTGAAATATTTTATATTATAATTTTTATTTTGTTAGCTTCTTTTACTAAAAGAGCTCAAATTCCTTTTTCTTCTTAGTATTGAATATAGTATAATATTAATTATATAAAAGTTAATTTATATAATTTTATTATTATAATAATTTAAAAATATATTATAATATAGATTGTATAATTTATTTTAATGAGAAGGATATTATTTGGTATTGAATATAGTATAATATTAATTATATAAAAGTTAATTTATATAATTTTATTATTATAATAATTAAAAAATATATTATATTGAATTTGAATTCGCGCAGCGTTGGCCTTTTTTGCGTTTTTGACGCCTGAGCTCGGATAATAATCGAAATGTGTCACATTGTATCAAAAGGAGGTGGGCGACTACGGATGGGCCTTAATATACGTATACTACACGTGTTCGACGGTTATTTTACGTATACTTCACATAGACGGTTATTACACGTGAATTTCACGTATACACGGATATTCCACGGACATTCCACGTACATTTTGCCTTTAAACGTAATGGGTATATTTTACGCAAATTAAAATTTTCACGAATTTGGAATTCCAATACGGTTTTCGAAGCCGTATTCTTGCGGTGCCTATATCTGATGGTTGGTATTCGACATTTCAAGCAAGGATGTTTGACCGAGCCACCGAGCTCGACGCGGATCGTTCTTTTCAACTTCCAGAATTTTGAGGACATTACGCTGATTATCACGACGTACAGTCCATCATAATATTAGTAATGAAAATGACTTACCTTTGGTTCAGAGTTCCTTTAGTATGCAGAATGGTGCACAAATCGTGTTATCTCCCCACAGCGTTGCACAGCGTCCCTGGGATGAATGCCGGCCCGCGCGCGTGAAGCCGCCGAGACACCTCTGTCCCGGAGCCGTAAAGAGCCGACGAGCGGCGGACGAAGCCGAGGGGTCTTGAATGCGAAGATCGCTTCGTTCTCGACTTCGCTGCTACTAGTCCAGTCAACAAGTTAAAAAAACTGATGAATTCTTGTTCCCGGTCCTAAAAATATGTGCGATAGCTCATTCGATTCGGAATGACGTCTAGAAAAATGTACGAAAAATATAGATTAGCACATAAAAAATTGCAATTGTTATTAACAAAATAAGATGAAAAAAAAAAGATATTCAGTTTTTCGTTAATTACTCAGAAACTATTGATATTTAAGAATTTTTGAAAAAAGATCCTTGAAGAGGAGGAAATTTCCAATAAAAAAGTCCGCACTCCCGGAATTCTATCTCCACTATTTATAATTTTTATTCAACGCCGAAAATAGGTCTCCGCGCAGCCGTTACGGCATGAGCGCAACGCTGCTTGAGACAGTATATCACACAAAATAATTTTTTTATAGTATTAAATGATAATTTAAAAATTTGAAAAAATTATGGTGTCATGAGAACATTTGAAAGGATAAAACCAAGTTGGAAAAAAAATTTTATGTCGACTTTTAAAAAGTTATACGTCATTACAATAAAGTGGTAAATTTTTTGTTCTACGTTAATTAATGCCATTGTTAGATGCAAAAACAGCTGTATCATAACATTTGTAAAACAAAATTTTTTAAGGGCGTTGACTAGGCCTCGCCGAGCGCGCGTAAATAGACTCTCGGCATTTACCTTCTCATTTCCTCATTTTTCAAGATAACGGAGTTTCCGATGAAAATTCTTACAGATAAATGATGTATCCGTGTCATGGCTTTGGCCGAATTTGCGATTTCACTTCAAGCTTTGCAAGAAATAATCTTGAAAGTAAGCCATCTTCGCGCTCATGTAAAACGAGTAACGATTTTTTTTTAAATATTCGGCGAAAGCCATAACACAGCTACATCCTTTACCTTCGAATCAAGATCATGATCGATACTATCGGATCAATGACTGAGGAGTAATCAGGAAAATCCTGAAGCATTGAAATTACGATTTTTGGCGCAAAAATTCGGCAATTTCTAGCGTAGCCGCGTTGGGTGGTAGCAACACGAACTACAGGCATTGTAGGGGTAAATACAGACTTCTCCTTTTGCGAATTTAAATCTTCTGACTCGCATAATTGTGGGTGCTACAGTTTTTCGATTGATTTCGTGTTTTTCAATTATAAAGTTCTAGTTTTTTAGTGCCAATATGGTTAAGGCGAGAAAGTGTCTGTCATTGTTGGCGAAGAAGAAGAAAAGACCCGGAGTTCATAATTTGGCTGAATATCGAGAAAAAATGAGGTAAATTAATCGAATTACATACGATTGGAGTAGAGTCCTCAGAGTTTAAAATCAAATAGCTTGAGTACAAAGCATCGGAGAAGTCTGATCTAAAGAGTACTTTGAAGAGCAGAGGGTTTTGTTCAGAATGACAGAATAATATAATTTTTCAGGTATCCGATGTAGGTCATAAATAATAATTAAAAGATATTGCGACGTCTATTACGCGGCCAGCTTGCATAGATCGTCGATAAAGTTAATAAAGATAATCGAAATCCCCATTTGCCTACTTAGAGGAGCTTTCAATAAATTATATATTTACATATTATTTTTTTTGCGTAGATATTATTGTTTTTGTTCATTCAACCGTCAAATACAAAGGCATAATTGATCAAATAGAGTGTATCTGCTACTCTTACAGCTGCTAGAGATATTTCATCGGAATAAGGACCACCCTAATATACAGGGTGATTCAGAATTCGTGACGAATCTCTTGCGGGGTTGATCCTTGTCAAAATTGGGATCGAAAGTTCCTCACCCATTTTTCCGAAAAATGATTTTTTTCTTTGCAACATCTTCCACTGAATAAAAAACTTTCACCAAGAAATCTCCCTGATATTGAATAAAAGAAACTAATTCGCATTATTAAAATTAACAAATGCTGTAAAAAAAAAAAAAATGGAGAAAAAAAGTTGTCGGTCGGAAAAAAAATTTCAGAGGAAAAAAATCATTTTCGAAAAAATGGCTCAGGAACTTTTGATCCCAATTTTGACAAGGATTAACCCCTCAAGAGATTTGTTACGAATTCTGAATCACCCTGTATATATTCGTATGATTTTGAACTGGGCATGAATATACAGCTACTTGCTAGCTGCCGAGGAGTAGGGAGCCTAGCGTCCTCAGCCTACCCCCACCACAGTAGCAGCTATGATGCTCTGTCTTTCTTGTTCGTTTGCTGTCTCGCTCGACACAGTTCACGCGGGAAGCGGAGTAGCCCGCGCTTTTCAGCTAGTCAACGCCCTTAACAACGTTTTTTTAATATTTCATTTTTTGTTCATTTAAAAAAATTATAACAAACAAAATATAAAACTTTCATAAACTTTTATCACGTGATCTTGTTAAGTATTTTTATAAGAAGGGCTCCAAGAAGCAATGAATTTATAGGTCAATTATTTAAACTTTTATGTCGACTTTTGTAAGAACAGAAATTGGATAAAAATTACTTAATCAACAATCGTATTACTTTTTGAAAAATCGACATGAAATTTTTTTTCCAACGGGGCTTTATTCTTTCAAGTGTTCTCATGACAACATAATTTTTTCAAATTTTTAAATTATCATTTAATACTATAAAAAAATTATTTGGTGTGATATATACTATCTCAAGCAGCATTGCGCTCATGCCGTCACGGCCGCGCGGAGACCTATTTCCGGCGTTGAATAAAAATTATAAATAATGGAGATAGAATTCCGGGAGTGCGGACTTTTTTATTGGAAATTTCCTCCTCTTTAAGGATCTTTTTTCAAAAATTCTTAAATATTAATAGTTTTTGAGTTATTAACGAAAAACTGAATATCTTTTTTTTTTTCATCTTATTTTGTTAATAAGAATTGCAATTTTTTATGTGCTAATCTATGTTTTGGGTACCTTTTTCTAGACGTCATTCCGAATTGAATGAGCTATCGCACATATTTTTAGGACCGGGAACAAGAATTAATCAGTTTTTTAACTTGTTGACTGGACTATACACGAGAGGGACTCATCGCGTCATGTAGGGGCATGTAGGAGCCCGTACGCCGTATCATGGATACGTGCACGCTTGCAGACCGATGCACGTGCAATTCCATTGGAATTATATGTGTTTGGCCTTTCTCGAAGCAAGGGAAGTAAAAAATGGCCGCTTTTTGGCAATCTCATCGATGGAGAATTTTCTCGCAATCGATAGATAATATCGTAAAGGACTTCCAATTCGCTTTTCTCCATTCAAAACATTTCGCGTCATTAATATAATTAATTTTCGAGAGATGACTCCTGATGACCTACCTTCTTTCGCGTAAAGCTTGATATTGGTCTGAAAGCGAACTGTTTTTTCCGAGTATTATAACCTTCTCGCTTACACTGTGTGCTTCTGTATCATCGTTCGTGAATTATTTTGCGCAGAGAGGGTCGAACCGCGTGAATCAATTTTGATTAATCAATTACAAACGACGATCTTTCATTCTCGAGACATATCCACGCATATCCCGATGAAAATCGAATAGTTCTCCCGCAACTTCACCTTAGAAAATCTGCAGTCGTCAAACTACACAATTTATCCAAAATCGTCTCAATGAGTTTTCAATTCAAAATTCGACATTATTTTGGAATCCGTCTCATAAATTTTGAGCCATTCGTTCACGAGAAATAGGCTTCCGAAAATTGTCTGAAAAGAGGTCGACGCTGCACTAGCCCAGCGCCCCGACAGTTCCATCTTGCACAGCTCTTATCTCCGCAACAGTTGATTTCAGATAATATGTATACGTATGATTTTTCATTCAAATTCGAATACCCTATTCGATTCCGCGACGAAACGTATAGGGTTCAATTTAAAAAAAACCAAGTTGACCTCGATTTCAGCTTGGCAAGGTCATCTGGAGAAGATCTGATTCCACTAAGTTTTTTCCCCCATCGAACCCTGAAACTTTTGTATGAAAGATTTTTCCGTTTCTCTCCTTAGTTTCGAGATATCGCCCTGTATCGATTAAAACCAATCACCCTGTATACACGGTGTCCCAGAATTCGCGACAAGGAATTCACAGGGTAAATCTTGATCAAAAACGGGATCGAAATTTCCTCAGCCGTTTTCACCGGAAAGGCTTAGATTTCTCGTTATAATTATTTCAAAACCAGCGGCTTATGAACGGACGTTCGTCGATGTGATTACCACTCAGTTGTATGCGCGTCTCCCAGCCTATTGTCACCGCGAAACAAAGTGCACACAACCAAGCGGCGAGCACACCGACAAGCGCCCGGTCTAAAATTGCACCTTATTGACTGAAATTGAAATAATTATAACGAGAAATCTAAGCATTTCCGGAAAAAACGGCTCAGGAAATTTCGATCCCGTTTTTGATCAAGATTTACCCTGTGAATTCCTCGTCGCGAATTCTGGGACACCCTGTATATACCTGATACCTATGAAATGGTTATTTGGAAGCCAGGTATTTTGGTTTTATCTCAGTATATTTTCTATCATATCCGCGGTCTGCCTCACATGCTGAATAATACGTATAGGGCACGTTTAATCAATGGACGCTGTAATACGCATTAAAACATCACGAACACAAAATACACATGTTAGATACGTATAATATACGTTTTAAGCAAGCTGGAAATCTACGTACCGCGAGCGGACATCGGACCTGAAAATATACCATGGTTTATACGTATAATATCCACTTACAGTACGGTGTGAAAATAGTGGAGTATGCTCGGATATATCCACGTGTTTTCTCGGTATGTATTTATACGTTTATTTAGTGATGTGTGGATCACGATTAATTTATCCACGTACACCAAATTTATGCAGCCGGCACGTTGTTTAAACGTCTATTAAACGGACCTGTGTTTATTGGGATGTAACGTAGCGCTGTGGTGAGTATGTTAGTAAGACCTGTAGGCTTCAGATTCTCAACCCGAATCTCTTGAGATAAGAATCATGCGCAGATATTCTAGCGAATGTACCCGAAGAATCAGTATATTCGCTGGATTATTGCCGCAGATTCTTCTCAATAAATTCAAATCGAGATTCCAATGAATAGCAATGATCTAAAGGGTTTTGTGGGCACTGAACCCTTCATATATTCAACATCTTTATTTGAAATCAGAGGTTTTATTCATTCATCTATTTATTTTTAAACATTAGCGTATTTTTTTAAAATGTCACGGCGTGAGTATATGTATTGCAAAATTATGTGTTTAATTATGCATCTGCTATCACATCTTTTACACATCATCACAGTAAGTACAATATATTATATAATATGTAAAATAATACTTTTTTAATTATGCATCTACTATCACATCGTTTACCTATCACGGTAAGCACAAACTTATATATTAATATATCATGTATTAAATAATACTGTGTTTTTTATGTTAATTTTTCATTCTTTTTTTAGATCCAGCATCATAATATGAGTAAATAATAATAATAATAATATGTAATATATAATAATCAAGGAAGTTTTTTGTAATTTTGACGGCCCTTACGGAAAAAAAATACTGAAAGTACTGCCAGTACAGCAGTACTTGAAGTACTGCCAAAGTACTGCTGTACTTATTTCGCGAGTACACGCAGTACTCATAGTACTTCAAGTACAAAAATTACTGAGAAGGGATATAAAAGTAGGTGGCAAGTACTAGTGTAGTATGACTGAAGTATTACTTTAAGTTCTAGCCCTTCGGTATTAGTCCAATAAGTACTAGCTAAAACCGTACAGTACAGTATATGAAGTCCACGTACTGCAATATAATAGTATTTGGACTATCACTGTAGTACAGCAGTAGTATTAATTCTGAACTTGGACTAATGCGGCAGTACTAGTTCGAGTGCTGCAGTACTAGTTCGAGAACTGCAGTATTGGTTCGAGTACGAGTACTGGAGTATTAATTCGAGTACTAGTAGTGCAGTATTGGTTCGAGTATTAGTACTGCAGTATTGGTTCGAGTACTAGTACTGTAGGATTGGTTCGAGTACGAGTACTGGAGTATTGGTTCGAGTACTAGTACTGCAGCATTATTTCAGGTAATAGTAATTATAATAGTAATTAATCACAGTGAATACTTTTGTACTTATAGTACTGGTACTCTTGTACTGATAGGTCAAAGTGCCACGGTACTGAGTACTGTAGTGCACTTGTACTTAGTAATAGTACTCTTCAACTTAGTACTAGTACTCTCGTACTCGGTACTAGTATTCTTTGAATCCGTACTAGTACTCATGTACTAAGTACTACTAGTTCCCTGTACTAAGTACTACCCACACAGCAGTGAAACATAAAAAAAACCTTACAGAAACATCATACTTCTAACGTTTCACCTTTTGTAACTTCTTTCGTAACATTTCTGTACTGTTTCTGTAACATTACAAAAAAGTTACATGTCCGTTTCATAACATTAAATTTGTGATGTTTGTGTGATATTTCTTTCATAAGGTTTTTGTAATGTTCCTGTCACGTTTTACTGATGTTGCTGTACATTCTTCGGTAAGGTTCCTGGAATGTTTCAGTAACATGCAAAAATGTTACGCGTCCACCCTGATGCTGCCGAAGAGTCAAATGACAACGGATTGAACTGATAGAACTACCGATTGAAGTTAATTTCACATATTAATTGTTTTTTCTTCTACTGAAACTATTTCAATCAGAAATTCAGTCAGTTGTATATCGCTGTAATCGGATCTGTTCAAGAATGTGAAATTTTCTTGATGTCACAGAAACACATTCAACTTAGGAGCATGATTAATATACAAAAACTTTACTCATTATAACGAAATATTTACAATGAATTGAAAGGCAAAAACTTTATAGAGTATAATTGCACAATGTTTTAATCACAGATCTATGGTTTGATACAATATATAACAGCTATATATATTTATGTAATATGTAATATGGTACAGTAATGTTCATTAATGGGTTCGCGGTGGCTGTTTTTTTAGGACTTTTTCGCATACAATCGAATAAAATGATATTATATTATTTTTATAAGAGGTCATAATTATTATTATTATAATTTCGGCCATCGGCACATGAAATACGACTAGAATGGAGTCTTGTTTACGATAAGTCAGAAATAAAAGTTAGCCACCGCGAACCCATTAATGAACATTACTGTACATCAGTCAACTATATCATCTTCTTAGGTTTGGTACTAAAGATCGTCATCACAAGGTTCTTGATCATTATTATTTTCATGCCTTTCTTTTTTCTTACTGAAAATAATAGAGAATATTCATTAATGCTCGTGTCGATTTATATAAATCACGACTCGCGATGATTATCATGCAATGCTCACTTCGCATTCGTTATTCGAAGATTAGCTTGTACCAGCCACTTCGAAATAAGATCCTTCAAATCTTTTTCTTTTACATCCGGATCATATAGTTCTGCTGCTTCTGTAATCGAGAATACGCGCATGAAAATTATATCATAGTAATGTGTCCATGAAGTATAGATCTGTCAGCAACTGCTATAACAAAGTTCGCAATAACTGAATATCCTTTGTTCATTCACTTGTTTCATTTAGATAACATAATATAATTGCATCGTATGTTATAATACTCTCACAATATTTACTATACAGGGTGTAACATCTCCAGGGTCTGATCTGGGAGGAGCTTCGACGTGTCGAAGATCCGCCCTCTTCTATTCGTGTGCTATACGTGTGGATGTAAACAAATCTAGAGATAAGGGTATCTGCTTGATAATCACACACTATTATTCTGAAGCAAACGAGTATGAATAGAAGAAGGCGGAGCTTTGGCACGTCGAAGCTCCTCCCAGATCAGACCCCGGAGATGTTACACCCTGTATATAACTACAGTAAATTTCATTGATATAATTATGAAATTTTCACTGCGTACAGCTGAAATGCACATGAATACTGAATCTATCACATCATTGTTCTACGTAGTCTGATCTTTTTCTCTTTCTTTTAGGCCTGGCATTATTCTTACGGTTCAATTAAGATAAACATACAAATATGAAACTTACTTTCTATACACTTGCATAAGCGTAGCTCGCAAAAGTTTTTTTTTTTTTTTTGACCCAAATAACTATATTTAAGAGCCAAGTCATCGGAGATTACTTTTTTGAGTATTGTAATAGTCAGTTCACGGACGTCTTTTCCTCCACGATTTCGCAAATATCGAATCTGCAAATTAAAAGATTCTATTAAGGGGGGAAATATGTGTAGAGGCTTCAAAAAATTTAGTTTTTTTTTTTATAAATCGATAGAACCATTCAAAAATATATTCTGAAAATTTCAAATCAAAATTTCACGACGTTTCAAAGTTATAAGCATTTGAGTGAGTGTCCCTCGGTCAAACGGTTGGAGCACTTGGCACGTAGTACGGAGCGGTCAAGCAGGTAGTCATTCATGAACGACATTCATTTTCTGCATGCCGAAAATGATGCATATGAAGCTGACGAAGGACTGCAATATGGTGCTGGAATAGCTGATTAACCAGTAAGTTATTTAAATTGATTTATTATTGCCTTGAATTTACCTTTACTGCCACTCTTATTTTCAAACGCGTTTTTCTCAAAACTACTTTTTTCGAATTTGTGTACACTCTAGCTCCTACGGTTTTTGATCAATCGTTATCAAACTCGTCAGCACATAGTTTCTTTGTATAAATACGCTCTATTTGAACCTCAATCCTAAACAATATCTTTGTTTTTATACCTAAAAAATGGTAAAAAATCATACTAAATTTTTATTCTTCAAAAAAAGATTAATTTTCAATTTTTTTGTGAGGATTGAGGTTCAAATAGAAGAAACACTTACAAAAAAAATTAAATTTTTTTTTAAAATTGATTTCAGATGAAAATTGTGACCTCCAGGATGTACACAAATTGCCCAGCCGAATTGCGACTTACAATGCGCGGCAGCTGATATCTCAGTTATTTTTTGAGGAAAATATTTGAAAATTTCAGAATATACTCTTGAATATATGTGTAAAATGACCCCAAAGTATGAATAAAACATATATATTCCTTATGTGTTAAAAAAATTCATGAAAATCACTAAAAATACGCCGTCCTACACCTATTTTCCCCCTTAAGGGGGTACATACACCTTTAAGATGATTTGTTTTAAATCACTGCTACGCTCTGAGAAAACATTCTAGTGACTCAGTTTTTCTACAGCTGATTAGTGCCATTTTGATACATAGTTCTTGATTGTTCTAGATCTTATATCCTCCGCTGAACATAAATTCAGTCTATCGAAGAAAAAGCAGTTGCCGTAAGGTACAGGTTGCTGTGTTGGATGAAATTTCTTTAACTTTTAAGGAAATATTTTGTATGAATGTAATTTAGGGTCAAACCAATAATATTTCATGAATTTAAGTTTTAGACATGGAAATTTTTGATTGTGGGACTTTTTTCCATCGTTTTGTAAAAAATGTTTTAGAACCAAAAATTTCCATGTCTAAAAATTAAATTCATCAAATATTATCGGTTTGGCGCTAAATTAAATTCATACAGAATATATCCTTTAGAGTTGAAAAAATTTCATCCAACACAGCAACTTGTACCCTACGACAACTGCTTTTTCTTCGATGGACTGAATTTATGTTCAGCGGAGAACATAAAATCTGGAAAAATCAAGAAATATGTATCAAAATAGCACTAATCAATTGTAGAAAAACTGACTCACTAGAATGTTTCCTCGGAGCATAGCAGGGATTTGAAAAAAATTATTTTAAAGCTGTATGTTTCCCCTAATCGTAATGTACAGTAATACAGTACTGCCATTGTTTACAGCTTATTTTAGTTCAATCAATTATGAAAAGTTATTAATTACTACTGTAGATTTGAAACTCTTATTTTGATCATCCAGTTTTTGTTCGAAGGCTGCCAATCCCTCTTCGGTATCAAGAGGAAACAATTTTTCCATATCGCTAATTGTATTATCCGTTTGTTGTAAAGTGGTTGGAACGCTGCGCTTCCGAAGTGTAGCGATACTCCCTTCCATCGTACGCAATCTTACATTCATTGCGCTTTGTTTGGTTACTAGCTTTGACGTTAATTCTGTAGGTATAAAATATAATACTTCATAACTATATATACAAGTTCCAGATTCTATAGTCTTATGTAATGAATAAATAGATGATAATAAATGCATGCAATCATACGAAATACACATGTCAATTATAAAAAGTAATTTTTTTCAATCATTTTCAAATGTAGATATATCATTTAGTATATATACTGAAGAAAAGTTATTTTTATATTACTTATCAGATAATCCAGCTTTTCATTTTGACTATGTAATTTAGGTATTGCCGCTTCCGCGACAGTTTCATTATTTCTGTCTGTATCGTGTTCAACCAAATCTTCACATATGTTCATGAAATATAATAAATAAATTAACAATCAAACGCGACAACATGATCTACCCGAAGGTCTCGTACTCTCTTTGTAAGTTTTGTTTTTTTAGAGTCAAAACAATTTAAATTTACCGTCCGGTGAATCACTCTCTTCAGTTTCAATCATGGAACGCTTTTCATTGCCATGTTTTGGAAGGTTTTTGTTTGTATTTGTATCGTCGATACCTGTATCACCTATATGGGCATATATTATAACATGATATAAAAAAGGACCGAGAAATTATGTCTCATTTGCTTGTGTAATAAAATTGAAAACATACTGCGTTGGTTCTTATGAATGTCATTTTCTTTGTCACGATGACTTTCTTCGTCACCGGCACCATCTTCAATATGATCATCACTTTGATCAGCACCGACAACTTGTGACTGTACTTTTGTTTTAATTGTTTTTTTTGCTACAGTACTTTCTTTTAGTGTCACAACAGGTTTACTGTTCAGATTTTTATTCCGTGTAGATTGCATTTCATCAGTAGACATCTTATTGTAACTCAAATTCGCTGGAGCCGTGGGAAAATTTGGTAAATCACATTTCGGGTTCTTTGAATTTCCATTGTTATTATATTGGTCAGCTCTTTCTTCATCCGATGATATGGGTAATGGTACATTCTTCTTTGCTCTGTTTTTTCTTGTTTTTTTCCATGTGTCTGAGTCTACAGTGTCATCAATGTCGGACAAAAGCTCAGCAAGTTTCAATTTTTCGATTGCTACCGTATATGATTCTGGAATTATATGGTAGTGAATAACTTGCCTTATTATTGTGGTAGTATTTCATGGAAAAATGTTTCCTTTTGAACGTTTACCAGCTGTAGCAAATATCTTCCGAATGTGGCACAATGTCCAATCAGCAGAAGGTATTGCCCTTGTTGTGATGGCCTTACTTATTTTGATCAAATCTTTGTACGGAGGCCATAAGCACTTTTTTTTCTCAGGCTCTACTAGCCAATTTGTTGGAATCATTTCTACTCCATCATCAAATTCTACTATGGTATACATCGTGAAGAATATCTTAATCAGCTTTTGAGCCGAACGACCTGATATAAAATACAATCTTACAATAACATTGGCAACTGCTGAATAAACAAGGTTCTGATTGAGGTTGAATATATAACGAGTATAACATACAAAACATTGTCAGAAATGCCAGTAACAAATAAATGGGAATCTATGTATATTATAATAATTATTATGTACACGCCGCAGTATGTATGATTGGAAAAACAGCAAACTTGTTCTTAAATGGTAGTTTAAAGTTCTTTCCGCAGATTCGCTTACATGGCCATGCTTTAATTTCTGAGCGTTTGTCGGTTACAATTTTTATACCAATTTTTATAGACTCACAAGGTTGAGAATACAAGCATTCGCCAGTATTAACCAATTCTCTTCCAATTATGAAAAGTTCATTTTCACTAACAGCAAAATTAAGAGCTTGAACAATTACCCCATTTTCAAGAAATACACAATTATTAATTTCATTGCATTTTATGGTATATGTTTCCATCTTTAAAATTTTATATTGAGATGAATAATTTCGATCATCAAGAAGAGGACCAGACGAATGAGGTTTATCAAGTACCATATTATGCAGATCTTTTTGCACGTTGATCAATGATGCATTATTGTCTATTTCTCCTATTCTGCGTGCTATTTGTGAAAGGGGTAATTCGCCTTTTCGTAGAAATTTTTTGATCTTAGAAATATAATTTTCAAAACGAAATGCACTGAATGAATCTAAATGTCCAAAATTTTGTACATCCCGTGCTAAGTGCAACAAGTTATGGACATTATGTGAAACATATTTTTTACCATAAATCGTTTCAAATGATTCTACGAAATGTTTTAAAAGTTTCTCAGCATATAAGATATTTTGCGAATCTAAAACAAGTACTGGACTAGCCAAAATAGAAATAGCCACATGCAAAGTTAAAAAATTCAGATACACAGGTTCTTTTAATATACCTTGCAAAATCACCGGTCCAATATACAGTAAAAATTCTCTGAATTCAGTGGCCTTCCACAATTTAATAAATCGTAGTAACCTCGGTTTTCGAGCAAACTCCGAAGGTATGAGATTCCTTAGTTCATTTAGCAGTTGAGAAATAGTATTTATCTGGAAAGCAGACAATCTCACACTAAGTGGACCATGTAACCAAAGCAATAATAACTTTTTCATAATTCCTAGGCAGATGAGGTGCATGTAGTCTAACACTACCTGCGAAACTAATCCTAAACTTGGTATAGTATTTAGGATGGTTTCTCTTACTTGATAATCATCATTATATGAATAATTCTTAAATCTTTCGTCAGTTCTTAAAACGCATGCAGGTCCCGTAAAACAAATGCAGTGATCTATGTATTCACCTTCTATTATGCATTTAGTACAACTGTTGTAACCACTATGATACTTGATACCTAAAATATATGCCTTAGCAGGAGCATCGCAAACAAGTGCACGTATTTTAACCTGAACTTGTACATTTTCATGTGAATACCCATTATTAATTAAGTCTATTGCTTCTGAGACGAACATTTTTAAAAATTCATTTGCATCGTTTGGCTTTCCCACACCACAGAATATTCCAACAATGTGAACTTCTTTTAAAATTGTGTCTGAACATAGAATAGGCCACAAGCTTTTCTCAGCAGAATCTCCGATTGGAGCCCCATCTATATTTATGAGTAATTCAATATTACTTATATCGTAGTCTAATTGTTTACGTTTTTGCACTATCTTAGTTATCGCTTTATTTAAACCTATGTGACAATATTGCCCACCTTCGATATTTTTAATGTCGGTTTTAGCTGGAGTGTTGAGTAGTGTTCTTGGATCTTTGGGAAATGACACATCAGTAAATCTATTTAAAATAATTGACAAATCAGAAATCGCCGCATGTGTGATTTGATGACCTATAGCCCAACTAACGATGTTCTGTTTAAAGTCTGCTGCTTTTTGTGTTTTACTTTTATTATTTGTGTTGTTAAACACTTCTACGTTATTCCATTCAACTTGGTTGTGATTTAAAATGTCCGGATTTTCTTGATTCAAAAGCATATCGATATTTTCATCAGTTTCATTACTTACAATAGATTCATTGTCACTTGAACTGTATGTATGAGGATTAGCACTATCGTTGAAGTCATGAGATAAAGAAGCTTGACATGATAGATCTGATTGAGAATTTTCTTGCGCATTCGATGAATTGGGCTGAAGAAGATGTTCGTCAGCTATCTGTCTTAGAAGTAGTGATGCCTCTTGCTTAGCCAAGCGGCGTACGTGCCTGTCGGTGTAGGGTTCCGTACTTTTTCGCTTTCTCGTCATTTTAATTTCCCGTATTGAATAACCACTATTAAACAATTGGGGGGGGGGGGGGGGGGGGGGGGGGGGGAATCTGCAGTGAAATGAAAGTAATGGATTGTGTGAAAACTTTCCGAGATCACCGAAATTCTTACGACAATTGATAGTATGAGAGTTCGTTTTACGTAATTGAATTTTTTCCTATATGAGCCATTCCACGTCAAACCGGACAAAATAAATCAAAAATTGACCTCGATGTTACCGATTTTGCTATAATTTTTTACGGGTTCTATGGAACAAATAAATTCATCAATTTTTTTGTTACACGGGGGTGAAATAGAGAATTGATGAGAGAATTGTAGAGAATTGATCAAGGAATACGCTCATATTTTTTGAGATTTTTATCGCGAGGAGCTTGCTTTGAAAATCACGTTTGAATAATATATTTGTTTATGAAAAATGAAATTGTTTGTGACCGCAGAATGAAATAAATATATAATATTAATAGTGTCATTCAATAGCTTTGAAATGGTTCTTGAATGAAGTCTCTAGGATGAATACAACCAAAGATATGACCGTTTGAAGGGGAGTATGTTTTCGATTTTTGGCTCTTTTTCCTGAATTTCACCCCCGTGTAACTTGAAAAATAGGGGCCGAAAAAAAAAAAAAAAAATTGATGAATTTATTTGTTCCATAGAACCCGTAAAAAAAATTATAGCAAAATCGGTAACATCGAGGTCAGAAAGCTGTCCGGTTTGACGTGGAATTACTCATATCTCTGTATGTCATAAGTAATATAGTTCATGAATACATCACATACAACCTTGAATGAATCAGGTGTGAATAAACAGTATATTACACTCTATGAATTTGCCAGTTTCTCAAGGTTAAAAATTATTACCGAAATACACGTGTATAGACCTCGTGTACATTTAGATCGACATAACCTAAAAATATGAATCAGGTCTAAATGAACAGTAATACTGTGTTAATTTTCCAGTTTCTAAAGGCAAAAAGTTATCACCGAAATACACGTGCTAGACATGTGTACATTGAAGTCGACATAACCTATAAATATGAATGTATAAAATATATAAACAGCAATATATAAAATTATATAAACAGCATGATCGGAATTCACATGACCAACAAATAAGCATATATGATACATATATTATATTAACTAACACAATTTTAGTATAAAAGTTGTATCTTACCAAATTGAAATTACACACACTGCAGCTTTTACAGAAGAATAATAATGGCGCGCGCGGTGCGACCCTATCTCGACAGATACGTTACACTTATGTTTGCATATGCTTCTCTATGTACCACGTGGCCTCAAGTGTAGCAGCCAAGAGCTACCATTGGTCGTTGCGCTGGCGCTCGAGATTCAAACGGAAAACTGTGGGCCTTAGAATCTCGATGCTGGAATTTTAGATTTCTTTTTAATCATTTCGAATCTTTCGAGGGAGCGACACGGTCAAAATTCCACCGACCCCCAAATAAGGACCACCCTAATGTATAGGCATCGTAATTTTAACATCGCAATCAAAACGTTCGCGTGATTCTGCGAAAACATTACGAATGAAACATTTTGAAATAAATATTACGAAAACGTTATATTAATCACATTTTTGGAACATCAAAACAGAAATATTTTTATGATACTAAAACGATGTTAAAATTTAAACATTCAAAAATAAACATTGAGGAAATGTTTCATTGTGATGTTTTAAAATGATCGAAATCGAAACATTTTTATGATCTTACAAAATATTCTGAAATTGATGTTATGTATGAAACCTTTTTAACATCTAGTTGAAATGTTACAAAAATAATATTACAAAATGCAATATTATAGAAACGTTATAAATTTGATGTTACAATTAAGTAACAATTGTAAGGTTTCTGTAATATATTGTAACATTCTCTGCCGTGTGGGTAGTAGTCTTGCACTAAGTACTACTAGTAGTCTACACTTGTACTTAGTACTGTAGTGTTAGTACTAAGTACTGAAAATTCGTGTACTAAGTAGTGAAATTTGTGTACTAAGTACTGAGCTCTCAGTATTTTTTTTCCGTAAGGGGGTGCTGTCCCATGACAATACTTACCCAGATAACAAAGTGCCTGCAAGATGTCGGCAGGGTGTTGGCACGCGTGCGAATTAATCCGCACTGCGTGCACGCAGATCACCAGACAGATGTGTCCGCATATGCCAAGCATATCGCTCGCACGTCATGACGGTCGCACACGTGATGGTGAAATGCGACTTCCATGCACGCACGGTATATTTGAGGGACTATTGAAAATATGTCTAATAATAAGAACATGTGATTGCTCATAAAGAATATTTTATTAGACGATGCTAAATCTAATATACAGGGTGAAGTCTTAACGTCCGAATGGTCAGAGTCTTGTTGAGACGGCCGCGAGTTGGAATCGGCAATTGCTTTAAGGTGGCTACAGCCAATCGAGGCCTCGGTAACAACCACTAAGAAAATTGTCGATTATCCACTCGCGGCCGCCTCAACAAGACTCTGACCATTCAGACGTCAGGATTTCACCCTGTATAACATAATAATACAATGACATAAACAACGAATTATTAAAATATTGATATTTAAATCTATGCAAACTTTCACCTCACCTTCCTTATACAATATTTTTTCGTTTT
This sequence comes from Tenthredo notha, assembly GCA_914767705.2. NCBI lineage: Eukaryota > Metazoa > Arthropoda > Insecta > Hymenoptera > Tenthredinidae > Tenthredo > Tenthredo notha. Next base: position 1,719,179 of record OU611923.1, on the reverse strand, counting down.
CAATTGCAGAGTGAAAGAATATTAAAGCGTAAGACGCATTATGGTCTACGCGCACTATGCCGAACCGGAGCGAAACGAAGTTTTCACGCACACTCCTAAGAAAGCATGTTAATGAAAACTTCGTTTCGCTTCGGTTCGGCATAGTGCGCGTTGACCTTTACAGTAAATATTTGTTGAACGCGATTATTGATAATATTCGAACAGTATTATAGTATAGAAAAGAATTGCAGTTTTTTTGTTTACGTTAGAGAATATAAGATACGTTAAAAAGTATATTCCGATATTAAATACATTATAAAGATATAAAAGATATTATATATACTCTGATAACTCATATATACTCTGTTAATCTTGCACGTTCGACGAAGAATTATAAAATAACAACTTACAGCTATAGGAACAAATACAACAGGTACTAGGGTTGGGCGATATTTATCGATATTCTCGGATATCGATATTTAGCAGCCGATATATCGATATTCTTATCGATATTTAGGCTATTGATATATCTTAATATCGATACGTGTCTCGCAAATATCGAACCTCGATATGTCCGTATTTGAAAAGTGATACGTCACAAACTCGCGCTTACAACCGTTGCAACTTGGAACTCGCAGCAACAAGTTTTGACAAATTCGCAAGCTGCAGCGTGGCGATCTACGACGTAGATTCTACGTCCCTAACTCTGCTAGTTCGACAAATCAGTAATCACTTAGCGTCTAAGGAATCGGATGGCTGAAACGGTAAGTACTAGTACATTAAAGCTTAAAATATCGGAACGTAATTTCTTTCTCATTTGCATTAGTTATTTTGCATTTTCAATAATAAATAAACGTTTCATAGTATGCTTGACTAATAACCTATTTTTCGTGTTCTTGATTTGTTATTATCCATTATTTTGTAATTCTGCTTGAGAAAATACACTCCATTGTGCCATGTTGTGCTTGACTCAATCTGTTTTGCATGTTTTTCCCTTTCAGCGTTGGGTATTTGGTTATATTTGTGAACGAGTGTGCTGAATTTCCTATTCCGACCTTAAAAGTATGCATTACAATATCTATACAATCTACTCAATTACCATTATCGTTCATGTTTTGTCTTTCTTGAACTGCGTTTAAAGTTAGTTATCGAATATATGCAGGTCAACAATTTTATGTTTGTTGCTTGTTTTCATTGAAATATCTTATTTGTTATTTTAGTGCCTCCTAAAAGTATAGTCTGGAAATATTTTATCAAGACTGATTGTGGTGGAAAATGTAAATTATGTGGTGCAGACGTCAAGTCCACTGGCACTACAAGTAATTTACGATCCCACATCAGCCATTCTCATCCGAAGATTGAAATGGGTCGATCTACAGATACAGATTCTGACAGGAGTTCAGCTGCAGAATCTCAAAAAAGAAAAAAAGTAAATTATACTTTTTTCTGTTTTAATTTCCAGGCGGTTAAAGGAATAATTTAATTGTTTGCTCATTTCGAAAGTTTAATTGAATAAATAAATTTATATCAATAACAGGTGGACCTTGATGAAGATGTGGACGATCCAGGTAATCGAGCACCGTCCCCTACATCATCAGTTTCATCAGTAAATTCAGAAATAATCGAAGCTCCTTCAACTTCAACATCGCTATCAATACGTGATTATAAGAAGACGAAGCAACCCAGATTAGATTTATCATTTGCGAGACAAACATCATTTCAAGGTTAATAATCAATTCACTGATTGTTTTAATTAAAAAATGAACATTCCTTTTTTCAATTTTTCCAACATTGTCTATTTCATTGAAAATTTTTTTACCCTGAATTTGTTATGGTTCAGATATTGTTAAATGCACGAATGATATACCTATACATATTTGCTAATTATAATATCCAAATTGCTCAACTTTCAATTGTTTAATATTGTTTCTTTCACAATTCAGGATCATTTTATCGTTTTAGATGGTGGATCGAAAGCAATCAACATAACAAATACCCTAGTGTTTATGATAGCAAAGGATAACATGCCTCTTCGAACTGTGGAGAAAGAAGGTTTCAATACATTTATGAAAGCAGTGGCACCATTGTACAAAGTACCTAGCAGAAAACTCATAACCAGTCGACTGGAGGAAAAGTATGATGTCTTGTCGAACTTGATGAAAGATAAACTTTCACGAATGTCTCATATCACTCTGACAACTGATATTTGGACTGATACAGTAAACACGAAGAGTTATTTAGGTTTAACATCGCATTATATATTGGAAGATAGTCTCAAATCAATTATGATTGGCATAACTGAATTGAACAAAACTCATACGTCAGCTAATTTAGTGGTATGGTTACTTGACCTATTACAAGAGTGGCACATACCGAAAGAGAACGTTATTGCGGTTGTTTCTGACAATGCAGCAAACATAACAAAGGCTATAAAAGATGCTTTTGGTCCTGAGAAACATATATTCTGTTTTGCTCATACACTGAATCTTGTTCCATCAAAAATTATTGAACAAGATGAGTCTGTTCATTCCTCGTGTGCCAAAATCAAAAATATTGTTACTTTCTTCAAACATTCTGTAACCGCTGCGGATCAGTTACGAATTCATACAAACCTTTCACTCATACAGAGTGTGAATACTCGTTGGAATTCCACGTATAACATGATCAAAAGATTTATAGAATTGGCTGATAAAATAAGTTTGATTTTATTGAACAGTCTATCTGGTCCTCCGATGTTGACCGCGCATGAACTCCAAACTGCAAAAGAATTTGTTGATCTTTTGAAACCATTTGAAGAAGCTACCAGAATAGTATGTGGAGAATCTTATGTCACCGCAAGCAAAGTCATACCAATCGTAAATACTTTGGGCAGTAAAATAAACCAATACACACCTGAAACAGATATGGGCAAACATCTCAAAAACTCTTTAATGGAACAATTTGTCAAGAGGTTCAACAGAATTGAACATTTACCTGTCTTGGCTGCTGCAACCATTTTAGACCCCAGATTCAAAAACATTAACTTTGTTGATAAAATCGCTTGCTCAAATGCTATAAACATGATTGCAAAGTCTATAAATCATACTGTTACTTCTGGCAGTCGAGAAACTCCCGAAGAAATTGAGCGTCCCACAACCAATGATGAAAATAACTTTTGGTCATATCATGAAGAATTAATCAACCTGAACAAGTCTAGATTCTCCGAAAATCGAAATAAAAACCAAATGCCCGAGGAATTTAAGATGTATTTGCATCAACTCCCAATTAAAATGACCGAAAATCCAATAGCATATTGGAATCGCATGAACTCATCTGCGTTGAGAGATTTTGCTTTAAAACATTTGACACTGACTGCTACATCCGTTCCATCAGAACGGATGTTTTCAAATGCCGGCAATATTTTAACTGACGATAGAAGTCGACTAACTGGTAAACATTTACAAATGCTACTTTTTCTGGGCTCCCTGTCATTTGAAGATTGGCATATACTCATGTAGTGAAACGTTTTTTGGAATAATAATAAAAAAATGAAATATATCCATTTTTATTCCAATTTATTCACCTGTAGGTATATAATTCATATTTTCACTAGCGCGCATTAGTTCAAAATGTTAAACTGTAATTACAGATCGATAATGACAATATCGATATCTATAGATTCGATATCTGTCAATATCGATATAACTGTGTTGATAATTATCGATACTTAATATCGATATTTTGGCTGATATCGCCCAACCCTAACAGGTACAACAATTTTTTTTTTTTTTTCAATTGCTCGATAAAAAGTGCTGCCATTCTTAAGACTCATCGTCAGCAAAATCCTCTTCGTCTTCTTCAGACGCTTGAAAGTCTTCAACCGTAGATACTTCTTTGTCCTTCAATTTTTCCAAGCGTACAATTTCATTGCGCAGTTCGTCTTCATCATCATCATGAACGCTCACTTCTGTTGAGTCCGTCGAAAGGGTCTTTTTCATCCCTTTTCGGAATCTCTGCTTGGTGCATCGCAGGACCTCCTTCATGTGATGCTTGAAGTGGTCTTTGTCTTCAGGACCTTTGAAATTAGTGCAATTTTTTGCTGCTTCTGTAAATGCAACGAAATATGATGGTTACTTGAATTTCATTTCATTTTGAAGTATTCCATAGTTATATTTTATGGAATTAAAATCTGAAACAAGGAATTCTTACGGAACAAAATATTGGCAACTTCGGTGTCACCAAACTTCACACTGTTTTCACTGCCGAGCCATGAAAATTTGCAAACCAATTTATCCGTCATGATTTCCTTCAATGCGCAGTTCAGGAATTCCCTTAATCTCGACCCACCCAAGTTTACCAGATGGAGATACTAGAAGATAATTTTTTACAAAACAAATACATTATCACCGTCAACTAATGTGGATCACTAATAATGAGATCTGTCAGAACTAAGTGAGAATCATGAATGTATTGTGAGGTTCGAAAAAGATTTTTACTTCACTCAGTGTGATTTTGGACGTTTTACCCACGCTTCGCGTGGGTAGGACCCCCATTTTCACACCACCTAAACTAAAATTTTGTACAATACTTGACGAAAAAACTTCTTCTGATCTCGTGTGATTGCAAAACTGGCCTTGGCTCGTGCTGCAACCTCATATCACACTCGTCAGAAAAAGTTTGACCGCACTTGTATCGTAATGTACTATTACCAGTTTCCGACGTTCATCTTTGTTTTCAGCAGAGTCCAGCTTCAAAAATTCTTCCATAGTATGAATAGGGAAGCCAGTGAGCGGTTGAAGCAAACTTTGTGAAAGGTTATTTCCTTCAGCTGAATTTTTTTCTTTTGTTTCTTTTAGAATCAGTTTATTTTGGTCAATAATTAATTTTTCTTGATCGATGAGCACTTGATGTTGCTGTGCTATTTTCCTGCAAGTGTTATTGAGGAAATAAATTGATTTTATTTCGTTTGTTATTACAACTTCTGGACGGCTCTCAAAATGATCAATTTTGCAGGTTGAACATTTGCACTCAAAACATTCTTATTTGACCTATTGAGGATGGATTTCGCTTCAAAATACTACTTGTGGTCCACAGCAAGTCAAATAAGAATATGTTGGGTTTATTGCACAAAAATTCAATCAGAAATAAAATAACAAGCAGGGAATACTTCGAAAATAATTCATACTGAAAGTAGAGATGAATTATGAAATATCCTCCTTCAGTTCACAAAGTGAAGAATTCAGTCTGTAGTAGCACAGATTTCTGAGCTTATTTGAAATTTGAATTTTTCTTTCGTATAGTCTGACCGAAACACGTTTGATACTGTATAAAAAACAGTGATAAGTTTGTGAAGGTGCAAAATTGACCTCTCGGAGAGAAAGACCTATACAAGTTATACAAATTCATATTTCTCACTCTAAGACTGTCAGCACTGATTTCTGGAAGAAATTGAGACCTGTTGATTCCTGAAAAGTTTCATCCGGTTGATATTCTAGTAGACTGTCAGTGCTGTTGACTTCAGAAGATTCTTTCTGACTAATGTTACTGGGTACCAGCTCAATCGGAGTAACGGGGAAACTTGTCGTTGCATTAAAATGCTCAGAAGTTAGTGATGCAGTTGACCTGGTAGGAGTTATCGATAACGCTGGGGATATTGAAGGTATAGTTTTGGATGTTCTGGAAGGCTTGATCGATATCTTTTTACTGAAAAGATTGAATTAACAATATTATTATGATCATTATTTAAATGGGGAAAGAGCATTTGCAATAGTCATGAAAATTCTATAATTTTGAAACATTCGTTCATAAAATATTATTCAACATTAACGTACGAGATTGTAGGGTTTTTATCCATGATAATGCTCTCGATACTGAATGGAGTCTTTTCGAATGGCTTCTTTCGTGACTCAGATGTGGTTTCTTCAACATCCCGATTCAGTCTGACCAGCGATTTTTTTTCGGTGATCCTTTTATTTTCGATTCCCTTCAAACGGGCTTTGAGAGAATTTAATTTGTCGTCAATATTAGCTGAAGCTTTAGTTTTCTTTAAAGGTGGAGCTTCATCAGAAGACGTGGGCAGTATCTTTTTCGGAGGTTTAATTTCTCTACCACTGCTGGAAAATTTATTTGCTCTCTTTGGACGTTGGACAAGGTTGTTTGTAATTTCTTCCAAATGCTCCATGATACTGAAAGCCAATGAAATTTTTTTTTTTTTGCATATAACCCTCAATTTTTTGATTTCTGCTGAAAATAAAAACACCCATACAGAGCGATTCTGTGAATAGTAACGTGCCTAGAAGGTAGGCAAACAGGAAACGCCTGCATTGAGCATATGAAATATCGACGATTGGGTTTTATTTATTACATAGAAAATAGAAACCAATCGTCCATGTTTGAGCTGCTCAATGCAGGCGTTTCTCGTTTGCCTACCTATCAGGCGCGTTACTATCTACAGAATCGCTCCGTATATGTCCCACCAGCTAAAGAATTTGTTTCTACTGAAACGAAATCATTGTCAAGAAACAATTGATACCAGACTAGATATTGAAATTGGATTGTTATCTGTTTCAAAAGACTTCATAATTTAGAGGCCAACTGAAGATACGTTTTCGACACTTTTTTTTTTTTAATGTAATTTGGTTTTCCTATTGTAGTCCTTTTCACAAGCATGTGCTTGGCAATAGTTTTTGGTTTTCAATCGTTTTTTGGATTAAAGATGCTTTTTCATATATAGATATTCATGGGGGAGATTTTATTGAGACGAACTTTTGTTGGTGGATAGCTGTGTGGGTGATAATGAGTATTCATTTTTTGTCATCAGTATGATTTTGAGTCTTTCAGCTTGAAAGTATATTGGTATCAATATTTCATTTATGTGAGTATAACTTATGAATTAAAACAAACAATGCACATTGTACGAAAGAAACTGCTGCCCATAAAGTTGTTCACTTAGAGTCACATAAGTTTCCAAAGCTTCTTGACAAAAAGGGTACATGTCTCACGGAGTCTCTTCCGAAATAAGTAGGCGCATGACGCTATGGAGAATCATAAGATGTCGATAATAATCTTCAAGTAGAACATTCTTCAGAACAGCCGGTGCAGTGTAGAGTAACAGTTGCCTGAATTCAGCTGCTTTGAATCGATGGTACATTGTGATTTCCCTCGGGCGGCGATTGAATTCAGAAGGACAGTAAGATGTCAGTGTCAACATTCTAGAATCGATAATTGCCAATTTTCTTGCATTCAATCTTCGAAATGCAAACTTTCCTCCCACTTGTGCGGACAATATTTTTTTGCAGTTTCCCAGGTAAACAGTATGCATAATTTCGAAAGGCACTTGCGTAACCAATCCTAACAGAGGGGCTAAAGGACTTCTGCCCTTGTGGTGATCATCATCGACAAGATTCCGGTAACTTTCGTCTGTTCTGAGTTCATGTCTGATGCCTTGAAAGACCATTGTTCCTCCAAAGTTTGGTATGGTGCATCGGTGACCTTCTACTTTACATTTTGAACAAGCATTAGACGAAGAATGGCCGTAATGATTCAGAACGAACGCTCTCGCTGGCGCATCGGCAATGAAGCATCGAACAGTCAAAGAGAGCTGTTGATTCCTTATCACAATTCCACCTTCTTCGCGTATTTCCATAATTTCTTGAACAAGTTGTTCGTAAAATTTAAATGCATTGGATGGTTTCTCTTTACCTTGAAATATTCCTACTATAATAGGCCTTTTATCTGCAATATTGAATATGCGATATTGATGAGGCCAAAATTGATCCACTCCGTTGTCCACTCGAGCACCGTCCGTACTCAAATCAATTATAACATTTTCCGGCATTTCATTTTCAGGAAGACTTTCTAATTTCTTGATTAGTGTTTTCTTGAATCCAGTGTGAAGGTATTTCCCTCCCGCAATTTCTTGAACTCTTGTACTTGCAACAATAGTAGGAGTATCCAATACAGTCCTCGAGTCTTTGGGTAAAGAAATTAAGTTGAAAGGAAATTGTCGCAATGCTTTTAATAATATGTTTCCTTGCTTGTGGTTAATATTTGCCGCTAGGAATGCATTTTTTAATGCCCTTCTCTGCAAAGCTGCAGGATTTCGTTCAACATAGACATCCGAGTTGTCATCTTCTGAAGTGCCGGTTCCACTGTTCTCATCTTCTGAAGCGGTGGTTTCACTGTTCTCATTTTCTTCCTGTCCAAGCCTCTCAGGAATATGATCACCCTCAAATTCTTCAGCAAAGCCTTCCTCATTTGAGCTTTCAGATTCCTGCACGTTATCTGAAGACTGTTCTTCAAGACGATATTGTAAAACTTCACCACCATCAATTTCTGAAACTTCTTTGAATCTTTCATGACATTGAAGTCTGCATCGTTGAAACGCAACGAAATCCGGGAGAAAAATAATTCAAATATATTAATTTACCAAAAATGATCCTGCTATATGTTTGAAAAGTGAAAACGACTAGAAATAACTTGATAATGTTAATAAACATAGTAGGATCATTTTTATGCTATGTCTATTTCTTTTAAATTTACATTGAATTTCATTGCGTTTCAACGATGCAAACTTCAATGTCATAATCTTTGATGTATATCAGACGAAGATTCGTCAGACGTAGAATTGCTAAAATCTTGTTCGGCATCATGCCTGTTATCACGAACAGTTAATAAGCGTCTTCTCTTATGTCTGGAACTGAGTTCAGAAATTTTTTTGAATTTCTCAGACATTCTCCACCTTCACGTCTTTTTTGTAGAACTGTGAAAATTCCTTGTGAAAATATTTTCCTACACAGTAAGAATATTTTCAAACCAGTCATGGGAATGAGTGCGAGAGCTTTTAATTGCGTTGCGCTATTCGTGCGTCTAGTGATGTGAACTGCAGTGGATGACTTGTTACTGCACAGGTGTTAACCTATAACCGTTTATGTGATCAACATATCTTCAATATCAACGATTCCGAAAGTTTTTGATTTATTCAATAATACTTTAAGACTATGCCTTGTGAACGAATTCATCAAACTGAGTATTTCCAATTTCAATTAAATTGAATTAAATTATATTATATTCAAGTCGACGTGTAAAAAAATGAATGGAATCAACCATCAACAGAGAGTCAAATTATATCGTACATCGTAACATTTTCGAAAACAGGCAATTCCTTAGAATTTAACTTTCTGGAAGGACCATACTTGAATTTTGACTGAAGCCATTTTTGCATTTTTTTTAGTCAGCAAAAAAGATCCAATCAAAAAAAGATACTTCAGTTTTAAGATTATGCGAAAAAGTGTGCCCATAACAAATTTCAACCTTCTGTGATGAATACTTAGACGCAAGGACTCGTTCGCAGAGCTACGCTGGAAATTGAGTTTTGCGAAAGATCCCTGTAGAGCGATTCTGTAGCTCGTTATCGATAATTATCACTGTCGTTAGCTAACAACAATATCAGTGACCAATAAGGTTTCAGGAATGACAAATTCACCCAATAGAAAACAAGACAAAACAAGCCGGTACGATGGTTAGGTTAACGAAAAGTCACAGAAATGTTGGGGGACGGGGGGACGGGGGGGTACTGGCATCCTATGTTTTGATCGCAGAAGTTTAGGATTCTGGCTGAGTATAACATATTTTCATCACAATTAGAAGCCGGAGTATTCTTTTTTTGATATTGAACCTTTTATACAGGTGACCCAAGACCCCCGGACCGGAAGGAATGGGTGAATTCCTCGTTGGATTTTGAGACGAAATTTCCTTTTCGAAAACTTCGTCCGATCAACGGTGTCCGAGTTATTAAAGATAAAGAGTAGCCAATCAGCGCCTCGCTTTAGGTCCGTGCCAGTGCCGGGTCAATAGTGAACGGCGGGCAGGGCCCGTGGTTTATTTTACATTTGGCTACTTTCTTCTTCACTTTACAATCGACGCGTATTATTATTATTATTATTATTATTGTTATTATTATCATTATTATTATTATTATTATTTTTATCATTATTATTAATATTTTTTTTTTCTTCTACCGGACCGTAGTTCTACGTGTCCAGGTTGACCGGACCGTAGTTCTACGTGTCCAGGTTGACCGGACCGTAGTTTTCCGTGTCCAGGTCGACCGCACCGTAGTTTTCGGTGTCCCGGTCGACCGCACCGTAGTTTTCGGTGTCCAGGTCGACCGCACCGTAGTTTTCCGTGTCTAGGTCGATCGCACCGTAGTTTTCGGTGTCCAGGTCGACCGCACCGTAGTTTTCCGTGTCCAGGTCGACTGCACCGTAGTTTTCGATGTCCAGGTCGACCGCACCGTACAAATTCATAAATTTTCAATCCCATGGTCAATTTCCGTGTGCCGTGATACCACACTGCTATGATTCCGTGTGTTGTTGTCACAACACAGACAACACAATACTTGCCGGCGCTGGCCAAGTTCATGGCGAAGATCATGGTTTGTTTACAAACGAACATTGTGCCTTCGCCGTCAAGAAGTTCGGTCTCGAATAATTTCACTCCTTGCAATAATGGAATACACACCGCAAGAATACCTCGAGATGATTATCATCTACGGGGAGTGTGGCCGCAATGCCAGTGCAGCAGGTCGTGCGTACGCGGAGAAATATCCCAATAGCCGTCATCCACAAAAAAACGTAATTTTGCGTCTTCTTCATCGCGCTGGCGAATCGGGAAATTTGGAAGCCTTTCGAGCCGGGATCGGTGGTCCACGAACCGTGCATGTACCGGAACTGGAGGAAAGAGTGCTTGATGCTCTCGACGATGATCCAACGCTGAGCCTCAGAGAAGTAGCAAGAATTTGCAATATCACCTATTCTACCGCCCAGAGGATTTGCCGCGATGAAAAAATGCACGCCTACCACTACGTAAGCGTGCAAAGTCTCCAACCCGAGGATTACCCGCGGCGCCTAGAATTCTGTCGATGGTTGGTTGCACAAAACGAGGAGGATCCAGACTTCAGCCGAAAATTATTGTTCACGGACGAGTCAACCTATGGACGCGAGGGTACTCTCAACTACCATAATACCCACGTTTGGGGCTTCGAGAATCCACATGCAAAGTCGGTGCGATCGGTCCAAGTTAGGTTCGGCGTGAATTTGTGGGCCGGAATAATTAGGAACAAGTTGGTGAGTTTAACTGAGTTCAACGTACTTAAATTCTCGAATAATAATTCATTGATGATCGACGTTTTTGTTAAGGAAAATCTGACCCTTTTTTTCGAAAAATTCCACCGCCTGGTTGAAAAACTAATTATTTTGTTTTTTCAGTTGGGCCCGACCGAGTTGCCACGTCGTTTGAATGGGGAAAACTATCGGGAGTTCCTGCTGGAAACTCTACCCCAATTGATCGAGGATGCGGAGTTGAATCGTGAGGATATGTGGTTCCAGTACGACGGAGCACCCGCACACAATGCACACCAGGCGCGTGATGTCCTGGATGCGGCGTTTCCGGCAGCGTGGATCGGCCGTGGGGGCCCCATCGCTTGGCCAGCCAGATCTCCGGATCTTAACATGCTGGATTTCTTTTTGTGGGGGCATGTGCAAGATCGTGTCTACAGAGGAGATATCAACGACGTGGAAGATCTACGAGCAGCGATACATGAGGCTTTCGCCACGATCACGCCGGAGATGCTGGAACGTGCACAGAAAAATTTGCTCCGTCGAGCGCGCCTTTGCATCGAGCAGGGGGGTGGACATTTTGAACACCTTCTTTAGGTGACGTATTTCATTATTAGCGAAAGCGCTGATTTTGATTGAAATCAATGCAGCTAACGTAATTACAACTTTTACAGGACCCCTTCAAGGCGCACTCACTCGTGGACCAATCCGTGAGCAGTAATTTTCGGCTGGAGTCTGGATCCTCCTCGTTTTGTGCAACCAACCATCGACAGAATTCTAGGCGCCGCGGGTAATCCTCGGGTTGGAGACTTTGCACGCTTACGTAGTGGTAGGCGTGCATTTTTTCATTGCGGCAAATCCTCTGGGCGGTGGAATAGTGATATCGCAGATTCTTGCGACTTCTCCGAGGCTCAGCGTTGGATCATCTTCAAGAGCATCAAACACTCTCTCCTCTTGTTCGATTGCGTCTCGATCGGCTTCCAATTTTCCCGTTTCATCAGCGCAATGAAGAAGACGCAAAATTACGTTTTTTCTTCTACTAATTTCTACTATTAATTTTCATTTGTGATAGTAAAATTCAGTTGATTTATTTCCACAATCCTTTCTACGTTTTTCCACGCATTTCTTTCTTATACACCATACCCAAAATTACCAAAAACACGTGATTTGATTAGTATTTCAGAGAAACAAAAAAAAAAATGATGATGATGATGATGATGATAATGATAATGATACGACCATGGAATTGAAAATTTATGAATTTGTACGGTGCGATCGACCTGGACATCGAAAACTACGGTGCGGTCGACCTGGACACGGAAAACTACGGTGCGGTCGACCTGGACACCGAAAACTACGGTGCGGTCGACCTGGACACGGAAAACTACGGTCCGGTCAACCTGGACACGTAAAACTACGGTCCGGTAGAAGAAAAAAAAATAATAATAATAATGATAAAAATAATAATAATAATGATAAAAATAATAATAATAATAATAATAATAATAATAATAATAATAATAATAATAATACGCGTCGATTGTAAAGTGAAGAAGAATGTAGCCAAATGTAAAATAAACCACGGGCCCTGCCCGCCGTTCACTATTGACCCGGCACTGGCACGGACCTAAAGCGAGGCGCTGATTGGCTACTCTTTATCTTTAATAACTTGGACACCGTTGATCGGACGAAGTTTTCGAAAAGGAAATTTCGTCTCAAAATCCAACGAGGAATTCACCCATTCCTTCCGGTCCGGGAGTCTTGGGTCACCCTGTATAGTAGTTTATATAGACATTGAATTTTTTTTTAAATTCAGATTCTCACAAATATAACACGCTGTGATTGATGTTGGTGTATAACTGTGTCATATATATTAGGGTGGGCCAAAAAAAAGACTATATTTTTTTTTCTTAGTTACCATGAAAATATTGTGCAGGATGACGAAAAAAAACTCCTGTGAAAATTTGAGCTCTTAATATTAATATTAAGAGATCGCTCATCGTGATTTTTGATTTCCCATTTAAATAACAGAGGAAATTTTTTTTTTTTTTTATTTGCAATATTATTCCATTTCAACGAATCATCGTGTTGTACAAATCAATACATATTCTCATAGGAAATCAAACGATCTCCAAAAAAGGTCCTATATGATTTTTCGCTAAGTCGACTCGTTTAAAAGTTATTATAACGGTGAAAGTTCAACTTCAACCCTGAATAACTTTCAAACGAGTCGACTTAGCGAAAAATCTTATAGGACCTTTTTTGGAGATCGTTTGATTTCCTACAAGAATATGTATTGATTTTTACAACACGCTGATTCGTTGGAACGGAATAATATTCCAAATAAAAAAAAAAAAAAATCCCGTGTTACTTAAACGGGAAATTATATTGAGAGGCTCGTTCTCGAGATTACAGTGTAGTACCGCTACTTCGCACCATGTCGCCACAATCTTCAGAGTATAAGAAAGAGAACCCGGTTGCCTCTCTCTTAGCAGTTCCACGCTTCCGATTCATTACGTTCTTTGTGCAACGTGGCGTCACACCTTCAGCGGCGTTTGCCAAATTATTTTACAAAGAAAAAAGGATTTACGCAATCATCCAAAAAGAATCATGGGAAAATCAAAGAAAAGAAAAAGAGATTCGCAAGAAGAGGACGATTTCGACACACTGCGGCGGAGACTGAAGAGGTTGGAGAAGAAATTACGGCGTCGTAGAACCTCACCCGTAATGGCGTCCGACACAGATCGAGACTCTAATGTATCTGGCCACAGCCCAGTAGGGCAAGGTCGTAATATAGGTAAGAACTTCCAGAGACCAGGTTCATAGAGTTTTCCATCGTATTAATTGGCGGTACTTTCGCAGAACTATGCGACAGTAACCGTGCATTTTTGGTCTAGTGTTATGTATAAGTCCGTTGGGATAAAACATAACCTAGATGCATTACCGTTCTTGCAGAATCTAGGGGAGGACTCCCTGATAGGGAGAAAGGTATTACTCCAGAAAAAGAAAACATAGAGGGTCCTACTTGTAGCCTCCCTTTGGATCTGCAAGAAGTGGCGTCCCCAGAAATCCAAAGATTGGATGAGGAGACATTAAAGCTGTTGGGTGAAGACTCCTCTTTGGCTACAGCAAACGAAGTACAATTTCATCCTGAAATAGCTTCTAGATGGAAAAACTGGGTCCGCAGTGGTATCAGCAAGGAGAGCAAACAGCAGCTCTTGTTAAAGTATCCTAGGAGTGGTAACTGTTCACTGGAAGCGCAACGTCTTAACCTAGAAGTTGAGGCATCGCTGAACGAAACATCCAAAAAAAGAGACAAACACTTTATGAACTCCCAAAACACTATTGGTTCCGCTATGTCAGCTATAGGAGCTGCGACTACTCTTATTCTGAATGAAAACGAGAGAGAGGGAATAGACAGAATGCAAATTCTTCAGTTTCTTCTTGATGCGGGAAAGATACTGTCGGAGGGTCATCACCAAGAAGCTGTGGCCCGTAGAGCTTTTATCCTACCTTGTTTAGAAAAAAAGGCAAAGGCAATTCTTGAGAATACAGACATTGACGAATTTTTGTTTGGGGAAAATTTAACAGAAAAACTGAAATCTGCTAAGGCAATTGAGAAAGTGGGGCTGGACTTAAAACCCCAACCTTTACCAAAGAAAGCACCCCTACGTCAGTCAAATTCGGTAAACTGGAAGGGCCCGTCTGCGAGAGTTCAGAACAACTCTCAGGCGGGCCACAGACAGCAATTCTCACAAAAGACAGCGAAGTACCAAGGAGGCAGGTCATTCCAGGGACCACCTCGGAACCAAGGACAGTCTCGAAACCAGAATCAACAACGTTATCAGAGCCGACAGATCAGTCCCCGACACAAGTCATAAGGGTAAGGAAAATAGCAGGGCGCCTAATGCAATTTCTTCCAGCATGGAAGAATATTACGTCAGATACATTTATTCGGGAATGTATAAAAGGTTACCAGTTAAAATTTAGTTCTCTCCCTATTCAGGAGTATTGTCCTCCTGAGCCCACATTCAGAGCTAATGAAGTGGAGGGTTATCAATTACAAATTGAACACCTTTTAAAGCTTGGGGCTATCAAAAGATGTAATAGTCGCCCGGGCCAGTTTATCTCCAGTTATTTTTTGGTCCCAAAACCAAATGGGTCACAAAGATTTGTATTAAATTTAAAAAGGCTCAATAGGTTTATTGACACAGAGCATTTCAAGATGGAGGATATACGTTCTGCCACACGTCTGATTTCTTTAGGAACCCACATGGCAAATTTAGATCTACAGGATGCATATTTCCTGATCCCTATGGATAAAGGGAGCAGAAAATACTTGCGTTTTTCATTCAAAGGCCAATCATATGAATTTACATGTCTGCCTTTTGGGCTTTCATCAGCTCCTAGAGTTTTTACAAAAGTTCTGAAGCCAGTGTTGAGCTATCTCAGGAATAGGGGATTTTTATCAGTTGCTTACTTAGATGACATACTGTGCATTGGGGCTGATTTTGATTCATGTCTCAGAAATGTGAATGAAACAATAGAGATGTTACGTTCTCTTGGGTTCATTATAAACTACAGGCAGAGTAATATCATACCGAGCACTCGTTGTAAATTCCTGGGTCTGGTTCTAAACTCAGACCATTTAACTTTAGAGTTACCCGAGGAGAAAAGAATTAAGACTAGGAACCTCATACTCCTTTTTAAGTCCAAAAAAGTGTGTAAAATCCGGGATTTTGCTCAGTTCATTGGCACCTTAACAGCTTGTTGTCCAGCCATCAAATATGGCTGGTTATATACAAAAAATTTTGAGAGAGCAAAATACTTATCCCTTTTGGTAAGCGAAGGAAACTATGAGGGTCAGATGTTTCTCCCTGAGTGGCTTCAACAAGATTTTCGTTGGTGGGAGGCTAGTATAAAACAGTCAGTGAATCCAATCAGAAAATTTCAATTTGAAAAAGAAATATTTTCGGACGCATCCACCACAGGATGGGGTGCTTTTTCTAAAGGGAACAAGGCCCATGGATTTTGGAAAAACTCTGAGCGAAAAATGCACATAAATCGGTTAGAGTTGTTAGCAGCATTTATGGGGTTAAAATGTTTCACAAATAATGCTAGGGATTGTGAGATTCTGCTCAGAATCGATAATACCACAGCAATTGCGTATATCAATAGAATGGGGGGAGTACAATACCCAGGCCTGAATAAATTTGCCAAAGACATATGGGCAAATCTCAGAAACCTCGAATTTTTGTGTCAATCTACATTTTTTATACTAATACATCATTTTTACTCATTTATCAGTGAAAAATCAGGTTGTATATGTTGTGTAGATCATGTGAATACGAAAAAAAATATTAGCGCACAAATTTTCAAGTCAAAAATGCATATGATATACATATAAAATAGGGGAATTGACACATTCGAAGATGTCACTCCCTCATTTTTATTTTATTTTTATGCTGTAAAATTTGGTGCATTAGTTGACGATGTTTGAATTGGTGATGAATTGAAAGCATTGAGAGAGCAGAATGAAATGTAACATGTAAGAAGTATGTGCTCACAATAGGAAAAAAGTTATGACGAGTCAAAGTGGTGTCACTACTTTTTTGAACTTTTAATATTCATGACTTTTATAGCGCACCGTGGTTGGTGCGTACTTGAAATCGTTATCAGACAACATCGATCGTGCTCCAGGGCACAAAAGAAATAAATCTAGACGTAACAGGATTATGTGCTCGCATGAGGCGGTAGTTAAAATACAACTTATTGAAAAGTAGACAATACGTGCACCGAAGTAAAAACGTATACTTTTTATTGGCACATCGTCTGCTGTTGAAAAATCTAGCTAAAAACATCTGTGCACTACTGTTTAGTACACTATTGAATCAAAATTCACCCGCCCCATCTCCTTAACAATTATTCAAGAAGTTACGGAACGAAAAGTAAATGCGGAAAATCCAAGATCATACAATTACACGCGTTAGGCGAGCGGATCCACGTCACCTCACTAAAAAAAAACCGTCAAGTCACGGAACTTTACGCCATTAAAAATATCGTTAGTACTATGGAAAAAAAAAATACAACTTGGAGGATTTCGAAAAAATTTTGAAAATGGCGGAGTTAGAACTATGTTAATTTTTGTAAACCGCTTTTGCACCACTATGTTTGAAAATTCATATCTCCGAAAGCAACTATCGGAGCAGATTGATCCTAGAATCATTTTGTTCGTAAAAGAATGTGCTTTCATACAAAAAATCTCATTTCCAATAAAACATTTTGTTCAATTTTTTTTTCCGTCGGTTTTGGAGATGTCTTGAACACTCTCAAGAGTTTTTGAAAAAATTTATCCCAACGTTGATCGATATCGAATCGATACCCTAAGGCTGACTTCATTATTTACAAATTCGTCGATGGACTCAATACTAGCGTCCAGTCTTTGCGCTAAATAAAATAAAAATGATAAATCAGCAAGTAAAATGAGTAAATACACAGAAGAGCAACTGCAATTAAAGCGATTAAGCATTAAAAGAAAGCGTGCCGAAGCTGCTTCTAAACACGAAGAAGAGTGTATCAGAAAACGTAAATGGAAAGAAGCCAATGCTCTTTTACAAAAAAACCAAAGCCGGATACAGTACGTTACTTTCAAAATTTTGGTTATAAGCCTTTTTTTTTTTATTGCAATAATTTTTAATAGCATTGAAAATTTATCTACTTAAAATTTGTAAAAGGTCAGATACTTCAGCGTCCAATCCAAAGGAATCCTTGTCAACCTACAATCGTAGGGTTACTAGATTAAGTGATTCAACGCGTACTCAACCGAAATCCGTGTCATCTTGCAACGCAGAAGTAGATATAGAATCACAAGATAAGACCAATCAAAATGAGGAATGCAATTACGATGATAATGACAGGAAAAATATTGTCAGTAAGGCTTCCAAAGTAGTGAAAAAAAAGGATCAGAACATTAAATCAAAGTTTTCAGAATATAAGTTACTGGCTAAAAGAAAAGAGCAAAAACTTCGTCGAGTAATACCAAAATTGAATACAGTAATAAAAGAAAAAAAGAAAATAATTATTCGTTGGAAAAGAAAATATTTCAGGCTTCTAGAACGACATTCAAATAACGATAGTTTATTGCAAAATGTTAGGAAAATTGAGAGCAAAGGTAAAAAAGATGTCCGAGAAAGGCTACTATATTGTGAAGCTTTAGAACAACAACTTTTGGAAAACAAACAAGCTATGAAAAGTGAAAAAGAAAAATCGATGTACGCTCAAGTTTTAGCCGGAAAAATTCTCAAAAAATATCACAATCTTACAAAAAAATCGGGTATTGTGAGTAAATATTTTTTAAATAAATATTCCCGAAAAAAATCATTGACTTTTCGTAGAAATACTACGAAGAATCAAAATAACTTGAAAAATTTAACGGACTCAGTTGTAAATTTCTTAGAAAGAGATGAAAATTCAACACTCGCACCAGGAGTAAAAGACACTATGGTAAAAGATGGTGTAAAAAAAAGAAAAAGACATTTGGCAGATACTATTCATAACTTGTATGAAAAATATAAAGCAGAGGGTTTAATGAAAATGTCTCGAGCAACATTCTATCGCCTTAAACCGTTTTGGATTATATCAAAACAAGTTTCAGCTCGTGATACTACGATGTGCAAAATGCACACAAATATGAAATATTTGATAGAAAAATGCGCATTTTTAAAAGTAATAAATAACAGTACTACAAAAAGCTTCGTACTTTCACGTACTTGTAATCCAGAAAGCAAAGATTGTTTCTACGGTGAGTGTTTAAGATGTAAAGATAAGCTTATACCTGCGTGTAATAATTTCTTCAACACTTGGTATTATAAATGGATTACTCAAGACGTTGAAAGACTAGGAGCGAAAGATCTTATGTATCGAGTAAAAATTACATCAAAAGAAAAAGTTCATTGTACAGTTAGCCAATTAGTCAATGATGTAAATGAGCAAATACTTAGTTATTTCAAACATTTTTATGATACCTCACACCAACATAAAGCAATTGCAAAGATAAAGGATAATTTGAAAGCAAATGAAGTTTTTGTTGTTATCGATTTTTCACAAAACTATGTGTGTAAATATAACGAGGAAATACACAGCGCTCATTTTGGAGCTTCTAAAAAGCAAGTGACACTGCATACTGGCACATTTTTCTATCGAGATTCAAAATCAGAAAAAGTTCAATTTGTTTCTTTCTGCACAGTTTCGGAATCTTTAAGGCACGATGCGCCAGCTGTATGGGCTCATATGAAACCTATCCTGCAGTTGATTAAAAGCATTGTACCAGACGTAAAAACTGTTCACTTTCAAAGTGACGGACCAACGACACAGTATAAAAATAAAACAAATTTCTTTTTGTTTCAATACTTTTGTGAAAGCTATAAATTAGATCATGCTACATGGAATTTTACTGCTCCCAGTCATGGTAAAAGTACAGCAGATGGGGTGGGAGGTACTATCAAAAGCTTTTGCGACCGAGTTGTTGCTTGTGGACAAGACATAATGTCTGCTGAACAAATTACCAATGTAGTAAAATCGAAAAAATTAAAAGTAGAAATATTTTTAATTTTGGAAGAAAACATTAAAGAATTTGATGAATTATTGAATGATAATGTAAAACCGTTTCCAAATACAAAAAAAGTTTTTCAATTAACCTGGTCAAAAAACAACAAAAAGGTTTTAAACCTGCATTATTTATCATGTTCATCTTGCATACCGAATAGTTTGTATGATCCTCCATGTAGCCACTTTTCACTGCGACCAAGCAGCTGTTCCGTCGAATGTGATAGTAAAACCAAAAAAGTAAATGCAGTAAAAACAAATGATAAAATAAAAAAGATTACTCGAAAGGTTGTAAAAAACCAGACAGATGAGAAAACCGTTCGGAAAATTATTCAGGAAATTCCAAAAAAAAAATTAATACGACAAAAAAAGCAACAAAAACGTGAGGAAATTAACGTAAAAAATGTCAAGAAAAATGTTAAAACAATGTTACGTCCTAGGCTGGAAGCCGAATATTTAACCTATAGGTACAACAGTTACCGTAGTTATTATCATAAGTATGAAAATACCGACGTGCAATTACCATCAGAGTTATAATAATACTCTATTGATGTAATTCCATTTATAATTTTTTCCTTTAATTCTTTTATATTATTTTACTCATAGATATAAGTCAATACTTTTGAAAGGAACAATCTTAACCATAATGTAGACAAATTCATCTCATTCTCTCACGAAACGAATATGCTTAGAAACACTTGAAACAATATAAACAGGAAAGCCTAAACTTTAAGTAAACTTTCGAACTCTGGAAAATATCCTTATTCAGGAAACATAAATATTCAGATCCTTCAGATTTTTACGACCGAAAGCGGAAAAGTCTAAAGACAAAGATAGCTCTGTTTAAATGAGGATAGAACATAGACGCTCGCAGCATCCCTTCGTAGCGTCTCGACGCTTGGGTCCCTGACCCAATCGCCTCGCGCTATTGCTCTTCTAGCCAACCATATTTTTTCCCGCTTTTGTTTTAATGAGTTTTTTACCAATAGAAAAAACCTCGCCTTCCCGCGAGTTTTCCAGGACCTCCCCTTCGCGTACCCGCGAGGAGAGATCCTTTTCGATTCCATATTAGTTGGTTAGTCACGAAATCTCAAAGAATACAGATCGAACTCATAGAATCTTATAACTTAGAATTATTCATTCAAAGTGTTTGGTGACACAGTTAATTAATAAGTGAATTACTACATAAATCATAGAAACCTAAAAACTAAAGTTAATCATCACCTGTGTGAAGGTTAACAACCAAATTGTTAAGCAGATTGTGAAATAAGATTGTTAAATAAATATTGTTATAATTTAAAGTGAAATCTTCAAACGTTTATTTCACCCACGCATAGTGGTGGCTGATAAAACCCATTACCTCAACAGATACGAGCTCAACGACGTCCCGAAGAACTAGTTTTCTAAGACTCGGTAAGAAATATAGAAATCTACCAATTTTAAATCAGAACCTCACAAGAATAAACTAGTGATTCGTTTCTTCTAAATAACATTTAACTCAGGACGTAACAACAAAAACTCGTCCCGTACGCAAACGTACTAAGGAAAATTAGAATTAGAGTTTGGCATGTTTATTGATGTTATGTTTTTCGTTATTCTTGAAATATACTTGTTTTTATGATTTGACTCCATTCGTTTATTTATTTATTAATTTACTAATGATTTATTATCTTATTTTCCAAAAATGATTCGAAAATCACAAAAATATGAAAAATCGTTTAAAAAACGTTAATAACGATTGGTGCGATGCTTTAAAACGTTGCACCACGTTAGATTCTGTACTCTAACAGCTGACGGGAGGCATACTCAAAATTTCAGGCATGTGCTCAAGAATTGAAAATAAAAAAAAATTTCTCAAAAAAATTCGAAGTTTCTGAGATTCGCCCATATGGCAATGGTGTGAAGAGCGAAATATTTGGCTCTTTGCAACGTATATCCCATCAAAAGAAACACAACCTTGGTATCCCTTATTTAGGTCAATTCTTGTCGGAGAACCTATATTTTTCAAGCCATCCATTGATTTGCTGTTATCACCTTGTAGGTCCCAACATCATCCGCTAGCCAGTGCACTGACCTTAGTTGCCGGACGCTTATCAGGGAAGCCTATAAACGAAGGAAGGTTTCAGATGCAACTATAGAACTCCTCATTGCTTCGCTGGCGGATAATACAATCAAGCAATACAGTGGGCCATTAAAATCCTGGATACAATTTTGTGAGAAAGACAATATTGACCCTTTTAATGGACATGAAACCAAGATCTTGGAGTTTCTCACTACCCGATATGAAGCAGGGGCGTCATATGGTAGCCTTAACTCCTGCAGGGCAGCGATCTCACTCATCACTACCGAGAGCATATCAAAGAATCAATTAATCAACAGATTTTTCAAGGGTGTTTTTAAAACAAGGCCCTGTAAGCCAAAGTATAACAGAACTTGGGATGTAACGCCTGTATTGGAACAAATATCAGTAATGTTCCCCTTAGATAAGCTAAGCCTACAAGATCTCACAACCAGACTAGTCATGTTGTTAGCTTTAGTAACTGCACACAGGATGCAAACCTTGGCTGCAATCAAACTGTTTAACATTAACACAACACTAGAAGGTTTCGAAATCAAGATTACCGATATCATAAAGACTTCAAAACCAGGGTCTTACCAGCCCCTTTCACTTTTGCCCCGATTTGAGCAAAAACCTGAACTGTGTGTTGCGAGCACACTAGAAAGATATATCGAGGAGACTAAGCTCTTAAGAGGAAAATGTGAAAATCTGCTGATAACGACAAAAAAACCGTACAGAGCAGCCTCAACTCAAACGATCAGCAGATGGATAAGATCCATGTTAGCTCGCAGCAACATCAGTGATGAGTTCACTGCACATAGCACGCGGCACGCGTCAACTTCGGCGGCATTGAAAAAAGGAATTGACATTAATATAATTAAGAATACGGCCGGATGGTCTCAGGATTCCCAGGTCTTTGCTAAATACTATAATAGACCTATTGTTACAACTAAGAATAGGTTTTCTTCCTATTTACAATAAATAGCAGTCAGTAATCATTATCATTATATAAAAATAAAATATAAAACGTTGATGAAAACATCCTGAAAATAATAATAAAATTTCTCTAAACATCTTCACTGTAATCTCGAGAACGAGCCTCTCAATATAATTGATCGATCAAACGAACTTACCTAAGTGAAGTTCGATCGAGATTATGTTGAGAGGCTCGTTCGAAATGATTACAACCCACCCATCAAGTGAATGAAAATTCCTTTCTGTTCCAATTTCATTCAACCCGCCCTAAGCCGGTGGGTATTTACCAAAAAAAAAAAAAAAAAAATAGCTATAAACATAATGAATCGGAAGCGTGGAACTGCTAAGAGAGAGGCAACCGGGTTCTCTTTCTTATACTCTGAAGATTGTGGCGACATGGTGCGAAGTAGCGGTACTACACTGTAATCATTTCGAACGAGCCTCTCAACATAATCTCGATCGAACTTCACTTAGGTAAGTTCGTTTGATCGATCAATCAAAAATCACGCTGAGCGACCTCTTAATATTAATATTAAGAGCTCAAATTTTCACAGGATTTTTTTTTTCGTCATCCTGAACAATATTTTCATGGTAACTAAGAAAAAAAAAATGAGTTTTTTTTTTTGCCCACCCTAATATATATGGGGTAAACCACCTCAACTCAGCACGCTCTCGGACCTTGACATTTTTGAAATGACTGATCTTTTTTTTCTATTTAGTACGAGTAAAAAAAACTTACCCGTGTTTCATAGTTTGCCGTTTTGTCACACCGTGTGGTTAGGGCAGAATTTCGAAATTTTGCCGTTTTTATTTTCAGTCACATTTCATGCTGCGGTAGCTCCAAGTGTGGTACTCGTATCGGAAAAATTCATACCACAAAAAAATTCGGTATTTGAGTGTCCTATTCGAAAAATATTTTTTTGTAATATTCGTGCCACTCGAAACTTGTTTTTCATGCGAATAAACATCATAAATCGATTTTTTCAACAATAGGCCACGATTGATTTTGCAAAAAAAAATTGCGAAAAATTCTTTGAGAAATTACAAAAATTTTAAGACCTTGCCGATGATGGCGACACAATTGGTTCAGGAGTTACAGTCACTTGAACATCGGAAGAGCGGAAATTTTTTAAATTCGAAATTCATCAAATCTGTCATCGGTAAAAGATTTTAATCGAAGTTCGGTGAGGTCGAGAGGTAAGGACAATGATGAACTTGAAAACACGCAAGGTATCAGTTGAAATTTGAATTTTTATTTTTATGTGGATAGGACATGTGCTAACTTATTTGATCAAACGGTGGATCATCTGATCATCTGCCAGCGAATATCTTTTTAGTACAACATTGCCATTTCCAACGGGTATAAGGCAATGGCTCTTCTGAGTTTGTGGGGTTGCTTTCGCAGTTACAAATCGAGTTTCTGCAACCTCTTTCTTTGTTTCTTCATAGTTGTTTATGCTGCTAAATTCCACGGTAATCCCAGGAACATTCTCTTTAGCCCACTGATATAATGCCCAAGGAGTTGTTATCTGGCTTTGTGCTGGGAGCTGCAAACTAGCCCTAGCGGCCAGCCTTTTAATGGTTCCACCCAAGCCATCGCAGGGACCCTTACCATGCGCAGTGGCAAAAAAATGCCACTCTGCTGGAATCCCGAAGTCGTTCGCATGGTGATACACGTTTAGAAAATTTTTAAAATTCTTGAACTGTTGAGGGGCGCCATCGGAAAAGTAAAGTATTTTTCTGGGATCTACAATGAACGTTCTGATGAAGCGGTTCACGATTTTCGAAAACGTATGTACAGCGATCGCATCATGTTTTAAGCAGTCCGATATAATAACCAGACTCTTATGGTCAAGAACACCATGGTTCTTGTAGTATATTACCACTGGATATATTGTTGCCTGGCTATTGTTCCAGTGGAATCCTGGCGCGGCATTTTGTACTACGAAAGCGTAATTTTCGGAGAAGTCGCAAATAACAATGCACTCGCCGTCTTTCATGTTTGTTTTTGATGAACGAAGAAATTTAGATTGCTGCTTGGCAATAAATGAGTGCATGAGGAGTATTTTGGCTTGTTCGCAAAGTTTTTGGACAAATTCCGGCACAGTTGAGATGGTGGGCTCTAAGGATGTACGAGGTTTTGATACCCACTGTCGATAAGAAATATTTTCGGTACCAGCATTGCTCAAAGTCTGGAATACAATCTCCTCAAGGTTTTTCGTTCCCGGGCATTGGTTGCAATTACCAAGGCAACACTCAGGGCGTTCATCGTCGCATGTTAGCATCATCAGCACATCGTCGTAATTTTGCAGCGGGTGGTCATAATACACTCAGCAACAAAATTAACGGCGCACCCGGGACTCGGCGAAATAATACCGATTTTCAAAATACGGTAACTCAATGAAAAATTGTCGAAAAAAATCATTCGGCAAAGCATTTTGAAGGTTGAAACTTCATCTGCAAGATGGTTTTTGAAAATTCATCTTACGGTCATTTCTGACCTCATGGCGTAGGTCTGAGTGCCGGGTTGCGAAACGCCAGAAAAAACAAGTTTTTCAAAGTTCTCTACGGGGCGTTAAAAAAATCGCAGAGAACTTTCGAGACAGCCATTTTGTAGCCTGAGATCTCCTCTTCAAAATCGTACCTAAAAATTTCACGCGCGATTTTTTTTCACCGAGTTATCCAACTTCTGGTGAAGCAATGTCAATAAGAGCAGGACCAGTAGGCGTAAGGAGTGTGTGTGTGTGTGTGTGTGTGTGTGTGTGCGTGCGTGCGTGTGTGTACGCGTATGTGTGTGTGGGTGTGTGCCCACGTATTTAGAGTTGCATCAATATGGGAGAATACTTGCAGGCGGTGATAAGAAGTAGGGTTGGCAATACCCGATTTTGAACTTGAGATATCGTAGCATCACACACACACACACGCAGTGCAGCGAGGGTTTGGAGGCATTAAATACCGTGGAAGTGACGAGCCATGGGTCCTGATCGCTGCCTGCACACACACACGCACACAAACACACACGGGATGCATGGTAGACTGTACCTCCTCGCGGTGCATCCTGGATAACGCCAGATCAGTCTACGCCTACTGGTCAGTCCTGCCCTTATTGACATTGCTTCACCAGAAGTTGGATAACTCGGTGAAAAAAAATCGTGCGTGAAATTTTTAGGTACGATTTTGAAGAGGAGATTTCAGGCTACAAAATGGCTGTCTCGAAAGTTTTCTGCGATTTTTTTAACGCCCCGTAGAGAACTTTGAAAAACTTGTTTTTTCTGGCGTTTCGCAACCCGGCACTCAGACCTACGCCATGAGGTCAGAAATGACCGTAAGATGAATTTTCAAAAACCATCTTGCAGATAAAGTTTCAACCTTCAAAATGCTTTGCCGAATGATTTTTTTTGACAATTTTTCATTGAGTTACAGTATTTTGAAAATCGGTATTATTTCGCCGAGTCCCGGGTGCGCCGTTAATTTTGTTGCTGAGTGTATTTCGTTAAGGACGGCAAATGAGAAGCTGAAACCAAAAAAAGTGAAAAAGGATTCAAGTTAAATGGAAACGATTGGAGTTTTTGGAATAAGCTGACGGAGGCCTATTGGAGGATTTAAGTGATGACTTAAGTGATGACTTTGGCTGACCTCAATTACTTAACCCATTGTATAGTTACCTTCGATCATGAGTTTCATGTTTTCGTGCATAGAGCACACACAAACTGTATGCGTGCCACTGGCTCCCGCTAGAACGCAATGTTTTGGCCTTAAAGACGAAAATTTCGAAAGTCCAATTTTATGTTCGTTATTTCGATTTTTGAATTAAGCGTACAGTTCTTTTAAATTGCATAGTATCAGGCGTTTCTGGCGATGCATTCGTCTTCCATTCCCATTATGATCCTTGACCGTTACAAAATCCTTTTTTCCCGGCATAGGTGAACTCATTTCGTCATCCTCGTAGAACTTAATCACTTCCGCTATAAGAGTAGCAGAAAGTGGTTTTCCTATAGAAAAAAATGACATCATGAAAAACATTCATCTACGAGATTATCTAAATTCAAATAAATAACGCATGGATGCCTACAATGAGAAACACTTCTCATTGAACTCATATTTTAGGTGTACCTCGTTTTTGAGTCGGTGTGGCGAGTATTCCGCTTAGCGAAAAGAGTTTTTTAGCTAACCTCGCCATATGACGTGTCGATCCTATTTCTCGCACAATTTTATGTACAGCGTGATTCCCTTTGCGCGCACCACCTGGTAAGGGCGGATTCCTTGTGAAATTCTAAGACTAATTTTCCTTTACCAAAAAGTCCTGGGACTAATGGTTCTCGGGCTACAGAAGGTCTTAGTTGACCAATCACAGAGCCTACAGCTGCTCAAGTTAGGGCCGGGTCAAAAGTAATAAAACTAGCAGTGCCCGTGGCGTGTGGATTTTCAGTGAAATAAAAATGAATGATTAAATCTAGTGACAAATTCTTTCACCATATGGCATTTAAGTTACAAGTAATAGTGAGTATTAACGACGTCGTCGCCGGGAGTTGTCTTCGCACAACATACGCTTTCGGTATCATTGACCAGGACCACGGCTACGTGGTATTGTCTTCTAGGTCCACCACCACATAGTTTCCGTCCCCCAGGTCGACCGCTACGTAGTTTTCGTCCTCTAGGTCCACCGCACCGTGGTTTCCGTCCCCCAGGTCGACCGCTACGTAGTTCTCGTCCTCTAGGTCCACCGCACCGTAGTTTCCGTCCCCCAGGTCGACCGCTACGTAGTTTTCGTCCTTTAGGTCCACCGCTACGTAGTTTTCGTCCTCTAGGTCCACCGCTACGTAGTTTTCGTCCTCTAGGTCCACCGCACCGTAGTTTCCGTCCTCCAGGACCACCGCACCGTAGTTTCCGTCCCCCAGGTCAACCGCTACGTATTTTTCGTCCTCCAGTCCACCGCTCCTCCAGGACGGAAACTACCTAGTGGTCGACCTAGAAGACAAAAAACTACGTAGCGGTGGTCCTGCAGGACGGAAATTACGGTGCGATGGAGCTAGAGGACGAAAACTATGTAGCGGTAGACCTGCAGGACGGAAACTACGTAGCTGTCGACCTGGAGGACTCAAACTACCTAGCGGTCGACCTGGAGGACTCAAACTACGTAGCGGTCCACCTGGAGGACGGAAACTACGGTGCGGTGGTCCTGGAGGACGGAAACTACGGTGCGGTGGTCCTGGAGGACGGAAACTACGGTGCGGTGGACCTAGAGGACGAGAACTACGTAGCGGTCGACCTGGGGGACAGAAACTACGGTGCGGTGGACCTAGAGGACGAAAACTACGTAGCGGTCGACCTGGGGGACGGAAACTACGTGGTGGTGGACCTAGAGGACAATACCACGTAGCCGTGGTCCTGGTCAATGATACCGAAAGCGTATGTTGTGCGAAGACAACTCCCGGCGACGACGTCGTTAATACTCACTATTACCTGTAACTTAAATGCCATATGGTGAAAGAATTTGTCACTAGATTTAATCATTTATTTTTATTTCACTGAAAATCCACACGCCACGGGCACTGCTAGTTTTATTACTTTAGACCCGGCCCTAACTTGAGCAGCTGTAGGCTCTGTGATTGGTCAACTAAGACCTTCTGTAGCCCGAGAACCATTAGTCCCAGGACTTTTTGGTAAAGGAAAATTAGTCTTAGAATTTTACAAGGAATCCGCCCTTACCAGGTGGTGCGCGCAAAAGGAATCACGCTGTATACTCCAACTTTTTGGTAGTAATGTCAGCAGCTGAATTTTTAAATCATAACTTGTATTTGGCGCATGAAACCGTTCTTTTACTTGTGCAAACATTTCTGCGTAATTTTCCGCGCTTTGTCGCGGTACAGAGGTGCTTGCTACTCCCAAGTCTTGTCGCAAGGCGTTGGCGACATTATCAATTTTCTGCAATACCCACTGATTGCTACATCGATTCAGTTTTTTACGTGGAATAGGCGACTGATCTATTAAAACCATAGCATCGTTTACAACCTCCAGACGTGTATCAATACTGACGTTTGATATCTGTTTGCCCAAACTTGATGCGGTACTCATCGTTTCTGCTGAAGTTGTTACATGTTGATCTGTAAATAAGTCAAATAATATCACAGTTATAAGTAAATAAGTAAGTAGTGAACTGCAGTCTGTGCGTAAAGTAATGAGAACGATGAATTATCGTTCAGTGAATAGTGATGCCGAAAATCTCATGAAATGAATGACTCCTTAAAATAATATAAAATGATCTTCAATTTTCGTGTATGTCCTGGAAATTTTTAGAATGCCCCTTCCATTTTTGAATGCGAAAAACCTCAAATGTCTCAAATTGAAAGAAAATATCCGCACCAATCACATTATTTGAGAAATTAAAACCAAAATTGTCCTGTTTTCACAGAAACTTTTGATTTACTTCAGCCAACAGAGGCACGACCCGCCAAACCCGTAAGTAGATTAGATCATTGAAAACTTCGATAAATTTCTCAAAAATCGAGTATGATGTTAAAAAAATAGATCCCAAATTAAACGAATAAACTCCAAAAATACAAAAGTTATGAACTATTTTTAGGATTTTTTTAAAAATGTGGGGTCTAGTTCTTCGCAATGGCTGAAAAATAGAAGTGAAACTATCCTGGAAAAGTTTTGAATTGTTGCTGGATACTTGGAATACCGACGATAAAATAAAACGTTTCAGCACATTGTGCCTTCGAAGCATATTAGTAGTAAAATAATGATGTTATTCACCTAATGCAGAAGTAGACAGCTGTTTGGTTGGTATCTTTTCAATACGATTACGACAACTGTGGCAAAGCATATCCGCTTTGGTTAGGGTCGGCATCTTTTCCAAACATGATTTTGAAGGATGTCGCAATGACTTTCTTTTGCAGTGATTCTTTTCTTGGAAAGGATTGCAACACCGATCCTTATGCCATGTCGATGTCATGTTCGCTGTGATAGAGATCTCTCTAATCGCAAACAAAGATCGCTCATAATTATAAAATATTTATGACAAGGATTTTCAAATCCTTGCGAATAATGAATCAGATACTTACCTCTTATACAGAACAGTTGATTTCGTTTCTTCCCAGATATTATATCATTAACGTGTGATTGTCACTCATCTAACACAGTTTTGATATTACAACAGTAATTGCAAATTTCATAGACAATAACCGGACGGTAACACACGAGTACTGGGAACAATTGACTGACTTCGCGCATGCGCGTGGACCAGATCTTTCTATTAGTTCATGCATTTTTTTCTTGCTAGTTAGTTGCTTTTCTCATTTATTTTTCTCATTGTTAGTATTTCAGAAGAAAAATTCTTCAAGTTCATCATTGTCCTTACCTCTCGACCTCACCGAACTTCGATTAAAATCTTTTACCGATGACAGATTTGATGAATTTCGAATTTAAAAAATTTCCGCTCTTCCGATGTTCAAGTGACTGTAACTCCTGAACCAATTGTGTCGCCATCATCGGCAAGGTCTTAAAAATTTTGTAATTTCTCAAAGAATTTTTCGCAATTTTTTTTTGCAAAATCAATCGTGGCCTATTGTTGAAAAAATCGATTTATGATGTTTATTCGCATGAAAAACAAGTTTCGAGTGGCACGAATATTACAAAAAAATATTTTTCGAATAGGACACTCAAATACCGAATTTTTTTGTGATATGAATTTTTCCGATACGAGTACCACACTTGGAGCTACCGCAGCATGAAATGTGACTGAAAATAAAAACGGCAAAATTTCGAAATTCTGCCCTAACCACACGGTGTGACAAAACGGCAAACTATGAAACACGGGTAAGTTTTTTTTACTCGTACTAAATAGAAAAAAAAGATCAGTCATTTCAAAAATGTCAAGGTCCGAGAGCGTGCTGAGTTGAGGTGGTTTACCCCATATGTAGATATATGTATTTCTACCACAGTATTATTATACAGGGTGGTCCATTTTAATTTACGCAGGCGAATATCTCAAAAACTAACAGTTATACAAGAAAAAGTTTCATACAAAACTTGAAGGGTTTCGAGGGGGAAAGATAATGCTGATATGTGTTGACTTGTGGACTTCGCCAATTCCGAGATTTCGCAAGTAACTTCGGATTTTAGATAGGGAACACATGTTTTGGTTGGGGGCAGCTGATAGCGAGATCAAAGACTCATTCAAATACGGAAGCAAAAAAAATTAGAAAAAAAAAAAAATTTGCAAAACAAATGGAAAAAAAAAAATTTCGCGAATTTTTTCTTTCAAAAGATTGTTTTCTTGTCCCTAGCCTTCGAACACATTAATTGTTTATCACTCTAGCTTAAAATATTTCTCGCCAATTTTGAAATTGGAAAGTTTGAATGTACCAGATTAGTAAAAAAAATTCGTAGATCAATAACACACAGCTTATTTCGGACTCAAGAGTGATAAACAATGAATGTGTTTGAAAGCTAGAGACAAAAAACAATCTTTTGCAAAAAAAAAAAATTCGCGAAATTTTTGTTTCCAATTTTTTTTGCAAATTTTTTTTTTTTTCTAATTTTTTTTGCTTCCGTATTCGAATGAGTCTTTGATCTCGCTATCAGCTGCCCCCAACCAAAACATGTGTTCCCTATCTAAAATCCGAAGTTACTTGCGAAATCTCGGAATTGGCGAAGTCCACAAGTCAACACATATCAGCATTATCTTTCCCCCTCAAAACCCTTCAAGTTTTGTATGAAACTTTTTCTTTTATAACTGTTAGTTTTCGAGATATTCGCCTGCGTAAATTAAAATGGACCACCCTGTAGTACACATAGTCGAAAATAATCAAAATAACCAACCATAATTGCCGTTACGATGACTACAATGAGAAAGAGTGAGGTTATGTTGCCGCGGTATTAAGAGATGCATCATTATTACTTACCATATACGTGAGAGATAATTATAAATTCCACCAGTAACGAACTTTTAACACAGCGACAATAAAATACAATAAAGCACGGTTGAATATATAATTTGATAGCGTGAAGCAAAAATGCACGTGGGCAACCGCTATGCGTTGGAATCGACAGTGTTTACCACGCACACGCGCTGGTATAATGCTGAATTTACAATGGGCTACATCATGGTGAGTCTACAGTAGAGCACCAGCGCGTCGCGTTCGACGCTACGTTCTGACGTCACTGTTACGTGCGTAGATTTCGGTATATATTTTTCTTTTGGGAAGTCAACCAGGATAATTCCTAGAATTTCGGGTTTACCCTAATCCTGCTGACTTCCTTCTTTTATACGTATATACTAGGGTGGTCCTTAAATGGGGTGTTTTTGAATTGTTACGATTCCAAGGGTTCAAACGGATCCTTTTGAAGAAAAAAAATTTGTCCTAAATTTTAAATGCTCTATCTCAATTTTAACATCCCGCGCACGACCGCCGAAGTATTTTTTTTTTTTTTCAATTTCCTACAAAAAACATGTATGACCTAACTTTGTCAAGTCATTAACGTCGAAGTTTCAACATTCTGCGTCCTGCGTCAATTTTAAATAATATTTTAATAAATTTCAATAAATTTTTTTTTTTTTCAATCTGCTAAAAAAAAAAACTTCAACAATTTTTATTGAAATGAGTTCCTTTTTTTTCAAAATATCAGTAATTTTATCAAAATATTCAAAATTGTCGCAGGACGCAGAATGTTGGAACTTCGACGTTAATGACTTGACAAAGTTAGGTCATACATGTTTTTTGTAGGAAATTGAAAAAAAAAAAAAAATACTTCGGCGGTCGTGCGCGGGATGTTAAAATTGAGATAGAGATTTCAAAATTTAGGACAAATTTTTTTGCTTCAAAAGGATCCGTTTGAACCCTTGGAATCGTAACAATTCAAAAACACCCCATTTAAGGACCACCCTAGTATATATATATATCCCGGAATCCTAAATTCCTTTTTCCTTTGACTTTATAAATTCTTTGAACGCTCAACAATTTGTTGTTTCATTTTTCGAACGTGACTTAGAACATAAAAAATAACCACATCGAAATATAATATTATTTCTATCGGATGTTTATTCCCTTCTTGAAACGGCTCGTAAGTCACGTAGGTGTAGATAACGGCGAAGCAACACTGGAACCCCAGTCTTGCTGACCCCTCAATCTCACACTACTAAAACTAGCATGTAGATGTAGGGTCTCTCTCTCTCTAATTTTCCGAAAGAAATAGGAAAATTAATCTAAATGATAAGTAGAATAATAAGATACTAAATTAGGCTTTATTGAAATTTAAAGAACAATCGAATTGTTAATAATTTGAGTGTAAGATCGAATCATTAATTTGGTTTGAAGATATTCAAAGTAAGCTAGTGTGAGTAGACTATAGGTGAGGCATGGAATAGCATGGGACCGCGTGACGTCACAAGGGACCAACGCCTACGCTAACTGCAAGTAGTCCCTCAAACCAATCAGGCGACAATTAGCCACTAAGCAAGGCCCTAATTGGCTAAGCCACGCGCGCAGTAATACATACATTGTTGCAACCGCGGGGAGCTCGTCGTCTTTGAACTTAAACTAGCGTCTTTCTTCTGGTAAATCGCGAGGTGCGTGGACGTATCGACCCGTGTGCTAACTAGAGCCAAGAGTTGGTGTTCAAATCTTTTATAAGTGTCGACCCAAAGGACTCAGTACTCGTCAATAAATTCAAGCCGTAAATCTCTTCAAGATTTATGCATTCGTTTTAGATAACGTTTAACTTCATTATTTCAAAACTATTTAATCCATATAATTATAAACGGTCTTTCTTCTGGTAAATCGCGAGGTGCGTGGACGTATCGACCCGTGTGTTAATCAAGCCAAGAGTTGCACTCAATCTTTTCTTTCTTATAAGTGGAGTGGTAGTGTAAAGGACTTAAAGCACCCGTTAACGAACTCATCTATTTTAATAAACCTAAACTTCTGCCTTATACTCATTTAGAGTATTTGTAATATTTAAGACAACTATAAATCTTGCTATTCCAACTTTAAGTTAACATTCAATACCGACTCTCATTAACTTCCTCATTTCGAATCAGTGAATATTAACAATTTTATTAGCTTCAGTTCCGAACACTATACGTGATAAATCATACTTAAATTCTACGCAACTCAAGGGCTTCGAGGTTCCTAAGGTAAGGGAGGCAAATACCTAGAAAAAGAGAAAGTACTTTCCATGCTACCCCATGTCAACCAAAACTAGGTAACCACGATCGCTCACAAAATCGCTCATTTATACATTATAGATTATATCTAAAGTAATTTTAACTGTCTTCCAGAATTCTTTAAATTTAATCATTTGCACGCTATAATATAATTTAATCCTATGAGTAGCAAAAACCACGGGAATATCGTAACTAGTCAATACCAAGAGTATTTCGGGGTAATCCCTTCCTAGTAACGAGACCACCCGGCGAGCTTGAACTGCTACTCATACAAACTGCATTATTTTGCTATTTTAATATAAATCGAGATTGGTATGAACATAAATTCTAAAGAGCAAACAGGATAATTCATAGAATTTCGGGTTCCACCCTAATCCTGTTGGGTTACCCTTTTTATTATAAAAGAGTTATTAAGATCCAACTATTCACCTCGATTTATATTACCATATTATCGCTATAATTAAAGATTTACATAATTAGTTACATACACTGTAACGTGGCAAAACGTTAAAACCTCCTCCTTCCCAGCCTTACGCGCGTACCGAGTATCCAAAAACCGATTTCCGCGGTTCAAACCCTTGCCGCCTTATCCTGCGGAGCCATATTGACTGTACGCGTCTGCTAACAGCCGACCGGCGACCGTCAGCGCTCGCCGGACAGGTGGTAATGAGGTGAACCACCCCTAGCGGAAAAATCGCCATTCCCTCTCCGCCTACTAAAAGAGACACCTCGTGTGTAAAAAGTTGGCCGAGTGCGAGTTCGCGAGATAGATAGATAGATAGATAGTTTAGTTTATTCATATCCATGGCGATGTTGGATAACATACAATTGAACAGGATCGTATGAAGAGCGAGAAAACATTAGAGGAAAGAAAATGTACAGCAAAGAATACAGAGAGAGGTGATTAATAACTAATTTAGCGTAATAGTTACAATAAATCAAAAGTAAAGTAAGGAACAGAAAAGGAGAGTGCAAGTACATATGCCTTAAAAAATAAAACTTAAAGAATAAAACTTAAAGACTAGGTGTAGAAGATATAAAGGTAGAGTAAAGTAAGAGAGTGAGAGCGGCGAACAGAAAGAAAGACGAAGGGGTGAGCAAGCCTAGGACGCGCGGGAGGCCTCAGAGTCGAAGAGGAACTGCCGGAAACGGGACCGGAAGACTGGGTACGAGTGGGCCTCCCGAATTTCGGCCGGGAGGGAATCCCAGAGGTACAGGGCAGCTACAGAGAAGGACCTCCTATAGGCCTCAGTAGAGAAGCGGGGGATGACAAAATCGCCGCGTACGCGCCGGGAGGAGCCAGACGCAGTCTGCGCACGACCCACGAAAAGGGCCCTCAGGTAGGTAGGTTTACCGGAGCGGATGGTGGATGCGAATAGGCAGCCGAGAAAATACAGCCGACGATCGCTCGCGGTGAGCAGACACAGCTCTCGCCGGAAAGGAGTGATGTGTTCGTGACGGGCACACCCGCAGATGAAGCGAATGCAACAGTTAAAGAGACGTTGCAGCCGGAGAGCGAGGACGCCGGAGATACCGTGATAGACAACTGAACAGTAGTCTAGCAGCGGGAAGATGAGAGAAGTGACCAGCACCCGACGCAGAGGAGGAGAAAACAGACGCCGCGACATCGACAGCTGCCGTAAAGCGAGGTGAACGCGGTTTGAAACAGCGTCGACCTGAGGTGCCCACGTGAGCTTGCAGTCAAGCAAAAGCCCCAGATCACGAACAGTCTGGGAAAACGGTATAGTGACACCATCGAGCAAAACCGAAGGAAGAGTGGTAGTACTGAGCCGCGTGACGAAAGGGGGGCTCCCGAGGATGATCGCTTGAGTTTTAGCAGGGTTGAGGCGCAGATAGTTGTCGCAGGACCAACTGTGGACCGCAGCAATGTCAAGGTTCAGGCGGCTGATGGCCGCGGGAACCTCACCGGTGGGACACTGAAGGTATATTTGCAGGTCGTCAGCATAGAGCAGGTGTTCGGCGTAAGAAAGTACAGGTGATAGGTCGTTGATGAAGACGAGAAAAAGAAGTGGACCCAGGACAGAGCCCTGAGGGACGCCTTGGTCAAGTGACAACCACTGGGAAAGTTCCCCGGAGGGCCCAACGACAGCCTGCGAACGACCCTGGAGGTAGCTCGCTATCCAGGTTAGAGCATGCTGGGAGATGCCGAGGGCGAGTAGCTTAGACAAGAGAAGAGAATGCGGAATGGAATCGAAGGCCTTGCTAAAGTCAAACAAGACTAGGATGGTGACCAAACGATTGTCTATGCCGCGGCGAACGTCTTCCGTGAGTTTGAGCAGGGCGGATTGCGTATTCGTGCCCCAGCGAAAACCGGATTGACGGGGATCCAGCAGGGATCTGTCTTCGAGAAAGGTCATCAGCTGGACGAGCACGATGCGCTCGAGGACCTTGGATAGTAATGTGAGGTTCGAGATCGGACGCATTTGCTCGAGAGAGGTTGGTGATTTGACCTTGGCTAAAGGGACTACTCGAGCTCTTTTCCACAGGGCAGGGAATGTACGAGAGCTGAGCGACTGGTTGAAAAGGAGCAGAAGGTGCGAGAAAATAGCTGGCAGAGCCTCTTTGATATTGCGCAGAGAGAGGTCGTCAACCCCGCGTGATTGCGATGAAAAATGAGCGATAGCGTCGAGGAACGCGCGCGGGGAGATGTCGCGAAAATAAAAAAGAGAGTCATCGTAAACAGGCAGGGGGAGGTCGCGAAGAGAGTCGGCAACCTCCTGAGCGGAGGTGGGGCGGCAGGAGACCGAAGCAAAATGCATGTTCAGGTCCTCGATGGAGAAGCCAGCACAATCAGAGCGCTGAGAGCGAGCGAGGCCAAGGGAACGTAGTTCATTCCACAGCGCACGGGCACTAGGGGCACCAGCGAGGCGGTTGGCATAAAAGGCGGAGCGAGCGTCAGAGATGAGCCTATGGAGAGTATCCCGGGCAACACGAAAACGCAAAAGCGCCTGAGGAGATCGAGACCGCTTATAACGCCGATAAAGCGCATCCCTGGCCCGCAGCTGAGCTCTAAGAGCGGGCGTGACCCAAGGCGAGCCAGCGCGCTTCGGGGTGAAGGTGCGAGTAGGAGCTAGGACATCTAGAGCAGCGTGGAGGTTATCCTGCAAGCACTGCGCCATGCTGTCAACCGAAGAATGAGAAGCATGAGGCGACTGAAACGATTCCCAAGATGAGCGATCGAGCAGAAGCAGAAACCCATCCTGGGAGTAGGCGGCGTAGGATTGAGCGATGATGGAGCGAGTAGGCACAGGAGCAGGCAGAGCGATACTGAGAAAGATCAGGTCATGCCCAGCAGCAGCAATGAAGGGAACCTGGGTCTGACCGTGGGACAGAACGAGGTCGGCATCGCTGACTAGGCACAGATCGAGAAGCGAGTCGCAGGAGAGTGTGTGGTATGTGGGCGCGTACGGCACCAGGTGAAGGGCGCGGGTGAAACAAAAGGTCCGGACGTGCTCGGCCTCGTAGGAGCTGCAGAGCTGGTTGGCATTGAAATCTCCCAGAATGATAGAGAGAGGATAGTCGCAGGAGAGCCGGTCATAGTCGTTTTCAAAGTGTGCAAGATTAGCCACCTTGGGCGGACGGTAAACAACAGATACCAAGAGAGGCGGAGAATTTGGCAGCCTGACCTCAGCGATCAGGTATTCAGGAACCGTGGCGTAGAGAGACGGAAAGGCTGCGAGGATTTTGGCACGCAGGGGGTCGGCGAGGTAAAGAGCCACGCCGCCACCAGCCTTACCGATACGGTCGTTCCGCAGAAGGGTAAAACCCGGCAGAGAGACGGAGGCGTCAGAGACCTCAGGAGTGAGCCATGACTCACTGACGGCTACGATGTGAAAACGGGAGCCAACCAGGTGGAGGCGCAGGTAGTCCAAATGACCGCGGATGGAATTTGCGTTAAGATGGCACAAGTTTAAGGAAGCGTGCGGAGAGGTGCCGGCAGGAGGCGCAGCAGGCGGAGGCGGAGAAGTAGGAGATTGTAACAGGAAAATAGAATTCTAATATATAAACTCAACGTCAACGTCAAAGTCCTTAGTTAAGGTTACCTATAGTTAAATTATATGTTTAATAAATCGAATGAAATAGTCCGAATACCGCGCGATTACGCCATTGTCAAATTTAGTCGAATAGCGTGTAGACATTCAGAATCAAGACAATGCGCAGACGTCAAAATATCGACCCGAGTAGCATGCAACAAGTACCGACAAGCTTACTCTCACGTAAACTCTTGATCGATATCGTTCATTATAGTGACGTCCTCACACATTTTGCCAATAATACGTATATGTTTAATTGTATCAGTCTTACATATTTTTGTCAATAGACATAACCTAATTAATTTTGACTAATTGTCGACTGTGTTATCAAGTGTAACGTGCATTAAATAATAACGAAGAGTCGGACTTTGACTACAATTTGTAAGTAAAATAAACTTGTATATTCTGTCCAACTCTGTCTTTCTTTGCTCTTGGAAATTTAGATCCTCCCTACCTTGGGTCCCCCAAATGAACTCCCTCGTGAGAAGAGTCAATCTATTGAAATATTAGTTAACTAGAGCTAAGCCGATCATTGTTTTCGTTAATTTTGATAATTAACTGGCGCCCAGCAAATTTTAGTATCCCGAGCCTCGACAGCTTTGACCCAGGCCGCGTCGAGTAGAAGCGTTTCGAATGAAAAATAGTTAATTTTGTCAAATTATTAAATTATATTTAGTAGTTAAAACAGAATTAACAAAGGGAGAGAACGCCTTCTGTCTCAATGGCGCCCAACGTGGGGCGAGTTTGGGAAAATTGATTATTAAAATTGATAAATAACGTATAAAATTTGTAAAATATCCTTTGTGTGAATTTGAATAGTAGAGTATTGAAATTAGAGACCCGGCGTAGCAACAGTATAATAACATACGCCGAGGCACACGGCCGAGTCTAAACGTAAACAAAGCCATCGTTGGAGATCGTTTTCTCTCTCTCATACTATCTCTCTCTATTTATGTTCTCTATCTATTTATTCTATTTATTTTGTAACTCTGTAATATTGTATAAATCATATGTCTGCTAATTCACGTCATCGAGTCTAGATCTTGCTCTGACCTGTTGACGAAACCGAATTAAAAGAAAAATTCGTACATACGATAAGTAGCGTGAGAGTCAAAATCGTAACATCGTTAAAAAAAAAGTCAAAATCGTAACATTGTTAAAATTGTCAAATCAGTAAAATGATTTAAGTCGTAAAATGTTTAATCAAAGTTAGTCATTGTCAATAGATGAAGATCTTGCTTCCGTCTGTTGCCAATCCTAACGAAAATTTGATTCAAATAGAAATCGTACATCGTACATTGTATATCGTTAAATCGCATATCGTTTTCATGTTATAATCAGTCGATACGTTGTGATCTTGCTCCAACGTACTGACAAAATCGTTTCGTACATTGCACATCGTTGTTGAAAGCCAACAAATTGTCAAGTAGCTAGAATCTTGCTTCGGTTACTTAACAAACCAAATTTCGTGACATTATCGGGTAGCCCGAATTGTCAAACATTGTTTATTAAATAGAAAGCAACACAGGTTAGCCCTGTACCAAATTATTCAAACCTAGGCTAAGAAATTTTATAATAATTATCGGATTGAGTACTGGCAAGAAGAATACGACTTCGGGAAAGTCATAAACAAATAATGTTTGTATCCTATTCTCCACCGAAAAGAAAACAAAATAAAAATCAAACAAGAAAAGCTAACGCTAATAAAACTCAAAACCCAACTCTCTCAACTGACGAGTCAAACGTAGATTACACGGTGTCAGAACAAAACGAGCGAACGCGTGGTAATAAATCGGGAAGTAATAATCAAAAACCGACTATGAGTAAAACAACACCGGATAGATTGAGTCCAATCGCTCACAGTATAAGTTTGCAGCCACCAGCACCCGGCACAGAAGGTCAAGGAAATAGTAGAAATATGTCCCCTAGCTCACCTCCACCTTTAACGCAGCAAACACAATTCATACAAGCTATACAGCCGATTATAAATCGAGTAAATGTTATAGAAGGCACGATGAACATCCTTTTAGATAAGATAAATGGATTAGTAAACCGAATGTTAGTTGACGAGCCAAATGAAAATCGTCCAAGCAAGAAAACTCATTCTAGATCAAGAGCGGCAACAGATAGTCATCCATACGATAACGAAGAAGATTACTCCGCGGATGATGAGGCAGTAGCATTAGGTCGCCAAAACAATAGCGAAGGTCAACAACAGACTACTTCTATACACAGCGAAAG
Source organism: Tenthredo notha (assembly GCA_914767705.2). Classification (NCBI taxonomy): domain Eukaryota; kingdom Metazoa; phylum Arthropoda; class Insecta; order Hymenoptera; family Tenthredinidae; genus Tenthredo; species Tenthredo notha. The sequence goes on along the minus strand of OU611923.1, from coordinate 1,679,000 downwards.
AATTAATCATTCTTCTAGCGCTTTTACCGCGTACCCCCGTCAAATAAATCCAATAAATCCTCCAGATCGTCAGCCAATAGCAGAAAATATGTGGACCAACGTAAATGCATCTAATCAAAGGTCGAATCCATCGGTAGATAGACACGGTTCGGTCGAAGGAGAATTACGCCACGTACATTTTCATTCAAGTTCATATCAACCCCAAGGTTCAAATTCCTTGAATATAAACGTTCCAACAGCAGGTAACGCGAGTCAACCTTCTGCACAATCATTGCCGTACTTCATTAGAGTAAAAATCGGTAAGCCGTTACCAAATGGTCAAATTGTCGATGAAGAAGTCTATCTCACGGAACAACAATACAGACAGATGTTGAATCCGTCGGCAATCTTTCAAAATCCGCCAATAAGCACGACACAGTCAAGCTTAAACGATCGAGCACGTAGTGTTAGTCGCGCATCAACTCATTCTTTTAACCCGAGTCATTGGATATCATCGACTCAACATTCAGAAATAGATCGTCAATCGCTTAGAACCAGGAGAGGAAATCTGTCTTGGAGGTCAAGTGACTCTAGCGACGATGATGAATATAATCATCCTGTTAATTCTGCCTCTAGTACGAATATTCAAGCTAGATCGGCAACACAACACGTTCCTTCTAGTAGAACCGAGAATCGTTTTTCCAGTAATAACAATTACCAACCTACAGCATTAAAGATAGGTCAAGTTGTCAATTTATGGAAAATATCTTTCCCTAAAACGGAAAAAGATCCAGAACAATTCTTGTTAATCTTGAAAGATCTTTTATCGTCTAGCGGTATACAAAAAGATTTATTTGTTCCTTGTTTATCGAAAATATTCGAAGGTGCCTATAGGTCATGGTATCTAGTCAACAAAACATCATGGCATACATGGAAAGATTTCGTTAAAGCCTTCCGCGGTGATTGGGTAGTTAAAAAAGCCGACGCCGATTTATTATACGAAGTTCGTGATCTGATGGTAGAAAAAAATGAATCGTTAGCCGAATTCGCTTGTCGAGCTCGACTCATTTTCGAGCGTATGCAAACTCCTCCACTTTTTAGGGAGCAGCTTAGGCAAATCTTAACGAAATTTAATCCACGTTTAACTTGCGAAGTTCTGAATCTTGGTCATGTTAATTATGCGCAATTCTTTCATTACGTTAACGAAAGAAGTTATCTGTATCAAAGGTCTAACGCACAGCATAATAATAACAACAGTAGACGCTCAGCGAGAGCTCTGGAATTAAAGTTTATGCGAGAACAGATTCACTCGTCCGACGAATCAGACGAAGAAAATACAGCGAGCGATGAAGGAAATTTAACCGAGAAAGACACCGAACAAGAAATCGAATTAAAATTCATTAAAAATAATAAAAGTTCAACAGATTCAAAGAAGTCTTCAAGGACATCTAATCCAAAAACTCTGACTCGACAGAGACTAGAACAAAATTTACAGCGATTCGATAATCCAGATCAAAACAAAGCTACCAGTTCCACTACCGAACGTAATAAACTCGGTCAAAGTAAACGTCCTTTTGATCCAACTAAATTGTTTTGCGTGAACTGTGGTCAAACGGCACACACTGCTCGATATTGTAAAAGTGATAGACAAATCGTTTGCTATAACTGTCGTAAAATAGGCCATGAAACTAAAAATTGTTCAACTCATCAGGGAAACGCGAACAGCCCGCAGTAATTTACCCTCAAGTTACTGTACCACAGGGCGTAGTTGAGGAAGTAAACAAAGATAATTCGGTAGAACCTGACAAAAAACGCGAATCGCTTAGTAATATCGAACAGACAAAAAACTTAGACAAGCCAAGCGTTAACATCGGTTTCGAATCGGATAGTCAAATCGAAACTCAATTAGAACAACATACAAATTTGAATATTATGAACCTAACTGATAGTGAATACGAATTCTCAGATGATGAAGATCAGCTTTCATTTAAAACTAACGAAAGTATAAATTGTATCAGCGAGTTAGTAAACGAACCAATTAATTTGTCAACAATGTCAGATGAAATAGTTAATCAAGAAGACATAGTCAATAACGTACAAGTTCCCCAATTCGATAAAGAATTGTTAAAAAGTTGGATACCTCCGAGATTACCACACCATATAATCCATCGGTTAACTCAACGCCGTATCTATCGTGGTGAAAATGAATTAAAGGAACCAACTAAGATAGTAAGAATCCCGGTAAAAATCTCAATTTTTGGCAAAGAAATCAAAGGAATTATCGATAGCGGTAGTGATAGATCATTCTTAAGCCTATCTGCTTATCAACAGATAAAAGATTATCAAATAAAAAATTTAGCTCCGGATACTTCATCCAAAGCAGGAGTACGTTTAGGTGACAAATCTATAGTGCGAACCTATGGTGATACTAGTTTTGTTATTGATATAGGTGACATTTATGGACCCCAATGGTTTAGCGTAATGCCAGGATTATCATGTGATCTCATTTTAGGCATGGATTTCTGGATGTCATTTAAAGTAATAGTCGATCCATTCTCGAAAACCTGGACATTAGCCGATAGTAAAAACGTGTACCCTCTATCACATTCGGTTGTAATTGCTTCGGAACTAAAAGCTCTTTCCATAGACCAATCTCAGCGACTGAAAGATTTTCTCGACGTCGAATTCGCTAAGTTTGATAAAGAAAGCACCGGCAAAACCGATTTGATCAAACACGTTATCGAATTAAACGATCCTATACCACATCGTCAGAAACCTTATCGTAGAAGCGAAGTCGTTCGTAAATTTATTGACCAAGAAGTCGACAGGCTGTTAGAAAAAGGCTATGTTACTTGGAGTAATAGCGAATGGGCGTGTTCACCTGTTGTAGCTCCAAAAGCGAACGGAGGTCTTAGATTTTGTATCAATTACAAGCCTGTGAATCGTCAAACAAAGAAACCAGCATATCCCTTACATAATATGCGGTCGATCTTGTCACAACTCCATCAAGCGAAAATAATTTCCACACTTGACTTAAGGGGGGGGAATACTCGAAATTTACCGACTCCGTCTATTTTCTCGAATATCTCCGAAACGGGGCTATCAATCGACTTGTCCTTTCGGCAGTCAATGTTTGACGAGTAATGAGTTCGAACTGGTATGTTTTATCGGATAAAATCGTTTTTTTTTAATCGAAAAGTGCGGGCGTACCATTTATTTCGACTTATATCAAAGCCTACGCATCAAAAATGCAAAATCGGCCTCTGTAGCCCGATTTTTTATGGAATTCCGAACATACCGATCCAAAAACATCTTTGTTTCCGACAACGATGAAGGCGGAATATGTCGAATACGATTTTGTAGTAATTTTCGCAATTGTCAAGGGCTGTGAGCGAAAATGGCCGCTCACAGCTGTCGATATGATGCGGTGGTTCCCAGAACGACCGTCAGATGTCGCCGCGCGCGCCATATTCGAGCTTCTCCTTTATAACTATTTACATGTTATTTTATATAAAGAAGCTCGAAAATGGCGCGCGCGGCGACATCTGACGGTCGTTCTGGGAACCACCGCATCATATCGACAGCTGTGAGCGGCCATTTTCGCTCACAGCCCTTGACAATTGCGAAAATTACTACAAAATCGTATTCGACATATTCCGCCTTCATCGTTGTCGGAAACAAAGATGTTTTTGGATCGGTATGTTCGGAATTCCATAAAAAATCGGGCTACAGAGGCCGATTTTGCATTTTTGATGCGTAGGCTTTGATATAAGTCGAAATAAATGGTATGCCCGCACTTTTCGATTAAAAAAAAAAAAAAAAAAACGATTTCATCCGATAAAACATACCAGTTCGAACTCATTACTCGTCAAACATTGACTGCCGAAAGGACAAGTCGATTGATAGCCCCGTTTCGGAGATATTCGAGAAAATAGACGGAGTCGGTAAATTTCGAGTATTCCCCCCCCTTAAGTGAGGCTTTTCATCAAATACCTATGGATGAGGAAAGTAGGAAATACACTGGTTCGTCGTCGAAGGCAAAGGCCTGCTAGAATGGTTAAGAATGCCTTACGGTCTGACAGGTGCACCATCCACTTTTCAAAGACTAATGGATATTCTAAAGAGAAGATTGGCAGATTTAATCCATGAACGTAAATTGCCAAATAAATGGATTGATCAAGTCTTCACGTATCTTGACGATTGGATTATTGTTAGCCAAAACCTCGAAGAGCATATCTCCATTTTGTCCTTAGTATTTGAAGTATTTCGAGAAGCTAAATTAATTGTCAATCGCGAAAAAAGCAGCTTCGCCTGCAAGGAAGTTAAATTCCTCGGTTATGTAATCGACGAATTCGGCATGAGACCGAATCCCGAAAGAATACAACCTATCCTCGATTTTCCAATTCCAACGGATAGAACGCGACTCCGTCAGTTCAATGGTCTTGTCAATTGGTATCATAGACATTTGAAATGTATAGCTAAGATCCAGGGACCCCTGAATAAGCTTACTAGCCCTAAAGTTCCTTGGAAGTGGACGGATGTCGAACAAAAGTCATTTGAAGAAGTTAAAAAAGCTTTAGCCGACGCTCCGCGTTTATTTGTTCCAATACCTGGACAACCATTTGTCTTGTATACAGACGCGAGTGACTTCGGATTAGGCGCGATCCTTGTACAGATTGATCCCGAATCGAATAAAGAAATTCTTATTGAAGTAATGAGTAGACCACTAAGAGGCGCGGAACTTCATTACACAACAACCGAAAAAGAGTGTCTAGCAGTCGTTTGGTCCGTAGAAAAACTTCGTTGTTATCTCGAAGGTGTTTCATTTAAAATCGTGACCGATCATCAAGCATTACAATGGCTACATGGGTTAAAAAATCCAACTGGTCGCTTAGCTAGATGGGCCATGTATCTTTACCAACATGATATCACTATCGAGCATCGTCGCGGTACCACGAACGAAGCCCCGGATGCGTTGTCAAGAATGTTTGACGTTGACGAAGACCCTCTTGGTTGGGAAAAAATAATAGAAGAAACAATTCAAAATCGCACTCAATTAAATTCCATTCAAGGTCAAGATTGGTACAATACCAAATTTAAATTAGTCGAAACACAACCAGATAGATTCACCGAATGGAAAATTGATAACGGCGAACTATTCTATTATAAGCCCGATTATGAAAAAGCCCTTATTGATGATGAAAACCTCTGGAAGAAGGTTGTTAAACCAGAAAATATTTTGATTATTTTACGCGAAAATCATGACTTACCGCAAGCAGGTCACTTAGGAAGAGACAAAACATTAGATAGGATTAGGCAAAATTATTATTGGCCCGGTATGACCCAAGATGTTAAATCTTACGTCGAAGATTGTGAAATTTGTCTTAAAGTCAAATACAATCAAAGTCCAATCAAAGGTTCCTTAAGGACCAGACCGTTACAACAACCGTGGTCACAATTGTCAATCGACACTGTCGTCTCTCAGACACGTACTAAAAAAGGTAATTCAAACGTCATGGTAGTTCTCGATCTGTACACCAAGTACATAGAATTGTTCCCTATGCGACAAAGAACAGGCAAAAACGTTGTCAAAGCGTTAGACGTCCTCTTCGACCGTTGGGGCACACCAAAGTCAGTTCTTACGGATAATGGCACTGAGTATATAAATAAAGAAGTTAAAGCATTCTTAGAAGCTCGCGGAGTAGAACATCTTACAACCCCGTTAAATCATCCACAAGGAAACCCGGTTGAACGTGTAAATCGTACGATAAAACCTATGATAGCGGCATTCATAAATGATAATCATAATGAATGGGATGAGCAGTTGACAAAAATACAATTTGCGTATAACACAGTACCACACGCAGGTAGTCGAGTTTCACCCTTTTATTTGAATCACGGTCGCGAAGCAGTGTTTAAAAACATACGTAAACCCGGTGATGATAAAATACAACCTCTAGATGAATCGGTTGAGAATTGGGTCAAAAGATTGAGTAAAATTGACGAGTTCCGCCATAAAATCGAAAGTCGATTAAAGACTTACGCGAATCAAACTCTTGCCAGATCTAAAGACGATAAACAAACATCCGTAGAAATCAAAGTAGGAACCGAAGTTTATTATCCTAACAAAAAGTTAAGTAACAAAGCAGAAGGTTATTCAGCAAAATTTGCTCACCGTTTTGTCGGACCAGTTTACGTAAAAAGAGTCCTCGGACCGATGGTCGTTGAATTGGTAGACAAAAAGAATAAGATTATTGGAAAATATTATGTCACGGACTTAAAAATTCCCCGTCGTAGTTTACGAAATCAATGTATCCCTTCACAGGACAATACTACGTAAGCAGATCTACGCGGTCCAACTCTTGACAAAATGAGTGACGAAACTCAACCACCCCTCGAGGCTCCCTTCCACGAAGCAATTCTCGAACGTTTGGAAAAATTGACAAGAGAAAAATTGGATCTCGAGACAAAACTCACTGAAATGACGAAAGAAGTCGCTGCAGCTCGCACTAAAGCAACTTCTACTTCCGGGTCAATAATAGCAGGCTCAGACACTGACGATGATATCTTACAAACAGGCGCGTTGATAACTTTTGACGAAAATCCAGCCCCGGTCCCTAAATTACTGAAACCGAAGGAATCCATATCAGACGACATACCATGTGAGACTGAACAGGATACGCCGAAAACCAAAACCGAAGACATCGGGTCGGAGGCCGCTAAACTCATCGAAGCCATACGTCACTTACCACCACCCAAAGTAAAGTTGACGATGCAGAAAAGGGTGACCGAAAAAGAAATATATAATGAAAATTTCTTACGGAATCGAATTCCCTCCATCGGTCATGCCCAGAAGAAATCACTAACCACTGGACAACCTGTTAAAACAACAGACGACCCATCAGCCATGACTGCTCCGTCAGTAGCAACAAAGCCGCTACCGTTGCCAACACTACCAAATTTCGACGAGATGCTTCGAGAGATGGGACTTGTCAAACCTAGCGACGGAACAAGCGACAAGATATGTTTCTTCACCGACTGCAGAATCTTGAGTGGAGATCTCCTGAAAAAACTTATAATGAAGCGAGCAGAAATGCTTGTTATCAAGAAAGAGGCAAAAATGGTCGACCAATCCACACAAACCTACGTAACATTCGCTGGCAAGCAACATGTCGTCGGCTGCATCAACTGTCGTTCAGCTGAACACCATTTCAAGGATTGTTCTCTACCATACAGGCCCGGATTCTGCCAAATATGTGGTGCCGAAGGATTCGATACTCAAGACTGCATTTATCCTCACGGAATCGAACACGAAAGAGCTCTACATCGTTGTCCTGGATGTGCTAGAAATCTCAGCCTCTACTGCCCAGAGTGCCCAGACTGCAACGTTCGTCATGCCGGACACAGCGACTGGCTTCGCTTGAATTACGCTGCCTGGCCAACATGGTTGATACCACAAGACCACCGCTATCTCTTTGACGAAAACGAGAAAACCCTGAAACGAAGAGTACGAGCCAAATTCACTGATCCCAGTGACTACCCAAATCAAGTGAAAGTTTTTCTGCTTAGGGAAAATGCACTTTTGACGGCTAGACCCAGTAATCCAAGAGCGCAGTCAGCCCTACAGTTGTCAAAGGAAAAACGCCAGCGAGCCATTGATGCACTTTGCACACCACTAACTTCCAAAACCCTCGACAGAATCATGGAAGAGCGACCAGAGCTCAAAGACGAAGAAGAGGTCACTGTCATTATCCCCACCAAATACAAGAAACCGACTGTCCAACCAAAGGAATGATAAACTGAACCTCCTTTCGTTATTCTTACTATATTTTGTCAAATTTATTATTTCCTTACAATACTACTTATATTAGTTACTTCAGTTAAACTATCTCGCAAAAATAATAAGTAAAAAGTGATAAGCGATAGTCAATAAGTCATAGCCTTAGCAGCTACCTATCAATCTATATTAAATTTTGTTGTTTGAAAGATTTAACTGTGTACCTACGTGAATTACAGTATAGATAAAGTACGAGTTAACTCTAAAACCCGATTGTGTTGTTGTCTATCTAAATTTCCAAGTAGACATAAAATTTCAGATTTTCAGTATGATTAATACCTAACACAGATTGGACAGAACTACAAGCTGCAGAGTCAAGTAAGTGATAAAACTTAATTACCATCAAAAGAAAGAAAAGATAGTAATCTCATCATGAAATCAATAAACTTTGCAAATTGTCAGTCATTGACGTTGAGCTCCGAAAGGGGAGGGTGTAACAGGAAAATAGAATTCTAATATATAAACTCAACGTCAACGTCAAAGTCCTTAGTTAAGGTTACCTATAGTTAAATTATATGTTTAATAAATCGAATGAAATAGTCCGAATACCGCGCGATTACGCCATTGTCAAATTTAGTCGAATAGCGTGTAGACATTCAAAATCAAGACAATGCGCAGACGTCAAAATATCGACCCGAGTAGCATGCAACAAGTACCGACAAGCTTACTCTCACGTAAACTCTTGATCGATATCGTTCATTATAGTGACGTCCTCACACATTTTGCCAATAATACGTATATGTTTAATTGTATCAGTCTTACATATTTTTGTCAATAGACATAACCTAATTAATTTTGACTAATTGTCGACTGTGTTATCAAGTGTAACGTGCATTAAATAATAACGAAGAGTCGGACTTTGACTACAATTTGTAAGTAAAATAAACTTGTATATTCTGTCCAACTCTGTCTTTCTTTGCTCTTGGAAATTTAGATCCTCCCTACCTTGGGTCCCCCAAATGAACTCCCTCGTGAGAAGAGTCAATCTATTGAAATATTAGTTAACTAGAGCTAAGCCGATCATTGTTTTCGTTAATTTTGATAATTAACTGGCGCCCAGCAAATTTTAGTATCCCGAGCCTCGACAGCTTTGACCCAGGCCGCGTCGAGTAGAAGCGTTCGAATGAAAAATAGTTAATTTTGTCAAATTATTAAATTATATTTAGTAGTTAAAACAGAATTAACAAAGGGAGAGAACGCCTTCTGTCTCAAGATTCAGGGGAAAGGCGTCAATCAGACGACGAAGAAGACAGAGCCATAGGCTGATCGGCAGGACGAGGTCCAGGAACACAGGAGGACGAGGTCAGGGGCGGCCGAGTCGGAGATACAACGCGGGTAGGAGAGTGAGAAATTGGACTGTTTGAGGGTAGGCCACGAAGGCCACCGCGAGAACTCGCGCGAAGGGAAGACCGAGAACCAGGTCGCGACCGAGCGGAAGAATTAGGAGCACCGGACCCACGGGCAGAAGGGCGCGAGAGAGACGGGCCCGGCAGAGAGGTGAAGTCGAAAAATGATCGCGACGTAGAAGCGGCCGACGGAGACTGGGCTTCAAGAGCTTCGAGGTTATCCAACGAGTAGATTCGCAGAGTACGCGAGCCGTCGGCCTTTTTTAGAAAAATGACGCCGTCGCTATGCCACACGTACTTGAAACCCTTGGCTTTGGCGAAGGTTTTAGTAGCCAGCAGCAATTTATGAAGATCCGAGGGAAGGGCTTGATTAACGTTGACGGAGAAGACCGGGCCGGGAGGCGGAGGAGCTAGACTAGAGGAGCGAAGGTGACCGAGCGTCTTCTTAGCTGCGATGAGGCGCTGGCATAGGTCAGACGAACGAAGCTCGGCGATGATGGGCAGAGGGGCATCCTTTTTACGGGCCCGGGAGCGAGGAATTAAAAAGCGCGAAGACACGATATCACTGGCATCCAGGGTGAGTCCAACCGCGGCGGCAACCTGCAGGACAACGAGGTGGGTGCTGTCGGACGAGGCGCAGGGTGCACCAGAGACTATAATCTGGGCCTCGCAAAGGCGGGCGGAAGTGCGACGAAGCTCCAATTGGCCTGCCACACGGGTACGCAAGAGTTCGGCAACGGTAGTACGGAGCTGAGTCAGTTCTTCGGCAAGATTGAGCTGCTCGAGACCGGCGATACGAGCAGAGTTAGACTCAATATGGGCCTGCATTTGCGGCAGGCATTCTAAGCGGCGTTCGAGAGCGTCAAATCTACGGTTAAGTAGCTCCTCGAGAGATGAGGGGGAAGGAGCAGAGCTGTGTTGTAGAGTGGGGGCAGCGGATGTAGAGGCTAGCGCAGGTGTCGGTTGAGAGATAGATGAAAGCGGAAAATCGCGACTGGCGTATTGACGCGCGGTGTTACGGCAACAAGGAAGAGCCCCGGGTTGGGAGGCCCTGGTCTTGAGGCATCCAGGATGGAAGGAGGAGCTGCACCCCGCGCAATTGACTGATTTCGTGGCGATAGTTTTGCCACATCTGGAGCAGGTAGGAGCCATGTGATACCGACTTGCCGACGGGGCGAAGGTAAGAGGAGATCCAGGGAGATGTCGCCACTTACGCAGTCAGTGATCAGCAGCGATGAGGTCGATAGATCGATGGAAGGCAGCCGTCCGTGACGTAGTTGCTACAGGCATGCGCACAGGCGGACGATCCAGGCTGACTCGTTGACAGGAGAGGTTATGTTCGGCGACAGAGACCGGGAAATCCAGGAAAAGAAGCCCACACAGGAGAAAACCAAAGAAAAACAGCAAGCAGGGGAGAGCTTGCATAAGAGCGCATGCAACAGAGTCTGCAAGAAAAGGCCCGAAGGCAAAGAGCGGCAGAAAAAGATCAAAGAAGCAGCAGTAGGAGAGAAAGCGAGTGTGCGTACTTACAGAAGCAGAGAGTGAGAGAGAGAGAGAGAGAGAGAGAAAGTGAGTGTAGTTTTTAAGTGAGTGTTAGTGTGTGAGTGAGACCCCTGCATCCACCGGACCTCGACTAGACATTTGGACTACCGGACAACCTACGACCCGTGCCTGAACTCGGACCTCCGTCGTCGTGTGATCGAGACCGAACCGAGCCACGCTAGAGCGCCGTACCGTAAGGTAGGACCCATCTAAAAATTAGTCCTGCACCCGTGGATCACCCTAGAACCCCTAGAAGCCTCGAGCCGTTCACGGGTTAGATTCAATCTTTCCAGCGAACCGTTGAATTCAAACGACAAGAACAGCGTCACGTGTTGTTTGTCGTGCGTAAAGCCGTGCCAGGATTGGTAACCGCTGCGCCGATATTGACCGAGATCGCGCCGACGCCATATCGCTACGGACTGCTGACGTCACGCACCGCACTCAGCTGCTGCGTGTCAGAGTACCGGCGCTTCCCCAGCCATCCCCACCCCCTCTCCGCCGCCGCTTCACAGCGAGCCGCAGCAGTCCTCCGAGAGACATCGAGAGAGACACGCAATCTCGCTACAGTGACAGCAGACTGTCAAGTAGCCAGAGAGGAAGAGACTGCGACCGTCGAGAACGATCGTCGCCTTAGAATAGCAATTGGAAATAGTTCATTCGAAATATTAAATATAGATTAGAGTCACTATTATAAATCGTAATACGCCAGGTAGCGGGCGTGAAACAAATTCGCGACCTTTTCTTTTTTTTCTTTTTTTGAATAAATCTGAGTAAAACTAAGATCAACTGGTGTCGTTATTTCTCGCCCCCACGAAATCCCTCTATCACTAGTAGCTAGCCGGAGGGTCCCAGAGAGAGAGAGAGAGAGAGGACTTCCAACGAAGTCTGGCGCCCAACCACAACCCCTACCTACAAGTTGGGCCAGGTTTGTATTCGGCTTCAATTCCTCGGTACCCGAGCCCAGGAAAAACCCGTTACAACACATCATAAATATAAATTCCTATATTGGGGAATTTTATTATTTACTATTATAGTGAATGAATCAAGATCGGGACGATTCTTAACCTGACGAGCCGACCGGGGTAATTCATAGAATTTCGGGATTCACCCTAACCCCAGTACGAAGCTCCTTTGTGTCAATATAAATTACTGAAACACATAATTACTGATCTTGATTCAATAACTATATGTATTTTATGTTATGAAAGCCATACATGATTTCTTTTTATTATTGAATACGATTCAGTATTATCACTAAAGAGAGAGAGATAGTGAAGCATTTTCATAGAGAGTTCCATTTTCATAATTAATTCATTATAACATTTTCATTGTCTCAGCGTGCGAATCGCGAACAGGCTTTTCCAATTTCATTATTATTTCATTTTCACCAATAATAATTCTTTAACATAGTAACAAGCCTTCACGATCCCCACGTCGGTGACCATGCATTATTCAACCATTTTATCATTTGTTATGTTATTCATCTGGTCAAGTGACATTCCAATGTCAGTCGCTTGAACCATATTCCCAAGTTTCTTAAATCATTCAAGAATATATTATCGTTTTTACCAGTTAATTCTCATAATCATTGAATCACCTTTTATTTTATTATCTTAATCATCTTAATATTCATTAGCCTCAACCATAGTTTAAACATTTCAATTGAGCCCTGTATAGGACTAGACGGCAACGATCCTATTTACCGGTCTATCCCAAGATAGATCTTTTCTTTTAATTTTATTATTTTCGCGCATGTGACGGGTATCCTAATAGTCGACAGGTCCTCGCTTGTCAATAGAACCGTTCGGATCATTAACCACTCTACCCACACCGTCCGTCACATCACCCATAAAATTTTTCTGGGTGACGTCAGAGTACGTATAACGTCGAACGCGACGTGCTAGTTGCCCTATAATAAAAATCTTCCTTTTCGTGTAAAAACATGGGGCAATTTTTTTTTTCTAAAAATGAAAAGAACATGCCGTATAAGACGATCAGTTTTTTTTTTTTTTATGAACCTGCAGTTTTCTGTAAATTTCTTACGTAATATGCAGATTTGACGAAAAACGCATGGAAAGAAAAAGAATTTGAATTAAAAAAAAAAATTTTAAACAGAATTTAAGAAATTTTGGAAAAAAAATTTGGAATTTATTTATTTTTTTACATTTTTTTTTGTTTTTATTTTTTTCAACATTAATTCTTTTTTCTGTGGGTTTTTCGTCAAATCTGCATATTTCGTAAGATATTTCCAAAAAACTGAGGGTTCATCAAAACAAAATCTTTGATTGTCTAAGTGTTCTGTTCATTTGAAAAAAAAAAAATTGCCCCCATGTTTTTACACGAAAAGCAAACTTTTTAGGGGGCGGCTGAAAAAATTTAATTTCTAACGACCACCCTGATGAAAAATTGAAATTATTATTTTGCATATTTCAATTACAAAATTAATTTCAAATCAAATTTAACAAATCAGTATTTTCAATGATATTTACTATTTTCAGAACATTATTTTGAATTATAAATTCGAAGTTTGACACCATTATCCAATTTCAGAATAAGATATGTTGTGCTCATCCAAATTCATTTATACATCCGTTATTTCATATTAAATTTTTTATCTTAATTCTTTCGGTTGATCTTTTCATGAGTAATATTTGTAAAAATTTGCATAATCTTCATTAAATTATGATATTGAAGACTTTTCATTCGATACCGCCACATGCCTGCATCGTGCGTCGCATATGCTCAACACTGCGTGCCTGCAGGCATGATCGCGTAGTGCGACGCATTACACTGAGATATCCCTCACGTCGTTAGGGCGAGTGCGGGCGAAATTGCTGCATTTTTGCTCGCACCGCATGCGTCGCACGGCGTGCGGATACCGTGCGACGCACGATTGTTATCTGGGTACGTAGATTTTCCTTTTATCTCTCGGCCTTGTCTCTGGCCAGCAAAGGAGAACCATTCAGAGGCCACCGTTTTGAATTCTGACTCAGTGAAGTCGGCATACTTTTGGAAAATTGCATCTGTAAGCGTCATAAATATGTTTGTAAGTATTCATTCATACTTTCATTGGCTCATTCAATTCGTTTTTCAATAAGTCTTCATTTATAAAATAGGTATACTCACGAGCTATAATTGTTGTTATTTTTAGTTTTTCTATACCATAGTGCTTTTTGAAGCCTCTCCAAGAACATCCAACAGCGCAAGTATTGGTAAAAGTCATTTTCAACGCTCTCTGAACAAAATCGCGTGGCGAATTTCCGCCCAATCTTACAACTCTTTTCTTCTGTAGAAAGAGGAAAGCCAAGTGTTAGATGCAGTATACCATATAGCCATTAACATTACAATTAACCATCAATTAGCCATTAACATTATAATTACAAATGAATAATTCTACTTGCTCCCTTACAAACGCTACTGCTGCTGTGTCTTCCGATTTTGTTATCAGGTGCTCGAAGTTTTCAACCTCTGTGATACTTTTTAGGGATAAAAGATCTTTAATGACATCCGTGTCTTCGCTGGTTAATGAAACTTTCCTCACAGATTCGATTGCTTTCAGCCGTGAATCAATGCTACGTGTGTTGGTACTCATACGGGCTTGGAAAGTCAAAATTCTGTCCAGATACTCTGAAGCCAAGTTAATGATATGCCATACGTACAAATTCAGTTCAGAAAATTAGGATGAGTCATGAAAATTACCCTTTATAGTACTGGGTGCCGGCATCGCATCCATTTGCTGACATGTATTAATGAAGTCGGAGTTATTAGCCTGTGTGGCCCTCGGAAATGCGCTTTCTATGGTTGCAGTCAATTCAACATAATTCGAAAATTTCTCTCTCTGGCGATGAGCGTTAATACCATATACATCGATGGGTGAATCCAAGATCAAGTCTTCACGTATGGATGGTTTCGGTCTTGAATTCTCATCACTGCGGATTCCTGTTTGAAGAGGATGAAACATTGGGAAAAATGTTGAGCATACAATGAACAAATGACAATCTTTTTATTTACCCTTTTGAGCATTATCGTCACATTCTGCTATAACGATCGGAATATATTCCAGATCAGAAGCATTAAGGTTCAAATCCGACTGCCACGTATTGTTGTTCTCAACTTCGACTTTATCTTGGTTATCCACCAGCGAGGACCAGGTCACGGCAGTTGAATTGGCAACATCTAATAGAGACAATTCTTCTTCATTGTGAACCTCGGCATCGACCCTCTCACACATGTAGATAACACCATATTGTTGCAAGCCAACATTGATGGAGTGTCACCATTCAATTCCAGTACAAAACAGATGTGGCCTATATTGTGTAAGGTGATTTTCCATCCAGATATATATTCACCTTTCCGGCTGCTTTATTTTATGGAACTTCAAAACCTGGCGATGTAAATAAGTATACGGAAGACTTTATCACAGAAATTAATTCGTTGCAGGAAAATGGTATGTACATTAAGGTGCTTCCCTACCCAATTCCACCAGACCTGAAAATTTGGGAAAAAAGGTGTTATTAAACGGAATATCTCTACCTGGGTACCGAAATCAACGAAACAAACTTCGTCGTGCAATTCTATGTATGATTTCGAACACGTACGGCCAAAAAAATGTTTTTTTACGCGAAAATAGAGAAGATATCCATGTAAAACGGCTTTGAAAACGTTTTACATGGATATCTTCTCTATTTTCGCGTGAAAAAAAAAATTTCTGGCCGTACGTGTTCGAAATCATACATAGAATTGCGCGACGAAGTTTGTTTCATTGATTTCGGTGCCCAGGGAGAGATATTCCGTTTCATAACACCGTTTTTCGCAATGTTTTCAGATCTGGTGGAATTGCGT
Source organism: Tenthredo notha (assembly GCA_914767705.2). Lineage (NCBI taxonomy): Eukaryota > Metazoa > Arthropoda > Insecta > Hymenoptera > Tenthredinidae > Tenthredo > Tenthredo notha. Next base: position 1,663,454 of record OU611923.1, on the reverse strand, counting down.
CGGGAAGCACCTTAATGGTAAAAAATACGCTGTAAAATTAGAACACATTATATGTGATACTCCGGCTAGGGCGTGTCTCAAACAAATAAAAGGACACGGCGGTTATGGAGCGTGCGAACGTTGTACTGTTCATGGAAAACGTGCGAGGTTTCCAAATAAACGCGTAATTCATCCTGATGCTGATAGTGAAAAACGATCTGATCAGTCATTCAGAGAACAAAGAAGTCCTGAACACCATACGGGTGAATCACCACTATTACGCATAAATCCACCCATCGATATGATATACACATTTCCTTTAGACCACATGCACCTTGGCTATCTAGGAGTCTTCAAAAGGTTTTATGTGATGGATTTAATATTTAACACAACTCCTGTGAAACTGAAATCACAACTTCGCTAACAATTATTTGATCGAATCATTTACTTAAGATCTTTTATTCCTTGTGAATTTCAACGGAAACCTCGACCTCCTGTATCGAATTTAAAAGCATCAGAACATCGCCTCATGTTATTATACGGAGGACCTATCGTATACAAGCATACCGTGACAATTTGAGGATGCGGAACGCCACGGATACCAACCCAAAACTCGTGAGCAGCAGCTTAGTAACTCACTAGATGTTTCTAGTAAAATCACTAAATTTTTACTGGACATTGCTAGATTCTCAGTGATCTTACTGTGAAAATCTAGTAAGTTACTGAACTGTTGCTAACGAGTTTTGGGTTGGTATCCGTGGCGTTCCGCATCCTCAAATTGTCACGGTATATTGGAAACTGGACTATATAGTGATTTTTTGCTCCTTCATACTGCATTCAGAATTTTGTGTATGAAAGATTTCGCACAAAAGTATAACAATCATGCTCAATCATATTTGGAAGCTTATTTTAAATATCTACCTAAATTTTACGGTGAAACATCTCATGTACTGAATGCACACTACCTTTTGCATCTTGCTGATGATGTGCGAAAAAATAATTTCACACTGAATGATATATCTGCATTTCCATTCGAAAGTCACTTAGGATCCATCAGAAAATCTTTGCGTTCGGCTAATAAGCCGTTAGCTCAAATTTGCAGACGTATACATGAACGAGATGTAATTGCGACACAGAGCGTCATTCCATTCACGTTTATAATATTGAAACGAAAGAAAATTGGTGACAATCGTGAACTGATATTGAAATTTAGATACCAAAATTTTACTATCTACAAAAAAACCTGATAATGTAGTCATGTTAACTGACACCAAGATAATCGAAATAATGAATTTAGGGTACTGTACTGAATTGCAAACTGACGTAGAAATAACCGGAATACAATGGATGCAGAAACGGCCGATTTTTGAATACCCAACGAATTCTTCGATCTTATATATGTGGGAGTTGCAAGCGGAGCCATCTAAAATTATTGTAAAATTTAGGTTGCCAGAGATTAAATTCAAAATGGTACGAATGCATGTACCATTTAGAAAAAATGAAGAGGAACTTGAACGAATGTATGTAATGCCATTACTTCATTGAACGAATAGAATGTTTTTATAATAAATTCAAGTCAAGCTGGAATTATTCTTGTGAGCTACTTCATACTTATAATATTTTTGATGTTATTGTTAAGGCTTTTGATTGAACAAAATGAATAACCACTCTTTATTTATTAGGCTTCATAATAGGACTATTTTTTTTTAAATTTTTTTATTGTTCTGCGATTATTCTGTCCAGTTTAATAATTATTTCACTTAGTTTAAATGTTACGGCTAAGACTGTATGTTTACGACACTAATTAAATAAATGAATGATTGACCACATATTTATAAGTGAAGACTGTTTATTATAAGATTATGACGATTAATTGAATATCTCTTTATTATCTGACGATGCTGTCGCCATTATTATTTTCTTACTTCAACTGTTCCTATTCGTGTCATTTTTTCAATCTACTCTATAATCATAGCAGGCTATTCCAAACATTTTCCCCCCTTTTGAAAGAGAAACTTTCAAATCCGATAACAATTATTCAAGTGCAATACAACAAGTAAACTTAGTTAATTATTATGTAGTAAGTATTATTTGAATTATTGAATTCCTAAATGAAAGTAATTTATGTACTAAACAAGAATATAATTATCTTTCCTTGACATTAACTATAACATAATAAAGTAAGTTGTATGATAAATTTTTTCATTTAGCACGATGACCTATTTTTTTTGTTTTGGCTATTACCAAACTATAACATAATAAATTGATTTATCGTTTGATATGAACAATAAATAATATGTGAATTTAGGTATCATCGTTTACAGGTAAGGGACACAATTTGGTGATTGGTCTCTTAAATAAACCGCTTGAAGTTTTGATCGTAGCGACGCGTACAACCCCATCAGTTCCAGGGTGGATTTCGCAAATTCTTCCCAAAGGCCAATACAGCGGTGGGACGTTGTCTTCTTTCATCAGCACCATAGTACCCAGTTTAAGGTTAGTACCATCGGATGCCCATTTATATCGTAATTGTAGCTGGTTTAGATATTCTCGTACCCATCGTTTCCAAAAATGTTGGCGTATCTGTTGGATATGCTGCCAACGAGATAGGCGGTTCTCTGGTACGTCAGTATAGTCATATTGAGGCGGTTCTAACAGTGAGTCTCCGATAAGAAAGTGAGAAGGAGTAAGAACAGATAAGTCGTTAGGATCAGTGGACAAGGGAGTTAAAGGCCTCGAGTTCAAAATTGATTCTATTCCAGTTAATAAAGTATAACACTCTTCAAAAGTCATGATGACCATTTTTGTCACGATTTTCAAATGTCGTTTTGTTCCTTTAACAGCGGCCTCCCACAATCCGCCAAAGTGAGGTGCTCTCGGAGGGATGAAATTCCATGTCATCCTCTGTTGTGCTAGCTTGTTGCAGATTTCTTTTTCCTTTTGAGCTAGGAATTCGTAAATTTCATGAAGTTCCCGATTGGCTCCGATGAAATTCGTTCCGTTATCCGAGTAAAGTTGATTGCAGAGTCCTCTTCTTGATGTAAAGCGTGCGAGAGCTGCTATAAAGGCTTCTGTAGTTAAATCGCTCACTAACTCCAGATGTACAGCTTTGGTGCTGAAGCAAGTAAATACTGCAATGTAGCCTTTCAAAATGTGAATTCTACCTCTTCTTTTGCTTTCTCTAATTTGAAGTGGCCCTGCATAATCTACGCCACACGTAGAAAAGGGTCTTACGAATCCAGTCACTCGTTCTCGAGGCAAGTCTGCCATGAGGGCTTCTGCTGTTTGCGGGTTGTAACGGAAACAGTTGATGCAACTGCGAGTTACCTTTTGTGCTTCACGTCGACCTGAGAGTGGCCAGTAATTTTGTCGAACCGAACATAGTAGCTGTTCAGGTCCACAGTGTAAGAGACGTACGTGTTCCACTCGCATGATCATCTCTGTAACTTTGTGTCTCGACGGTAATATTATTGGGTGTCGATGTCCGAAGGGTAATTCGGCATTTCGCAGTCGACCTCCAACACGTAATAGTCCATCTTTGTCGAAAAATGGGTTTAGCGCATATAATTTGCTTCTTCTATTAAGAGCACGCTGGGCTGTTATATCTTTGATCTCTTCTTGAAAGATCTCCATCTGAACCGTTCTGGCTATCGAAATGTCTGCTTGATTTAACTCTTCTACGGTAAGATGCTTGCTTTGCTTATTCCCTTGATTATTTTTTCTGAATCTATGACAGTAGGCAATGACGCGACGAAGTTTTTGGTAAGATGAAACTCTTGACAGAACATTTGACAGAATATCTAGAGGTTGGTGGATTGCTGCTAAAACGGCTATAGGTTTAACAGGTTTCATTTCAGGTACATCATTAGCTCCTAGATTCGGTTGTTCTGGCTATTGTCCGTAAGTAATCCATGCTGGTCCGTTCCACCAAAGCTTGTCTTCTAGGAAATCTTCTGTTGCCATACCTCTGGACAGCATATCTGCCGGATTTTCTTTGGATGGCACATGCTTCCAGCTTGCGTTTGAGGTTAAGTTTTGAATCTCCGTTACTCGGTTCGCAACGAAGTTCTTTAAGCGATGTGGTTCTGTATTTATCCAGCCCAAAACAATTGTAGAGTCGCTCCATAGGTAAGTATTTGCTATTTTTTCTCCAAACGCTGTTTGTATCAATTCAATAAGTTTTGACAGTAGCAAGGCTGCATTCAGCTCCAGTCTTGGTAGCGAAATGGTTTTGAGGGGTGCGACCCTTGATTTTGAACAGATTAAGTGGGAAGTTACCTTTCCCTGCGGGTCAGAACTGACGGCGTATATGCACGCCCCGTAGGCTCTTTCGGAGGCATCTCCGAATCCATGTATTTCGATTTCTTGTGCTAAGTTCCTGGGGTTTACATTTCTTGGAACTCGTAGGTCATTAATTTTTACTAATGAGTTGCGGTACGTAATCCAGGTTTCTTCTAAAGATTCCGGTAATTTCTCATCCCAATCCCAGTTACCTTGCCATAACTGCTGCATAAGGATTTTTGCTCGAATGAGAACCGGGCCGATTAGACCGAGCGGGTCGTATATTTGTGCCGTTTGAGAGAGCACATTTCTTTTTGTCACCTCGCTCAGATTTGTCAAATTGACTCGATATTGTAGGACATCTGAATTAGCATCCCATAATAACCCTAAGGTCTTGACTGCTTCTTGTTTATCTATTACTAACAGATCGGGACTCTTGTAGTCTTCTGCTAAGTGTGCCAACGCTGCTGGATCGTTAGCTCTCGATTTTCTCAAGTTGAATCCCCCACATGTGAGTAGTCGGGTCAATTGCTTACGTAGCTCTATCACCTCTTCTAGGCTGACAGCTCCAGTTAAAACGTCGTCCATATAGAAGTCTTGATCTAATACTGTTCCAGCTAGCGGATAATTTCTTCCGTCGTGACTGGCTAATTCTCTCAGGCAACGCATTGCAAGATAAGGTGCACATGTTGTTCCATATGTGACCGTATTCAACACGTACGTTCTGACTATTTCAGTTGGATCTTCTCTCCATAGTATCCTTTGCAAATCCCTATCCTTTTGGTGAACCAGTACCTGCCTGAACATTTTCTCGATATCCGCTGTTAATACGTACTCATGAGTGCGAAATCGTAGAATTGTATTCAGTAAATCTCTTTGTATATTAGGTCCGGCTGATAATTTGTCATTTAGAGATTTTCCCGTAGTAGTTTTAGCTGATGCGTCGAATACCACTCGAAGTTTTGTCGACAGGCTGTCTGGCCGTACGACAGGATGGTGTGGTATGAAGTAAATCTCTGATTCAGGCGTTTCACGTTTTATAGATATTTTAGACATGTGTCCGCTTGTCTCGTATTCTTTCATAAATTTAATATATTCCTTTTTTATTTCAGGTTGTTTTTGGAAGCGTCGTTCCATTGCGTGCAATCGTCGTAAAGCTTGCTCTTCGGACTCTCCTAAGATGACGTCCTGTTTCTTTGGTAAGTGTACGATGAATTTTTCTCCATTCTCTCGTTCGTGTGTACTCTTGAATTGTTCCTCACACGCTGCTTCGTCGTTGGTTTCCTGTTTATCTCCTATCTCTTCTTGCTTGAAGAATCTTTCTAATTGTCGGTCCAGTGTCGATGATCTATCTATTGTTAAAGCTGTTACTAGATGACAGGCGGTTGATCTTGAGGATGTCTGTGCATTGACGATTTCTCCCCCAATCACCCATCCTAACCTAGTTTTTTGTAAAGTTGGTTGGCCTTTTTCTCGTTTTATCTGGCCTTGACAGAGTAAGTTCCAAAACAACCCTGCTCCGATTAATAAATCAATAGTACCTGGCATGTCGAACAATGGATCTGCTAATGGTACATCGCTAGGTATACTCAACCTTGCTGTTTCTACTCGAATCTGTGGTAGTTTTTCTGTTATTTTGGGCAGAACCAAGCAGTTCATTGTAGCTTTGAATTTGCCATGTGTTGCACACATTATTATCGACGTTGACTGATGCACGCTCGTGTGAGTTTGATTTATTCCACTTATAGGCTGGTTTTCCTTTTCTGTAGGTAATCCAAGGCGTTGGACTGTTTTTTTTTGTAATTTGATGTGATTGAGACCCCGGATCTAGTAAGGCCCTACACCTATGAAACCCTCCTTGTGCATCTTGTATTAGCACCTGCGCCGTTACTAGTAATACTTGCTTACTTGACGTTTCCTTTTCCAAAAAATGGATAGCTACTGCTGAGCTCCCTCCATTCGATTGGGACGATTTATTTGTTCCAGGGTGACCAGGGTGATACGCTTTTCCTCCTGATGAATCTCGATATCCTGAATCTCGATTCCCTGAGTCTTGATATCCTAAATCTCGATTTCCGCTGTGTCCACCACTCGGATAATCCTCCGGCCTCAAGTGCAGTAAAGTGTTATGAGGCTTGTTACATTCTCTGCAGAATGTAACTTTACAATCTTTGGTGTAATGTCCGGGCGATAAACAATTGAGACACCAGTTTCTCTTTTTTGCTTCTTCTACTCTGAGGCGAATCGGCAGTTTCAGAAACTCTTCACAACGATATATAGAATGCTGACCAGGGCAAAACTTGCACGGCCATGATTTCGTTGCTGCAAGTGCAACTCGCTTATCTTTTGGCTTGTATAATGGCTTGACTGATTCAGGATATGCTGTTCCTCTTCGCATTGCTTCGATGATACTACTCCGCTTGTTCAAGAATGTCAGTAAATCTTCAATTTTAGGTAATTGCTTGTTTTCTGTATCTCCGACTCTGTCCTCTCACTCTTGTCTTGTCTTGTAATCCAATTTGGCTGTTGCCAAAGGGATCATCAGAGCGTCCCAACCTGTGACAGGTTGACCCGGAGCCTCTAATTCTCTTAGATTGGTTTTAATATGGTTGACAAAGTTTCTCATCGCTGCGTAATCTTCTTTTGTAACAATTGGAAATTCCAAAAGTTTCCTTACATGCGTTGTAACTATTCTGCGCTTGTCCTCATAACGTTCCAGCAATAATTCCCAGGCTATTTCGTTATTCTCTGCTGATGCTTTCAGTGAATGAGTGATATGGAGTGCCTCTTCAGTTAGAGAACTTCGCAAGTATTGAAATTTTTGAATCGCTGTCAAACTTGTGTTCTCGTGAATCAAAGACATAAACGAGTCCTTGAAAAATAGCCACTTATCATATTCCCCATTGAACGTCGGTAGGGATAAAGTCGGTAACTTGACATTAGTCCTAGTTACTGTAGTTACTTGTTCCGTTGCTACAGGCTGGGTAGCTGTGATTTGTTGAATCGCAGGAAGGTTCACCGTTTCTGGTCTCGATTGGTCAGCTGATTGCTGCGCTAAGTCTGCTAATTCAGCTGAAATTACTTGAACTGGTGGCGCTAAATTTGGTTGCCCAGGTGGACGTTGCTGTTCCAAATCTACTTTAACTGCGGTTTTCAGTTTTTGTATCATATTGTTCGCTTTTCTCTCCAGCTCGAAGTATCTGTCTTCAAACTCTCGGCGATCTTCTGCATTTGCTTGTTCTATCTCTATATCTATCTCGTCTGTGGTTTGGCTGAGAATTTCTATTTGTATTTGTATAACTTGAAATGCTTCCCATTGTTCTTCTAACTTCTTTACTCTATTTCGAATTTCTCCTACATTCTTTTCATTCGGTGAGACAATAAATTTCTCAAAATTTGTGACTTGAGTCTTCAAGGAGCCCCTTTTTATTTTTAGCTTTTTTAACTCGGCCATTATTTCGAGGTTAGAAAATTTGAAGGATGAAGAAATAGAGAAAGATTGAGAAGTAGAGAATTATCGGCTGGCTGGAAACTCACTAACCTTTGCCAATGACGTGTAGAACTCCGCGCAAAATCCTGAGTGTTCGTAGATTCTAGATGCGTCTCTGTGTGTAGAATCTGCTGTTGTCTATGTGTGTGCTCGTGCTGCGAACTCTTCTTGTATGAGGAGGCGATAACTAACTTGCATTTGTTTCGACGTTGTTTGCGGTATATATTATTAATTTTATTAAATAAATCATATATTATTAATTTTTCACTTTTCTGTTACAGGGCTGATTCCTGGGCTTTGGATTTGACGAAGTTTTCTGTCTACATACGATTTTACACGATCTCACTTGAGTTTTCACGCTTCAAACACGATCGCGTCTGTAGCGTTAGAGATGAATCTCTTTATTTCAGTATTGCTTGAAATTTTACGTTTTTCTTTCACGTTGGGCGCCAATGTTTACGACACTAATTGAATAAATGAATGATTGACCACATATTTATAAGTGAAGACTGTTTATTATAAGATTATGACGATTAATTGAATACCTCTTTATTATCTGACGATGCTGTCGCCATTATTATTTTCTTACTTCAACTGTTCCTATTCGTGTCATTTTTTCAATCTACTCTATAATCATAGCAGGCTATTCCAAACACTGTAAGACAATGCTGACTATAGTTCAACGTACTAAACATTATGAATTTCAAGAATACAAAGAGATATCAATTGTTGGAAAATTCAACAGTTAAACATAAAAATTTCCAAGATCTGTTTATAAACACTCGAACTTCTCACTTTGAGTATCAAAACAGTACTTACTTATAGCTAATAACAAATTGAATAAAATAAAATTGAAAAAATCTTCTTCATAACAGATTAAAATAAACCCAAAAATGTAACAAATATACATTTTTTAATTGTAACCTCTGACTGTTCTCTGAATTATTCACTTAGAATTAACCATCATTTTCTTCGTTTTGGGAGGATGTTTCGCCGACATGTTATCTTCCTCTATTTCAACTGATTGGTAATCGCATAACCTTTATTTTGGGACGTCGTTTTGTTAAAGCATTATCTCCGACTATTCGAATGGATCGATGATAGGATAGGAAAAGGCGAAGTAACTGTGAAACATAGAAAATGACACAGGATTAAATGAGAGGTTTCGTATCGCTACTAATTTTCCTAACATTGTTATTACATTGGAGCTATGAGCTGTCGGCTACCTTTGTTTTGGGACGATGTTTCGCCGAAATGTTATCTTCGTCTATTCCAACGGATTGGTAATTGCAGCCTTTGTTTTTGGGACGTCGTTTTGTCGGAGTGTTCTATTCGTCTATTCCAATGGATTGATAATCGGATAGGAATGGTCCAGATGACTGTGGAAATTTAGTGGAAACAAAGAAGTTGAGGTTGGTCTATTCTTCTAGTATTATTATATGTAAAATCTAGTGAAAATCAATGTCCGTACATACTGTTTAATGTAAGTCATTCGTAACCTTATTTTCACTTGTTCCGGATCGAAGTGAAATAATATTTTGCCAGGATCGTTGATTTATTCTTTATCTAAATATTTGAACCCAGCTTAGAGGATCTGTTCCGTGCACTTACAACAGGCCATCATGCAGATTTATTAAATAATAACGGTCATCGGCGTGAAACCACGGTCGGCGCACTTTTCACTCTGATCATTGTTTACTGATTCACTGTTTCACTGATTTACTGAAATAAAACCATTAGCTTGACCGATAACATCTTATATAATATGAATATATAACTATATAATATGATTATATATAAATTATGAATATTTTTACTGTCAATACCGCGATCCGTCAGCCATCCGACAGCCATTTTGATTTCGTCGTCCCTCTGTGGCTCACTTAGTAACTTCATTATCACATATCGACCGAATGCGGATTCAGATTCATGCCAAAATCAATAGGGGGCGAGATTTCGATGGCTTGTACCCACGTTTCAAAGATCAAGTCGATCCGTTTCACCGTTCGTTCAGAAACGTGAGGACAAGCAAGCGTCTAGCGAAAATTTGATGACCAGGAAGAAGAAGAAGAAGAAGAAGAAGAAGAAGATGCTTTTTCATCAACTTTCGTGACCGATATATCAGAAACCAGTGTACCGATTCCGATCAAATTTATACAGCGAAGTCGTGTGGTGGGGGAATATCTGTTCTGTGAATTTGATCGAAAAATATTCACGCGTTCCGAAGTTATGACCTCCTGCTTACATGTATAAAGAGTTCCCCCGAGAAAATAGAGTCCCGGCTAGCGCTCGCCTGCCTACGGGTACTTGGCGGCGATTCGCTGCCGCGAATCTTGATACGAACTAGAAATTTTTTCAAATAATTTTGTAAATAATTTTGCTACTAGAATTTTTCTCTCACCCGCTCTCCGTCGATCCAGATCAAGATGATGCCTCAAAAGAAATGTATATCCTTCACCTGACATGATTTTTCATTTAACTGAAAAAACATGAGTACGGTATCGCTTACAGCCGCAATATGTATACATCGAACCTTTCTCTCACATTACCTTCTCGTTTTGTCAAGTTAGTAGCCATCTGTCACGACACATTCAATTCCTTAATTCTTCGGCCTCGCAGAGTCACGCTGATTGTTCTGTTATCACTCTGCCATTAGAGTCTCACACATCTCTACTTCGTCAGTCCTGAGTTTTGGTCTAGGTCGGGGAATCCCCTGGCCACAGCCTTCTAAACTTGTTTTACGGCTCCCTCTCGCGTCGACTGATACGTCACCAATTACGTGAGAGGGTCTACATTCAAAACGCGCGAATGCCGAGTCACTCGAATTCCAGGGTGAGAACTGACGTGTCGAGGACGAAATTAGAAAAAGTCTTCTACTCAATTAAATGTAAATAAGGATATTTCCATTTTCCGAAAGAAATCAGGGGCCGTATTGTGAAATTTGTATCATGGGTGACAAAGATGATAAACACTGTTTGGACCAATCAGTTAATAGATTTAAACGGAAAATCTGCTTATTCAAATGTAAAACAATTTCAAGATAAGGCCCCAGGCTCACAAGTAAACTTCACAAGCTACGCCTCGATTTTTTCTAAATTTTTCTATTTCCTTTTTCTACTACACGATGAATTCACACGATGATATCAAATAATTGTAATTGCTGGTTCATGCAGCGCCGTAACTTAACTTAATTTAAGAATCGACCAATCAGGAGGCTGCTTTAGCCACGCCCCAGATGAATTGAACCTCCTGATCAGTCGATCCATAAATTAATTCAAGTTAGGACGCTGCATAAACCAGGAATTATAGGAATGCCGCGACAATCTGAGGATGCGGAACGGTAGAGATACCAACCCAAAACTTGTTGGCAGCAGTTTAGTAACTCACTATATGTTTCTAGTTGAATCACTAGAAATCACTAGATTTTTACTGGACGTTACTAGATTTTCAGTGAGTTTAATGGCTGGCTTATGCAGCGCCGTAACTTGACTTAATTTAAGAATCGACCAATCAGGAGGCTGCTTTAGCCAAGCGCCAGATGAATTGAGCCTCCTGATTGGTCGACCCTTAAATTGAGTCAAGCTACGGCGCTGCATAACCCAGGCGTGATAAGAAAATCTAGTCAATTACTAAACTGCTGCTAACGAGTTTTCCGTTAGTATCCCAGGCGTTCCGCATCCTCAGATTGGTATACATATCGCGTGTCTAATGGTATAAGGTCGTATCCCCCAAAAAAGGCGATTTTGGTGGTGAAAGGTCGTATATATTTTTTTTTTTGCGGCCTTCACTGTAAAAGTACCCAAAACACATAGATTCATTGAAATTACATGAAAAAATAAATAACGGTAAAGGTCGTATGTTTGGTGTATCCGACCTTTTTCTAACTTTTCTGGAATATCGATGTATTTTTGCGTTTCAGAAGTTTTTGGAGCATTTGCACCAAAAAACAGATTTTGGCGGATATGACCTTACACCGTTAATTCAATAGTTTCTCGAATCCGTCTATTTTGAACGCATTTTGACATTTTCGGCGGAAATACGGGGGAAAAGAAACTATATGCCCTTTTACTTTTATACGTGGTAAAAGGTCGTATATTGACGCATACGTCCTTATACCGTTACACACGCGATATGTTATAGGATACGAAGGCTACTGAAAAGTAGATTTTCCAGGTTTTCACAAGGAATCCACCGGTGTAAGGAAAGTACCGCATTCTGGATCACGCTGTATGTGCAATATCTGAAGCATCTCGCTCCAAGCTCTGTGGGCAATCTTCCCCGATATGGCTTTACGCAGTTCGGATTGCTATAATACAGTTATACCTATATTTAATATAAAGTCATTACGAAATTTTCAAAAATCAAATTGAAATTTCAAATTAGAACAAAAAAACTGTACACAACGGAAACGTAATAATATTCTTCTCTTATTCAGCATATCAAATAGTTTTGAAAAACACACCTGAACCACTTGTAACTACAAAAAATACATCAGACTAATTCATCAGTACTATCAATACTACAATATTGAAAATTACACTGAATTTCATGCCGTGTGGCCTATAACACTATTTAGGAAAAACTGATGGGATAGAAAATTTTAAAAATAATAACACATCAACTTTCATTATGTAATAATTTTTATTCGTTGAATATTTGCAAGCACTCTCGGAAACTTGAGCGACACTTCGGACACTTTTTTGGGCGTTCTTCGGCTATTCTGGACGCACAATTCTGGCAGCAGCAATTGTGCCCGCACGGGACGAACCCGTGGGATATATCCGCCATCAGGCAGACTACGCATTTTGACACTGTAAAATAGAAAACCGTTTGCCTATATAGGGTAAAACTGGGGTAGATGGCCGTACGGGAGAGATTGGCCAGCGTTAATATTTTTTATATTACTCGATATATGGCACTGCCTATAGAGTGAATCGCTTCGTACCGAGCTACGGACAAGTAAAAGTTCAAAAGTGTCGGGAAAAAATATTAAAAAGTGAGTAAAATCCTCCTTGTTGGATTTTGACTGTTGGGAATTTTTTGAGCACGCTCACCGTTTACGTGCTGACTATATTAATTTTGAATAATCACACATTTTTACAATTTTGATGGTATCATTAGAGACTTTTGTTGTATTCTAGCGTAGAATCATTAAAGGTTACTTCCGATTTGTTTAAATAATTGATGTCTTCCAAATGTCCGGGATGGATAGCCAAAACCGTTATTTCTTTGATTTCGCTTCATTTTAGTGTCATCGGTTTATGTAATGACAGAAAAATCGCCGATCATAGTAAAGCAATGCAAGCAAGTGGGTTCCCTTGGCATTGATGATGTGAAAACGATTGCATTCCAGTTCGTAGAGAATTGCGATTATTTTTTAACAGGAATTAAATTTGCCCGCCGCATGAGTGCACGAAAATTGCACAGAATTTGATGATTTATGCTTAGTTTGTGAGCAGAAGGAAAAGAAGAATATAAAAAAAAAGTCGTGGGTAAAGGTAAAGGAAGAGTATGAAGCGTATGACCATCTCTCTCGACCATACAGGTAAAGATAGCCAATCGTATGTTTTTTGGAAACTGTTTTTTGTCAATGTAATATCGATCAAAAACCATATATGTGGTAATTTTATAATAAAAATATCTTCAAAGTTTGCGGTAAAGCCAAAAATATTGTTTCAATCATCATAGTTTTCCAACCATAAGGTTCCACCGAAAATATGGCCATCTACCCCGGACTTACCCTATAACTTTTTTCTTGCCATCGCGTATTCTATGCCCTACTCCTACTGTACAGAAAAAAATGACCGAATAACAAGAATATTCGTGTAACAAAATCGCAATAATAATGTAAACAATGAAGTTGATTGATAGGAATTTAAATAATTGAAGCATTCATGGAGTATCGTGAAATTGGTTGTGAAATAATATCTCATATAACATCCGCTATTAGTAACATTACAAAAGATGAAGAACAGATTTACTATGTGATATCTCGGGTTAGTTTTCGATTGTGATTTTTCTTCTAAACGATTAATATAAAGTCTGATCTAAATAATATAATCTATGCGCATTTTCAGTGTATTTTACCGCAGATATTAGAAGGCTGTGACACTTCCTCTTCGTATGGACTGTTTCTGAAAATTTTAAAAGTAAAATGTACGTGCGATCGATAATTCGCATACGCACTTTCCAAGACAAATTCTATGGAACCACTCGTAAACGTCGTAAACATTTTGGAATATTCGAACACAATATTTATGAAAGATTTAAATACTTTTTCTAAAACTGCAGCATGTTATTGGCTCTGACTATGAGAGAAACTCAATAATAACCACACCACCGTGTGAGTATGGAATCGAATACCATCGATGCTTGTTGTAATACTCATGACTGGTATTTTAAAAATACAACATCGGTTTCTCACGAATTTTGGAGACAAAAAACATACACAAACATGCATTGCTATTCGTCACACAAAACCTTTCAATAATATGAAGTTTCGCGAAATACTATACTAAATCTGTTTTGCATCTTCAACGAATATGTAATGTTACCTTGCATATGGTTCCTCTTATTGCGCTTTTTGTGTCCATACGGTCTCACTTGCCGGTCACCAATTTGCGATTGTATTTGCCGCCTTCTCTTTTTGCGTACATTTTTTTTCCTACTAGCAGATGCTGTGAAATAATAATGAATCTATAATAACCTCAATTCCTGATTTTTTCATCATATCACATAGTACATTGCATGATGTATTACCTCTCAAATTAGACTCCTGCTGCACTGCAGATGATCCTCCTACGTTACGAAATAGAAATGCGTTATCCAGTTTAACAATAGGTGCATTTGTACATTACTACCGGATGATTCCTCGCTTACATCTCAGTAATATGGTATATTTATATATATACTAGGCTGCGCCCCCCTGCGCGCTTCGCGCGCCAACCCCCCATGTATATATTGATGTTGATTATTGTACATCATTTATAAAATTCGTCATATATTAACAAAAAATTAAAGATTAAAGTCTAGCTATTTTGTCACAAATGACATGCCATCTCATTGACGTCAGAAATTTGTGACTACATTTCATTTGTTCACAGTAAACAAATTTACAATAAAATTGAACTTTTCGAATATCTCATTTTTTTTTTAACTATACAGCCGATTCTGCACGCAAGGACGAAGTTCCTAGTCACGCCTGAAATTCTGAATGATTGTTCTTGAAAAGGGACGGTGAAAAAAAAACATTTTTTTGGCCGTACATGTTCGAAATCGTACATAGAATTGCGCGACGTAGTTCATTGATTCCGGTGCCCAGGCAGAGATATTCCGTTTGATAACACCTTTTTTCCCAATATTTTCAGGTCTGGTGGAATTGCGTAGGGAGGAAACTTAAATAAGAATTGTGACGCTTGTAATCATAATAGAATTTTTTTTCTTTTCTCCAACTAAAAAGCGTTTTATTGAAAGTCTACTTATTTTTTTTAATTAGCTTGTTTTTTATCGGCAATGAATCGGAGAAGGGGTTCACATGGCTTCCCTGACCTCCCCTCGCGTCTGCCGTGCCAGTACCGCAGGGAATTAAGGGTAATAGCACCACATGAAGGGGTTCACGTGATTCGATCCAAAGGCCCAAAGTGCAAGCGGGAAGGGCATGGGTTCACATGACTCGAAGCAAGGGCCCAAGGCGCGAGAGGGCCAGGGGGGGGGGGGGGGGGTTCACATGACTCGATCCAAGGGTCCAGGGATGGGAGGTGGAAAGCCGAGGAAAGCCGAGGAAAGCCGAGTGGAGCCGACTGACACGGCGGCGGCGGCGGCGGCGGCGGCGGCGAGATATAAGGGCCCAAGGCGCGAAAGGGCCAGGGGGGGGTTCACATGACTCGATCCAAGGGTCCAGGGATGGGAGGTGGAAAGCCGAGGAGAGCCGAGGAAAGCCGAGTGGAGCCGACTGACACGGCGGCGGCGGCGAGATATAAGGGCCCAAGGCGCGAAAGGGCCAGGGGGGGGTTCACATGACTCGATCCAAGGGTCCAGGGATGGGAGGTGGAAAGCCGAGGAAAGCCGAGGAAAGCCGAGTGGAGCCGACTGACACGGCGGCGGCGGCGGCGGCGAGATATCTTTATAATATAGAGAGATATACAACTCTGACAACTGACGGTCGGCAACCCACACTACTGAGATGCTAGCGAGGAATCATCCGGTATACATCAGAACATATCGAAATTGTACGCTCCACTATCATTGGATCATATTTCAAAACATTTCAGCCCATCAGAGCATTAAAATCCGAATACGATTAAATCACGGACCACCCTAATCGTATACCTACACTACCCTCACGGAAAAAAACCCCGGAAAATTGGGGGTGTACCCTGAAAGTTGGGTGTTTACTGTCAAATTTCAAGGTAAACACTGAAGTTTGAGGGTGAACCCCGTAATTTGAGGATTTACCCCTTCAAGTTTGAGGTACACCCTCAGCGATTGAGGGTAACCCCCCTGAGTTGAAGGTTAATCATCAGCGATCGAGGGTTACCCCCAAGAGTTGAAGGTTAACCTTCAGCGATCGAGGGTAAACCCCCATGAGTTGGAGGTTAACCATCAGCGATCGAGGGTTACCCCCAAGAGTTGAAGGTTAACCTTCAGCGATCGAGGGTAACCCCCATGAGTTAAAGGTTAACCATCAGCGATCGAGGGTAACCCCCATGAGTTAAAGGTTAACCATCAGCGATCGAGGGTTAGCCCCATGAGTTAAAGGTTAACCATCAGCGATCGAGGGTTAGCCCCATGAGTTGAAGGTTAACCATCAGCGATCGAGGGTTTTGATAGGAATGTTAGTACATTCATCATCTGAAAAAAGGAAACCTGTTTTTTTTATTGATGCTCAATAAAATTAATCATTTATTATTATTTATTGTTGAATAATAAAATTGTTAGATCAACATTTAGTTAAAAATTTACAGATTATTGTTTTTAAGTCGATAATATTGATTATTTGAGTGATATAAGTCAATTTTGCTGCATCTATAAATGAATAACATTATTATTTTAAACAGTCCAGCGATTGAGGCTTGATTACTCCAAAGCGGCTCGCTTTTACGCAAATTCATTATTAATTTATTATTCGAAGGTATAAAGCCTATATGCGGGGGTTAACCCTGAACTTGGAGGTGAACCCTGAAAACGGGGGTTAACCCTGAACTTGGAGGTGAACCCTGAAAACGGGGGTTAACCCTGAACTTGGAGGTAAACCCTCGATCAAGGGGTACGAATTTACCCCATCCCGGTTGGGGGTAATTTTGAGGTTCAATTTGGGGGTAAATTTGGGGGTAAATCTCGGGGTTTTTTCCGTGAGGGTAGGGTGGTCGTTGAATGGAAAGTTATCTTTGATGGCCTTCAATCGGCTCCAAATGTGGAAAAAATGATTCTCTAATTTTTTCAGATTTTCATTTTGACACCCCATGGGCCCTACTTTCACATGAACTTTGTTTAATTCGAAAAAATCCTAATCAAGTAATTTTTAGATTAAAAATCTAATCAACAACCCCGAACCGAATAATGAACGATAATATTCATATTTCTGTAAAACATCGTCAAAAATCGCATATGGGTTATTCTATACGAGTCGTGGGTGTTGGTTAAATATTCTATATCCATTTTTTTTAATAATGTAACTATTTAAGCTTGGCGCTGAGAAGCCTACATTCGAATTGAACAATATGAATTCAAGTACAACATAATAAACGTTGATTGAATCTCTAGCGATGCCTTCAATTTTTTTTCGCAAAAATTTCAAACTATTTACGACAAAAAATTAAATAATGACAGAATCAGTTGCAGAACTGTGGCATTGAAATATTAAGCACTCATGTGAAATACCTGAAACGGAGGCACAATGTAACATCAAGTTTACCAATAGAACAAAATGAGCTGTATTAAAAAATGATAAAATGAAGAATTATATCTTAGATAAATCAATAGAATATAATGAATCAATCGATGTATTGAAATATGTAATATAATGATATTAATTTTGTCAACACGTGCATCTAATAGGCCCTGTTTCTTGCATGTAAAACGAATGGAACATCGCCCATTTCTAGCGTGGACTTCATTACCTCCCTAGGGAGGTAATGTATCTATTGCTACCTTCCAAAAGACGGTCTCGAAGGTTTTCAAATATTTAGAAATTCTTTAAATTTCCAAACTTTCCAAAAATTTCCAAAAATTTCCATAAATCTCCATACTTTCCAAAATCTCCAAAATTTTTGGAAATTCCCAAAATTTCCGTCGTACATGCGCGAAAACGGGCCTATACATGCACTCGTTGAAAAAATTACGGTGTGCAACAAGGGGGGGGGGGAGGGTAATTTTCCCCCTACACCTACACGCACACACACACAAGTATATGTATGTACCTGTATTTTCGGTCAAGTCAACTGTACTGGGTAATCTCGCCTCTTCTCGCTTTTGGGCATTATCCACAACTTCAACGTCGTTTGTTATTTCAAAATTGTATGGCTCAAATTCTTAGAAAAAAATAAAATCAGAGAATAAATTACGCGAACAAAATAGGTAGTGTATTTTCACTATCACGCCGAGCAGTTGCATTTGAAATTCGCATCTTTGACAAAATGTTCATTACCTATTTCAGCATCCATAGATGCGTCTGGTTGCATCTCAACACTCGCATTATCTCCATCTATGCAAAAAATAGTACATTACGTAACGATGGCGGGAAGTTGGTGATCCCAGCACGAGTGCAGGGATTACCAACCCGCCATCGTTATGTATACTATTTCTTGACACGAGCTGCGGGAAGAAGCCGTAACATGACATAATAACCGAGTACTTCCAAGCGCGTATACGCGTATATGCTCGAGAACTGAAAAGGTGGATGGCCAGCTTGCAATAAACAGACGAAAAACCTGGAGCGTATGGTGACGAGTTGGCTGTGACTGAGTGTTAACTCTAGTGCTGTTCCAAAAAATCGATGAACCGATTTCGCGAAGTGCACATATCGATTAATCGATTAATCGATTATTGATCGGAAGATTGATTAATCGAACGATTAATCGATTGATAATCGGAAGATCAATTATTTGTACAATTAATCGTATGATTTAATTGACTGATTAATCGTATGATTTAATCAAATGATTAATCGATTATTTAATCGATTAATCGTATGATTTAATCAAATGATTATTCAATTAATGATCGGGAATCCGATTATTGAAATGACCAATCGCATGATTTTAACTATGTGCATAATCGTATGGCTCAATTTGATAATTATTCAATTCATCATTAATAATTGAAAGGAGTGGCTAACAGATTTATCAGATGTATTTTTAATATTCACCATGGGTGACTCGTTTTTATTTGTGAATACAAAGTAACAATATTTTTTATTCATATATTATTCATTAAAATTTAAAATATTTTTTATTACTTAGGTGTTGGAACATATTCGCGATTCATTGCTAAAAATAACAATTGGCTTGCGTGTTCGTTCGTAAGGGATGCCCTATGATCGCTAACTATATGGCCGCCCTTGCTAAATATGCGCTCTGCAGGAACACTAGAGCCTTGAGTGCATAAGTATTTCCTTGTTATCATAGACAATTTAGGGTAATTTATGCAGTTAGCTTTCCACCAATGTAATGGATCTCCATCAATATCGAGTATTTAAGTAACATTCAATTTCTTTCTTACCATCGTACGTCTCATTATCAACTTGTCTGGAAGATTTGAAAATAGCGGATAAGCCACATTTTTGCCTTTTTATTGCTGGCTTGTTATCATTTCCATCCAAAGGATCGCATTCATCTGATAAATCGCGTAATATTGCGCTTTTATGTTCATCTCCTTCCTGAATGTAGTCCATTTTGAACCGAGGGTCTAGTATTGTACACTTCTCTAAATGATTGAAAGCAGCTTCATTACTGATGTATCTAGTTTTAAGAACCTGTACGATATTTGATATTATTGTTGTTTTCGTGTTTTCTGCGTCATCCGTAAGGGCCTCTGATTCTATGTCCATAGCACTCAGCTGATCTTTTAAATTACAATACAAAGGTAGAATTATAGATGCGGTTACATACTTTTCACCTGATAAGCTATTACTGATTTCACGAATTGGGGATAATATTTTAGCAATTATTTTCAGTGTAGTAGATTCTTCGAGGGCGAGTGTTAATTTTCGGAAAGTGCCTTTGTTATAATCTTTTAAAAAACAATGCAAAACTGTTTCTTGTTCTAGGATAACTTCGATCAAATATAACATAGACCACCACCTCGTTTTTGAATATGAAGGAATTTTTTTTTTCGGTACTTTCAAGGTCTCCTGTAGTTTATTGAGCTCGCGGACCGCCTTCCAACTATAGGCAAAGATTTTTTGAATTTCTTTAACTTTATTCAAAACGTCTGTGAAATGTTCAAATGCTCGATTGACTGCTGTATTTATCGAATGCCCAAAGCAAGCTATTTGTATAAATTCTGCATCCCTTATGGCCTTGACAATATTTGCTCCAGAGTCGGAGGTTATAGCTATTATTTTACTTGGGTGGATTTCGTAATGGCCAAGTATAATATGCAGCATATCTGCAATATTCTCACCGGTGTGATCTTCTGTTAATTCTTCACAACCCAAGCAGACGGTTTTGATTTCAAAAGATTCGTGCATAAAATGAGCTGTTAAACCTATAAACGGTTGATTAGCTGTTGATGTCCAGCAATCGGTAGTTAAAGATACATATATAGATTCTCCTAGAAACTTAACTACAATATTGTTGGTTTGTTCGAATAAATCAGGAATGTATTTTTCTGCCATGCTTTTTCTGCCTGGTAATTTGTAGCTTGGATTGCAGATTTCCACAAATTTCTTGAATCCTTGTTTCTCGACAATAGAGTATGGCAACATATCTACCGCAATACAATAAGCCATGGCTCTGGTAACGTTGTCTTGTCCTTGTTTGGTCATTGTAAATTGTGTAACAAACGGCTGCTTGCCAGAAATTCTAGTTTTCGATAGAGTCGGTTCCGTGGAAGGAATGTTACTTGAGGAAGACAATGCAGTGGGACCAATGGTGTTAGTTGCAGATGGTACAGCTAGTTGGCTGCATTGTGATTGACTGCTTGAAACAGATTCTGTATCTGAGTATTCGTTCTCTTCAAGTTCCATGTCATTTCCAGAGCTTTAAAGAAAAATAAATATTTTCAATACCTACAAATTCGTACGATCCAAAAATCAGAAGAGAAACGGAATTTTATTTGAATTAACATACATAATAGATGAAATCTAAAATCATAACATTAAAGATCTTCGGATACGTATCAGTATATATCTGTATATTGTATTCCACAATGTCTATTGATATATTAAAACAGAACAAAAATAATACTTACACTTCGCGAAGCTGCCATTTATATGATTTTTCTTTTTTCAGTAATTCTGCATGAACTATAGGATGCTTGCTTTTTAGATGATTTTTCAAGTTCGTTGTATTCTTGTTATTTGGAATATCTTTTTTACATACGGTACATGTGATCATACCATTTACACCCGCTTCTTTAGAGAAGTAATCCCACACCAGACTGCGACCTGGGGCCATTATAGCTCATACGGTTTATTATCGCAAGTTTCTGTTTTACACATTTATGTCATCAAGCTGATATGGACCCCTGTGCGAAGTGACCACCAAATTTAATCGCTTTTCTATGTATGCAATGTGTATTGATTGCTAAACCGTGGATCGTAGACGATAAGTTTGTGAATCCCCAGTAAACTATTAATGCCAGGTTCAATTCATCCGGTTCATGCACGGATATTACCACACAGAGAATATGGTGAATATATATGTAGTCGGAAGGACGACCTGAACACTGAAGTAGCTATTGCAAGCCTATGCCTAACTACTGCGAGAAAGCTATACAGTACACCCAACTGCCAACAAGGTTGATTCTAGTGATTCTACCCAGATTCGGATTTTGGACAACTCTGAAATAAAGTTGGCAATGCAGTAGTCACGCCTCGTAGTACGACGTGCCGGAACACTACGAAACATCACCATTGCCAACATTATTTATTTATTTCTCAGAGTTGTCCAAATCTGGGGAATCAGAATCACGAAAAAGTGGGTACACTTCTTCTTTCCTTCAATGGTTATAAATATACTATCCTCTTATGAATTGAGTTCGAGGCGGGTTGGTACCCATAAAGAAGTAAACACTTATCTTATTACTGTTACGTGCGGAGCATGTATTCGAGCGGAAAACTAATATTTATCCACGCAACTACCAAATAATTTAAAATAACCAATAATGAATGATCTGACTTGGGTCAGATTAGGTATGTAGGAACGTTGTTGCGGAACCCTAGTACGGAGTCGTACGACCTGTCCAAAATGGTTGAGGCTCTAACTTAATATATATATTAGAGTGGTCCTTATTTTGGTCATTTTCGAATTAAGATTTCTTCGCCCCCTAGGAGGGTTCCAAATAATTAAAAAAAAACATCCTCCAAATTTGAACTTTTTATCTCAATTTTAACACATGTCGCAAAGCCTCTGAAGTTTTACGTTTGATGAACATGGCATTTTCACTGATCTTTATTCAGAATTTTGGCGCACCGTCAATAAGTACGAAAAAAATCTAATCCCTGTAGGAATCTTTACAAAAAACCCGATGTTATTTTATCAGATGTAGAGAAATTTTCAAAGTCTACCTATCTGAGAGCCAATGAGAAATAAGAGGCAAGAATTTCCCCTCATTATGTGTTCCAAGTCTTTGAATATATCCGTTCCAAGACTTTGAATACACCCGCGTCTGCCTATCTGAGAGCCAATGAGAAATGAGAGGCAAGAACTTCCCCTCATTTAAGCCCTAGGGAAAAATGAAAAAACTTCCCCTCATTATGTGTTCCAAAGTCCGTTAAATGAAATAGTCGCGTGATATCTTACAAATAGGATTTTACGAAATACTTCCGAAATTTTATTTCTCTAAACTTCTGTGTATTAAACAGGACGCCTAAAGATATAAAAATGCCGAATACTGTTTACAATATTGCGGAAAGAATTGAGATGATACGGCACCATGAACAAGGACTGAGTTTTCAGCGTATTGTCGATCATTTTGCCGCCGCTCATCCCGATCGACCGATCCCTTCTAAATCGACCGTCTATCAAGTCATCAAAAAATTCCATCGTACCGGTAATCTGGATACCTCCTTAAGCAAACTCTCTTACCCTAATAGACAATTGAGCCAAGCTCAACGGTGGGATGTCATTACTACCTCCTTCGAACATCCGAAGACACCCCTCTCTCGAATTGCACAGCAAGTTGGCATCAGTAAATCATCTGTGCGCAACATTCTAAAATCAATTAAGTAGAGGTCGTTTAAACTTGAAATGCACCAAGAACTACAGCCGGGAGATGATGATGCAAGAATGCAGTTCTGCGATGGGATGATGGCCCGTATGAACGCAGATCCAACCCTCGGCGACAGGATCTGCTTCAGCGATGAGTGCTCAATCGAACTTGTCGGTGTGCCTAATCGGCAAAATAATAGAATCTGGGCCCAGGAGAATCCGCACGAGCTGCGTCAGTGCAACACGCAGTGGCCAAGAAAATTAAACGTATGGCTCGGAATGGTCGGGAACCAATTAGTCGGACCATTTTTCATCGAGGGCAATCTTAATGGAGAAAAATATCTAGGCATGCTACGGGAAAAGATAGTACCAGCGATAAGAGCCATCGAAGGAAATGTGAGTAGATGTTTTTAATTCAGAATCATTTGTCATTTTCAAACAAGTTGCGAGAGAACTGGATTTGCGAAATGAATATTTGACTCATCAATACTTATTTTTGACTCTTATCTGATACAGGGTCCGGCTATTTGGTTCCAACAGGACGGTGCACCGCCACACTTCAGCCTTGCTGTTAGGGCGTACTTGGAGGAGACATTCCCAGCCCGTTGGATTGGCAGAGGCAGTCCGGTGCAGTGGCCAGCCCGTTCGCCGGATCTGTCGCCACTAGATTATTCAATGTGGAGTTATGTGAAAAATCAACTCTACGCTGGAGCCCGTATGAATAATCTCCAGACGCTGCGACACAGAGTCGAAGACATATTGCAAGGCATGGCTGGGAGACTCATCTTAAATATGAATCGTGCTTTCTACAAGCGAATAGGATACTGCCTTGCAGCGGAAGGAAAGCATTTCGAGAACATCATGCGTCGGCCAATTTAAATGGAAACAAAGAAGTTCGCTGGGGTATGACCGTCCCATTAACACCGTTGACAAGGTCAGCCATCAAAGTATGGAGCCTCAACGAGGTAATTGTCATAACTGTTATCTTCGATGCTGATCCAAAATAATTTAGCATTCATAATTCTCTTCTCTCCATGTTACAGGCGTAGGAGGTAGTCCGGTCACTCGTTGTGAATTCTTCGACAACTGTATCGAAGCTGCCCTGAAGGTAGTCGTCTCAGGTTAGCTTGGTTTATCACATTAACCGTTAACCATTAAGGAAAGCCCCTAATGAAAAAGTCTATTTTTGTGGTATAAATTTATGGTATAAAAGGTCACATCTTCAAACCGATACCCAATTTTGTAGATTCTAGTAGTAAGTGGCTAGATTTTGATGTTCAACCTCCTGCGATGAAAATTGAGACGCAGGAAGATCAAGACCAAAATCTAGCCGCTGACTTACAACTAGAATCCAAGAGCGAAATCTTCTCGATTATGCCATAACGATCGATAATAAACTGTCCTCTTCTTCTTTCAGACGCAGCGATGGTTTTTTAACGTTGACGACAAGGCTGGCTGTTAATATCAATATTCTAAAAATAAGTTGATTATAAGATTAATTATAATATTATAAGATATTGTTTCTTCTAAGATATTATTTGTAAGTTATTGTTTCTCCTAAGATATTATTTATAAGATATTGTTTCTCCTAAGATATTATTTGTAAGATATTGTTTCACTTAAGATAATAATTATACAGATTTACCTATGCTAAAATGACTTGAATAATCTTTATTCCACTCACCTTCTCCGAGTGGCCTGAGTCCCCGTTAATTCCTACGATTCGATAGTTTCATGAAATAAATTATTATTCCTGTTTGAGTGATCAATTTTAAACACATAAATCCTGACTCATAATCCACTGGCATCGCGCGAATTCACTGCATGATAGACCTGAGAGTTCACGTTCGTGATTTCATTTTATTAATTTACACTCCAAAGATTGTGTCCAACCGGATTCGGAGCGGATATTTATTTCTGGACAAAACGCACTCAAGTTAGCTTGAACACACTATGGTTGAGCGCAGCCTCGGTGACAGGCGCCGGCCGAATCGAGTTGGCAGTCACTGGCAGCGAGTAGAAGCTCACGTACGCAACGCGAGCGTGTGTTGGTCGAACTATAGTGCGGCCATCGTTCGGTTTCCCCATAACTTCACGGTATATATAAAGATAATGAAGGAAAATGAAATAATATAAAACAGGGATTGACTGGTAAAATCAAAGTATATTCTAAAAACGATTAGAGAATAATTGTGAGGTAGAACAATGAAGTTTTAACAGTATTGCGTTTCGAATTAAGGCCTCGGGACGAGGATCCCTAATAATCCTGCGACTAGGGAAATGCCAAAGTCTCAGAGACTGTCGCAGATTGATCTGAGTCCCGGGGTCATGGGCCTGATTTTAAATCTATCACACAGCAAATTGTATAAACTAATATAATCTAAACTCAGACGATATGGATAACAGTTCTACAGGTAGCCGTAACTCTCTCTCTCTTTGTCGATTGACGATCCCATAATGGGTAGGTATCTAAATCGAATCTTGGGGTGAGGATCCCTAATAATCCTACGACTAGGGCAATCCCAAAGTCTTAAAGACTGTCGTAGGCTGATCCGAGTCCCATATTCGTTATACTGATTTTAAACCTAATACATATGTGACACCAACTAGATCGGCGTGAGCGAGGGAAAATCCCAAAATACTAGAGTTTCTAGTATTGGCTCACTCCGATCGCTGGATGAATTGATTTAAACGAAATCGGGGCGAGAGAGGAGAAATCCCAAAATACTAGAGTTTCTAGTATTGGCTCACCCCGTTTCTATACACTAATAAATGAATCAATGTTGATAACAAATCCAGGTGTAACAGTGAAAGTAAAGAACGGCTAGGCAAAATGCGACTGATTGATTTTTACAGGGCTGATGCCCGATCGTGAAACAGACGGGAGACTTAGCTTTCGACGTCTGACCGTGGTGGAAGCGGGAGCCGTCAGGTGGTCCAGGTTTCTTTTTACGACACTTCACCAACTATATATATTCAGACTAATTTAATATCGCGGTTTCGTTATTAGTAAATGTATAGAGATGTAATACGGAGATTAATATTTGAAAGACAAGAAAAATTAACCTTTTATTGTTCAATAACTCTCGATGGATATATATATATTTATGTGTCTTTAGCACTGATTTTACGTTTGAAAGAAGGAAAATAAAATGTGTCTATTCACTACGAAGAACCGCAAGCTCTCAAGACCGGCACTTAACAGATTTTCGAAACTTGACTCTACTTGGCTGTTGCTCTCCGGGTTCACGTCAACGCACCTCGCGACTTTACTGACGAAAGACGCTGTTTGCTGGAAAGATGCAGCCAGGTAGCCGCACGCGACAATGTATGTATTAATCCGCGCGGTTAAGTAGCCAATTAGAGGCTTAGTCTATTCGCGGATGAATTAGACGCGTTGCATCCTAGAGAAGATCCGTGGTCCGCGACTCGCGGCTCCCTGTTCCGCCACAGTCAGTTGACAATAATCATATCATATATAATATTAAAGTTCGAAATCGGATGTCCGGATGTCACACTTTTTTTTCAGAACACTATAGCTTGACTGTACATGTCTGCTGCTTCTCACTGTCAAGCTATCTGACCTCGGACTTCGTTGTTACATATGATGTGATATTATTATGAAGAACGTTCCAGGATTGATGCATGAGTTTTTCTAGATTATAAAAAAAGTATAGTAGGGACAGTAATAATAACACCTGTTCTCGCGATATTTTAATTATTTATTATTTTTTCATCAGCGTTTTCAAAAAGATCGCAAAAGTCCGCTCCTCCGGCCGCTGCTGCAGCCTTTGCCGCCACTCTTTGGCACTGCTGCCGGCCCTCCTCCCTCTGTACGCTGTTAAAAAATCGAATATTCGAATAAATATTTTACAAAACAACATAGCCAGAATTATTGAGAATTGACGTTGCGATTACATATAGGTGCGAATTCACACCAAGGGTTTCTCATTTCGCCTGTATCTTTTCGATATCGGGAAGTACGGTGTTTCCCCCACCACGAAAAATAAAGTCGAACAGTTTTTCCAGCAGATGGCCCCGGACCAACAATCAATTATATTTTGGCCATCGAAGGAGACGGACGTAAATTTATTTTTGGTGCGAATTTCTACCCGCGTGCTACTCCCGGCTGATAAACGACTTTTTTGCGATTGAGGAATCAAATATACTTTGATAACAGGGCTGTTAGTGGTCAAGCCACCTAAAAAATATGATTGTAGGACTGATGAAGATTGAAAAATATGACATAAAAATGACCGAAATATCCTCATTGTATAACAGACAATTGATCCATGTATGACGAAGAAGAGCGAACAATGAATGTAACAAAAACCGAGTCTAAACTATAGTGAGACAGGTAACGAAAACGGGAAATTGAAGTAAGGATTGGTAGTTGACGTATCGTGTGCTCTATTGCGACGTTTCGCAAGACTTAGGATCTTAAAGTTAGAACTGAGATATGAGGTTCAGTGCTCAATGAATCAATCTTTTTCTGGAATGTCGAATAAATAAACCTGTATACCCTCAAATTATGAATATTCCCGTTGGATATCGGGTTCGAATTTTTGATTTCCTTCAATGGAAAAAATGGTATTTATTTGGAAAAAAATAGTGCCTTCACCATTACAGTTTTTACAATGTTTGTAATTCGTATTTCGATTTTTTTCTAGATCATCATCGCCATTTCATTGGGCATATTCTGAGCTTCGAATAATACAGGTAATGAATGAAAATGGTTGGTTGGAGTCAGAGATGTGAAGCGCGAATTCGCACCGGCGTGTGAAACTGAGGCTTTCGAATAGGTGTGTGATCAAAGGGTTATAAATAGAAAAAAATTTCAATTGTCGCTACTTATTATCGATGAGTAAGTACGAAGAAAAATTCGTAAAAAAACTGAATTTTGATCTTTTGCCGTCACTGAAATCACATGTAATCGTATATAGGTATATTCCTTAATCAATTCTCTACAAAATCGTACTCACTTTTATCAACTTGTAAACTGCAATATCTTTCCCAAAAACTCCAGAATCAAAAATCAAAAAGTTATAAACAAATGACCAGATATCAATGTTTTATTTCCAAGCGCTTCATCACAATGGAAAATGTATCAGCTCGAATAATTTTAGTCTCCTTTTGCTTATTGTTCATGTGAAAAACATTGTTTAAAAATAGTTCCAACACTTGGGGACATCGCACGGGCCGGGCAACGAATTTGGACGAATCTTTTTTCTCTTGAAGTACGCGACTCATAGTTACAGTGAATTGTCTCCTCGGCCCTGGCGATGTCCCATAACAATGCGTGCGACTGTTACGGCTAAGCCATGTATCGGTTATTAATTGATAGGCGTCGTTCATTGAGGTATTCGTAGTGAGTCAATGGGTCAGAGTGAGAGAGTGAAAACGAGATACGGATGGAGATGTTGCAAACTCGATAGATTTGCGAGAAAGACAGAGATCTATATACAAACAAACATCTGTGAGTATATGGTTCAGGTATATTGTACTTCATATGAACGTCGCATCAGTGCGAGGATAAATCAGTTCGAGCATCGGTGATGTATAGAATAGATAAAATCATTCTTCCCTGTGATAATTATAATTCGTTCAAAGAACAAGAAATATCGTACGTGATTCGCGAATAAACGTGAGACGAACAGGATTAGACAAAAAACATCACCACGAATATTGTCATGTCGAGTTGCCAGAGGTACATCGGACTATGTCCCGATGATTTGGCAGTTCTGGAAAGAACTGGCAGAGCAGGTATGTTGTTGGATACACATATGCATATGTTTATTGGTATATTAGAACACCACACTACCTTTCGCATGCGAAGTACTTTATTGGTGCAAATCCCGGAAACAATTCAAAGAATTCCGAAAAACAAGGCATGCTTACAAATATTGTTCAATGGCCCGAGACAAGCAGGACATTGGATTTGCGTGAGGTATAATACCGAAGTAGTACGCGTTTATGACAATGCGAATCGGGGAGTATTGCACGATGATCATAAGATATTTTTGAGTAAACTGCTGCGTCGCGGTACTACGCGAATCGTGTTTGAGAAAGTTCAGCAGCAAACTAATTACTGAAAAAATTGAAAACTGATAATCATACGATTTCCAGAGGAAGCGCGCTGATAGCGAACTCAGATTACAAAGAAGATGAGGTAAAACTTAATTATTTGGGAGAAATAAATAATATATGTGAATTCTGTAATGCTAAAAATTTCGTTTCTGAATTACCAACCGATAAAAAGTATAGCATTTGTTGTCACAAAGGTAAAGTACGTATTTTTGAAGATAGTACTCATCCTGAAGCGATCGAACAGTTGATCAACGGTACCGATAAAAGTAGTAAAAATTTCATGCGCAACGTAAGGAGTTAAAATAATTCTTTGGCATTCGCAAGTTTCGGTGTGAAATTGGTTTCAATGAATGGAAGTCGGGGTCCTTTTGTATTTCGCATCTGTGGACAAACGTATCATAATACATACGCGCTTCACCCAGATGTCCATGAAGCACGTAAATATGGACAATTGTATATCATCCATACCGAAATCGGCACTAGAATACGTATGCAGAATCCCGGCAATAATGATTGTTTACCAGAACTACTTAGCGAATTGGATGATATTATACGAAGAACGAATCCATACGCGAAGACTTTCAAAATGATACACGAGATGAAAGAAGGAGAACGAAAACTGGCGAATACAGCCGGCCATCCTGCCCGCGAAGTGAGAATGTGGTTGAAGCGGCATGATGATGTTGACCAGAATCGTTTCAACCTACCAAAATGCAACGAAGTAGCGGTTGTATTTGTCGCGGAAGACGGAGATCCTCCAGTACATGGAGACTTATGCGTGTATTCTAGGAGCAAAGGTGCTATAAGTATACCAAGTCTAAGTAAACACGTCGACCCTATGACTTATCCTCTGATGTTTCCCTCCGGTGAAACCGGCTGGACGCCCGGGATGAAGCAAATGGCAGGAAAGCGCATAATAACCGCGTTGCAATATTATAGTTATAAATTGAGCGATAGAGGGAAATTCAATCCGTGTCTGAACATGGGGAAATTGACTCAACAATACATTGTTGATATGTGGACGAAAGTTGAAAGCTATCGACTGCATTTCATAAGAAATCAACAAAGCAAATTACGAGCGATAATGTATCAAGGAGTGATCGATTATCTACATAACAAAGCTGGAGAGGATAATGCGAGAATCGGGAAAATGGTTATATTACCATCGTCGTTCAGCGGAAGTCCGCGAGCCTTGCAGCAAAGTTTCATTGATGCAATGAGCATATTGAAAATATATGGAAAACCCGGTTTATTCATAACCATAACCTGCAATCCCAAATGGCAGGAAATTGTGGAAAATTTGAAGCCCGGTCAAACTGCAATGGACCAACCAGACCTCGTATCAAGGGTTTTTCATCATAAAGTTAAGGAGTTAAAGGTGGAATTGATCGATAACTCGATATTTGGAAAGTGTGCTGCTTATGTTTATGTTGTCGAATTTCAAAAAAGAGGGTTACCGCATGTGCATATGCTGTTTTGGCTGGAAGAAGACAACAAAATCCGGGATGCAGATGACGTAGACAAAGTAGTCTCTGCAGAGATACCAGATAAAACGAGGTATCCGGTATTACATGACATAGTCAAGCAATGCATGATTCACGGTCCTTGTGGTCAACAAAATATAAATTCGCCTTGCATGGATAGCAAAACTAATCTATGCACCAAACGATTTCCGAGGGATTATGTTCCGGAAACAAATTATCATTCAGCGGGTTATCCGTTATATCGTCGAAGAGACGATGGTAACGTGATTGTTTTCAAGTCTAAGAGAGATGGAACGTGTAAAATTGCTGACAATAGATACATTGTACCCTATAATGCGTATTTGTTGTTGAAATTCAACTGTCACATCAATGTGGAAGTATGTTCGACGGTGCAATGTATCAAGTATTTATTCAAGTACTGCTATAAAGGACATGATTGCGCAATCGTCGAAATAACAAATGTACAGGAGGAAAATTGCATCAAATACAACGAAGTTGATGAATATATATCCACGCGATACATCTGCCCACCCAAGGCAATGCATCGTTTATTCGAATATCCAATGAATGAACAGTCACACGCTATATATACAGATTAGCTGTTCATGTGGAAAACGAACAATTGGTGTACTTTGAAGAGGGTCGTGGAAAAGCAGCCATAGATAAAAATAAGGAATCAACATTGCTCGCGTGGTTCAATTTGAATAGGAATGATGTTGAAGCACATAAGTATTTGTACTGTGAGATTCCAAATCATTATGTATTTAATAAGCAAGATACACAGTGGACGGAACGATAAAGATTTGTCAAACCTGTTTTGAGTAGAATGTATTTCGTGAGTCCGAAGAAAACTGAGCGCTATTATTTAAGATTGTTACTATTGCATGTCCGAGGAGCACAATCATTCCAAGATGTGCGAACTTATGATGGTATAGTATACGCATCCTTTTTTGAAGCAGCCGTACAGCGAAAGTTAGTCGCTGATGACGAAGAATGGGATAAATGTCTTGCAGAAGGATCAGGCCTTAAATTCCCCAAAGAGATGTGTCGGTTGTTTGCATACATATGTGTGTTCGGCATGCCGATTAATGCCCGCCAATTATTTGAAAAATACAAAAATAAGTTTGTTGATCAAACTGCAGAATATACCGAGTGAACGAAAGGCTTTGCAAGTAATAAATGACACACTTATATTTCATGGATTCAGTTTGCAGAACTTCAATTTACCAGATATCAAAGATATTGGTACATTTCTGGGTGATACGAAGAATGATGACGTGCAGCATGAAAATATGATTTCGTTAAAACAGGCGGTGATAACATCAGTAAATAGTTTAACGGAACACCAACGAAATATATTTCATGCGGTCATGGCTGCGGTTCGTGGTGAATCTGCCAAGCAATGTATTTATTCAGATGGTCCCGGTGGTAGTGGAAAGAGTTATTCACACAACACTGTCATAACTACATTGAAGAGTTTAGATATGACGGTGCTGCCTGTAGCGTGGACAGGAATTGCAGCGAATTTATTGAAAGGGAGGAGGTAGAACTGCACATTCCACATCTAAATCACCGTTCCTTCTGAATGAAAGATCAACTTGTAACATTAGTTCAAATTCTAAACATGGATCACATATTCGTGACGCGAAGTTATAATTTGGGATGAGATAACAATGGCATCTAAATATGCACTAGAGGCTGTTGATCGTATGTTAAGAGACTTGTGTCATTGTAACGAGCCTTTTGGTGGTAAAATTGTCATAGTTTCCGGTGATTTTCGGCAAACTTTACCAGTTGTACGACATGGCAGTAGAACACAAATTTTAGAAGCGTGTGTCAAAAGAAGCAGCCTATAGAGTCAATTCACATATATGTCATTGTGATGGACAAACGCATTTCAAGCAATGGCTTCTGAAGGTTGGCGACGGGGTATTCTCTGATTCCTTTGAACGTCATAACGAAGTTGTAACCATTCCTTCCGATATTCTCTCGAATGGAAATATTGTACAAGAGATATTTGGAGCAAGTGTCGATCCTCAAGATCCGTCGATTTATGGCAAAGTTATATTAGCTCCGACAAACGTCGAGGTTATCGCCATTAATGACGAAATACTGGCGAAAATTAAAGGTGTCGGTGTAGATTATCTAAGTGTAGATTCAGGTGAGGATGAAGATAATATAGACATCAAAAATATACTTCCAATGGAATTCATGAATTCATTGACGCCGAACGGTCTTCCACCGCATAAATTAACGTTAAAAGTAGGAAGCATTGTCATCCTGTTACGTAATTTAAATTTATCACAAGGACTATGTAATGGTACCAGACTGGTTGTTAAAAAGTTGAACCAGTATCTGATTTGCACTGAAATCATCGGTGGAAATTGCGCTGGAGAAACAGTATTGTTACCCCGGATAGATTTATCACCGTCCGAAGAGGAGATACCATTCAAGATGGTTAGAAGACAATTTCCAGTCAGATTAGGTTGCGCGATGACAATTAACAAGTCGCAAGGTCAATCTTCCGATAGCGTCGGTGTGTATTTACCGAATCCAGTGTTTCGTCATGGTCAACTGTATGTTGCTTTGTCTAGAGTTAAGTCCAAAATCAATTTGAAAGTTTTGTTAACAGACAAATCTGTCTTCACTAACAGTAAAAGTTTGGACCATAAATTGTATACCAGAAATATTGTCTACAAGGAAATACTAGGTTCTGCGTGAATCAATCGATCCATAGCTACAATTTTATATCCATGTCGGCGCTAGGAAAAATATACTATGTTGAAAATGCAGAGTTCACAATACATGTACAATGTACATGCACTGTTACATTCACATTGGCACTTCCAATTCTACCGGATACTGTGAAACTGTGATAATCAACCGCTATCTTAATAATATTCTATCGGAAATGCAATATTCAATGTTACTCACTTTTCCAAAAATTCAGTTGCTTACATGTCAGTCTAACGGCGAGAACGATCAGCTGCTTATGCCTTATGTAGGTAAAGGCGCTAAAAAAAAGTTATTAGCTGCTGAAGGCTCTTGTGGTCCAGCGCTCAGAATTAGCTGCTGAAGTCTTCTATGGCTAAGCGCTACAAAATTAGCCGCTGAAGTCTCATGTGGCTAAGCGCTACGAAATTTGTTGCTGATGAGCATTCATTTCATCGTAATAAAAAAAATTATCTCCATAAAATGACTGATTCCGTCAGTGTATCTATTTTATTAGTAAGACGAATTTCATTTCAATTATAATTATTTCGAATAAATCGTGCGAGCATGGCCCATTACCGATTTGACTCCGGAGCAAATTCTTACTTACTCGAGATAGTTTGATATTGGAATAGTTTGAGAACATTAGTCCATCCAAACATATAATCATTCCCCTCCCAATTCCTGCCTTCCCGATGGAAGAAATCGCACCACCTTCTCGTTGGTTTCCATTGAGCGATAGTACTTTTATAACCGATGATACGTTCATCGATAATTCGGATTTCAGTTGGAAAACCTTTTATATCAAGTATGAAGAAGTACTATCGGCTAAGAGTGTGATGACATTTCTTCTCAGTGTGCTATCCGTTTTGAATTGAACAACGCAAAATCCACTCATAACCGAGCGAGCGTAGCGAGTGAGGAACAACGGAAGAACCACTGATAACCGAGCGAGCGTAGCGAGTGAGGGACAGCGCAAAACCAAACGAGTGAGCGAGCGAACGAGCAAAATTATCAGCTAGTAATTATAAATGTATGCCTTCTGATTTTCTTAATGATTGGCGTACATTCCTACATTCCTTAATCTAATTGTATCCATTAATTACGGGTTACCCACCCCCGATAGATACCCCTATTTGTTCTTGTCTGATTGAGTTATAAATGAGAGGAGTTACGATGAATCGACTATTGGTGCATAGTCAGCAAGACTAGATTTGCTGACTTTTCTAGCGCTCCTAGTTGCTATATGATCTTTTTGTGTTGGGTCTAGTATCGGGACGACGTGACTTTCTGACTTCAACGAGGGAAAGGTGATATTTTGAATAACAGAAGTATCACATCATAGTCATATATGTAGGATGTAAAGGAAAAATGATTGCAGTTGCTTTTTATGACAAAGAATATTTTAATTAGGTTTGCAGGTACAGAAAAGGAAAAAAACGGTTACTCGTTTGCTAATGTACGTCTCGTCTCACTGTTCGCCGTCGTCATACTGCCTGTCTGTCTGTCTTGTAATGTCACGGTCATTGCTCGAGTATCGTGTATTGTCAACACCCCACATTCGGCCATGCCTGACAACGCCTCCGCCTCGGAGGCCCCCTCAACGGCATCTGACCATCGTTTCATGGAGTCGGCGCTGGTACAGGTGACGTTAGAGCCCTCGTGCTCTCCGACCTTTTCAACTCCGTATCGGTCTTTGCCCCGAACCTCGGTAACGCGGTATGGCCCGAGAAACTTAGGGTAGAGCTTCAGACCAGCCCCAAACTGTGTCCGTCTGATAGCTACTAGTTGACCCCTTTGGTAGTTTTGAGGAGGTTTTCTCCTCAAGTTGTACGTCCTGCGATTCTCGTCTTGGACTTCGAGAATCTGCTTCTTGGCTTCTTCCCTTAGGTCATCCCTCTTCTTCTGGAAGGTCGCAGTGACCTCTTCTTCGATGAACTCCTGGAGTCTCAAGTCATCTTTTAGTCGCATCGGTGTCCCAGTCATTAATTCGAAGGGTGTAGTACCCACACTCCTCTGAAGGGTACTGTTCAGATATTGTTGTACCCTGTCGGTATGTAGAAACCACTTTTCTGGCGCCTTGAGTGACAACTTTGTGAGAACGGATATAATTATTTCGTGAATCCGTTCTACCTGCCCATTTCCTCGTGGTATGCCCGTGGTAATGCGCAAGTGAGTGATACCCTCTTCGTCACAGTACTCTCTGAATGCGTTCGACGTGAAGGCGGCTCCTCTGTCTGTTATCACTCTCCGGGGATTCCCGAAGTTAGTTTGCAACACTTTCATCTTCTGGAGCGCCTCTTCTGCACTTGTCGTCTTCGTCGGAAAGATCCAAACAAATTTCGTGAATGCGTCTACGGCTGTGAATATATATCGATAATTCTTGTTGGTGGACGGCATTGGGCCTAGATGGTCCAAATGAAGCGTCGTGAGTGGTGCGTCTTCTTTCGGTATAGGATTTAGGAAACCCTCTTGCTTTCCTCGTTTTCTCTCGGCTAAGATGCACGGTATACAATTCCTGATGCATACCTCGATTTTCTCCTTCAACTTCGGTATCCAGAATTCTCTCGCTATCACGTCTTCCACTTTTCGTGTACCGAAGTGCCCTTTCTCGTGTGCTTTTTTCACAACGTCATATTGCATCATCCGCGGAACCACTAGTAAGGAGTTATTGCCGCAGGTCTTATACAACAACCCGTTCTCCAGTGAATATTCTTCGTACGCTTCTTTTTCCAGTATCTTCACGATCGCTCTGATCTCTGAATCTGCCAGTTGCGCCGCTCTGATCCTGCTCACGATTCCGTCTTCTACCATCACTCCTAGTATCGGGTTCCTACTCAATGCGTCGACGTGCTGCATTTTCGCTCCGGGCCGGTGCTCGATGGTGTAGTTGTATTGTTCTAGCAACTGGACCCATCTGGCGACCCTCACGAATAAGTCTTTCTTCTTGAGCGTCATCTCAAACGCAGCACAATCGGTCACTATCTTGATGTGTTGTCCCAGTAAATAGACGCGGAACTTCTTCAGCGCTTCTATTATCGCGAGCACTTCTAGTTCGTAACTCGTGTAGTTCTGTTGGGTTGGGGTCGTCTTCCGACTCATGTAATACACGGGGTGCAGCTTATTATCGTCCGCACACACCTGCAGTAGAACGGCCCCGTAGCCGTATTTCGACGCGTCCGTATGCAGCTCCGTTGTTGCTCCATAGCGGAACAGCTTCAGCACCGGGTCTTCCGTAAGAGTCTTCTTAAGCGTCTCGAACGCTTCTCTCTGCTCCGTAGTCAGCTCGCCTAGATACTCTCTGCGCGTCTCTTTCTTCAGCAGGTCGCTGAGAGGTCTCGCGATCCTCGCATAGTCGGGGATGAATTTTCTGAAGTATCCCGTCAGGCCTAGGAAACTCTGCACTTTTGTGGTTGTATCGGGTATGGGGTAGTGTTGAACGGCCTCCACCTCAATCGGCGACGGTCGTATCTCCCCGTCTTCTATGATGTACCCCAAGTACTCGATTCGCCTCTGCAGGAACCGGGATTTTTTCCAATTAATTCGCAGCCCGTACTCTTCAGCCTTTTTTAACACTTTCTTCAGCCTCAGTAGCCCTTCGTTCTCGTTCAACGCAGGTATTATCAGATCATCCATGTAAGCTAGGGCAACTCCGCTCGTGATCTCTTCTCGAAACACGTGGTTGATGTATCGTTGAAACACCGCTGGCGCGTTACACAGACCAAACGGCATTCTCTTAAATTCGTACTGCCCGCCACTTACAACGAATGATGTGTATTTCCTGCTGGCTTCTTCGACAGGAACATGGTGAAACCCATTTTTTAGGTCTAAAGTGGTAAATACCTTCGCCCCTTGCAGCTTATCAAGCTGATCTTCAATTATCGGCAACGGATATCTATCTTTTATAGTCTTCTTATTTAGTCGTCGGTAATCTATGCACACTCGCGGCGTGTTGTCTTTCTTCTTCGTCAGCACGACTGCGCTAGCGTAGTCCGAGCTGGACGGTTGGACAATACCTTCTTCCAGCCATTCTCGGATCTGTCTTCCAACGGCTTCCGCTTCTGGTGGGGGTAGTCGTCTCGGTCCCTCGTAGATCGGCTTACTGTCTTCTAAAATGATTTTCATCTCGATACCGGTGGGTTTCGATGTCTCTGGCGTATAGTTCTCGATAATGCCCCTGATTTCCGCGTCGTACTTTGCATCCACGTGTAATGGCTCGTCCTCGTTTACTAATACGCTCATCATGAGGATCTCTTCATCTGCAGGCGTCGTATCGGTGTCAAGGAATTCGATCCTCCTCATCCTGTCGATCGTTACCTTGGACTGGCTGATGACGTCTGTGCCGATTATTACCCCCTCTGGAAGGTTCTCACTCGGTAAGACGTAGCATTTGACATCGAACGACTGGTTATCGATCTCAATCGTGGTCTGTACGACGCCCAACGTCTCTGCACTGCCTAGTCCCCTCAACTTAACGTTTGCTACTTTGTATTTCGGTAATTGCAACGATGCATGGACGTCGGCCCGGACAGCTGTTATGTCGCTTCCGGTGTCGATCAACGCCCGTGTCGCTATTCCGTTTATGCGAACTTCTTTATGAGCTTTCGCTTTGCCGAATGCCTCCACTACGCTCACTACATCGCCGCTCGGTTTATCATCCTTCGCTGAAGGACAGCTCGCAGAGATGTGCCCAAATTTATTACATCTGAAACACTTACTTCCTTGGCTCCTGAAATTACACTCGTGTTTCCTATGTCCTTTTCCACCACAATTGAAGCAGCGCTCTTCCGCGGCAGCGGAGGGAGTAGCCTCGTCTTTCTTCTTTTTCACGTCAACTGCTGCTGGTGCTGGTGCTGGCTTAGAGAACGCAGGTTTCGATTTAATCCTCTCGTAGATGGTTAGCCTTTCCCGCAAATCTTTCAGGGTCGTAGCCCCGTACAGAATATACTTATTTGACCCGTAATCCGGGATCCCGTCTATAATGTACTGGACCAGGGATTCTGTGTCTACATTAGCCAGTGAGGCTATCTCACTCATTTTCAGAACATATTCATGAAAACTCTCCTTCTGGGATTTCACTCTGGTAGCTAACTGTTTATGCACTTGCACACTACTTATTTTAATGTCGAATTCATCTAGTAATGCGGTCCTCAAGGCAGCCCATGTGTGAACTGTGATGCTGCGCAGAAGTAGTCTCGCCGTCCCCGTCAACAGCGTCTTCGCATAAAGGAACTTCTGTAACTCATCCCATCCCATCATCATTGCTGTATCTTCGAAGTCGGTTATCCACTTTCTTATTTTGTAATCGTCGTCGCCGCAAAATTTTACTATGCTGTCTTCGATGTTTCTAATTGTCATGCTCGGTCGTTGTACAAACCGTTGATCGGATGATACAGCGCCTTCTCGGCTGGCGGTGCTCGTTCCCGGTGTTGCCTGATGGCCCTCGAGAGCTCCGTCACTCGAAAGTATGCACGTCGGCTGTTGTTGCAGGCGCTTTAACTCTTCGTTTTTTCTCTTCAGTTCGTTAATTCTCTCTTTTGCTTCGTCGTATTTTTTTTGCAAAAGCTCTAGTTCTAGCCTTCGGTTCTCTTCCTCCATTCGTGCAACTTGATCGTTTAGATCATTGATAGTTTCATCTGTGACCTCGGATGTTCCTGGACCGATCGGCTTGTTGAGGTCGTCGCGTCTATTTGCTGCATCGCTGTCCTTGTCTTGCAGCGCCGATGATAAGCGCTCAAACAATTCTTCCTTGGAACCAGCTGTCGATAAGTTTAGTTTCGCTAGCTCTGTTCTCAGTTCGTCTCTCTTTAAGTCGCGTATATCCATCGTTACACTTGAATTTCACGTATAGTCCTAGTCTCTCTCTCTCACGCTCTCACACTTATACCGCAGACACTCGCGGATGACTATGCCTGTGTGGCTCACTCACGCACGGTCAAACGGCGACTGCTCACGGTCACTGATCAAAACAAAGTTTCAATATCTCACGGTTCCACTATAGTCACGTAATTTTCACTTCTCTTTATTGTTCACTTGATATAGTTCCCCGTTAAATATTTCACTTATTTCGGTTATGCACTGATTTCACTTAACTCGCGTACCGGCGCCGTACTATAAGGCTTCGCGGTTTCACTCGGTATTACACGCGTGGAGATCGTAATGATTCCCGTTTTTCCTTTCGACCTGATCCCGGTTGAGCCCCCACTTTGTAGGATGTAAAGGAAAAATGATTGCAGTTGCTTTTTATGACAAAGAATATTTTAATTAGGTTTGCAGGTACAGAAAAGGAAAAAAACGGTTACTCGTTTGCTAATGTACGTCTCGTCTCACTGTTCGCCGTCGTCATACTGCCTGTCTGTCTGTCTTGTAATGTCACGGTCATTGCTCGAGTATCGTGTATTGTCAACACCCCACATACATACTGATCCCTTCCAAAGACTAATCAACTATCAATCTGTATAGATATGCATCGGATCGTAACAGTAGCGTTTGCGAGTGGAAACTAAATAGGTTACATAGATAAGTAAGTAGGTTTCATAGATACCGAGCGCCAGCATCGAAAATAACATAATGTACATATCAAGGTGGCATGGGGCACCGCCATTTGCGATGAAGCAGAAAACAGAAAAAAGCGAAAGAATGATGCAGCTAAGAGCACACTGTATAATATAATAAAAAAAAGAAAAAAAAGTAATAAACATTAATGCGAGGTACTAGAACTAAAGATAGACGCCAGCATCGGCATTGCGAATTGAGATTAGCATAGGAGATTAGATTAGAAGTAGCATCATAAGCAGTGATGATAAGCAGTAATTGCAAAATGAAATAACAATAAGCGAATAATACCAACAGCAAAATTACACTGCAATAACATACCACAACAACACATTCATACGACAGGCCTCAGGGCCACCCGTGGCACTAGGCACAGCATACAATAGGTGCTTATCAAAACAAAACAAACCACGCCTAGGTAAGTCGGCTATAGCCAAGACAGAGTTGCTTCTCACACTACTTGTACTAATAACAGCGCCGCTTTTACCAGACCTTAACAGCCACAACCACTACATGATGCACTGCACAGTTACACCGCAGCAGATTCCACAGCTTCCGCCACTTTCTTCTTCCTCCGGCACAGCCTCACCTGTCGCTGGGCTGTGGTTCCGCAGGAGCGGATGCGTACCCAGTCAGGTGCCCTGCAGACGCGGTGGACCCCAAAGGCACCAGCTGCGGTTCTGGCGTCCGGCAGGCGGGCAACCAGCTTGCACGTCCGACATCTCCATAGGTACCGCCGTAGCTCGTCTATGACCCCTTCTGCCTCCGGATGTTCTATTCCCACCCTACGGCCACTGGCTTGGTTGATTCGCTCCATTACTTGGACGAACTGGGGGCCATGGCGAAAGTTGTCGTCGTCTGCAGTTGGGCCGACCTCAACGTAGAGATAGGCGTGAATCATTTCGTGAATGACTGTGTTTTCCAGCTCAACCCTGTCTAGCTGGTGGTGGATTTCATGGCTGATCTTGATCGTTCGGCTGTAGTAGTGCGTCAACCCGGACGTGGCCGTCATCTTGCGCCCCCAGTTGATAATGAAGCCTTTTACCTTATTCTCAAAAAATTCGGCGTTGAACCGACGCATCATCGCCAATAGATTCGGCCTAGTACTGGGTTTCCCTAGCGCCTTAAGAGAGTCATAGTTACTCCCGCCGTTTACCCGCGCTTGCTTGAATTTCTTCACGTTGACATTCAGAGCACTGGGCAGAAATCACATTGCGTCAACACCCGCTAGGGCCATCGCAATGCTTCGTTTTAATTAGACAGTCGGATTCCCCCAGTCCGTGCCAGTTCTGAGCTGACCGTTGAATGGCGGCCGAAGAGGACGACCGCGACGGCGATCCGTCACGGAAGCCTCGCAGCAAGGAATATCCGCGGGAGGCCAAGGCACGGGACCGAGCTCGGATCCGGCCGAAACCATCACCTCGCCCAGGCCCGGCACGTCAGCCAAACCCGCTTCCCGACCAAGCCCGACACGCCTCGATCCTCAGAGCCAATCCTTATTCCGAAGTTACGGATCCAATTTGCCGACTTCCCTTACCTACATTAGTCTATCGACTAGAGGCTCTTCACCTTGGAGACCTGCTGCGGATATGGGTACGAACCGCATAGCACAACTCCTCAGCGGTATGACTTTTACGAAGTTCTTCTGTCCTTCGTCGTTTTGATCGCTCACTTGATGCAGCAAAGTCTTGCGACGGACGACCAGTTGTGGTGGCTTCATTCGGCTTCGAATCAGTGGAAAAGGCTACATCCATCTCTAGCCACTCTTGATTTTTATTGAGAAAATTTGTCATTTTCCTTCCTGATTCTTGCCATTTTGTGCGCATTTTGGAGAATAACTTCGACAAATTTGTCTTGATATCCCGGTGAATTCGAGTGGCACATTTACTTTTCTCGGATAATTCTCGCTCCAAATGGATTATCTGCTCCTGGAGATCCGCGGCCAAGTGTTTTTGCATTATCGAAAAGATTTCCCTTCATTTGAAGGAAATGAGGGAAGTTCCGGAACCCAGAAAAAAAAATTAGTATTTCGTATTAATTATAAATGTCATTGTGATCCGAATGAGGATTAGACATACGCCTTTGTGCACTTGGTAACACAATTTTTCGAATACAATAACAAATTTCGAACAAATCCCTTCGCCTCTCGGAAACAAATTGTACTTCGGTATGCCAAATCAGGTATCAGAATGTCTATGAACAATATATTAATATTTAGAATCTATTGTCAGAGTAAACCAGTCGACCGAGTCCGCTTAGGGTAAGAAAGTTCCAAGTAAGCGAGCTACCTGCCCAGCTCGGCTGGCTAGGCAGCGCACTGGCATGGAAACGCGGCGCGGCGCGGCAAGCGAGTGCCGCGCCGCCGGGGGCCTTCTCGGAACACGCATACGCTCACTAAAAATGCTCTGGACCAGCCCGCGCACGTTTGCGCACTCTGATTCACACTTCATTCAAAAGCTGATATTCTAAGCTTTAATTAAAAAAAAAAAACGAAGGCGGTATGTCGTGGGACTCTCAACTAAAAGTCTACGCAAAGTCTATATTTATTTCCGATCGAAGGCACTTTACAAGATTATCGTTAGACTACATAAACAGGGACAATAAATATTATTTTTTAATTGTAAAATGGGCAAAATTTTCTACATACCTTGAGGAAGATTATCCATTTTGGTGAAATTGATTGCCACTTTACACTGTTGAGTTAGAAGTTGAGACAGAACCCTTACGGAAAAAAAATACTGAAAGTACTGCCAGTACAGCAGTACTTGAAGTACTGCCAAAGTACTGCTGTACTTATTTCGCGAGTACACACAGTACTCATAGTACTTCAAGTACAAAAATTACTGAGAAGGGATATATAAGTAGGTGGCAAGTACTAGTGTAGTATGACTGAAGTATTACTTTAAGTTCTAGCCCTTCGGTATTAGTCCAATAAGTATTAGCTAAAACCGTACAGTACAGTATATGAAGTCCACGTACTGCAATATAATAGTATTTGGACTATCACTGTAGTACAGCAGTAGTATTAATTCTGAACTTGGACTAATGCGGCAGTACTAGTTCGAGTGCTGCAGTACTAGTTCGAGAACTGCAGTATTGGTTCGCGTACAAGTACTGGAGTATTAATTCGAGTACTAGTTGTGCAGTATTGGTTCGAGTATTAGTACTGCAGTATTGGTTCGAGTACTATTACTGTAGGATTGGTTCGAGTACGAGTACTGGAGTATTGGTTCGAGTACTAGTACTGCAGTATTATTTCTAGTAATAGTACTGCGGTATTAATCACAGTGAATACTTGTGTACTTATAGTACTGGTACTCTTGTACTGATAGGTCAAAGTGCCACAGTACTGAGTACTGTAGTGCACTTGTACTTAGTAACAGTACTCTTCAACTTAGTACTAGTACTCTCGTACTCGGTACTAGTATTCTTTAAATCCGTACTAGTACTCATGTACTAAGTACTACTAGTTCCCTGTACTAAGTACTAGTAGTCTTGCACTAAGTACTACTAGTAGTCTACACTTGGTACTAGTACTCTGCACTTAGTACTAGTACTCCTGTATTAAGTACTACTAGTTCTCTGTACTTAGTACTGTAGTGTTAGTACTAAGTACTGAAAATTCGTGTACTAAGTAGTGAGATTTGTGTACTAAGTACTGAGCTCTCTGTATTTTTTTTCCGTAAGGGAAGGCGTTCTCTCCCTTTGTTAATTCTCCGCCTAACCGAGTAAGTAAAGAGACGATGAAAGTAGTGGTATTTCACCGGCGATGTGACCATCTCCCACTTATGCTACACCTCTTATGTC
The DNA here is from genome assembly GCA_914767705.2 of Tenthredo notha. Lineage (NCBI taxonomy): Eukaryota > Metazoa > Arthropoda > Insecta > Hymenoptera > Tenthredinidae > Tenthredo > Tenthredo notha. Next base: position 1,619,688 of record OU611923.1, on the reverse strand, counting down.
TCCTTACAGTGCCAGACTAGAGTCAAGCTCAACAGGGTCTTCTTTCCCCGCTAATTTTTCCAAGCCCGTTCCCTTGGCAGTGGTTTCGCTAGATAGTAGATAGGGACAGTGGGAATCTCGTTAATCCATTCATGCGCGTCACTAATTAGATGACGAGGCATTTGGCTATTTCCTGCGTAATTTCCGAAGGGGATTACGGACTTCCTCGGGAAACCCCCGAGTGGGCAAAACTTAACAACGTTAACAAAGTTGGATCGGAATCGATCCCCGTCGGTAAACAAAATAACATAACAAACAAATAACAATAGTCTAAAAGAATAAAACGAAATAATAGAAAGAGAAAAGTGAAAGGTAAAAGCTAAGGATAAATGGTCCCGCTGCCATGCGTTCGGATTTGGAAAGATTAGGCATAGAGTCCCCTTGGCGATTCGGGGAAGCGGAACTTAGTTGCCGCCCGAAGGCAGCTTAACAGGGAAAGCCACGCGAAGGCGTCCGCCCGGGGGAAGTGCCCCCCGCTCTATCGCCGGGCAGCTATTCGGCCGCTTCCGACTCGCACCCGGTGGTCTCATTCTGGGGCTTCATCCCTCTACCTAATCTTCCTCTCACATAATAATTATCCGTCCGATACTTCAGTGGAGGCTACCTTTCCGGTTGGCTGCTCAAGGTAGGCGGTACGACTGTGCTACGCACGCTTCGCCGTGCTTGCAAACGGGGTTCAGCTATGGTTATAAGCGAAGGGGCCGCCCGTGGGCGCCTCCCGTTCAGAACCCGCCTCGCCGCCCTGCAGCCCGCTTGAAGGTCCCCTTTCAAGGAGGTATTAAACTACCTCAGGGCCTGTCCTTCCTGCCTAGCTGGCGTATTCTCTACTCCATGCTAGTACCCACTAGCATTTGCTGTCGTCATCTATATCTATTTTGTCGCAGTCGCGTAGACTGTACGGGTGATCCCGACTTCCGCGCCGGCAGGCCGCTTTCCTCCTAGCGGCTTTTTACGGCCCTGGAGACGCGCTTCCGCCCACGCGGCCACTATTCTTCTGCGGGCGCTTTACAGCCCCGGATGTAGCGCCGCGCTTCAACGCTTCCGTCGTGACCCGCCCAGACGACTCGTCGCTGTTATTCTTAATTGGGCCCGCCTGTCAAGAGTCAATGAAGATGTTCGCAATTTCAACCGAACATCTCAGGGCCATCAGGCTAATCGTTAGTGCGTCTGCTTTACCTATCCCAAGGTCTTTAAGGGTCTGCAGGGTAAGCGGGGGAATGGCCCCTCGGGAGCCGACCACCACTGGCATTACTTTTACTTCGTCGCACTCAAGCGAGTCTCGGACTGAAGGAATGATCGCGGAGTACTTGCGTACCTTTTCATCAGCCGCTTCGGCGAGATAGCACCCGTTTTCATAGCGGATGGTTACGTCGACTATGAATCCCTTAGTCCCGTCTTTGGTGACGAGATCGGGTTTGTAAAGGCTATCTCTCACTCTGATGGATGGCTCGACTAGCGTATGCCCCCTAGTGGCCCACTTCTCGGCGATGAAATTCTTTATTTTATCGTGCCGGCGAATTCGCAGCGCCTTAGTGTGGACGCACTGGCCTAATATGTGCCCTAGCGTTTCTCTTTCGGCCCCGCACTTGCGACAATCAGTCGCCTGGTTTCTGTTCGCCCTGGCTAAAACGGCGCGCGTACCAAACGTGTTGGTGCGTAACCGTATGGCGTCCGGTATACGCGATTCTTTAATTAATTCCGGCCTGGCAAGCCAGGAATTCCCTATCTTATCGTTGTGGAATATCTCCACTCCAACCCCCTGGCCCTGCAGTCGGGCCCAGTCTCTCAGGTCGGCCTGCCGCAGGTTGGACTTGGCCGCTTGGACCTGTTCAAGCGTCACCGGCCACCTTAACCTTACCGCCTGTGCGGCTCTCTCTAAGATAGTTATTCTTTTGTGGCTACTAGCCGCCGCCCGAACTGCAGGGTCCTGGGAGCCGAGCAGGGATATTCCGTTCCTCAGCACCGCTAGCGCATTTTGTCTCTCGAGTCGGGGGAAACCTAGCCCCCCGCTTTTCTTTGGCGCGTACATAAAGAAGCTGGTGGTCAAAGTCTCCAGGTGTAAAATGGACTTAACGACCGTGCGCAGTTCAGTGTCTAGAATTTTTAAAGTGCCCCGTGCCGGCGGGTTCACTATAAAAGCGTGCGTAAATTTTGGTAATAAATATGTCGCTATTAAGTTAATTTTCTGCGTCGGTTTGAGGGGCAAGCGTTGCGCCCTCTTAACTACTCCGAGCACGCTTGCCACCTCGGAGCCCCTAACCAACCCTTGCCAGGGGCCCATCGTTGCGCCCAGGTACCTCATGGTCTCCCCCGGGTCGCACGCCTTGACCTTCTCCTATCTAAGGGACAGGCTGGGGTCCTCTAAGTACCACGACTTACTTGTAGATTTTATCAGGAAGGCGGTACACTTTCCAAGTGACAAGCTCATGCCTAACCTGCCCAGATAATCATCTGTCAACTCGAGCTGCCTATTGGCCTCTGCCTGATTCGCGGCAACTAAGACGATATCATCTGCAAAGGCCAAGATGGCTATGTTTCGTCCCTCCAGCTCGACCCCTTTGGTGTCGGCTTGGATCTTGTCTAGGAGAGGTTCGATGCATAGGTTGAAAAGCAACGGGGACAGAGGGTCCCCCTGCTTGTCACCTCTCCTAATTGGTATATCAACCTTTTACCCCCCTTGGGCCGTTACGGAAGTTCGGCACCCCAAATACATTTTTTGGATGTAGCCCGCCAGCTCGGTTGGGATGCCCTTCCTTCTCAGCGCTGTGCTAATAGCGCTGTGCGGGACGGTGTAAAAGGCCTTAGCCACGTCCAGTACTACGAACGTACCGCCGCTGCGGGCCTTGGCCTCACGTATGACCTCGTCTAAGAGGGTGATGTTTCCCAAGCATCCATTCTCATCAGTGAACCCTTTTTGTCTTGGGTTCTGCTTTAAGACCCGGCGCAAGCGCGTGTCAAGCATGCTCGAGAAGAGCCTGCTCAGAATAGAGCTGATTGTGATCGGCCGCCAATTCCTGACGTCTCCGCGCTCTTTCCCCGGCTTGGGAATGAGGGTGGTACGGTTGGTCAGCCACCGGTCCGGGAAGCACCCGCTACATACCAGCAAATTAAAGAACTTTGCCAGCACTACGGAGACCCCCTTCCTGGCAACCTGCCCTCTGGCGATGTTGTCGGGTCCCTTGGCCGTATCTTCGGCAGTCTTTTTGATCTTATTGGTTACCTCCTCCGCCGTGATGGGGAGGAGTATGTCCGCTAAATCTAGAGCGGGGACCGGGTCCCTGGCTGGAAGAGCTCTTATTTCGGGGCCCGACGTATTCCACAACTCGTTGTAGAGTCTAGCTACTTCCCCGGCCGGTGGCTTCTCCTGCCGTAGCTCAAGAATTGAGAGGTCGTTTAACGATACCATCTCAGCTAACTTCCTCGGGCAGTTCTTATAGATTTCTTGCGCCCTGGCGTAGGCAAATCGCTTTCTTTCGCCACGGTTAGGGGGGCGACCTCCTCGAGGCCTTCCGCCCTTCGACCGCTTATTGCCATTACCTGCTCTTTTACTCCCTGGTCGCTCAGGGGCGCCATCGGCTGTATCCGGACCCTTTAGGAGGGCCGGGGTTAGTCTTAGGTCGAGAAACCGATCTATGTCCGATTTGAAATCAGGACTCTCAAGCCATATTGCCTGGATCTCCCTGGCCAATTCGTCCCAGGGAGCTGGTAGTTCAAAGGGTCGTTCAAGGTATTCGGCGAGTGGCCGTTTCCAGTTTTCGGTATCGACCGCTTCTTGGTTTCCATCGTTCTCTACGGGCGCGGGCTCAGGCTCTGGGGATGAGGGGCCTGAGCTATCGGTCTCCGCCTCGTTTATATCGGACTCAGGTGAGGCTGGCTAGCGTGCGCGATGCCGCCCCATAACATACCGGCGCCTGGCTTTGCCTATTTGTCTATTTAGTCCAGGAACTTTAGAATTTTACTTCGGAAAAAGTCCAACCAAGCTGAATTTTGGTGTACACTTACCTTTCAGCTCTCCAAATAAGGGGTAAAAAATCCCCGGAATTCGGTTGTACGCATAACTTGTGACAGCCCAAAAACGATAAAAAAAATGACCTTTTTTTTGTTTTTTGCGAATATCTTCGTTCCTGTCGGTCTTACGGCTATAAGGTATACTTATAAAAAAGAAAGGACCAGAAATTATCCACAAGAAAGGTGAAATAAAGTTTATTGATAGCACTAATAGTTTTTACGCAATTTGGCATTGAAACTCCAATATAAATTTTGTATGGATATTTAATTGCATGCAATGATCCAAATCGAAGTTTCTGTGCGATATCTTTTCGTTTTGACATTTTTGTAGGTATCCAGGTATAAATAATAGTATATTCAAGTGTACAAAATTAATACTTCTGTTTTTGATCTTCTTATTCTAACATTATATGCATGTTAAGGTCTATCGTATAAAAAAATAGTATATATTCAAGTGAGCAATATTGACGTTCCTGTTTTTGATCTTCTTATTCTAGCATTGTAAAGATGTAAAAGTCTGCCGTAAAAAAATTAAGCTTGTCAGGTTAGGTATAATCTAATCTATTTCTTCGTGAATATTTAGGAATACATAACTAAAAAAATGAAGGTTATTTATGTAACTAATTTCTGACAGCTTATTCTCTATCACTTTCTTCCTCTTCTCTCTCGAATTGTTCTTGATCTTTCCACGGGACTGGCGGGAAATTCCAAGATTGCTCGGAATCATCAATAGCTGTTTCTGGCTTGTCGATATCGGTTCTTTTTTCTATCGAATCTTCGATTGGGGCAGCATTCAGGCAAGATGTCCCACGACAATTGCCGCAAACTGCTGAACATTGGAGGCCCAACTTTCGACAGCCGCACAATGGGCCACAGCCTTTCGAACAATTACAAAATATCATGTTCAAAAGACATTCCGGGGCAGGAGGTTGCGATGTTCTTATTGGCTCCAATATGCCGTTTTTTAATACCCATCCCCAATCTTGGGGGTTCAGCTGATTTCCTAACCAACGCTGCACCTGGTAGTAAACACGATACAAGTGCTCTTTAGCTGCGTCAGCTGTTGGGGGTAACAAACTCAAATTTACCGACTTGTTTCTGCCTATAGCTTTCATAAAGCACAGATAACGGTAGGCGTTCAAGTCATCTTGTTTAACTGGAGCGCCATACACAGCTAAAAAGATTCGAATTCCATCCGAAGAAATTGATTCTTGAGAAGCATCACATTGGTTGAAAATTTGTGCTGCAGCACGTAGGTCTTGACGTTTTGCGAAAATTTTCAGAGCTGCAGTTTTCCCTCTATGAAAAAGAGCGGACGTTGTGTCACATCCAGTGAAAGCGTGTAGAAATAGAAGATGATCCCTGATGTCTTCGTGATCATTGAAACTTCGAGAAGAGTAAAGTTTTCGCTCGACTTTTCCCTTGCCTGGTTTGAGAAAGAAGATCTCTTTATCAATCGGAGTGCGAGCAACCAAAATTACCAAGAGATCCACGTCTTCCCCAACAACAACGGTTCTATTTGTGCGTGAACATTCCAAAGCTGTTTCAATTATTAAAACGTCAGCATCATCTTGAGCGTGTTTAACGGAAAAATTATCAGCTTCGAACTTGATAGACAACATCGAAATCAATCTGCGCTTGTTGTTACTATTGGAAAGGGATTTCTCTTGGCTCACTGTGACATTCATCGTCTCGTGGAAGTAGGTGTCAGCAGATGAAGATTTTGCGGCTCGACGACGTTGTTCCATAGCTTTCACGCTGTTGGTGCTATTGTTGTATCCATCGAAAACTATGACAGCGTTTGAACCGTAATACCTTTGTACATAATCAATATATTTTGCACAAATCGAATCGAAAGATTCATTCTGATGCCACACAACCCGATGTAAGAGAAATCCTCCGTCGATGACGTAAGTAACTTTTGTAAAATCAAGTTCAGCTACCGATAGCTTGAAGACGTCAAACAAAGCTGACTTTTTTCCCGTACGCAGGTACCCTTCAATGAACATTGACAACGGGAACGGAGCTAATTCATATCGCATATAAATACGGAGCTCTCCATCCGATCTTTTCATGGCACTGATTCTCTGGAACAGTAATAATGGGTCAATAGGTACCGTTTGATCGCGAACTTTAACGTTACTATTGACTGTTAAAAGCGAAAGTACTCTGTCAGCGCGGGAGGATTTAACGTCTTTGAAATTTTGACCGATCTTCTTCTCCATCACAGTAGTGCCGATCTTCTGAGCATTGTAGCAGTTTATTTGCTCGTCACCACTTATCCCTGTTGCAATGAACATAATTTGTTGAATATCGGGGAAAGGATGATGAGATTGAAACCATTGGAGTATCTTCTGTACGTCTTCACGATCCCTGTTTACGCGAGAGTCTCTTGCATCGACATGTTGTTCTCCGGTATCGAAAGAAAGTTTACAAAAGTTCTCCAGACCTTCAGAAATGTTGCTCGCAGTCAATAGTCCAAAAATCCATTTGCTTAAGACACTTTCCTTGGTACTTCTTCCATGTGTGAAGCCTTCTCTCGATTTCGAAGATTTCATGAGATGCTGTTCAATTATCATGTCACTCCATGTTCCGCAGAAATATTTGTCCGAACGTTTTATGGAGAAAAAGTTGTTGGTGAACTTCTTATAAGCTTCATCTTCCATAGACATTTCTAGTTTTTGCATATCTTGAATATACAAATGTGCCGATTTCGCGTATAGAAAGTGCCCCGCAGCATGAAAGTACGGAAGCATTTTTTTAATAGCAGTCAAATGCGCCTTCCAACAGCCCAGTCTTTCAGCTCTGATGAATTCTTTTGCTATTGTGACCATCTCAAAATACTGTACCCACAGTTGTGCAGTTGGGCCTTTATTTTTCAATTCAGACATTTTCTTATCAAATGCTTCTTTCAACTCACCGACTGCACTCGAACTTTCAATCTCATCAATTAATGATGGCGATGCTTCGTCTGAATTCTGAACACAAAGCTTTACTAAGGCACTCTGATCGTCATCAAACGTGATCTTATCGAACACAATTTGAGACAATGCCACTTGGAGCAATGTATGAGCTCTGATTGCTCTGGCGTATGCGTGACCCTGCAACATTTTATCCACGGAATTTGGTGCGTCAACGGTACTGATTACTTCCTTAAGACCACTTCCTGCCATTATATATCCGATTGATGCAAGGAAAGACATGAGCAAATGAAAACCTCCAAGCCTGACGATTATCTTAGAAAGCTGTGTATCACCATCCGCTGCTGCAACAATTTCTCGTGCTTTCCAATACAGGGGTTGATCGAAGGTGACAACGCACGTCTCATGGCCGTGTTTTTGTCCATTGCTCTTTAAAGATGTATATATAGTGTTGTAATCACTTGCAGGTGCGTTGATAAACGGCAAAAAAATTATACGTGACTTGGAATATGCCTCGTTTTTAGTTAAATACTCCATGAAGCCACTCCAACCTGGTATTTTTGGTAGGTCTTTCCACTTTCCATACATCCATAATACATCTGTATTTCGGAGTACTGACTTCGTCGTTACCTCATCACAATTAAGGTCTTCCACCGTGATCTTCTTTAATCCTTGCACACCACTATTTTCATAAATCTGCATCGAAACTTTGGCAACCGTTGCCATCTCTGCTGCAGTAGGTATCGTTCGTAATCTGGATATTTGTTGATTGTCATGGATGGTATCATGCGGAGTAACGATTCGAATGATGCCCATGGAATGGAATGTATTCGCACCGTCGAGCGTAGACACATTGTGGTCTGCGTTGTCACAAACATGTTGAATGAAACAGCCGTCTTCTGGAGAAGAAAGTAGAGGCTCAGGATGGAATACACTTGAAGATTCGTATAGAACTGACTCTTTGTAAGATGCACACAAACCCAAGCACGATAAAATTTCGACTAGTCGTTTTGACGCGAATCGCCTGTGCAAATAAACGGATAGTCCAATCTGTAGAGGTGAAAGAAATGATCGTGGACGAACTGCAGACATGATAGCATGGCTAATCGTGGTACACTTCTTTTGTAGTGGCTCCAATTTACCTTTTTTATTCTTCGTAATGATCTCTTCTATAAAAAAACGAAGAGATTTTGGAACAGAACTGTTTACATCGTCAAACATACGCGTGCTCGGAGGATAACAGTCAGTTTCGCAGGCTACAGAACGTATATCATGTCGAAGAATTGCTGCAGCTGCTGTCAAAACTCGATAACGTTCTTCTTCGGCGTTGTTTTTCTTGTTTTCGTACCATGTTTTATTTAGAATATTGTAGTGCGTATCTCGAAAACAAACAATGGATGGTCCCGTACCTTTCGACATAATGACAATTCTGTCCCCATACCGGTCCTGAAGCTTCGTTCTTATAGTTTTATCGTCTGGTTGAAAATCATCAAGGACTCCTTTCAATTCAGTAAAGGTAAATTGGCAGTCATCATTATTTTCTATGTAGGCGAAAATATTTTCCATCGCTGCAATGATTCGGCCATCCACAGGGCGACCTGTTTTTTCCCGGTGCCTAGTGAAAGAAAATGAATGAAGCAATTACTATGATATTTTGCTTCGGCTGCAACCAAATCTGTTTCGAAGATGATCCTCTTCTTAACAGCCTGGGTCTGATCATCTTTTCTTTTTTCGGCGATCTGCATAACGGTCTCTTTGAAGCCGATTGTTGCAACGTGCTTAATCGTTTTGCGGAGCTCCTTACGGGTTTTCTTATCTTTTTCCTCATCAGCCTCGTTTCCGCAAAAAATACACAGTTTCTTAAAGTCGAAAGATGGTGCGGATGATCGCATCTTGCTTTTTGGAGGACTACATCCCGATGAACCAGCAGCATCCTCGATAGCACGTTTCTTTTTGAAAGCATTGGTACTCGACTGGCGAGTATAGTCTTTACGGCAAGCCACGTGCACTTGGATAGATTGCACATCTCTAAACAGTGCTATTTTTCCATCATTTCTCTCACCACTCGCGGCCTTCAACTTATCTATTCCCCGCTCAACTGTTACAGATTCGTCACTTGTAAGAGTTTTGTCACAAATACCGCACAATTGTTCCATTATGAATAATTCCTTCGAAAACACGATATAATATACGTCCAGTGTGGCGTAGCAACGACTTGGGACTGTGTGTCTAGCACACCCCACCGCCAAAAACAGGCATAGCAGGTATAAACCCGACCCAATCTATGCACTGACGTTAGAGGGGAGGCGCAGCTGCTATGGCACCGCCACACAGAACGCCGGACGCAGCGGCGCGGAAACTAGAAAATTCAATCTGATGTTTCACACCTTTTTTCGATGGAAATTAATAGTTCTATCAATAAACTCTATTCCATCTTTTTTGTGAAGAATTTTCCGTTCTTTTTTTCTTATAAGTATACTTCATAGCCGTAAGACAGACAGGAACGAAGATATTTGCAAAAAACCTATAAAAAGTAATTTTTTTCATCGTTTTTGGGCTGTCACAAGTTATGCGTACAACCGAATTCTGGGGATTTTTCACCCCTTATTTGGAGGGCTGAAAGGTAAGTGTACACCAAAATTTAGCTTGGTTGGACTTTTTCCGAAGATGAGCCCATTTTTTGCCTAAAGTTCCTGGACTACTTGTCCTTCAGGCCATCGGCCTTTGCAGGCTTCTTGCCCGGCGACCCCGCGCTCTGGTCATCATCTTCGTCTGAAGTACTCCGTGGTCTCGTCGTACCCCGTACCACTTGCCAATTGGCGGAATTCGCAGACTCCATTTGGGCAGTCTGATCATTCTCGTCACTTGAGCTGCTATCGTCAGCCCCGTACCTTGCCAGGCCTATTAGCACACGTTCCTCACCCACTCTTTCGTTCGTTTTTGCCTTCATTGTTTGGTTTTTGTTTATTGTGCTCATTTCTTAGACCCACGAGAATTGAACGAACTAAATTCCACCCGAGCCATACGTCCATAGACCCGGGGGGGCACTCATACAACCGGGTGTGCCAGGTGCCCGGAGGTTTGGTCGTTTGCCACCGGTCTAACCCGCCGGCCACAGGTCGCAGGCATCTCGGCCATACAACCAGCATCCCATTGCCACGAACCGGAGCGTAAGATAGGAGTTTCTTTTATAGAGCTAGTACTCCTCGCGACCCGGGCGGTTAAGCCAAGATTCTCGGTTTCTGAACGCCACTACCGTGCACACACGCACTCCTCACCGGAGAACAACGTGCATGCCCGGCTCGTTGCAGCGAGCAAAAATTACGAGGACTAGGGTGCCCCAGGGGTGTCAAGCCCTGTTCCACTTACAGAGCGTTTTGGTGGCCGGGACTAGCCCGATACACCCGCTCATGGATCCCTAGGTCGGTCTGCATTTGGTTGACTTGTTCCCCCAGAGCCACTCCGGCATGGTTAAACCTACCGGCACAGCCTCTGGGATCAGCAAAAGCCGTAAGCCCCTCCGCCACGACAAGGCATCAGACCATAGAGGGGCCACCGTCCGGATGTAGAGCCAAACGTGGGCCACGGATTGGTTGCACAAAATGAACAGTGAATTCAGGATCGTAAATCTACCGCCGTCCGAACCTAGAGCCAAACGTCGACCAAGGATTGGTTCTACAATTCGGACAGTTGATTCAAGATCGTGGATCAACCGCTGTCCGGATCTAGAGCCAGTCACGGGCCGGAGATTGGTTCTAAAATACGAATAGTGAATTCAAGATCGTGAATTGACCGCTGTCCAGATGTAGAGCCAGCCGCGGACCGATGATTGGTTGTACAATACGGAGGGTGAATTTAAGATCATAGATCAACCACTGTCCGGATGCAGAGCCAAACGTAAGCCGCAGATTGGTTTTATCAATCGAATGGTGGTTCAGTGATTGTTGATCGACCACCGTCCGGATGTAGAGCCCGTCGTGGGCCAAAGATTGGTTCTAAAAGGAAAATAGTGAAATTAATATCGTGCATCAACCGCCGCCTGGATGTCAACCTGAACCTGGGCCAAAGATCGGTACAATAATACAAACAATGGATCTCGGAACGTAGATCGACGGTTGTCCGCATCTAGAGGCAGTCCTGGACCAACGATTTGTTCAACAGTGGTAACAGCCACTGATCGATCTTCGTCGGATTGTCGTCCAGTGTATGGGATAGTCTAGGCCTAGTACTTGGCATTTCACCGGCGTGATCGATTCACCATCGCTGTATTTATCGATGCGCCGCTCTAGAGCGAACGTAGGGCCGTTAGTTCTTCAGGGACGGACTTGGCAAACTCAAAAATCTCGGCACGACGTTCGGGCTTCTAGTGGTCCTTCCGTTCGCTGTATCTTGGGCCAATGACAATGAGCGAGATTCGGCCGCTGGCACTGGTCCATTGCTCAGCCGTTTGTTCAGTGTCACCCGAGCATCAGTATTTCCCACATGTGTCCACTTGTTTGTAAATCGTCGGGCTTTCGTTACGAATTCAAGCCAATAGTGATTTTTATTATTGAACAAACACAGTGCATATATGTCTGACATGAGACTTCGGAATCGAAAGAAGATGATTCATCAAAAACTACGTTTGAAATCGATGTCAGGAGACTACACGTTTAGATTGCTAAAAAGATGAGTATTTCTATAATATAATAATTGTGAAAGTTTGATATTATATTATATATAATGTCTTTAATCTATCTCCCTTTTTGGTTATGTTTGATTAGGTTAGGTTAGGTTAGGTTTGGAATCAACGGTAATCCGGGTGATTGTGTTGCTCTGTAAAAACAAAGAAACAACAACTCAAGTTTATAATTATATTATCGCCAATTCTCTTTCTTTTACTTTCTCTATCTCTCTACAGGTGTCTCCCTCCTACTCTCTCTCTACGCTCTAGCTTAATTTCTGTTTTACCAATTACGCCCGAAGTGCGCGGCAGTATTTGAAATAAGGAGATTCGTACTCCTTACATCACCCCCCCCCCCCCCCCCCCCCCCCCGTGAGGGAGAAAATTTTCAGCTAAATCTTCTCTCAATGCAGAATCTCTTCCCTCTTCTTCTTCTAACTCCAGGATTGGACTCAGTTTTGAGATGTGGAAAAGATGTGATGTTGATCTTCTGTGGCCAGTGTTGATTCTGAATATCGAGTTTGATACTTTTTCCACAATTTCATATGGTCCAATCTTCAGTTCGTCTAGTTTTTTCCTGTTCAGTCTATGTCCATTTTCTACAAATACCATGTCCCCTACATTGAATTCGACGTGTCTTCGATTTTTATCGTATATTTTTTTGTTGTACGTATGTGATTTTATGGTATTTTCCGATGCTCTTTTTCTATCTCGTATACATTTCTCTTCTGTATTTTTTTCTTTCAATTCGTTGGGTAGTATTGTAACATCTGTGCCTTCTAATAAGTATGCTGGTGCAAATCCAGTGACCGTGTGTTCAGTTTTGTTATATTTTCTTACACATTCCTGCGCTATGGTTGTCCATGCTGTTTTTCGTTCTTTTTCGTTTATTTTGCATCTGATTTTATTGACAATTGTTTGGTTCAGTCTCTCATTCAATCCGTTCGAGAACGGTGCATTAACTGCAGTGAAAATTATTGGTATACTCTTTTCTTCCAGAAAGTCCTTAAATTCTTTCGAATTTATTCCCGGGTATTGATCACTAAGGATCGTACCGATTTCGTTAGTTTCTGTAACGTTTCTTACTAGTTTAATAAAATCATTTGCGTTTTGCGATTTTGATGTTACGATGTACGCGTATCTTGTATAATGATCCACCAGCAGATGTAAGTATTTTTTTGTGGAGCGTGAACCCCCAAAGCCTCCGATTGTGTCTATGGAGACTATTTCGAAAGGTTTTTTTGCTGGGCCTAAATGGGACATCAGTCCAATTTTATTTTGTCCTCTTGATTTATTTTTCTTACATGTTGTATAATTTTCACAGATTCTTTTTATGTTCTTTGTCAAATTCTTTGCTGTATAGAATGCTCCTATTTTCTTTTGCATTTGTTTGGTTCCGATATGACATAAGTTTTCATGTATGTTTTTTAAATATGATTTCTATGCTGAACTTCTCTGATAGGATTATTTTTTCTTTTTTCTTAACTTTCTTGTAGTAGACGTCTTGTTTCAGTATTAGTTTTTTTTTGTTTTGTTGCATGTCTTCGTTTTTTTTCTTGATCTGTCACAATATCTTTTAGTTTTATGCAGTTTACAATTTTCAATTGTTCATCTATATTTTCGTCTGGTTCCAGTACCGGATTCCGACTCAGACAATCCGCTTCTAGGTTGTTTTTCCCTGGAGCGTATTTTATTTTAAAGTTATATTGTGAAAGGTAGTACGTCAAATCCCCTAACTCTGCATCTGTTCTCGATTTGATATCCATATTTTCCAGTGGCTTGTGGTCCGAAAAAACTGTAAATGCTTTGTTCATGAGCCAATATTGCCAATATCTTATTGCTTCTTTTATTGCCCAACATTCCAAATAGATTGCTTTTTTTTCTTTTGGGTGTCATTTAGTTTTTTTGAAAAATATGCCACCGGTTTCTCCTCTCCGTCCGGTTGTGGCTGTTTTAGGACCGCTCCAACCCCCTGTAATGATGCATCTGTATAGATGTTTATTGGCAAGTCTTGATCAAATATAGCTAATATCGGTTGAGAGCATAGCAGGTTCTTAATTTCGTTGAAAGACTTTTCACATTCTTTTGACCATATGAAGCTCATCCCTTTCCTCAATAAATTGTGTAGAGGATCTAGTATCGTTGCACTTTTCGGTATGTACTCTTGGTAAAAGTTTACTTTCCCTAGGAACTGTCTGATATTTTTTTGAGTTTTTGGGACCGGGAAGTTTCTAATTGATATCAGGTTGTCTTTCACTGGTCTTACAGTATTGTTTTGTATGATGTGTCCCAGGTATTTTACCGAGCTTTCGCCAAATGTACATTTTGTAAATTTCAGTCTAAAACCTTCTTTTACTATTGCATCCAGTAATCTTAATAGGTAATTCATATGTTCAGAGAAGGATCTTGAGAATATTAAGATGTCATCTATATAATTAACTGCGAAGTCGGTAAGTTTATATTTTCTTAGAATGTTGCTTAGTATCCTTTGGAATATTGCCGGTGCGGTTTTTAAGCCAAATGGCACGCACGTCCATTGAAAATGTCCTTCTTGCGTCACGAAGCCTGTTTTTTTCCTATCCTCAATCCGTAATGGGATCGACCAGAAGGCTGAGTTTATGTCTAGTGTTGAAAAGTATTTGCAGTTCCGCGTTTTTAACATTAGGTCCTCTATCAGTGGGAAGGGTTGAGCTTGAGGTACCACAATTTTATTTAGGTCTCTAAAATCTATACATAGTCTTGATTTTCTATTTTATTCTTTTTTAAATGCCAGTGTTACTGGGGCCGCGAAGGGGCTATATGATTCTTCTATAAGGTTTTTCTCTAATAGTTTTGCGATTTGCTCCTCAATTTCTTTTTTATCCTCTATGGCGCATCTGTAAGGCCTCTTGCTACAATACTTGTCGACCAATAAGTCGATATGTGCCTCGTAATCCCTCACCGTACCTATGTCGTATTTGTCTTTCGCGAAAACTGTCTTGTATTTTTCTATTAGTTTATTTATTTCCTCTTTCTGCTGACGGTCTAATTGGTTTATTATTATTTTGAAACTTTTTTCTTCTATGTGCTCGTTAAAATTTATTGAGTATCTTTCCTGAAGTTTTCTTTCCCATATATTTTGGCTGTTATCTTCTGTCTTCAAATTTTCTCCTTCTTTCCGGTCTGGTATTTTCTGTATGATTTTCAAATTTTCATCTTGGGTCAATTTGTATTGTTTTATTATATCTAGTCCAATTAAGACGTCGTAGTCAAAATTTTCTTCATCAATTACCAGGAGGTTTGTTTCTTCTTCTATATCGAAAATTTTAACATTCATTTTTACCATGCCCTTCGTCTTCTTTTCACCATTAATCGTCCGAAGATTTGCATTCTGTGCACTAGTTGTCTTATTTTTTAATTTTAACAATTTTGCGTTTATTAAAGAAACATTTGATCAAGAGTCATATATCCCGAATGCTTCTACAGTGTTGTGCAGCAGTAGTTTTAGCTTGATTAATGGTGGGGGTTCTAGTTTTTTTGATCTATATCCTTTAATTCAGCTTCTATTTCGGAATTATTAACATATCTTATTTGGTTTTTCTTGTCTGCTTCTCCTTTCTTTTTATTCTTGAACCAACACGAGTGTTCAGGGTGGTAACGATCTTTCTTACCGATCTTTTCACATATTTGACATGGTTTTCTCTCTTGGTCTTTCTCTTTTAAGTTTTGGTTTGCGTATTTTTTTCTCTCATAGGTGTTCTTTTTTACTAAGTGCTCCAGACTTCTCAGTTCGTTGGAAAGGGTTTCGGTTTCTTTTAACTTTTCTCTGCTGATCCTATTTGTCAGGAAATCTGGTAACCCTGTTGCAATCAAATCAATTAACGTGCTTTTATCCATTGATTTATTTATTTCCAGCAGGATTCTTTCTTTTTTCAGTGCGTAGTCTAGTAGTGGTCCACTTATGTATTTAAATGAGAATGCATACTTCACTGGGGACCATCCTCTATCCGCGTAGGTCTCGTGAAAATTTTCTTTCCAGGTTACCCACGCTGAATTCAGTGTGAGCTTTATGAGCATGGAGCTGTACCAGTCTAGGCATGATCCTTCTAAGAATAGTCTAAGAATTTCAATTTTTTCTTTATCTTTTTGTGCTCCCAATCTATCGCATTCCCTTTCAAAAAGTTCCATCCATTGAGTTCCGTTTATGTTTTTATTTGTGAATTTTTCCAAGACGAATTTTTCTGATAACCTTTTTATGTTCTTTCCGGAATCATTTTCAGTTTTCGTGTTCGAAAATTGTTCTAGTACTTTTGTCAGTACTTCTTCTGTGATGCCACTTGCGGCTTGTTCTACGGGTTTTGGTTGCGGTATTATCTCTTCCAGCAAGTATTCTTTGAACTGTAAATTTCCATCCTCATCTATATAGGTATTCGATAGTTCTTTAGTTAGGTTTATCCAAACTTTTCTTGTCTGGTGTCTTTTTTGTAGTGTGGCTTTCACTTTCTTATAGGCGTTTGTACTTGTTACTTCCGTGTGTTGTCCCGCTGCCTGGTATTGTTCTGGGACAGCATAGGTCTTTTCGTCAGTAGTCATGATCGAGGTCAAAGCTATGAAATTTGTCTTTCCATCTGCAGCTCCTTTGACCACAAATTCGAATTTTAATTTTTCCATCCTCACAATAAACAAAATTGTTGTTTTATAATGTCTTTAATCTATCTCCCTTTTTGGTTATGTTTGGTTAGATTAGGTTAGGTTAGGTTTGGAATCAACGGTAATCCGGGTGATTGTGTTGCTCTGTAAAAACAAAGAAACAACAATTCAAGTTTATAATTATACCCGGCAAAAACATTGTAAATGTCGAAAGTTACCGCCAAGTACAAAAATGGTTTCACCAGCCAAAAACTTAAAAGCATCATACTCTTTACCAGCGACAGATTACAAACGTCATTTCTTTACACAAAATAATACAAAAACCTTGTACGTGAAATCAGGCAACAAAGCCAAGCACTCTCGCAGGTATTTTCAATTCTCAAATTATGTTTCCCGAATGCTAGTATGATGGAAATCAATGGAAAACCGATAAAAAATCATTCGTTACCTTCGACATAATAGCATATTGAAGAATATTCACTCACATAATAGCATATTGGCGACGGGGAATACCCGAGAAAAAATCGTTGCATATAATCAGATATAAGCATATACAATCAACCATATATATTATAATATATGGGGATATTCATATATAGTTATATATGAGCCAACCCGTCGCTTTTGAATGCATCGTACATTCGAAAAATATTTTCACCTTTGAGTTTTATTGATAGTTAGGAACTTTATTTGATTTATTAATACAGTTTGATATTTATTATGGTTACTAGTATAAATATATGGGGAATCCCATACGAAACTGACCAATTCGTAACCCCGACCATTTTTGATTTTGTTTAAAATTTTCTATTTTTTTGTACCTACCGAAAGCAGTCTTCCGGAATTTTTTCAGTTTTTTGTCTCAACCCATCCAAACACAATGAATTTTTCAAAACTTATAAACTTGGACCATTTTGATTTTATTGAAAAAAATCACCAATTTTCAAGAGACACTTTTACAAGTACTGACCAATTCGTAGCTTGTGATATCCATAACTTCTATTATTTTCTATTTTTTACCGTGTGTGAACCAAGGAATCGTGTTTTTTCCTTGAAATAATAACGCAAGTAGTCATTTGATTCCGAATTATTCTTTTTCATTTTATTGAAGTAGTTTGTACATATTCAAATTTTGTCATAAATATCATGACGTTTTCGGTTCGCTACACCGGGCTAACTCGGTGTAGCCGAAGATTTCGATCAGCTCCGAAATTTTTTGATAAGAAGCTCCGAATTTTATTATGCTGCGCTGTGCGGTACGCAGAAAACAAGAGGCGCGCTATTTTTTTTAAATAAAATTCGGAGATTCGGCAATTATCAGGAAATTTTTTAGCTGATCGGGAATGTTCGGCTAGGTACACCGAGTGAAGCCCGGTGTAGCGAACCAAAAACGTCATGATATTCACGGATAAATGTAAATGTGTACAAACTACTTTAATAAAATAAAGAAGAATAATTTGGGATCAAATCACTACTTGCGTTATTATTTCAAGGAAGAAACACGATTTCTTGGTTCACACGCGGTAAAAATGAAAAAAAAATAGAAGTTATGAATATCACAAGCTACGAATTGGTCAGTACTTGTCAAAATGTCTCTTGAAAATTGGTGAATTTTTTCAATAAAATCAAAATGGTCCAAGTTTATAAATTTTGAAAAATTCATTGCGTTTGGATGAGTTGGGACGAAAATCTGAAAAAAATCCGGAAGACTGCTTTCGGTAGGTACAAAAAAATAGAAATTTTTCAACAAAATCGAAAATTGTCGAGGTTACGGATTGGTCGGTTTCATATGAATTCCCCATATATATATACATAAAATGGCATATATAGTGTTAAGTCGAAATAAAATGCCTTATACCATGTGTAAAATATATGTAATCACTGATTTTGATAATATACATTCATATGCGTATGAAATACTTTAACCCCAGAACTACAAACCCATTGTTTCTACCTTGAAACTACAAACCGGGGTGAATATTTATCCCATATGTTTCTTGTTCGTAAAATCGTTCTGAAAGCTGCAGTTATAATGAGACTCCGTGACTGGTACATAAATCGCTTCGTTTTTCATTGCAGTCATGAGAGGGTGAGAATTAAGCAAATTCAATTTCATTAAAGTTTATAGTCTGCGGGGAAAAATCGATTTAAATCTATCGGACCCATTATCCAGACACATCATATACCATGAAACATAACTGTTTATATAATTATATATGATTCTATCTGAAGTCATATCTGCGATTTTATAGAGTTAATCTTGAACCTTATATGTTTATATATGACCATATAGAAATCTAGATATATTCAGATACAATACTATACATTGTCACATATAACTGTATATAACTATATATGATGATATATAGTACTGTATCTGAATATATTTGGATACATATATTTGTATATGATTGTATCTGAGCGTCGTAAACGAATAAAAATAATTATATCTGGTCATAACTGATTAGATATAGTGCATTTGTTACCTCATATGTTCATATATGGGCATATGGGACACTATATACATTCGGATATAGTATTATATATGGTCATATATACCGGTATATAATTGTACATAATAATGTATGATTCTATCTGAACATTGTATGCGATTATATATACAAATATATGGTTATATATTGTAACTTACTGCACCAATATCTCAGCTGAAGGCTGGAGATACGGTGCTAGTCCGCGTGAGTATCTTTGTCACGGGTGTGATAATTTTGGAGCTCCTCTTGTGGAAAAAGTGAAAAACCACGAAAACCCTAATACAGACTCGGATCGGGTGTTAGCCGACCAGAGCTGCCTCCCTACAGAGCTGGGATATGCCTCGCTAGCCGAGCCTGCGCGACAGACTTGGATCAAGTTCACAGACAAAGAATTTTCAGACACGGGTGTTTAGCCAGTGCTGCAAATCCGTGAATCAACCGAAGCTGTCTTTGCAGAGCTAGGGATCGCAAAGCGCACCGAGCCTGTCTGTCAGACTAGGGATTGGATTAATAACCCGCACCGTAGCTGTCAATAACTAACGACGATGAATTTTGAAAGCTGAAAGATTTTAGAAAAATAATTAAAAGAAAAAGGAAATTGGAAGAAGAAGATGTGGTTTTACAATAGATTAGGTTTAATCAAAACTGGTTAAATTAGGTAGAATTTAACAAAGAAAAGGAAGAAAATATTGCTCATTGAGCTACGAGATATCATAATAGAAAATTATAAAGAATAGGAAATTACATTAAAGAATAGAAAAAGAAATTAAAGAATACAAGAAAAGATAAGATAGAGTAAAGTTTTAAATCTAAATTTCTTAACGTTTAGTCAATGTTTCCGATTAGAGAATTTGTTTTATCCGGGTATTAGTTATATTTGATGAATCGCGGTTTTCCGCCGCGATTCGATTAAATTGCGCCGTTAAATTAATTGAGACGTCTTTTACGCTTGCAGTCTAATTTTTTAAGTAAATTCAAAATTAGTAAAACTTTAAAGAGTGAGATTGTGAGTTTATTAGACTTATTATTTCAATATCAAAATTCGCGATTCTATCTACTTCAATTTTAGCAAGTGAAGAAATACGAATTAAGAGCAAGAAAGGTCACGCACTATTTTAGCTACGTGCCTAATAGAGAAATAAACAGAAGTGACTCGACGGGCGCTCTGCCACACAATCGGTACCGCACGGCGCGGTGGACCCTTTTTATAGCGGAATCGAAGTGATCCGCGGAATCAGGTGATCCGCGGAATCGCGTGATCCGCGGAATCGCGTGATGCGCGCCGCGGGATGCGTGATGGACGCGGTCCGGCTGCACTGGCGAGCCAGCACAGCCGGAACGTTACAATATGATCATATATGTGTCTATATAATCATTTTTTCTCGGTTAGCACTACGGACAGTCGACGGACGAGACGAGCATACATAATCTCTGGAAAAAAGTGAGTTCAAGAAATGAACAATGAAAATCACAAAAAAAAGTTTTCTCGATTTATTCATAGTATATTTTCAATTTCATGCGATTTTAAATAAGCGGGCAAAAAAAGTTCATTATTGCCCGCTAAAAGTCGGTAGCGGGCAATAATAGGTCATTATTGCGCACTAAAAGTCGGTAGCGGACAATAATAGGTCATTATTGCCCGCTCAAAGTCGGCAGCGGGCAAAAATAGCTCATTATTGCCCGCTACCGACTTTTTTTGCCCGCTGGTACAAAAACGTTGATCTTACGCCCCATTTTTAGGTAAAAAAAACGCAAAAATCGTGCATGTGTTACAATAGTACTTTATGTACCAAGGGCGTAAAATGCGATTTTACGCCCGAGTTGTGATCGCCATGCGACGATCACACGAGGTCGTATAATCGTACGGTGCATACATTATTTTTTGGCACAGTGGGCGGAAAATTCGCAAAATACCAAGAAATGCGTACAAATAGTATATATACGGGGCATTTCAGCTTAACTCAACCAATCATCCATACTGATGTCTTGGTTTCATTATTTTTCATCATGAATGCGTCAAAAACGAGATTCAAAACTATCGAGCAGACTTACCTCTGCGGGGGTTCGGGGGGCGAAGCCCCCCGATTATTAAAAAAAGGAATTTTTATCTGATACAATAAGAGTAGTCAACGTGTTGAAAATAAAATTCAAAAAAAAAAAGATTCGAATTTTTGTACGACTTTTATTAAAAATCTAATTCCCATTATATTTGTGTATATTGACCTTGAATTCAACTATTTATTTATATATTTATATATTTTGAATTTTATTTTCAACACGTTGACTACTCTTATTGTATCAGATAAAAATTTCATTTTTTAATAATTTATTCTTTTAGTTATACTAGTTTGTACTATATTATGACGATCTTATGTCGTGAATCTACAAAACGTGTATATTATCGTTAGGAAGTCGTACAATTTCACGGATACCCAATCAAAAACGACGATTTTCAACTTTTTGTATTTTATGCACAGCACACCTAAGCTCTCAAATCGAGGCGTAAACACGAATTTTACGCCCAGTGTGTCATAAAGTAGCATTTTACGCCCCGAAATCAAGGCGTAAAACTCAATTTTACGCCCATCGTGCCAAAAAAAATATTTTATTTTACAGTAAGTATAACAATTTTACGAAATCCTGTAATGAATTTGATTTTATATCCTTGCCGATTATGATGAAATCAAAATATCTTGGTTAAACTGACGCTAATTGTAAGGCTATTGCGTGCGCGGTAAATGTGACGCGATCAAATATTATAATATAGGTATAATGTACTTCGCACGTAAAGTCAGAGGGAGTAGTTCGCAGTACTGCAGTACTGAATTCATGAGTTCTCAAAAAAAAAAAAAAACGTTACTAAAGTCTATTAGTGTTAATCACAATAGATATAAATCAAGAGACTCGGTAGAGTCTCGCGCCAAGTACATTAAAAAGAATTTTTTTCTCGTTCATGGTTGTGGTAATCTCTTAAAATTGAGCTCAACATTTGAAAAGCTGTTTATTTGCCGTTGCCCAAATTTTGGAAAAATTTTCATCATTTTTTTTTCTCAAAACTGGGAAAATTTCACATTATACAGGATGACCCAGAACTTCCGCACCACCTTGAACAGGCAGGTTCCTTATCGAATTCGGAGACGAAAGTTCCTTTACGAAAACTCTCTGAGACCGACGGTTCTTGAGTTATTAATAATCGCGATTGACCAATCAGAGCGTCTTTCTAGTCAACCGCTTGATAGTTTCAGCGTTCCAGGTCGTGCGCTCCATAGTTTTTGGCCGTTCACGTCACCCGCTCCATAGTTTCACCCGTCCAGGTCATTCGCTCCATAGTTATCGGCCGTCTAGGTCAACCGCTCCATAGTTTTAGCGGTCCAGATCATTCGCTCCATAGTTATGGTCATAGAGAGACGCTCTGATTGGTCAATTGCGATTTTTAATATCTCTAGAACAGTTGTCCTTAGAGAGTTTTCGTAAAGGAACTTTCGTCTCAGAATTCGATAAGGAACCTGCCCGTGCAAGGTGGTGCGGGAGTTTTGGGTCACCCTGTATACGTAATTTTCAAAGTGGGATCTCGATAAATCGTTTTTTAATTTAATCCTCAGACTTTCTACATAATTATAACATAAAATATATGAAATAAATTTGAAATTTTCTTCAAACTCTGTTCTTTTATTCATTTCTTGAACGAGAAAGTGAGAGAAATAGAAAAATAGTTTATTAGAAAGAAAGAGAGAAAAAAGAATATTTATTGAATGCATAAAATGAATTGAAAATTTTCTTCAATTTTTGTTCATTAATTCATTTTTCGTGTGTTTATCGTGATCTCTCTTTGAAAATTACGTGCACCAGGTAAAATTTTGTTAGCTTTTCGAAAAAAATATCGAAATTTGTTCAAAAATTTGGGCGATGGCAAAAAAACAGCTCTTTAGATTTTGAGCTCAATTTTCAGAGCTTTTCACACAAATTACCAAGAAAAAACATTTTTTTTTGTAAAGCTGAGATTTTTTTCACACAAAAAAACCTATTTTTGTAAAACATTTTAAAGTGGTAAAAGAATGCAAGAAAAAAAAAAAGAATAAAACAAGAATTAGAAAACTATATGGAATACTCCGTGCAATAACTTCGAAAATAGAAGGTAAAAGGATCTGAAAAAATTTGGAATGCTGTTTTTCGATGATCTAACATGTAGATAACAGATCGCGTACTGTTGACGCATGAGCTAATACATAGGGCTGAAACAGAAGTAGGAGAGATTCAACTCTACCTATATTATACATTTACAGTAAGGAAATAATTTATACAATTCATTACGAACGAGAATAATTAATCAAATTCTACAAAAAGTAGTGAGATCCCCAAAAAAGCACCTATGGTGCAAAAACCTTTCGCCAAGTACATTAATGTGATATACATCCCCCAAAAAGCATCTCCCAGGTAAAAAAAAAAAAAAATCCCAAATCAGTTGCTACTGCCAAGTACCTACTTCTATTGGTGTAAAGAGATAAACAAAAAACATGGAAAACTGAAAATGAAGAGATAAAAAAAAAATTTTGGAGGTAGTGGTACTTGGCGGGCCTTTTCTAGAAAAGTACGAGGTAACAGCATAAAGTAGTGGCCCGCCAAGTACCACGTACTCCAAAATTTTTTTTTTTTATCTCTTCATTTTCATTTTTCCATGTTTTTTGTTTATCTCTTGTAACGGAGTTTCAGAGTTCAACTCCGCACCCTACGGCGTTCCTCGGATAAAATACTAATTTAAAGAAAATTTGAGATAGTGTTGGGCGCCAGACACGTAAGTGTCGTTTTCACAAGATATACTGAATCTCAGCGGTACTCAACTAATTATTATACTCCCGGAACGACGGCCTTAAAGCCTCGGTTAGCTCAGATATACGGCGATAATGGTAGAGTGGGTGGATTCACCTTACTAATTAATAAAATATAAAACACCAGATATAAATTCCTTCAATGAAATCTACGATTTCGTATATTGTTCTTATTTTGAGCGTTAACAAGCGTATCTGCGATAACAAGGGATTCACTTAGAACTGACTATATCGAATTGCACAGAAATAATTATTAGAATGTTCGTGACGAATAATAGATGAAAATGACGATTGGAATAATACGTAGGAATTTACTAGCTTGACAAAAGAAGAATATTATTGAGACTGATTCTGCGGCGCAGCAGTATAAAAAAACGTAAACACGCCGGTTAGCTAGCGAGAGCCGTAGAAGCGATATAATCCAAGCTAAACTACTTTCCAGGCTACGTATCACCGAGCGATACGATACTCTATAGCAAATTTTCTAATGCGGCTCGCTAGCGTTAATAATTAATTATTTGGCGTTACAGAACTCAGTAAATAATTCAGATGAATCTACGGTAAGCAATAAACTAATTAATTATAGCACAGAGATCAAGAAAGCTTAAGATAACGCAATATAGCGAAAAGCAGCAGGTTACGCAGTTTATATGGTACGATCGAAGATATCGGAGTAGAATGAACAGAATAATAGGAATTAACAGAATAGAGGAGTAATAGAACAAATTAATAAATGAAAAACTTAAAGCTATGACTAACTACGTTCAGCCAACCCTCGGGGAGTTGGAATATAAGCGACACACCATGCACTATTATTCTAATTAATTACTGAGAAGCTATTAAATCAAAGATAGTGATAGATCAAAGAATTAGATATTCTCAAAGCGAGAATTTAACGCAAGAACAAGCTCTCAAATATTATTAACAAATCATAAGCGAAGCAAGCAAAGAGATCAGACTAGTAAGGCAGAAATTATTAAGCAAAAGGTGCTCTAACGAAACTACAGTCAGCCACGAGGTGCTTTCGCTGGATTTCTTTAACTTAAATCTAATATAAAATGAGGAGCGTCACCCGTAGGTTAATCGCTGCTCGAGACTTGACCAGTCAACCGGATAAAGCGCCTTGAGTTAGCTAAACTCGGTAGGCCTAATTCAAAATGCACCGAAAAGACGGTACTCACAGGTAACTAATACGGCTAATTAACTCTAATGGAAATCCAGCGGTAGCTTGTGGGTTTTTAGCAAATTAATAGATCATAGTGACCTTACCTTAGTGCAGCGATATCGGACGCACAAAACTTCAACTTTACTTTTACTTTACTTAACTTCTAACTTCAACGGCGAGAGAGAGATTTATGCGTCTAGGTTCGGCTAGGCGAAACGTAGAAGTGATGAGTCCCGGATGTAACTCGGTGAGTCTCGACGATATTCCCTTGACTCGGAATAGAGGACCTATCAGGAACGGCTAATTAGCTCATTGGTCCTGCGAGCATGCTTGTCGAGCGATCAGCTCGTCAGCTGATCGGCCCAAGGCGTCCTCGGGTTGCCTGACGTTAGGCGGTAGGTCTCCGTGTTTCTTCGCGGTAGAACCGCCGTTCGGCGTTATTTCAGCGGCGAGATGATGGCGGGAGGATGTGATCTTGGCTCTTACTTAGCGATTCCTCTCAAGCTACCAATCCCGAGGGGTGCAATACACAGCGATAGCCCACTGTTTCATGGACTACACAACGGCGAATGGTCCCTCGGCGATACGTTACGTCACTCGTCCTTATGCCGGACTTTGCGTGACGTCGACTTCTAATATTTGATTCGGGTGATGTAGGCT
This sequence comes from Tenthredo notha, assembly GCA_914767705.2. NCBI lineage: Eukaryota > Metazoa > Arthropoda > Insecta > Hymenoptera > Tenthredinidae > Tenthredo > Tenthredo notha. The sequence goes on along the minus strand of OU611923.1, from coordinate 1,594,285 downwards.
GGTTGGACTCGACGTGACAACCAGGTGCTGTAGGTAGGATGTATCAGCTGGCAGGAGGCCGTATGCAGGCCCCGTTCACTCCCTAGCGATAATCGACCAAGATCTACGATCCTCCCCGTAGATGATTCGGTACTATCCTGAGTACTGGTATCGGTACCGGACTGCGTACCGTCGTCGTCATCTCTGGATCGGAAGTTCGGGATCGTCGTCTTCTGAATCGTCTTTCTCTCTCTCTCTCTCGCGGTACATTAACAGAAAAACACTCCAGATTAGTCTAATTCTATTGCTTATTACTAGGTGTGTCACTTGCATCCCGAGGGTCTAGACGGTGGTAAACTCTCTCTCGCGGTATAACTAATAAAAAAGAATGCAATTTAGGTACTCTTGTGACGGCAGCTAATCTGCAACGTCACACTCTTTACACCAATAGAAGTAGGTACTTGGCAGTAGCAACTGATTTGGGATTTTTTTTTTTTTTTTTTACCTGGGAGATGCTTTTTGGGGGATGTATATCACATTAATGTACTTGGCGAAAGGTTTTTGCACTAGAGGTGCTTTTTTGGGGATTATATGTTGACTTGATGATTCCTGTGTACTCGGTTGCCTATATACCGGCGCTTAGCGGGATTTTTTAACGGGCCGTATCTCGCGAACGCGACTCTGCAGACCACATGTTCCTTGGATCAATCAACTCAGCTTGACCCCCTCTATTACTCCTATCATTTTGAATAGCTAATTCTGGGTCACCCTGTATAAGTGCTGGTACTAGACCAGATATTGCTTATTGTATAAATTATCTAAGCAGACTTCAAAATTGCTACGATGAAACCCACTATAATTACGCACTTCGGGAATTAAAAAACAACAAAAGCACCTATGGTGCAAAAACCTTTCGCCAAGTGCAATAATGTGGCCCCTACCCAAAACGAAGATAGAAAAAGTAAAATGTCTACGTACAAAAGGATTGAAATCACATACAGTTGCCAAGTACATGTCTTCTGTATACCATAAGTTTACAACAGAAAATTAAGTAAGAGAAAAAAAAAAAAAATTTGGAGGTAGTGGTACTTGGCGGGCCAATATTTTATATCATTATAGAATTATTGACATGGTTCTATTGCTGTTTCTTGTACTTGTCTACAAAAGGCCCGCCAAGTACCACTACCTCCAAATTTTTTTTTTTTTTTCTCTTACTTAATTTTCTGTTGTAAACTTATGGTATACAGAAGACATGTACTTGGCAACTGTATGTGATTTCAATCCTTTTGTACGTAGACATTTTACTTTTTCTATCTTCGTTTTGGGTAGGGGCCACATTATTGCACTTGGCGAAAGGTTTTTGCACCGTAGGTGCTTTTGTTGTTGATTTCACTACTTTTTGTACAATGTTGTATTTTATACACGAATGTTTTTTTTTTTTTGGACAGCCGTAACGTGTGTTCTTGTTTCATCAAGTTTATACAAATTCCGTGACTTCCGCACAACAATTTATCAGTCATCGTTAGATTGAATTGGAAGTGAAACTCATTTTGTTATAATGTCAGTATAATTCGTATAGAAATCATATTAAAGATATTATTCTTCTCATTGCTTTTGGGGTAAAACTTTCACAAAAGTGTTCTCATTCTTATTCGCAATTGATTTTCGATCGTATGTTTAAAATCGGCGGTCCACTAACTATTAAACTTCAATTTGATAACGTTATCGCTAACCGAAGCGCCATTTAGCCACTGATGCCTATACTTGCCTATACTTGGTAACTATAAAAAAGTCACTCTTTACTCGTTAATAGACTCAAAGCTTTTGATCGCTGTGAAGTACGTGTTTTTACTGAAGGGGGAGAAGGTGATAAACAAAATTCATTGATGAAAACGGGTATATTTGAAACGTTGATAATTATATCTCAGCTCTCCTTTCACCGATTTCATTTAACTTTGGTTTAAATCGCAGCTTTTCTTGTCCACATCCTATAATAAATATTTCAATTCCGTGTCTATTGCGTGGTGTCAGAAAAATAGGAAATACTGTCTCCCTATTACGCCGGTTTGCTGTCGTTTGGCTTGCATCGTAGACAATTTCGGCGGACAGGCTTTTTATTTATATTCAAACTTTTAGACACGTCATAATAACTGCAGATCAGCAATTATTGTGTAGAACAGAGAAAACATGCTTTGTGGAATTGTTCCTCTGTCTCAGATCACAAAAATCATACCATAAAATTCATAAAAAGAAATAAAAATGAAAAATAAAAATAAAAAGCGCAGCCTCCTATTCATAGAACTGACAGCTCTGTCTCGGGCGTCCGTGGCCTTGGCGTCCACTGCACCGTAGTTTACGTCCTCCAGGTCTACCGCTACGTAGTTAACAACGTCGTGTATATAACATTAATTGTTCATCAATAATTACTTACAATCGGTCGACCTGGAGGACGTAAACTACAGTGCGGTGGACCTAGAGGACGGAAACTACGTAGCGGTGGACCTGGAGGACGGAAACTACGTAGCGGTGGACCTGGAGGACAAAAACTACGTAGCGGTGGACCTGGAGGACAAAAACTACGTAGCGGTGGACCTGGAGGACGGAAACTACGTAGCGGTGGACCTGGAGGACGGAAACTACGTAGCGGTCAACCTGGAGGACGGAAACTACGTAGCGGTAGTCTTGGAGGACGAAAACTACGTAGCGGTGGTCTTAGAGGACAAAAACTACGTAGCGGTCAACCTGGAGGACGGAAACTACGTCGCGGTGGTCCTGGAAGATGAAAACTACGTAGCGGTCGACCTAGAGGACGAAAACAAGGGCTGTAGTGGATCTGGAGGACGCAAGCTACGTAGCGGTGGTCCTGGAGGACGAAAACTACGTAGCGGTGGTCCTAGAGGACAGAAACTACGTGGCGGTCGACCTGGGGGACAGAAACTGCGTAGCGGTCGACCTGGAGGGCAGAAACAACGGTGCAGTGGACCTAGAGGACGAAAATTACGTAGCTGTGGTCCTAGAGGACGCAAACCACGTAGCGGTGGTCCTGGAGGACGAAAACTACGTAGCGGTGGTCCTAGAGGACAGAAACTACGTGGCGGTCGACCTGGGGGACAGAAACTGCGTAGCGGTCGACCTGGAGGGCAGAAACAACGGTGCAGTGGACCTAGAGGACGAAAATTACGTAGCAGTGGACCTGTACGACGGAAACTACATAGCGGTCGACCTAGAGGACGGAAACTACGGTACGATCGACCTAGAGGACGAAAGCGACGTGGTCAAAGGTCTTTCTGGTCACAGATAACGAAAGCGTATGATGTATGATATGAAGACAACTCTCGGCACCGACGCCGTTAACACTCATAATTCATAAAAATATAAGAACGCCATCTTGCAACTGATGTCACTGCTGTCTAGTGGTGGCCACTCTTTTTTCATTTTTATCCGCATAGCTTTAGTGAACTGTCAGATCTGGCTGCGACGAAAATTTTTTCAGACGAAACGGGTACTCGGAAACTTGAAATAGTCATACCTTAGCTTTCCGTGCACTGATTTAATCGAAGTTAGACTCAAATGAAAGCTCTTGGGAACCACATTCTAGGATAAATATTCCAATCCCCTGGACATCGCGAGAAGAAAGAAATTAGGAAATACTGTTCCCCCACCACGCCGTTTAGCTGCCGTTCGGGTATATAGACTCGGTCGAGTCTCGCGCGTTTCTTTATTTATTTTTTATTGCACTTGGCGCGAGACTCTTCCGAGTCTCTTGATGTTTGTATGCAACAAAAGAGTTGAAATTAACATTTAATAGAGACCCAAATGCTGATATTCTAGACTGTCTGGTTGATGCCGACTGGGCTGGCGACAACCTCGATAGAAAATCTACCTCAGGTTATCTGCTAAGAGTTTTTGGAAATACTGTCTACTGGAAAGCACACAAACAAAGCTCTGTCACGAAGTCTTCAACTTTTGCAGAGTACGTAGCGTTGCCAGAGGCAGTAACGAATGTAAATCTCATGTGTGAAATGTTGAAAGATACGCTTTGTGTAGATGTAAGAAAGCTAATAAAGATCTACGAAGATAATTCGAGTGGCGTAACAATCGCAAAGCACGGGAACTTTACAAAGAATTCCAAACATATCGAGGTTCAATATCATTTCGTCAACGAAAATTATGAAAAGGGTAATATAGTGTAACTTTTTCCGTTGTTTGAGATATTGAAGATATCTCAAACACAGTTGTTATTGTGAGTATCTTTGCTCGGTAATAATTTTGAGACCTCTCTATCTAAATTGTAATAAGCCTGACTGCGGACCTTAAGTGTGAAACACTCGCAGCCGCCTCCCCGTTGCACGGACCTTAAACGCACGCGTTTGCAGCCGTATACAAACCTAACACCGGACCTTGTACGCAGAGCATACGCAGCCGTATCAATTGAATTTATTAGGACCTGGAATTGGCGGAAAAGGGAGTCTGCATCAATCCAATGCTAGCGTCGTAATCTAAAAACATAAATTTATTCCTCAAAACTAGGTTGCAACCAAACTATAACTATTTTTACAAAGTTGCTTGAATTTCTAATATCTGGTTTACTATGTGTGATTTGCTTCGAACTGATCGCTATTTAATTTGCTTGAAATATCAAGGAATGTTAAGTTTTGTAAATGTGAAATATTTTGCTGAATTTATAAAGAAGTTTGAATCTAATCTAATGAAGGCGCTATGCCTATGCCATTAGTTATTAGCTAGTATATGAGTCAACCGTGATCTTGTCCAACGAATTACTGCTGAGCTGAGTGTTGTCACGGCTTATATACAAGTCGTGACGTCACTTAGCTCGTCGCTGCTGTCGAACGTTCTAGATGTCATGAATACGTTCGATGTGACTGTGTTTGTTCGCAACGGCCGATGTTTGAATGCTAACGGTCAGGCCTAGGTAGCCTGATTCGTTACAATAGATATCGTCAAAATACAGTCAGAAAATAATATTGCAGATATTTTTACTAAAGCCTTATCTAAGGAGAAATTTCTGAAGTTTAGAAAACTCTTGAAGCTGAAATAACAAATATAAATGTAAGGAAGCGTGTTAGTAATATTGTCGGTAATGTAGTACCTTTCTATTCTGTTTATTATGGTAGTAGTGTGCTAGGCGCGGTGTTGGCAAAACTGTCCGCGCCTCATTGTGTCAGTCGCTCAAATATAATGAAGTAATGAAGATGTGTTCTCCGATTATATGTAATATATGTATCTGTTAATTGTTTAATAAATAATTGCTTACGTCAAGAAAGTCTACTTAATTTGAACAATAAGTAATATATAAGTGCATGTGTAGATGGGGCATGATAGACGATTTTTAATCGATTTATCTGAAGATCGATTTGTGTGCCCGATATTTTGTGCGAATCGATCTCGAAGATCGATTTTTTTAGACAGAATCGCACATCCCTATGCGCGACACGGTAGATGGGTACGTGAGAGAACATTTTCTACCAGCCGACACACTAGCGCCACCGGTCACCTCGCGCGAACCCTACATTGTCGCGTCGGGCGGCAAAAGGTCTCCCAGTGTACTCATAGTGTATATATGAACCTCTTTGAACACTGATCGACCTCGAGCGCCCGTTGAGGACCTATTTGACACTCACAGAACTAGGTTCAGAGTCGAGATTCCACGCCTACTTTCATGATTTAAAAATTTTGGAAAAAGAAAGATTGAATTGAAAATTATTATCAGTATGCCATTATGGATATTTGATCATGTCGATATTGAAAATTATTGTGGGCATTTCGATTTCGACTACGATAACAATCAACCTACTATAAATGTATGTATAACCATGCACAAGTCAAATTTCTTGTTATTGGATCAAACAGTATCGGAAGCCAATTACCTGCCCTACTTTCTATTAAATTTTTATTCCTGGGAAAAAACCGGTTTTTGTATGATGAGATCAAATTGTATTGAATTCTATAAATTCTATCTCAATTTTGTCCCGATATGAAATTGAGATATAATTTGATAGAATTTGATAGAATTTCATTTGTTTGAACAAAATCCCTGTTTTTCGAGATAGCAATAATATAATAAATGTGGAGGGGGTAGTGAAGGTTTCGCGAGGTTCTCGCGAGATCCTCATTTGACCCTCAAATGCTGGATTTTGTCTGGTAACTAGAAATTTGAGAGCCTGCAGAGGTCTTCGTTCCCATACAAAAATGAACCTCTCTAGACCCTCGAAATCCTCGTAACGGTAGAAGTTTGAGGTTCTAAATAGGCGCTAAATTTCGACTCAGGTGAGCAGCGACTCGCAGTTCGCCAAAGATAAAAAGTAATCGAAACTCGGGCGGTGGTAGAATAAAACATTGCCAATTACTAAACCATTTATTCGATTAAAGTAAGATTTTCCGGAAAACTTATCTGTACCTTGAAGCTAATTTTGCTTTTTTATTGGTCTTTGTAAATAAAATATGTTGGGCGCCAATCAAATGATATATAATAAATAGACATGTAAAATCAGGGCGTTGAGAATTCTCTGGGCTGATCAAACGAGGAAAAAGTAACGAAGATGAACGAATAGTAAATGAAAAAAGTATTCGGTACCTGAATCTCTAAAGGAATTTTTCAATATACTCTAAAGGAAATAAGGACATACGGACATTTTAATTAAACAATATATTGATTTATTTGAATAATAATGTATGAGATTATATAAATTATGAAGGTTTAAATTAAAATAATGTTTTAATGGCTTTTATACCTATGCTTAAGGTGAAGTGAAACGTTTGTCAGAACCTCGAAAACGGCAATCGATAATTTTCCGAAACTACTAAACCGATTACAATGAAACTTTGAGGGATTACACATAATTGTGGCAGAAAGTGGCTAATTATTTCACTTGTCCAAAATTTGACAAAAATTTCAACAAAATGACGTACCGACCACATAAATCGCGAGATTATTCATTGTTTCACACCTTAAGGTGAAGTGAAACGTTTCAAGGCCACGGCCGAGTGCCTTCCCCAGCGGTAAAACAGAGATACCCAGCGTTTGGTGCCGCTTGGTTTACACGTATACTGGCTACAATGTCGGTACAGGTTGTAATCTCAACTGAATGTCCGTGTTTTAGTTTTGAGTAACGGAGAATCAACGATTCTCAGCGATTTCTTCATCAAATGACACGGGATTAGGCTCAAAGTGTTCGGTATTTCATTGCGGAGTGGCTAATTATCCGGAAAATGCGATTATCTACGGCGACAATGAATAATCTCGCGATTTATGTGGTCGGTACGTCATTTTGTTGAAATTTTTGTCAAATTTTGGAAAAGTGAAATAATTAGCCACTTTCTGCCACAATTATGTGTAATCCCTCAAAGTTTCATTGTAATCGGTTTAGTAGTTTCGGAAAATTATCGATTGCCGTTTTCGAGGTTCTGACAAACGTTTCACTTCACCTTAAGGCTACCAGATCTGAACGAGTGCAATGCAGGACAGCACTATAACCAGCCCCCCCCCCCCCCCGTAATGCATGGACATAATAATTCAGTTTTAATTTTTTTTATTCAACACGATAAAGTAACGTTGCAATGATGAATAAATATAATATTTTACATAAGTTTTGTATACTCACAGTATCTTGGACTAGAATTCTCAATTCCTTAATCTTACATGTAAGTATTGCAAATATTGAACAACAAAAATTAAACAATCAAATGATTGAATAATCTATCTATAGTACGTATCAGTTACGATATTATTACTTAGTTTTCGGCGCGAGCTTATACTTTGCCAAACTGTGGATTTTCTTCAAGATATCCGGACATTTTATATGTTTGAAAATAAGTGGAAACGAACTCGCACTTAATCCAGGACAATGCAGGACAATTCTTATAAATGCAGTACGAATTCGGGTTGTGAAAAAATCCAGGACACTTAGCTCAAATCCAGGACTGTCCTGCCTAATCCAGTACGTCTGGTAGCCTTACCTATGCTCCTTCTTTGGGGGATTAAAGAAATTGTCCTATTATACATGAGTTTAATATAATCAATAAGATCTAATTATAATATTCAATGAACTATATAGGCAGAAAGACCAAAGTACAATCCGCGATGCAATTAAACCATATTAATTAAATGAATTTCTAGACAGTATATTTTCAAAAGAGAATAACTTGACAGGCAGAAAGACCTAAGTCCGATCCGCGATGCAAGCTAATCTATTTTAAATGATTTTATTATACCGTGAAGTTAAGGGGAAACCGAACGATGGCCGCACTATAGTTCGACCAACACACGCTCGCGTTGCGTACCTGAGTTTCTACTAGCTGCCAGTGACTGCCAACTCAATTCGCCCGGCGCCTGTCACCAAGGCTCAAGGATACTTAACTATAGTTTAGTATCTTTGAGGCGCCGGGCGAATTGAGTTGGCAGTCACTAGCAGTGAGCAGAAGCTCACGTACGCAACGCGAGCGTGTGTTGGTCGAACTATAATGCGGCCATAGTTTGGTTTCCCCTTAACTTTACGGTTTATGGGCAAGTCCACCAATTATCTGTAAACGATCCGGGGTTAAAATTTCGATTTGTCTACAATTTGGATATCTCATAGTGCGTGTTGAGATGTAAAAATCTACCATGTATTAGACCTCTAAGCCTTACCGTTCAGGAGAGACGCGTTGATTAGTCTTTCAATTTTGAGTACATTGACTTTTACATTCGAATTTTTTTCTCATCTCTATCGCTGAAAAGAGAATTCGATCCAATGTGTTTTGCATGTAAAAATGTCTGATCTTTCCGAATATGAAATTTGTTTTCAGCTAGATTTTCAAAAACCGTTAGAACCGTTTTTGGAAAAAAACGTGTTTTTTCAATGTTCCCCAAACTTTATTCCAAATTTGATACTTTTATCTGAAAGCTTGCAGTTTTTCACTAAAGGAACTGAATTTTATTCTGGGTGCTCGAGATGGGATCAGGCGAGAGTTGCATTTATATTTACATATTTGTAGTTTGCCACGCAGCCTGCCGCGGGTTTCAGCGGCACAGCGCACTGAATTCACCAGCGTATAGATGTCACTGGGATCTATAAACAAAGCAACGCGCGCATTCTCGTGTACGGTTGTGCAGTGTCAGTTCAAGATTCGAATATATTATGTAATTACAGTGAATTTTTCGTTAGCAATGGCCAACTTATCAAAGAAGAGAGTTTGTTTTAATCCATTCGGATTACTTTTATCACGTAAGTACTCGTTTATGCTTTCACTAATAACCTACGAATAATGTCCGTTTCGAAATTCACTATCATAAGTAAAATGCCTTATTTCACTTATTTTTATCAATTACTCAGGGTTCACTTTTGTTTTATTCCTCCAGATTGTATAAGCGTACAAGATTTGCGAAAATTTCCTCCAAATGAGCTTTGGAAATTTGAAACTGCTACCGAACAATCTTTACTATGCTCTCAATGCAGAAAACAGGTCGCTTCGTTTACGCCCATACTGAACGACGATGAGATTCAAAAGTCTATCTCGAAATTGTCGTCTTCATTCGCGATATCAAGTCAATCTGACGAGTTCAGTCCTAGTACCCAAGGGAGTGAGTCAATACGTGAAACCGTCGATGTTACACTAGGAATAAGTCCTGTAAAACAAGAAAGGTAACATTCATAAATCAAACTGCATTCTTCTGCTACAATTTTTTACTCTTCCACACTTGCATGACAACTCATAGATTGGAGATTAAACATTACCCTGTAACGAAGTTCAAGGAGATCGAAGACGCCGTGAAGTCTAAATTCACAACTGATTTCGGAATCGCACCTGAAAGACCGGAAGACGCAGTTCTTTATCTATCGACGAAGAAACTTCGAGGTTGGGAAGCTTTGAAACTGGTTGCGATGGAATATTTTTATGTTGATTTTGATTTAAAGGAGTACATATAACAATGCATATGAAAATTCTCATTTTTATCACAGAGCTAGAAAAATGAAACTTCTAACACTTTTGCCAGCAAAGTGGAGTGTTGCTAGAGTTCAAAGTGAAACCGGGGCCTCACGTTATCTAATTGAAAAAAGTCGACAACAGGATGGAATACAAGTCGGAATGACTTCACGAAAAGCTGGCCATGCGCCTTTAGATACCAATACTCAATTGATAGCACAGCAATTCTATGAAAATGATGAAAATTCTAGACAATTGGCAGCGATGAAAGACTGTATTTCAATTAAAAACCCGGATGGTACGAAATCGAAAATGCAGAAGAGATTGGTTCTGAGTAATCTGAATGAGTTGTATGCTGAATTTAAAAAAAAAATCCAGACATCAAAATAGGATTTTCTAAATTCGCAAGCTTGAGACCCAAATATTGTATCTTAGCAGGAGCCAGTGGTACATATTTCGTGTGCGTGTGTACTATTCACCAGAACATGAAACTGATGTTGGAAGGTAATTGCACCGATGTAAAGTAAAACCACCACGTTCTATCATTTCAATCGTTTTTTCTCGTTTATTTTCTTTTTTTTTTCTTCATTTGGGTTGTGAATTTTCTATACTGTTCAATTATTGGGACAACGAGACAGTGAAAGTCCCAACTTATCGAAACCTACTGAAGAGTATGGCGTATGAGAATCCGAAAGAGGACTGTTATAACCAAAGATGCGAGTCTTGTTCAGAAGTGCACAAAATCTCAGAAGCTTTTTGCAAAAAATTCGACGAAAATGAAATTGAAGAGGTTGAATATAAAATGTGGACAACGACTGACCGCTGTACGATAGTTTCCACTACATGCACTGCGTATGAATTTATCGATAAATTATGCGAAAATTTGCAAAAGTTCTTGTACCATGATTTTATAGCAAAGGCTCAAAATAAATTTTATAGTAAACTGAAAAACAGTTTGGAAGCAGGGCAATTTGTAGTTGTACTAGATTTTTCAGAAAATTACGCATTCACTGTACAAGAAGCAGCCCAGGGCTTTCATTGGAATAATCAGCAGGCCACAGTTTTTCAAGTAGTCGTTTATTACACAGCGGATGGAATAACCCAACATTTGTCTTACGTGGGAATTTCCGATTGTTTGAAACATGACGCAATAGCTGTGTACATGTTTCAAACCGCGCTCATTGAATATTTGAAAAATACATTTGCATGAGTTGATAAAATATTTTATTTCTCCGATGGCGCGCCTCAACAATTTAAAAACAAAAAAGCTTTTATAAATCTGGCCCATCACATGATAGATTTTGATGTCCGAGCGGAATGGCAATTTTTTGCTACCGCACACGGTAAAGGCCCCTGTGACGGTCTTGGGGGTACGATCAAAGGGCTTGCAAGACGTGCAAGTCTTCAGTTAGGGACCAGAAAACAGATTTTGCAACCCCAAGAGTTATACGAATGGGGACGCTGCAATTTGAAAAACATAAATTTCGTTTATTGCACTACAAATGACTACCAAAAATACGAAACAATCTTAGCACCAAGATTCATGAACGCAGTAGGGGTGAAAGGCACTCAGTCTTTTCATCATGTAGCTCCAAGTAAGTCATTAAATATACTATTATGTAAAAAATATAGCACTTCTAAAAATGTAAATAAAATGAAAATACTTCGCTGAACCAAAAAAAAATGTATACTTCATTTAAGGGGGGATTTGCTTTTTTTTTCGCAAAATTTACCGCTTTTTTCGAATTTTCTAGTGAAGAAACTATGCAATGAATCAATTTAAAATTTGGCATGTAGTTGTATTGTTATTTCATGTATGCACAAAAAAATTTTCAATTGTATCTTCTCGATAATGCGCCTTCTGCCCCCCCTCGTTCACGACGCCGCGCGAAACGCCGCCGTCACTGGTGTGCATGATTACTCTCTTCCCAATGATCTAAAACAAAAGAATCAAATACCATTCTACTCCATACACATGTAGCTATCATTTGATGAATCGAAAAAAAAAAAAAAAAAAAATTGAGGATACGGCGATATTTTGAACTCAAATATCGATTTCGCTTAAAAAAAAATGACCGATTTTTTGCTATAAAAAAAAAACTTCTCAACTTATTGCTTTTTCGGTTCATCAAACGATAGCTACATGTGTATGGAGTAAAATGGTATTTGACTTTTTTGTTTCAAGTTATTGAGAAGAGAGTAATCATGCACACCAGTGACTGCGGCGTTTCGCGCGGCGTCGTGAACGAAGGGAGGGGCAGGAGGCGCATTCTCGAGAGGATACAATTGAACATTTTTTTATGCATACATGAAATAACAATAAAACTACATGCCAAATTTTAAATTGATTCATTGCATAATTTCTTCACTAGAAAATTTGAAAAAATGCGGTAAATTTTGGCGAAAAAAAAAGCAAATCCCCCCTTAATAAACATAAATGCAGCTCCCGCCTGATCCCATCTCAAGCACCCAAAATGAAAATCAGTTCCATTAGTGAAAAGCTGCAAGCTTTCAGATAAAAATATCAAATTTGGAATAAAGTTTGGGGAACGTTGCAAAAAACACGTTTTTTTTTTCAAAAAACCTGTTTTTCCAACGGTTTTTGTAAATCTAGCTGAAAACAAATTTCATATTCGGAAAGATCAGACATTTTTGCATGAAAAACACATTGGATCGAATTCTCTTTTCAGCGATAGAGATGAGATAAAAATTCGAATGTAAAAGTCAATGTACTCCATGCTGCAAGTTGAAAGACTAATCAACGCGTCTCTCCTGAACGGTAAGGCTTAGAGGTCTAATACTTGGTAGATTTTTATATCTCAACACGCACTATGAGTGTAATGTCTTAGGGAGGTAACTCACTGAATAATTACACTTTAATTAACAATGAACATAATAAATTTTATTGAATAGAACAATATATACATGAGTACGTCTACAATGGTCGGTGCCCATAAACTGCCTAACCGGCACGTCGCTGTATACCTAGTACTAATCTACCATTGTACTATGCTAATCTTAAACACTACAATTTCTCCCTTTTTTAAATAATGTATTACCCTTGTTTCTTTAAACGATTTGAACGACGTAATGTAATCTTCGATTCGTTCGTTACTACTGTTTGATTTTCTGTATCATCGCTCGCAGGAGTGTATCGGATGATCTGATCAACATGTCGTTTTCATATTTTGTCAGGTGCGACCTTCACTTGATACGTTACCGGTGATAGTTTCTTTACTATCGTCCCTAATATACGTTTGTGACTTCTAACGCTGAAATCTTCAGCCATCACGGCGTCACCTATTTGAAAATCAACATTTCGACTGCCCTTTTTTCCCACTATCTGCGCGGACTGCTGTTTCTCTACGCTATGCAAGACATTCGGGCGTAAAAGATCAAATCTAGTTTTAATTTCCCGCTTGTACATCATAAACGCTGGTGATCTACCGGTTGTACAATGTTCAATTGATCGATAATCGAATAAGAAGAGATTAACTGCGTAGTCGAGGTCTTTACCGGTTTGAACAATTTTATCTATCTTATCTTTGAAAGTCCCTACAAAGTTTTCAGCTGCACCATTTGTTGCTGGATGATGCGGTGCTGTGAAACTCTGCCTAATCCCATTTATTTTGCAAAATTCTTGAAATTCTTTACTTGTAAATTGAGTACCGTTGTCGGTAACTAAGTGTCTTGGTAAACCAAATCGAACCAACACCTTCTTGACTTCTTCAATTACCCTCGGTACAGTAGTACATTTTTTCATGTCAATAACTTCTGGCCATTTCGAATACGCATCAACAATTATCATAAACATGTGCCCATGGAATGGACCAAGAAAATCAATATGAATCCTACTCCAACAATTATCTGGATACGGCCATGGTGTTAATGGAACATTCGGCGGTTTCTTTCGCTCTTGCACACACACTCTGCATGCTGCCGATACGTTCTGGATATCGTTGTCGATATTCGGCCACCACACGTAACTTCTCGCTAACATTTTCATCTTTACCACGCCAAAATGTGAGGCGTGTAATTCGCTTAAGATATTGTTTTTTATTGATTCGGGTATTAATATGCGGTACCCCCATAACAAGCATTCTTTCTCGACACATAACTCGTCTCGTTTCGCATAGAATTTCTGTTCAATCTCACTCAACTCGCTTACACTTGGCCATATACCGTTTACATATCGAACTATCTTATTTAACTCTTTATCTTTCTTTGTTTCTTTAGCAACTTCTACCGCGCTCAATGTTTGTAACGACTCTGAGACATAGTTTATCGCTGAAAATTCGTTATCAAACACTGGAGTTGCATCATTGATTGGAAGTCGTGAGAGTGCATCACAGTTCCCGTTTTGCTCTGATTTAATATGTTCGATAGTGTAATTGAATCTTGACAGGAAATATGCCCATCTTTGCAGCCTACTTGCAATAGTTAATGGAATTTCTTGTTTTGGACCAAAAATGAAAACTAAAGGCTTATGATCTGTTCTCAACGTGATCTCCTTGCCAAAAACATAATTATAAAACTTCTTGAATCCGAAAACAATCGCACTGGCTTCCTTATCAATAATTGCGCGATTCACTTCTTTTTCCGGTATTATTTTAGACGCGAATGCTATTGGTCTCTCTGTACCGTCTTCGTATCGGTGTGACAGGATCGCTCCTAACCCGTAAGTAGATGCATCGCAAGACAAAATTAATTCGGTGTTTGAATCATAATGTGCTAATACTCGTGGCGATACTAACTCCGCTTTTACCCACGCAAACGCTTTGTCGCATTCTTTTGTCCAATTAAAGTTATCTGCCTTCGTGCAATCATACAGGCATTTTAATTTTTCTGCTCTCTGTGGCAAAAATCTCGCGTAATAAGTGATTAAGCCCAGGAATGAATCCAATTGTTTTTTATTAGCGGGCGTTGGTGCTTCTATCATTGCTTTAACTTTAGTTTTTGATTTGTGAAGCCCGTTCTTGTCTATAACGAAACCCAATATGTCCAATTTCTCTTTAAAAAAATCACATTTTTTTATATTTACTTTGAAACCGCAGTCTTCAAGCCTTCTGAATACGATATTCAGTGTTTTTAAATGCTCTTTATTGTCTTTGCCAGTACAAAATATGTTATCGATGTAAGGGATTACTCCCTCAATTCCCGCTAAGCATTGCTCAATTTTCCTTTGAAAATCACCCGGACCTGACGCAATACCCTCTGTCATTTTCGTGTACCTATAGAGGCCTTTGTGAGTTATTATAGTTAGATAATCCCGACTACTCTCTTCTACCGGAATCTGCATGTAAGCATGCTGGAGATCAATCTGCGAAAAAGTTTCACCGTTTTTTAGCGCTAAAAAAATTTCATCGATCAACGGTATTGGATGTCTGTCTTTAACTAAATTCGGGTTTATCGTCAGCTTAAAATTACCGCAAATTCTAACTGAACCATCTGTCTTTATTACTGGTACAATGGGTGTAGCCCACTCGCTGACATCAATCTTCTCAAGATGACCTAACGCTTCCAGTCTATTTATCTCGTTTTCGACTTTACTCGCTAGTGCAAATGGCAAGTGTCTAGCTTTCAAAGCAACCGGCTGAGCATTTTCTTTTAGCGTTAACTTCAACATTCCTTTATTATATAGACCGGGGCCTTCACCAAACAATCTTGGAAACTTAGCTAGAAACTCCGTCGTTTCATTTATTCCATAAATTTTGTTACACACATCTACTCTATTATTTATCTCAAGAGGCCATAATCCAAAGACTTTGAGCCATTGCCTACCGATTAACACTGGGCCGTCGCCTTTCATTACTCTCATCTCAAGTGTGGCTTTCTGTTTACCTATCGTTACCTCCAAATTATCCAGTGTACCGACCTGCTCCAACAGCACTTTACCGTATGCATTTAGTGGACTGTTGCCATGCTTTGCTACCAGATTTGGGAAATACCTATCTTTATCTCTCTTAGAGATGATCGTTGCATACGAACCTGTGTCGATTTCCATCTTTACTTGCCTATTATTAATTAATACATCTAGATACATCGGCTCAGCATTTACTTTATCACTATTCACTTTATTATTGGTCATCCTCGAAGATTTCCTCTCAGTGCCATCGTCCGTCATGAAGAAATCGTGCTCTTCACGTTGCTGACCCTCGGCCTCTCGTTCGACGTGTTGCACAGCCTGTTGTGCTCTACAAACCGTTGCCAAGTGCCCTCTCTTTCTACACGAGTTGCACGTGCTGAATCGGTGATAACAATCACGAGCCCAGTGATTGTCTTTCCCGCAGCATAAACACGCTGATGAGCGTTTGAAATTTGCGCTCGTGTTATCATTAGTCGAGCGGTACCCTTTAGTCACCGGAACTCTGTTTTTGAAACGTTGGCTGCCGCCCCTCTTACCTCGATCTGCACCTCGTCCTCTCGATTGAAATTGTCTCTTGTATTCTGGCTTGAAGGACGAGTTTACTTTGTTTACTATTGTCTTTGACGACTCGCCGGTCGCCTGATCTGTCGATGACGCATACTTCTCGGCTTTTTCCAGTGCAGTTGCCAATTTATACGCCGAATCGTACGTTAATTTATCCTCACGAAATAACACCGTTTTTGTCGTGTGATCTTTCAGCCCGCACACTAATTGGTCGCGTAAAGCCACTTTCGCGTCACCAAAATTGCAATTAATCGATAGACTTTTTAATCTTGCCGCGAACTCCGAAACTGATTCTGTTTGCGTTTGCCTCGCCTGATAGAAAGTACATCTCTCCATTGTCTCTGACGGTTTAGGGTTGAGATGACCATTTATCAATTTCACTAATTCCACGAATGTTTTGGTACTAGGTTTGTCGGGCGCGCACAGGTCACGAACTAATTTATAAGTATCGGGACTAATTTTCGTTAGCAACACTGCTGCTTGTTTTTCAACTTTGACATCGTTAGCTACGAAATATAATTCTAGCCTTTCGGTGTACATTTCCCAATCATCCTTACCAAGGTGAAATTCCAGCCGTGAATTATTAGAGTTGGCCTCTGCCATTGTATGAAATAATATTGGTTCCTTGTTATCTTCTTGTACAAGTACGTCCTGTGCTTCGGCCTCGCCGGCTTGTTTACGTACCTCGCCTTTGATCACTTCATGTATATGGCATCGTAAAATTTTGCGTAACACGTCGATATTTGCCGTTTCATCGAATTCTAATTCTAATTGCGTTAAAACCGCAATTAGTCTGACTTTATTCAATTCTTGAATCCACGACGTTGCAGAATAATCAATATCGACTTTTTTGGTGCCCGACATCAATTTTGTTCTTTCGTATCCAGCGCATACATTTCAATCACAATGACATTTTAACATTGAATTCTGCACTAATTTACTCTGCACTGTAGTTCGTAAAAAACCTCGTCGCCAGTTGTAATGTCTTAGGGAGGTAACTCACTGAATAATTACACTTTAATTAACAATGAACATAATAAATTTTATTGAATAGAACAATATATACATGAGTACGTCTACAATGGTCGGTGCCCATAAACCAACTGCCTAACCGGCACGTCGCTGTATACCTAGTACTAATCTACCATTGTACTATGCTAATCTTAAACACTACAATGAGATATCCAAATTGTAGACAAATCGAAATTTTGACCCCGGATCGTTTACAGATAATTGGTGGACCTGCCCATATATTGTAGCGAGCAATTTTCCTACCCGGAGGAACTGAATAGAAAAATAAATCCCGCTGAAAGAAGCACCAACGTTTTTCACGTGAAAAGTTACGAACGATACGATACAAAAAGAAACGAAACGAAAGATAATGTTGGGCGCCAGGCACACGAATGTGCCAGATAAAGGTAACTAAACGCAATAAACAATAACTAATTTCAAGCAATCACAAAGATAACCGACTAGTTAGACGGAGACGGGAACGTGCGGGCGTAGAAATCACACACTCAACTCGGTGTATAGGTAGAACGTAACGGAAAATATCATTTCGAATCAAATGCAGCGATACAAAAAAAAGATAATAAATGAATAGACAGGCCGGCAGGGCCCAGTTAGGCCGAATACAGTTTAAAATTAAAGATAAGTAAGCAAAACCAAAAAAAGAGCGCAAGAAAAACAACAAAAAAAGTTTGCGGCGGAATTTGATTCCGGCGTCGCAACGGATAATATATGGCGGTTAGGCCGCAAAGAGAAAGATACCAAAAAAAAATGAGATATTTAAACAAACGTATGCTAAATAGTGTCTAGCTCAAATTTAACGCACGCAAAAGAAAGGAAATTATCGGTAACGTAGGCGATACTGCACGGCACCGGGATTCTTTCCCGAGCAGCGCAAGTCCAGATAGGAAATAGAAAATAGACTTAATTATGCTAAATTAGCCTAGGAGAGATATAGACCACGACTACTCGTCTCTAGCGGAATTGAGAAGGAAAAACCGTGAATCGGTGGTGTTGCGGAATCGCTAGACGGATGGTCGAGCTCCATATACTTAGCCCCTCATCTACCCCGATTGAATTGATTTTTGTTTTAATCGATTGCAGGTCGTTTGTAGGTGATTGATATTCTATCCGCGACGTTTGATAGTCAATAGTTTATCTATAAAATAGAAAACAAATTTGTCTAGGGAATTAATTTAAGTTGGCCCCTCATTAATCGTAAATGGTTATAAAATACAATTTTTATCACACGCAATCGTTTGTAGGTCGTTTGTAGGTGCTGAATATCGCATTCCCGACGTTAAATAACCAAAGGATCATTCGTAAATTGATTTAAAATTATAAATTATAAAGTAGTCCCAAGGAATTTCCATAGGATAGTTTCCCCCAGATAACTACTGACCAGAAATCCCGACTTTATTTGTTGTTTCGAACTGAAATCTCCTTCTCCTAACATGCAATCGTTTGAAGGTCGTTCGTAGGTGTTTGATAACGCATCCCCGCTGTTTGATAGTCATTAATATATTCGTACGGAATCAAAAATCATCGGTCCGGGGAACTTGTCCAGTCCTAGGGAATTCTATCCACCGCAACTCCTCAATAACTGCATATACCATTCGAATTTGACTTTTCTCACCTGCAATCGTTTGTAGGTCGTTCGTAGGTGTTTGATAACGCATCCCCGCTGTTTGATAGTCATTAATATATTCGTACGGAATCAAAAATCATCGGTCCGGGGAACTTGTCCCGTCCTAGGGAATTCTATCCACCGCAACTCCCATATACCATTCGAATTTGACTTTCCTCACCATTTTTTGTTAATAAGTCAATTCATGGAAAATTTCAGTAGACACCGATGATAACTAGTTCAAAGTGTCTTGTTCCATCCTAGGGTAAAACTGATCGTGGACTCCATTTGGATCTGGGCTCGATGAAGTTTAATTGCAAGAAAAAAATCGCAGACCTGCTATTCGTAGCTTTTCAATTCTCATGATAAAATCAGCAATTATCTAGCTGAAAAAGACACTAAATTAGCTCATTTCGCTTTTGATGGCACCAGTAATGCAATGCTGACTGACTCGCCTGATTAGCTTGGAAACAATATTAGCAAAGTAGTTGAGTTAATGGTAAATCGAGCCAAGTAAACTTGGGCCACTACCTATTCACGCACAAATCATTAACTTGTAATTGAACTTTTTTCATTCAACATGCCTGTTGTTTGTTTTCTTTTTATCATTACAGATTGTTTGCGACCTATTAAGTATTCACCCACAAGCAATTGGGGCTCTTTGGTTGTCGCAACTGCTCATTTGTTTACTATGATAGTCCCCGGGTACGTGAGGAGTATATGAACCTGAAGAATCTTGAGTTGAAGGCAGCGTTCCAACCCTCTGCGGAACATTGCAACTCAGTGTGCACCTACTATCCAGGCATTCGGGGATGCAATGACCATTGTTCATTTCACAAGTAATTTGAACTTCAAATTTATCAACAAATCCCGTTTTTCTACGTTACGGCAGCCAGGTTGTACTTCCTGAGCCATATGCTCTATCTGCCTGACGATGTTCAACGGTACTAATGAAATGAACATGATATAATTATATTATATATTTATGAGGTATGCTTGTTTTCAGATTCATCCTTGGAATTACCTTCGGCCAAGCATTTTGGAGTCGACACCGAAGGTGAAGACGTTTAGGCCAGGAGCTGTATAAACCTAGAAGAACCCTGGTGTTGCCAAAAATTTATAAACAACGAGGCAGCCGCTAACATCAAACACCATGGCACACAAGAGTATACCGAGAGCACTTGAAAAAAAAACTTACGTAACCCAGCAGAAAAATTAAAAACCTGCATCTGAAGGCAATCAAATTACCCATGGAATTATGTATGTACCTGCTCTTGCTGCTGCTCATGCCACAACGTTATTAAAATAATTATACGACTGAGTTTTTTGTAATTTATCAATAACATCGTAGTTTCCTCAATCAATATACAATATGCCTTGATATATGAATGAAAGTCGGTAATAGTATCTGGTCATAAAGTCACTGGAAGAAATAATTTACAATAATTGTATTCGATCAAGGCAAATTTAAGAATAAATAATGAACAATTTTCAATTTTCAAAAAATGTACTTTTTTTTTTTATAATTACAGAGAGTTATTTTTATGTTATACTAGAGGCAAAGGCGGAGTCGGAGGAAAACGTGGAACACACGGCATGGATTGAGGAAGAAGTACAGAGAAGGCTCAAAGATATAGAGCTCAAATGGAAAAGAGAACAAGAGAGAGAGAGAGAGAGAGAGAGAAAGCGTATTTATTTGATCCTGGAGCGTACGCTCCCCAAGGACCACAGAACACAAATTCAAGATTTACAAAACTTCAAATACAAAATTACAAAATTTACGAAAATTACAAACTTAAAAGATTCAAAATTCAAAGAGACAATTCTGGTTAATGCCGAAAAAGAAAAAGATGTAAGGATGGCAGAAAATAAAATACGTATGACAATTACAAAAATTAAAATTACATAATTCAAAATCACAAAATCCGGGTTCATGCACAATATACATGAAAGTGTGAGGACTAAACGAATCGAATAGAAATAAATAAAAATAAAAGTAAAGTAAAACGAGTACGGTAGAAATAAAAGTGAAATAACGGCAGTAGGATATGAAATAAAAACTAATGCAAGTAAAAATAAAATTAAAAATTAAAAATTAAGAGGAAGAGAGAGAGAGAGAGAGAGAGAGAGAGAGAGAGAGAGAGAGAGAGAGAGAGAGAGCGGTATTTTATTCGACCGTGGAGCAGCGCTCCCTATGGCCGTAGGCACAATACAGAAAAAAATATACAATGATAAAGTAAAACTAGAGGTAGATTATAAAGTAGGATTAAAATTAAAAATGTAAATCAGTAGAAAATAGATATAAAATAAGAATAACGATAGACGTATACAACTAATATGAACTAAACCTAAGAATAAATGAGGCTAGAAATCGATAAAAACTAAAAACAGAAATCAATCAAAAATAAATAGAAGTATAAAATGAAATAAAAATAAAAATAGAATAAAAATGGAATAAAAATAAAAATAAATAAAAATCGATCCAAAATGAATAGAATAAAATAAGATAAAAAAGGAAAATAAAAATAAAAATCGATCCAAAATGAATAGAATAAAATAAGATGAAAGAGAAAAATAAAAATAAAATAAGATAAGAATAAGCTCACTGCGGATACCGACCGAGGGCGAGACTGGACGGATTCGCCTCACGTTCCTCCAGCGCTAAAAGATGCTGAAAACAGCGCACTCGAAACTCCAGGAGATTAGACGACGACGTTACGCCTGGCGGCAATGAATTCCAGAATCCAATGCCGCTGACCAAGAAAGATTTTTGAAAGGCAGTCGTCCTGACTGGGGTAACGTAAAGCGTATCCGTCCTCTCCGGATTGCGGCGCGATGCCAGATTAGCCCTAAGCCGAAGCTGATCGCCAAAAAGACTCGGCTCACCTAGACGAGGCGCTTTATAAAAAGCAGTACCAATGAGCTGCAAACGACGCATGCAAGGCCGAAGCCAGCCACAACGCGTCCTATGCCCAGAGACCCTGGCATCACGTGGCGGTCGGAGCAAGAAACGCACGCAGTTATTTAGCGAGACAATTAAAGACCGTTCCAGCTCCTCGGTCAGACTGGTAAACACAGGCGCACAATAATCGTAAATCAAGATTCGCGGCAGCGAATCGCCGCCAAGTATCCGTAGGCAGGCGAGCGCTAGCCGGGACTCTATTTTCTCGGGGGAACTCTTTATACCTGTAAGCAGGAGGTCATGAGTTCGAAACGCGTGAACATTTTTCGATCAAATTCACAGAATAGATATTCCCCCACCACACGACTTCGCTGTATAAATTTAATCGGAATCGGTACACTGGTTTCTGATCTCCAGATCACGGAACATATCGTAAAAACCAATAATGATAACTTGGACGAGCGATATGAAAGTTTCTTGCATTGCAACCTGAATTTGGGAAATATTTTGCCAATTTCTTCCGCTATTCTTGATCAGTATACAAAATGCTTTACGAAAAACGAAGTCTTAGCCTGATTGGGAGAGATCTCTCTCATTTTGGATATCTCGGTGAGAAACACAAAATCTTCGAAACCTACGTAAAACCTGAATATCGGAAGTGTTTTTAATAGTTTCTGATCTCCAGATCATGGAAAATATCGTAAAAACCAATAATAATAACTTGGACGAGCGATATGAAAGTTTTTCGCATCGCAACCTGAATTTGGGAAATATTTTGCCAATTTCTTCCGCTATTCTTGATCAGGATACAAAATGCTTCACGGAAAACAAAGTTTTAGCCTGATTGGGAAAGATCTTTCTCATTTTGGATATCTCGGTGAGAAACACAAAATCTTCGAAACCTACGTAAAACCTGAATATCGGAAGTGTTTTTAATAGTTTCTGATCTCCAGATCATGGAAAATATCGTAAAAACCAATAATAATAACTTGGACGAGCGATATGAAAGTTTTTCGCATCGCAACCTGAATTTGGGAAATATTTTGCCAATTTCTTTTGCTATTTTTGATCAGGATACAAAATGCTTTACGAAAAACAAAGTTTTAGCCTGATTGGGAAAGATCTCTCTCATTTTGGATATCTCGGTGAGAAACACAAAATCTTCGAAACCTACGTAAAACCTAAATATCGGAAGTGTTTTGAATAGTTTCTGATCTCCAGATCATGAAAAATATCGTAAAAACCAATAATAATAACTTGGACGAGCGATACGAAAGTTTTTTGCATTGCAACCTGAATTTGGGAAATATTTTGCCAATTTCTTCCGCTATTCTTGATCAGGATACAAAATGCTTTACGAAAAACGAAGTCTTAGCCTGATTGGGAGAGATCTTTTTCATTTTGGATATCTCTGTGAGAAACACAAAATCTTCGAAACCTACGTGAAACCTGAATTTCGGAAGTGTTCTTTATAGTTTCTAATCTCCAGATTATGGAAAATATCGTAAAAACCAATAATAATAACTTGGACGAGCGATATGAAAGTTTTTTGCATTGCAACCTGAATTTGGGTAATATTTTGCCAATTTCTTTTGCTATTCTTGATCAGGATGCAAAATGCTTTACGAAAAACAAGGTTTCAGCCTGAGTGGGAAAGATCTTTCTCGTTTTGGATATTTCGGTGAGAAACACAAAATCTTCGAAACCTACGTGATACCTGAATTTCGGAAGTGTTATTAATAGTTTCTGATCTCCAGATTATGGAAAATATCGTAAAAACCAATAATAATAACTTGGACGAGCGATATGAAAGTTTTTTGCATTGCAACCTGAATTTGGGAAATATTTTGCCAATTTCTTCCGCTATTCTTGATCAGGATACAAAATGCTTAACGGAAAACAAAGTTTTAGCCTGATTGGGAAAGATCTTTCTCATTTTGGATATCTCGGTGAGAAACACAAAATCTTCGAAACCTACGTAAAACCTGAATATCGGAAGTGTTTTTAATAGTTTCTGATCACCAGATCATGGAAAATATCGTAAAAACCAATAATAATAACTTGGACGAGCGATATGAAAGTTTTTTGCATTGCAACCTGAATTTGGGAAATATTTTGCCAATTTCTTTTGCTATTTTTGATCAGGATACAAAATGCTTCACGAAAAACAAAGTTTTAGCCTGATTGGAAAAGATCTCTCTCGTTTTGGATATCTCGGTGAGAAACACAAAATCTTCGAAACCTACGTAAAACCTGAATATCGGAAGTGTTTTGAATAGTTTCTGATCTCCAGATCATGAAAAATATCGTAAAAACCAATAATAATAACTTGGACGAGCGATACGAAAGTTTTTTGCATTGCAACCTGAATTTGGGAAATATTTTGCCAATTTCTTCCGCTATTCTTGATCAGGATACAAAATGCTTTACGAAAAACGAAGTCTCAGCCTGATTGGGAGAGATCTTTTTCATTTTGGATATCTCTGTGAGAAACAAAATCTTCGAAACCTACGTGAAACCTGAATTTCGGAAGTGTTCTTTATAGTTTCTAATCTCCAGATTATGGAAGATATCGTAAAAACCAATAATAATAACTTGGACGAGCGATATGAAAGTTTTTTGCATTGCAACCTGAATTTGGGAAATATTTTGCCAATTTCTTCCGCTATTCTTGATCAGGATACAAAATGCTTTGCGAAAAACGAAGTCTTAGCCTGATTGGGAGAGATCTTTTTCATTTCGGATATCTCTGTGAGAAACACAAAATCTTCGAAACCTACGTGAAACCTGAATTTCGGAAGTGTTCTTTATAGTTTCTAATCTCCAGATTATGGAAAATATCGTAAAAACCAATAATAATAACTTGGACGAGCGATATGAAAGTTTTTTGCATTGCAACCTGAATTTGGGTAATATTTTGCCAATTTCTTTTGCTATTCTTGATCAGGATGCAAAATGCTTTACGAAAAACAAGGTTTCAGCCTGAGTGGGAAAGATCTTTCTCGTTTTGGATATTTCGGTGAGAAACACAAAATCTTCGAAACCTACGTGATACCTGAATTTCGGAAGTGTTATTAA
This sequence comes from Tenthredo notha, assembly GCA_914767705.2. Lineage (NCBI taxonomy): Eukaryota > Metazoa > Arthropoda > Insecta > Hymenoptera > Tenthredinidae > Tenthredo > Tenthredo notha. The sequence continues at coordinate 1,569,337 of OU611923.1, read as the reverse complement.
TAGTTTCTGATCTCCAGATCATGGAAAATATCGTAAAAACCAATAATAATAACTTGGACGAGCGATATGAAAGTTTTTTGCATTGCAACCTGAATTTGGGAAATATTTTGCCAATTTCTTCCGCTATTCTTGATCAGGATACAAAATGCTTAACGGAAAACAAAGTTTTAGCCTGATTGGGAAAGATCTTTCTCATTTTGGATATCTCGGTGAGAAACACGAAATCTTCGAAACCTACGTAGAACCTGAATATCGGAAGTGTTTTTAATAGTTTCTGATCTCCAGATCATGGAAAATATCGTAAAAACCAATAATAATAACTTGGACGAGCGATATGAAAGTTTTTTGCATTGCAACCTGAATTTGGGAAATATTTTGCCAATTTCTTTTGCTATTTTTGATCAGGATACAAAATGCTTCACGAAAAACAAAGTTTTAGCCTGATTGGGAAAGATCTCTCTCGTTTTGGATATCTCGGTGAGAAACACAAAATCTTCGGAACCTACGTGAAACCTGAATTTCGGAAGTGTTCTTTATAGTTTCTAATCTCCAGATGATGGAAAATATCGTAAAAACCAATAATAATAACTTGGACGAGCGATATGAAAGTTTTTTGCATTGCAACCTGAATTTGGGAAATATTTTGCCAATTTCTTTTGCTATTTTTGATCAGGATGCAAAATGCTTTACGAAAAACAAGGTTTCAGCCTGAGTGGGAAAGATCTTTCTCGTTTTGGATATTTCGGTGAGAAACACAAAATCTTCGAAACCTACGTGATACCTGAATTTCGGAAGTGTTATTAATAGTTTCTGATCTCCAGATCATGGAAAATATCGTAAAAACCAATAATAATAACTTGGACGAGCGATATGAAAGTTTTTTGCATTGCAACCTGAATTTGGGAAATATTTTGCCAATTTCTTCCGCTATTCTTGATCAGGATACAAAATGCTTAACGGAAAACAAAGTTTTAGCCTGATTGGGAAAGATCTTTCTCATTTTGGATATCTCGGTGAGAAACACGAAATCTTCGAAACCTACGTAAAACCTGAATATCGGAAGTGTTTTTAATAGTTTCTGATCACCAGATCATGGAAAATATCGTAAAAACCAATAATAATAACTTGGACGAGCGATATGAAAGTTTTTTGCATTGCAACCTGAATTTGGGAAATATTTTGCCGAATTTTTTTGCTATTTTTGATCAGGATACAAAATGCTTTACGAAGAACAAAGCTTTAGCCTGATTGGGAAAGATCTCTCTCGTTTTGGATATCTCGGTGAGAAACACAAAATCTCCGAAACCTACGTGAAACCTGAATTTCGGAAGTGTTCTTCATAGTTTCTAATCTCCAGATTATGGAAAATATCTTAAAAACCAATAATAATAACTTGGACGAGCGATATGAAAGTTTTTCGCATCGCAACCTGAATTTGGGAAATATTTTGCCAATTTCTTCCGCTATTCTTGATCAGGATACGAAATGCTTTACGAAAAACAAAGTTTTAGCCTGATTGGGAAAGATCTCTCTCATTTTGGATATCTCGGTGAGAAACACAAAATCTTCGAAACCTACGTAAAACCTGAATATCGAAAGTGTTTTGAATAGTTTCTGATCTCCAGATCATGGAAAATATCGTAAAAACCAATAATAATAACTTGGACGAGCGATATGAAAGTTTTTTGCATTGCAACCTGAATTTGGGAAATATTTTGCCAATTTCTTCCGCTATTCTTGATCAGGATACAAACTGCTTTACGAAAAACAAAGTTTTAGCCTGATTGAGAAAGATCTCTCTCATTTTGGATATCTCAGTGAGAAACACGAAATCTTCGAAACCTACGTAAGACCTGAATATCGGAAGTGTTTTGAATAGTTTCTGATCTCCAGATCATGGAAAATATCGTGAAAACCAATAATAATAACTTGGACGAGCGATATGAAAGTTTTTTGCATTGCAACCTGAATTTGGGTAATATTTTGCCAATTTCTTTTGCTATTCTTGATCAGGATGCAAAATGCTTTACGAAAAACAAGGTTTCAGCCTGAGTGGGAAAGATCTTTCTCGTTTTGGATATTTCGGTGAGAAACACAAAATCTTCGAAACCTACGTGATACCTGAATATCGGAAGTGTTTTTAATAGTTTCTGATCACCAGATCATGGAAAATATCGTAAAAACCAATAATAATAACTTGGACGAGCGATACGAAAGTTTTTTGCATTGCAACCTGAATTTGGGAAATATTTTGCCAATTTCTTCCGCTATTCTTGATCAGGATACAAAATGCTTTACGAAAAACGAAGTCTCAGCCTGATTGGGAGAGATCTTTTTCATTTTGGATATCTCTGTGAGAAACACAAAATCTTCGAAACCTACGTGAAACCTGAATTTCGGAAGTGTTCTTTATAGTTTCTAATTTCCAGATTATGGAAAATATCGTAAAAACCAATAATAATAACTTGGACGAGCGATATGAAAGTTTTTTGCATTGCAACCTGAATTTGGGTAATATTTTGCCAATTTCTTTTGCTATTCTTGATCAGGATGCAAAATGCTTTACGAAAAACAAGGTTTCAGCCTGAGTGGGAAAGATCTTTCTCGTTTTGGATATTTCGGTGAGAAACACAAAATCTTCGAAACCTACGTGATACCTGAATTTCGGAAGTGTTATTAATAGTTTCTGATCTCCAGATCATGGAAAATATCGTAAAAACCAATAATAATAACTTGGACGAGCGATATGAAAGTTTTTCGCATCGCAACCTGAATTTGGGAAATATTTTGCCAATTTCTTCCGCTATTCTTGATCAGGATACAAAATGCTTCACGGAAAACAAAGTTTTAGCCTGATTGGGAAAGATCTTTCTCATTTTGGATATCTCGGTGAGAAACACAAAATCTTCGAAACCTACGTAAAACCTGAATATCGGAAGTGTTTTTAATAGTTTCTGATCTCCAGATCATGGAAAATATCGTAAAAACCAATAATAATAACTTGGACGAGCGATATGAAAGTTTTTCGCATCGCAACCTGAATTTGGGAAATATTTTGCCAATTTCTTTTGCTATTTTTGATCAGGATACAAAATGCTTTACGAAAAACAAAGTTTTAGCCTGATTGGGAAAGATCTCTCTCATTTTGGATATCTCGGTGAGAAACACAAAATCTTCGAAACCTACGTAAAACCTAAATATCGGAAGTGTTTTGAATAGTTTCTGATCTCCAGATCATGAAAAATATCGTAAAAACCAATAATAATAACTTGGACGAGCGATACGAAAGTTTTTTGCATTGCAACCTGAATTTGGGAAATATTTTGCCAATTTCTTCCGCTATTCTTGATCAGGATACAAAATGCTTTGCGAAAAACGAAGTCTTAGCCTGATTGGGAGAGATCTTTTTCATTTTGGATATCTCTGTGAGAAACACAAAATCTTCGAAACCTACGTGAAACCTGAATTTCGGAAGTGTTCTTTATAGTTTCTAATCTCCAGATTATGGAAAATATCGTAAAAACCAATAATAATAACTTGGACGAGCGATATGAAAGTTTTTTGCATTGCAACCTGAATTTGGGAAATATTTTGCCAATTTCTTTTGCTATTCTTGATCAGGATGCAAAATGCTTTACGAAAAACAAGGTTTCAGCCTGAGTGGGAAAGATCTTTCTCGTTTTGGATATTTCGGTGAGAAACACAAAATCTTCGAAACCTACGTGATACCTGAATTTCGGAAGTGTTATTAATAGTTTCTGATCTCCAGATCATGGAAAATATCGTAAAAACCAATAATAATAACTTGGACGAGCGATATGAAAGTTTTTTGCATTGCAACCTGAATTTGGGAAATATTTTGCCAATTTCTTCCGCTATTCTTGATCAGGATACAAAATGCTTAACGGAAAACAAAGTTTTAGCCTGATTGGGAAAGATCTTTCTCATTTTGGATATCTCGGTGAGAAACACGAAATCTTCGAAACCTACGTAAAACCTGAATATCGGAAGTGTTTTTAATAGTTTCTGATCACCAGATCATGGAAAATATCGTAAAAACCAATAATAATAACTTGGACGAGCGATATGAAAGTTTTTTGCATTGCAACCTGAATTTGGGAAATATTTTGCCAATTTCTTTTGCTATTTTTGATCAGGATACAAAATGCTTCACGAAAAACAAAGTTTTAGCCTGATTGGAAAAGATCTCTCTCGTTTTGGATATCTCGGTGAGAAACACAAAATCTTCGAAACCTACGTAAAACCTGAATATCGGAAGTGTTTTGAATAGTTTCTGATCTCCAGATCATGAAAAATATCGTAAAAACCAATAATAATAACTTGGACGAGCGATACGAAAGTTTTTTGCATTGCAACCTGAATTTGGGAAATATTTTGCCAATTTCTTCCGCTATTCTTGATCAGGATACAAAATGCTTTACGAAAAACGAAGTCTCAGCCTGATTGGGAGAGATCTTTTTCATTTTGGATATCTCTGTGAGAAACAAAATCTTCGAAACCTACGTGAAACCTGAATTTCGGAAGTGTTCTTTATAGTTTCTAATCTCCAGATTATGGAAGATATCGTAAAAACCAATAATAATAACTTGGACGAGCGATATGAAAGTTTTTTGCATTGCAACCTGAATTTGGGAAATATTTTGCCAATTTCTTCCGCTATTCTTGATCAGGATACAAAATGCTTTGCGAAAAACGAAGTCTTAGCCTGATTGGGAGAGATCTTTTTCATTTTGGATATCTCTGTGAGAAACACAAAATCTTCGAAACCTACGTGAAACCTGAATTTCGGAAGTGTTCTTTATAGTTTCTAATCTCCAGATTATGGAAAATATCGTAAAAACCAATAATAATAACTTGGACGAGCGATATGAAAGTTTTTTGCATTGCAACCTGAATTTGGGTAATATTTTGCCAATTTCTTTTGCTATTCTTGATCAGGATGCAAAATGCTTTACGAAAAACAAGGTTTCAGCCTGAGTGGGAAAGATCTTTCTCGTTTTGGATATTTCGGTGAGAAACACAAAATCTTCGAAACCTACGTGAAACCTGAATTTCGGAAGTGTTATTAATAGTTTCTGATCTCCAGATCATGGAAAATATCGTAAAAACCAATAATAATAACTTGGACGAGCGATATGAAAGTTTTTTGCATTGCAACCTGAATTTGGGAAATATTTTGCCAATTTCTTCCGCTATTCTTGATCAGGATACAAAATGCTTAACGGAAAACAAAGTTTTAGCCTGATTGGGAAAGATCTTTCTCATTTTGGATATCTCGGTGAGAAACACGAAATCTTCGAAACCTACGTAAAACCTGAATATCGGAAGTGTTTTTAATAGTTTCTGATCACCAGATCATGGAAAATATCGTAAAAACCAATAATAATAACTTGGACGAGCGATATGAAAGTTTTTTGCATTGCAACCTGAATTTGGGAAATATTTTGCCAATTTCTTTTGCTATTTTTGATCAGGATACAAAATGCTTCACGAAAAACAAAGTTTTAGCCTGATTGGGAAAGATCTCTCTCGTTTTGGATATCTCGGTGAGAAACACAAAATCTTCGGAACCTACGTGAAACCTGAATTTCGGAAGTGTTCTTTATAGTTTCTAATCTCCAGATTATGGAAAATATCGTAAAAACCAATAATAATAACTTGGACGAGCGATATGAAAGTTTTTTGCATTGCAACCTGAATTTGGGTAATATTTTGCCAATTTCTTTTGCTATTCTTGATCAGGATGCAAAATGCTTTACGAAAAACAAGGTTTCAGCCTGAGTGGGAAAGATCTTTCTCGTTTTGGATATTTCGGTGAGAAACACAAAATCTTCGAAACCTACGTGATACCTGAATTTCGGAAGTGTTATTAATAGTTTCTGATCTCCAGATCATGGAAAATATCGTAAAAACCAATAATAATAACTTGGACGAGCGATATGAAAGTTTTTTGCATTGCAACCTGAATTTGGGAAATATTTTGCCAATTTCTTCCGCTATTCTTGATCAGGATACAAAATGCTTAACGGAAAACAAAGTTTTAGCCTGATTGGGAAAGATCTTTCTCATTTTGGATATCTCGGTGAGAAACACGAAATCTTCGAAACCTACGTAAAACCTGAATATCGGAAGTGTTTTTAATAGTTTCTGATCTCCAGATCATGGAAAATATCGTAAAAACCAATAATAATAACTTGGACGAGCGATATGAAAGTTTTTTGCATTGCAACCTGAATTTGGGAAATATTTTGCCAATTTCTTTTGCTATTTTTGATCAGGATACAAAATGCTTTACGAAAAACAAAGTTTTAGCCTGATTGGGAAAGATCTCTCTCGTTTTGGATATCTCGGTGAGAAACACAAAATCTTCGAAACCTACGTGAAACCTGAATTTCGGAAGTGTTCTTCATAGTTTCTAATCTCCAGATTATGGAAAATATCTTAAAAACCAATAATAATAACTTGGACGAGCGATATGAAAGTTTTTCGCATCGCAACCTGAATTTGGGAAATATTTTGCCAATTTCTTCCGCTATTCTTGATCAGGATACGAAATGCTTTACGAAAAACAAAGTTTTAGCCTGATTGGGAAAGATCTCTCTCATTTTGGATATCTCGGTGAGAAACACAAAATCTTCGAAACCTACGTAAAACCTGAATATCGAAAGTGTTTTGAATAGTTTCTGATCTCCAGATCATGGAAAATATCGTAAAAACCAATAATAATAACTTGGACGAGCGATATGAAAGTTTTTTGCATTGCAACCTGAATTTGGGAAATATTTTGCCAATTTCTTCCGCTATTCTTGATCAGGATACAAACTGCTTTACGAAAAACAAAGTTTTAGCCTGATTGAGAAAGATCTCTCTCATTTTGGATATCTCAGTGAGAAACACGAAATCTTCGAAACCTACGTAAGACCTGAATATCGGAAGTGTTTTGAATAGTTTCTGATCTCCAGATCATGGAAAATATCGTGAAAACCAATAATAATAACTTGGACGAGCGATATGAAAGTTTTTTGCATTGCAACCTGAATTTGGGTAATATTTTGCCAATTTCTTTTGCTATTCTTGATCAGGATGCAAAATGCTTTACGAAAAACAAGGTTTCAGCCTGAGTGGGAAAGATCTTTCTCGTTTTGGATATTTCGGTGAGAAACACAAAATCTTCGAAACCTACGTGATACCTGAATATCGGAAGTGTTTTTAATAGTTTCTGATCACCAGATCATGGAAAATATCGTAAAAACCAATAATAATAACTTGGACGAGCGATACGAAAGTTTTTTGCATTGCAACCTGAATTTGGGAAATATTTTGCCAATTTCTTCCGCTATTCTTGATCAGGATACAAAATGCTTTACGAAAAACGAAGTCTCAGCCTGATTGGGAGAGATCTTTTTCATTTTGGATATCTCTGTGAGAAACACAAAATCTTCGAAACCTACGTGAAACCTGAATTTCGGAAGTGTTCTTTATAGTTTCTAATCTCCAGATTATGGAAAATATCGTAAAAACCAATAATAATAACTTGGACGAGCGATATGAAAGTTTTTTGCATTGCAACCTGAATTTGGGTAATATTTTGCCAATTTCTTTTGCTATTCTTGATCAGGATGCAAAATGCTTTACGAAAAACAAGGTTTCAGCCTGAGTGGGAAAGATCTTTCTCGTTTTGGATATTTCGGTGAGAAACACAAAATCTTCGAAACCTACGTGATACCTGAATTTCGGAAGTGTTATTAATAGTTTCTGATCTTCAGATCATGGAAAATATCGTAAAAACCAATAATAATAACTTGGACGAGCGATATGAAAGTTTTTTGCATTGCAACCTGAATTTGGGAAATATTTTGCCAATTTCTTCCGCTATTCTTGATCAGGATACAAAATGCTTAACGGAAAACAAAGTTTTAGCCTGATTGGGAAAGATCTTTCTCATTTTGGATATCTCGGTGAGAAACACGAAATCTTCGAAACCTACGTAAAACCTGAATATCGGAAGTGTTTTTAATAGTTTCTGATCACCAGATCATGGAAAATATCGTAAAAACCAATAATAATAACTTGGACGAGCGATATGAAAGTTTTTTGCATTGCGACCTGAATTTGGAAAATATTTTGCCAATTTCTTTTGCTATTGTTGATCAGGATACAAAATGCTTTACGAAAAACAAAGTTTTAGCCTGATTGGGACAGATCTTTCTCATTTTGGATATCTCGGTGAAAAACACAAAATCTTCGAACCCTACGTGATACCTGAATTTCGGAAGTGTTATTAATAGTTTCTGATCTCCAGATCATGGAAAATATCGTAAAAACCAATAATAATAACTTGGACGAGCGATATGAAAGTTTTTCGCATCGCAACCTGAATTTGGGAAATATTTTGCCAATTTCTTCCGCTATTCTTGATCAGGATACAAAATGCTCTACGAAAAACAAAGTTTTAGCCTGATTGGGAAAGATCTCTCTCATTTTGAATATCTCGGTGAGAAACACAAAATCTTCGAAACCTACGTAAAACCTGAATATCGGAAGTGTTTTGAATAGTTTCTGATCTCCAGATCATGGAAAATATCGTAAAAACCAATAATAATAACTTGGACGAGCGATACGAAAGTTTTTTGCATTGCAACCTGAATTTGGGAAATATTTTGCCAATTTCTTCCGCTATTCTTGATCAGGATACAAAATGCTTTACGAAAAACAAAGTTTCAGCCTGATTGAGAAAGATCTCTCTCATTTTGGATATCTCAGTGAGAAACACGAAATCTTCGAAACCTACGTAAGACCTGAATATCGGAAGTGTTTTGAATAGTTTCTGATCTCCAGATCATGGAAAATATCGTGAAAACCAATAATAATAACTTGGACGAGCGATATGAAAGTTTTTTGCATTGCAACCTGAATTTGGGTAATATTTTGCCAATTTCTTTTGCTATTCTTGATCAGGATGCAAAATGCTTTACGAAAAACAAGGTTTCAGCCTGAGTGGGAAAGATCTTTCTCGTTTTGGATATTTCGGTGAGAAACACAAAATCTTCGAAACCTACGTGATACCTGAATTTCGGAAGTGTTATTAATAGTTTCTGATCTCCAGATCATGGAAAATATCGTAAAAACCAATAATGATAACTTGGACGAGCGATATGGAAGTTTTTTGCATTGCAACCTGAATTTGGGAAATATTTTGCCAATTTCTTTTGCTATTTTTGATCAGGATACAAAATGCTTTACGAAAAACAAAGTTTTAGCCTGATTGGGAAAGATCTCTCTCATTTTGGATATCTCGGTGAGAAACACAAAATCTTCGAAACCTACGTAAAACCTGAATATCGGAAGTGTTTTGAATAGGTTCTGATCTCCAGATCATAAAAAATAGCGTAAAAACCAATAATAATAACTTGGACGAGCGATACGAAAGTTTTTTGCATTGCAACCTGAATTTGGGAAATATTTTGCCAATTTCTTCCGCTATTCTTGATCAGGATACAAAATGCTTCACGAAAAACAAAGTTTTAGCCTGATTGGGAAAGATCTTTCTCATTTTGGATATCTCTGTGAGAAACACAAAATCTTCGAAACCTACGTAAAACCTGAATATCGGAAGGGTTTTTTATAGTTTCTGATCTCCAGATCATGGAAAATATCGTAAAAACCAATAATAATAACTTGGACGAGCGATATGAAAGTTTTTCGCATCGCAACCTGAATTTGGGAAATATTTTGCCAATTTCTTCCGCTATTCTTGATCCCCAATAAACACACAGTGATTGATATCATGTGTATTAAACGTGTCCACGAAACGTGTACATAACGTTAAAACGACCACGTATTCGTTGATTTTATTAGGAATTCACGTGTTCGACACGTCGAGTTCGTAGGTACGATGTCCGCCTGGAACACGTATATTTTCGAAAGGGAAAATTCGCCTAATCAACGTGTTCATAAGGTGCGTGTATTCCACGTGAACTCCACGTTTTGAATACACGTAAATTTTCTACATCTTTTAGACGTATATTCCACGTCTATTTTGAAAGTATTTTAAACGTAATTGATATACGTTTATTCAATGTAGTTTCTGTTAATTTAAATATTTTTCGAATTCGATTTCCCCGGCGAATAACGTAAAAACCATCTGTAGTCTCTATTTTCGCATGAAACGAACATTTTTTCGGACGTATGTGTTCCGAATTGAATTTGAATTCGCGCGGCGTGGGCCTTTTTTGTGTTTTTGACGCCTGGGCTCGGATAATAATCGAACTGTGTCATATTGTATCAAAAGGAGGGGGGCGACTAGGGATGAGCCTTAAACTCTCTGTATAGACATCTCTGTAAATTGGAAATAATGCGACCTGAATAATCGACTAGAATCATTTATTGAATATTAATCAATTAATTGAAAATAAAAATGAATTTAACAGTAATTTTCATACTCATCGGATAAAAAGTCAAGGAAATTGCACCAGGTAAGTGAAAACTTATTCATAAGAGCAATGAAAAGTTTATATCATTCACAGTAATAATTAAGTAGGATCATGACATAACAAATTTCCAGGCATCGGAGTCAGCAAGAATAGCGCCACGCTATTGACACACGGCATCATTTCTCATCGGGTCTTGAAAAAGGATGATCATCTAGTTACCGCAGGATACTGTAGTCTCAATAGACACTTATCGACTCTCAACCTGACCAATGGGTTTCGCAGACGGTTAGAGGAGTGTATTACTGTTGAGGGTGGTCTGTTTGAACATCTTCGACGCAATCGCAGAGTCGCAGAAGTGGTAGAAGAGGTCAGAGAGGTCGAAGACCAACCGGGCTGAAAGAACTCGTGTGGTGTAGCTCCGCTGAGACACGGATAATCAATCTCCTTCTACGTTGGCTGTGACACACCTGGCGGCATGGATGTCTGCATTTTGGAACTCTCGCAGACTTCTAGGAACCCTGCTAAAGAGTGGATTATTTAATTACGGGCAGTACCATATTTCACTTATTTCTTTTTTCAATTCTTTACTTTGACTATTATGACACTTATTTTTTCACAGAACCGAAGTACTGCAGAGTCCAACGTCGTCGTCGAGCAGTCGACAACGGTAAGTAAAATTTCTTTAACTTTTTATTTTTTGTAAATCTTTTACCAGGACTGGGACTTCAAATTAGAGTAAATTAAACAGCGCTTATTTTTTCACAGAACCGGATCAAGATTTTTACCTTCACGCTGCAGAGTCAGGCAATATCTCATTGAGGTATGGAGCGGGAAGTCACTCAGGAGAGATCTGGCACAAAATTCTTCTGCTTACTCAACCTTCGTCTATGCTCTAGCCTGAGAATAACGATGAAAGATTGTTTTGCAAGACGACGTAAAGTTTTGTTATGTATCAAATGTATTCGTACTTGTTATAATAAATTTGTTCTCACTTACCTGATACATGTCTTGAGCCTTCCTCAACCTAAGAGTACGAATCACTGTTTTGCTCTGCTTCATTGTTATTTGAATTAATTAATAAATTTTCATGAAATGTTGACTCTCAATTTTCGTTACTTCTAACATCCAAAAAATAGAGAATTTATGCGTCGAGCGTCCGTAACCCTTATCCATCAGCATTGTATTTTTCAATTGAGGGCTTGAAGATCTTAACATTTCACGACTGTGGACAACATCAAGAATCTGTAATAAAAATCTTCTATCTCCGCTAATTATTTCACATTGCCTGCTTTAGTATGAAATCTACTCTTACCGCGCGGGCGCTACGAAAGATTTCAACTAATCTTATCGGCTCTCCATACCTCTACGTGTATAAGAAGCAAATTTAAAAATTAATTTCTCGAAAACGGTGTAGTGAATTGACTTGAAATTTTGGCAGTAAGCATTTCATTCATCTATCTTTCGATGATAAAACTTTCAAAGATTTCTTATCATTCGCATTTTGGTATCGAACCTTCTTAAAGACCACCCGAATATTTACTTACTCTATTATAATCAGAAGGATAACACAAGCAATTATCAGGTACGCTTATCATTTATTGGTATAAGGTATAATAATAATAGTGTGATGTAATATTAATATACTCGAGGTAACCTTTATTTTTAGATTATATACTTTTTTGAAACAGACAAATCCAACGTTTGTACTTATGTTTTGTAATACTTTTGTGGTTTCAATAATCTTAAATCTAGAGGACAGCATGCTATCGATGCAACGTTAATCGACGGCTGGGCAGAACAACATCGTATTTCAGAATTTGGTTCAACAATATCGTATCTCAGAATTTGTTTAAAAAACATCGTATCTCTGAATTTGCTCCAAAAACATCGTGTCTCGAAATTTGGATGAAAAAGGTCGTATCTATCATAAGAAACGAGCAGACATACGATGTTTTTCAAACAAATTTCGAGATACGATGTTTTTGGAGCAAATTCTGAGATACGATGTTTTTGAAACAAATTCTGAGATACGATATTGTTGAACCAAATTCTGAGATACGATGTTGTTCTGCTCAGCCGTCGGCTTTGTACTTAAGTTTTGTTATACTTTTTTGGTTTTAATAATCTTAAATCTAGAGAAAAGGCATGCTATCGATGCGATGTTTATACTTATGTTTTGTAATACTTCTTTTGTTTGGATAATCTTAAATCTAGAGGACGGCATGCTATCGATGCAACGTTAATCGACGGCTGAGCAGAACAACATCGTATCTCAGAATTTGGTTCAACAATATCGTATCTCAGAATTTGTTTCAAAAACATCGTATCTCTGAATTTGCTCCAAAAACATCGTGTCTCGAAATTTGGATGAAAAAGGTCGTATCTATCGTAAGAAACGAGCGGACATACGATGTTTTTGGAGCAAATTCTGAGATTACGATGTTTTTGAGACAAATTCTGAGATACGATATTGTTGAACCAAATTCTGAGATACGATGCTGTTCTGCTCAGCCGTCGGCTTTGTACTTAAGTTTTGTTATACTTTTTTGGTTTTAATAATCTTAAATCTAGAGAAAAGGCATGCTATCGATGCGATGTTCATACTTATGTTTTGTAATACTTCTTTGGTTTGGATAATCTTAAGCCTAGAGGACGGCATGCTATCGATGCAACGTTAATCGACGGCTGAGCAGAACAACATCGTATCTCAGAATTTGGTTCAACAATATCGTATCTCAGAATTTGTTTCAAAAACATCGTATCTCTGAATTTGCTCCAAAAACATCGTGTCTTGAAATTTGGATGAAAAAGGTCGTATCTATCGTAAGAAACGAGCGGACATACGATGTTTTTGGAGCAAATTCTGAGATTACGATGTTTTTGCAACAAATTCTGAGATACGATATTGTTGAACCAAATTCTGAGATACGATGTTGTTCAGCTCAGCCGTCGGCTTTGTACTTATGTTTTGTAATACTTTTTTGGTTTTAGTAATCTTAAATCTAGACGAAAGGCATGCTATCGATGTGATGTTTGTACCAGCACAATCTCATTCCTCCTCTTCGACGAAGAAAATTATGTTTTGCGCATATCCTTCCTCTTTTTAGATTGCTTCAACCAATCTTTGATAGTATCCGCGATACCTTTGTCTGTGGCCCCTTCTTCAATTTTGAAATTGAACCGTACAGCCTCTGTAATTGATAGAACATTAGCGTGAGCATATTATTTTTCTTCAAAACCCAAATCTACACATCTAGACACATGGAGGTGAATTTCCAATTCAGGCCTGCCAATCGAAAATCAGCCTTTTCTTTGGATTTTAGGACACCGATCTTTCAAATTTGAGGAGGTTTTCAGAACCATTTAAAATCCATTAAGGAACCTCAAGTCGCACTCTCATGGAGTAAGTGCTTAAATTTTGGATACCAAATGTTTCAATTTTACGGGGGAAACCCCCACAGGTTTCTCAGTAAAAATCCTATTCTTTGATTTTTTTTCTTCAATGATTCATCAAAATCCAATTAACAATTCCTCACAGCAGTTTTAAGATTATGTTAGCATCTGTATTGATGAAAACATTCGACATTCTGCGATGAAAGTGTATGCGCAGGGGACCTTTTTGCGGTCTCTTTGCAGTCTTGATGCTGCGGAAGGTTCCCAGCGCAGAGAATTCGGTCGCAGAGGATTAATATAGTTCGACAATACATACATTACTATGATCCGAAAATTTATAAAAGTACTTTTCGATCTACCATTTTTTTTTAGTCATTCACAAAAAGAGACAATCGGTTTTTGTCCCAAATTTCACCGAAACCTCCCCGAACAAAAATATCAATAAATCTGTACTCAATTGTAATTATTTTCACATAAGACCCATGTTGGCAGACGGTCTCCTCCAAGCTTTTCAGACACTTCAAATATTTATTACTGGATCAAATTATGGTTTAAATTTCCTTGTTTTGATAGAAAAAAAAAATTAGGCAGTGCATGAGATTTTTTCTTGTAAGTATCAACTCCAGGATTGAATTCGTTTATTGGGGACAATATTCGTTGAAATAGATTTTTTACCTGTGATACATTTCACGGTATTCTTCTTATTAAAAGCCTCCTTCTCCCTATGCCCAACCCAGTTGTACTCCATTCCAACAACGTCTGACAGAAGAAAGCGCATCATATTCATCACGGCTCTTCTTGGATTGGAGCCGCCCAAAGCAGCAAGTCTCTTGGTCTGTAATGTGATTTGAATGTATTATATGTGCTCGTTTGCTGAATACTGTACAGACATTTAATCATTTCTATCAACTGGTTTGAAGTGACATGAAAGATTTTTAATTTTTGATAAAAATTGTTATGTCTCACATGTCGACTTACTAGTCGAGTTTGTAAATATCATAATAGAACTACAGCAGTTTCGTTGAGAATGAAATTGAAGAGAAAATGTGAGTTTATCATGTAGTCCGAGTGAAATTTTATATATATCAACACAAATGAAAGAATACCGTGACCAAATTTTTGCATTCTATGAGAAAACAGTTATTGAAGATCATACTTACTAGGTACGAACTGTGATTCTCATTTTGTAGAAGTAAATCGTATCTTTCGAATTCATGGACGCTAAGGAAAGGAAATGGCGGTGTATCAGCAGGCCTTTCGGCCACATCGAGTGCTTTTGTGGTCGCTCTTGCCATCGCGTTGAGCATAACTTGATTCTGTTCACACGTGGACTTGACTTGTTCCAAGGTGGTGAATAACTCACGGAGTGTTACTGGCGCCAGGGAAAAGTTAGATGCATCATTGAAGACCCTTTCGCGAGCGTTATGAATGAACCCTTCCTCGTGCGTCCTAGATCCCCTCGACGACGAAGCGCTTGTGACGGAACTATTATTGAGTGAACAACGGCTAGCATTTGACACGTTTCGTAACTCAACGTCAGGCGTTGCTGTGGTCATACGAGGACTCCTGTTTCTGAGAGATGTAGCTGAAGGCCTTGCTGGAGTATTACTGCATGGGCTTGGCACGCTTAGTAAGGCAGCATCAGGTTTGTGATTTACCATGCTCCGATAAGCCCCAGACACCAGACTCCGGCCTCTCTGAAGGACAGGACTCTTGCCTCGACTGAAAACAGGAGACTCGCCTCTATGAAGGACAGGAGTCTCGCCTCTGTGAAGGACAGGACTCTCGCCTCTGTGAAGGACAGGACTCTCGCCTCTGTGAAGGACAGGACTCTCGCCTCTGTGAAGAACAGGACTCTCGCCTCTATGAAGGACAGGACTTTCGTCTCGATTAAAAACAGGATTCTTGCCTCTATTAAGAACAGGACTTTCGCTTCTGTGAAGAGAAGTGTGTCTGGCATCATGATCCAGTCCGGTGATTGATCGTTCGAGATGCGACAAAATCTCTGGCGCGATTTCTGGCGGTGTGTCACAGTCATCGGTAGACTCCTCGGTTTCATCTACGTCGGATTTATTCCTTTTTTTGTTTTTTTTAGATTTTTTGGTACGAGTTCTCTTATGCTTCTTTTGCTTTCGCTTTCGCGTAGTTCTGTCAGCATGAGACTCCGTTATGTCAACCACTGCGGTTGGTCTCAGGCCACTACTTCCAGCATCAGTCGATCCATTATCAATTAAGACATTCATCTTCTGCGATGCTGTTTCGTAATCTACGAATACAATGAATGTCATAAACGGAACTGCAAAGCTGACACGTGGATCACTATACAAGACTGGCATATGCTGATTACGATTATAAATCTGACTATGAGATCATCAACGATCATTAGGGACAAGTGGTGCAAAGCGAGCACGCCGGGGATAGTGAACATTTGGGATATTTGTCTTGGCATTAAGCTGGACCGATTCCGCGTACAAATACCGACTCTGGAATATCGTTGACCTAGAAAATATCCGAATTGTTTACTTTGCCCGGCATACTCACTTGCACCACTCTGCCCTGCATGAGATTACAATAACACGTGTATAACATGACGATGGTGATTCACCCTTCCTGAAAATCAAATTCAATATGAGAAATGTTATATTCCATCACTTAATATTCTAGATGTGTACACTAGGGTGGTCCTTAGATGGGGTCAAAAAAAAAAAATTCATCTTGGATCCCCCCAAATCAGCTCCAAATAATTTTAAAAAAATTCCCTAATTTTTTCAGATTTTTATTTTATTCCCCTAGTCTCCCTTTTTGAGCTGGAATTTTCCAATGATTCAAAAACATGCTCATTCACTATATTTCATACTAAATTTTATTTCATGGTTAATCGCTGGCGAAAAATTCATATTCTCGATTATTCAGTGAGATTCATCTTCTTTTCAGTGGAAAATAAAAGAATCATAAATGGGGTATCCCAGGGGAATCGTGTACTTTATTATTACTATTTTTTTCATTTTAATTTTTTTTTTCAATTTTTTTTTTTTTTCAACAGACTTCTGCGAAATTTTCAACTTGTAAGTATCGTGGATTGTATGTTAAACTTTGAATGAAAAAAGGGAGACTAGGGGAATAGAATAAAAATCTGAAAAAATTATTTGGAGCTGATTTGGGGGGATCCAAGATGAATTTTTTTTTTTTGACCCCATCCAAGGACCACACTAGTGTACAGTGTCTGCAGAAAATGATTGTTGGAGAAAATGATTCCAATTTATAACAAGTCTCTCGGAAGGCGGTTGCGATACAATATGTCAATCATGTGGTTCAGAATTATATTTTAGGGGCAATATTATTATTCACGCAAATTATCATTACCTCCCGTGTAGACGACTTTGTGCAAATCATATTTTGGCCACTTCGGATCGTACGGTCTTCTCGATTTGACAAGATCGGTGAATTGTGCCTCGTTTTTTGTCCTAGGCCAATAGCATTTTTTATTCTTGTCGGACAACCAGATGGTCGGTACGACGGCACATTCTTGCCTGGCTCCGTTTTTAAATTCAACCGTGGCATACATTACAGCTGGAAAAACAATGTGGTCCGGAAACTCAATTCGTCGGAACCGAAAGGAAACCTGCTGAGTATTCGCGATAACTGGCTTCTGGCAGAATCGTCCGATACCTTCGCATTCAGTACTTTTCAAAGGACGTCGATCAAGTTACCACTGCCACTATGTGCGTAAATGAGCTGTTTTGGATGAAGGATAGTTTATTCATATGTTGGGACTATCCATCGTCCAAACGGATCATTCTTACCCATGGTTGCAAAGGTATTATCCGATCCGAATCCTGTGTGAAAGTTAGTCCAATTCCGCCGAAAGCCAATACCCGCGAAAACTCAGCTGTTTCCTTTTGAAACATGCAAAGAGACTTCATATGTAATATTAGAGAGCCCAAGAACACTCGCTAGATACTTATGCTGACGCAATGAGGGATATAGTATGTATTTCATTAAGTCGATTTATGATCCACATATATCGTCAACTAGCGCGGAATGAGGTTGAAGTTCGTAACGTTAAGGGGGAGCCTGCTTTAGTGGCTTCAAAAAATCGATTTTTTTTTTTTCATAAATGTCTTCCTAAACTAACCAAGAATGTGTCCCTAAAATTTCAGAAGCAAATTCGAAAAATTTTCGGAGTTACAGAAGAAATAGTGAGCAAGCGTCGAGCAGGTATACGAGCGGCCGGATCGCTCGGAGCGCGCGCGCTCCGCCCCTCGATCTATGGTACGTATTATAATCCAGAGGGACTGACGGTCCTATGGACTATAATAACTATAATAACTCTATGGACCAGGAATCGCTGATTAGTATATTAATGCGGTAAGTTCAAGAAAATTACGATTTTTTATATACGAAAACTTTGACGCGCGATTTCTCGGTTTTTCATTTTACGGTTTTTCCTAATTGGCGGGAAAGATAGGGAAAAAATTGAACGTCCTATCGAAACGAGACAAAATGGATTGTATTCCGGATTAAATTCTCTTCTAGTTGAACCCAAAAAACCTTTAGAAAGTTAAGATTAACCCACTTTTTAAACAATCTAAAGTGAATTTTTTCTTCCTAAAAAATGAATTTTTTTTTCAATTTCCGAAAAATTGTTGAATTTTTCACTTTTTGTTGAATTTTCTTGGTCTAACTAGAAGCTATACTGTTGAAAAATAAATTTTTTTTTTGGGTTCTTTGTTTCAGATGGAAATTGCGACCTGCATCTTTCCCGCCGCACGACAATTGCACACTCGAGGCGCCTCGGCGAAATGCTTGTACCAGGCATAATATGACATGTATCTTAATGAAAAAAGACTGTTGAAATATATAACAATAAACCCTGAAAGTTTCGTTTTAATCGGATATTTCTTTCCTTCCCAAAAAAATCCTCGAAAAAATCGATTTTCTGAAGCCTCTAAAGCAGGCTCCCCCCTTAACGTAACAGAATATTCGTGAAAGAAATGCAATATTTCGTGATTCAAATGTTGTCAGAATTGTAAAATATGCGAGATAAACATGTTTCACACAATTCGAATAATTATGCACCGTTCTTGATCCATTTGAAACGTGCGAGCCTTGAATTTGAGAATTTTTTGGCGAATATTCTGTTACATTAACGTTACGAACTTCAACCTCATAAAACCTTGAATAGCTTTTAGAACAACATTACTTTTGAAAAAATGATTGGAGATTTTCTCCTGGCACATGGCCTCGAATCGTACCAGTCCATAATATTTATTTTTGAATAAAACTGGCATAAGAAGTCTTTTCGAAGATGTTGAGAAATTTAAGCCTCGTTTGCCAAGATAAAGTCTCCAGATCCCAGTGCATATAGAGGAAGGCGGGGCAACACCGGCGACTAAAAAAACAATGACCCAATGTCATTTTCGAATTAAGGCGAGGAAAACAAAACGGTGTAGAGTGTCTCCGCTGAAAACGATGAAAATTTTAGAGCGTGGGGCGAAACGGGCCACCGAAAAAAAACGAAATCGTATTTTGGCGTTGAAGCGAGTAAGAAGCTGTATCTAACGTATCTCTGCTGAAAACGATAAAATACCGGGTAATGGGAGAAAACCGGCCAGACGCTTTTTCTAATTTCGTCGAATTTCTTAAGTTCCAGAAAACTGTAAAATTTTCATTTTTAGTGGCCGGTTTTCCGCACTTCCCGGTATTTTATCGTTCCCGGCAGAGATACTTTAGATACAGCTTTTTCTTACTCGCTTCAACGCGAAAATACGCTTTAGCTTTTTTTTTGGGCGCCGGTTTTGCCTCACCTCCTAAAATTCTTATCGTTTTCAGCGGAGACATTCTGTAAACCGTTTTGTTTTACTCGCCTTAATTCGAAAATACTATTACCTAATTTTTTTTGGTGGGCGGTTTTGCCTTCCCTACTAGGCACTGCAAGTGGTGCATGATGATGTTCAGTTTTCATATATGATATATATTATCGCTCAAATGTAAAATAGGAAAAATTGCAAAGCCATCTTTGAACGGGAATCGTAGACATTTATACGCGATTTCTTCAAGATCTAGTACACAGGAGTGGCTGAACTTTCTAACAAAATAAATCCCCAGGTCAGAAGATGGTATGGGCTTTCGATAAAAATCATACATGTATTTATACGGTTTCCCGATAAGCTTATACTGGCTATTTATGAAAGATATGGCTTGAATCTCAAATATTTTACGTCCGACTGCTACCACATTATTCGGAGAATTGACGGATAGTTTGTATTTTCTTGTAGATAGAGATTGGCATTGGAAAGACGTGTCTGTTTCAGCTGTCACTCGATGTGGTTTATATTCTTCTGTACAATGTACTGCGATATTTTGGTTGGCATTGGCAGAATCAATTTCAACAAGTCTGTGAGCAACTTGTTGTAGAGGAAGTTTTTTCGCACGTATGAATCTTTTCAATGTGCTCATATGGTTTTCAAACGGAAAACTGCTAAAATCGCACAGTGGTCCATACAATTTCACATCATCAGATAGGTGTGGCAAGGAATGCACGTTGTATACCACGAACTCCGGTCCATAGATCAATGCAGATAATGACACAAACTTCTGTAACAGATTCTCGGCTACGCAAGAATATACTGCAAGTAACTTTTTACTGGATAAAATGGTTATAGCGACGTGTAATAATAAAAAGTGCTGATATTTATCATTACTTAAAACCTCGAACATAACAATAGGTCCATAGTATAACAAAAACATTCGAAATTCAGTTGCTTTCCACCGTTTGATTTCAGTAAGGGACCTTGGTTTTCGTGGGAATTCAAACGTCATGTTCGGTCGAACTACACATTGGATTCTGTCATTTATAACACGTAACATTTTATGCGAAATTTTAGTTCTTCGACGCTCTTTTCGGCCTTCAATCCAATACATTACTAACAATCTTCGCATCACACCTAGGAAAATAAGGTGCATAGGGTCAAGGACAAATTGCGTAACTAGTTTTACATTTTTTATTCTGAGTAATGGTGACTTTCCCCGTATATGGTTATCGAAATTAATGTCCTCACGTGTAAAGTCACTGTCTTCGCGTTTTCGCGGGCTATCATCCACTGGATAATGTAACTTGTGATTTATGGAACGTGCCTTACTACAACACCTTTCACATCCAAATGAACTCGTATGTCCTGATACTATTTTAAGCATCGCTCGAGCAGGAGCGTCACAAATGAAACAACGTATTTCAATTTTGAACGTCTTCTGTTGGTATTCGATTCCAGACTCTACTAATTGTTCTAATTCTGTAATAAATCTTTCTAAATAGACATGCAATGGTTTCGGCTTCTCCGTTCCACTGAACAATGCGACAACAAACGGTACTTGATCTTTCAATGAAAGACTTCGACACAGAATAGGCCACAACGATTCCGAACTACTTTTAAACAAGGGCAATCCATCGATATTGAAATCTAATTTGATAACGTTCGTTTCTTGCGAAACCAATCCACGTTTTAATTTTTGTCCTAATCCGTGTTCCAAACCGAAATAGCAGAATTGACCGTTGTCCATTGGTGTAATATCAACTTTTCTTGGAGTAGACAAGAAAGATCTAGCAGTTTTTGGCAAATTAGGTATATGCGGTTGAAGTACTTTTAGGAGTTCACTGAGCGCAGTATGAGCGATGTTATTACGACACGCCCACTCTCGCAATTTTTGTTTCGTTTCAAATATTTCAATACTCGTCTCATTAGAAACTTCATCGCTAACGTCGGTATCACTACAATATTCATTCGTGATATGAATGTTGGACTTTGAAAAAGTGTCAAAGGCATTCGTATTATCAGTGGTATCGACACGATGACTGAAAGAGTCAATTTGATTTTCACTGCAGCTCTCTATCAATACAGAAGTGGATGGCCCAGGAAAGTCATTCAATATATCGCGCGCTCCATTAACGAGTTTGTGCTCTATTTGACCGTATGTGCCTACCAATGGTAAAGCAGTACATTGTGAAGAAGGGTTATACTGGGTCGCATATTGTAAACTTTCTTGTATGAGATCTAATGTTTGAGAAACTTTAATTCGTCTTTTACGACGCAAATGCCGTTTGCTCAACAGCTCCTGCGATTTTGCCATTGAATTACTGTATTGGGAAGTGTGATAGATTTTTCAATTATCAGTTTTCACGTCATACACCACCCACAGTACCATGCGTCGTGTATTGCAGCCGATGTCGTCAACTTATCGTTCCGGATGACTGAATTAATTCTGATATTGTAGCTGAAACGGCATTATGAAATATAAAAATTCACCGCTACTATCGTGTACGAAGTACCTACAGGAAAATGCATGTCACAGAAAGTCAGTGTTATGATATGCACGCGATCGAGATTGAATTAAATCAGAGTATCTACTGAAATCAAGTAACGAAATTTCCTGCGAGGTTAACAATTTGTTCCATTTTTTTTTTTGTTACCCCTTTAAGGTGCCACAGAAGTGGCATGTCCTATATATATTTTGTGACGTTAGAAGCGTCAAATACGAGGAATTTCGTCGACGAATTGAGCCTTATTTACGGGACGCAGACGGTTGAAATGAGTTTTCCTGAAAAGTGTGTGTATTTCTACACTGCGCTTGCTCCCTGGATTTAGTGATAAATGTTCTCATCTCCCAGATGCGATCATAATACGACAAGTCGGTAATTGCAGGGATTCTGATGCCGCCATGTTGCATTATGTATAAACGACC
Source organism: Tenthredo notha (assembly GCA_914767705.2). NCBI lineage: Eukaryota > Metazoa > Arthropoda > Insecta > Hymenoptera > Tenthredinidae > Tenthredo > Tenthredo notha. The sequence continues at coordinate 1,546,751 of OU611923.1, read as the reverse complement.
TGTCACTTTTATTCATTCGCAATACACATTACTGGGTAATCTACGATGGAAATCACTAAGCAAGCGCAGTACAGATCAATTTAACCTTCTATAAAAAAATAATACCCGTGGAATTCGTTTCCTCGTTTAGGCTCAATTTGTCGACGAAATTCCTCGTATTTGACGCTTCTGACGTCACAAAATATATGCCTTTTACAGGACCCCACAGGACCCCACACGTTTCTTGGTAGTACAGAAATGTTCATTAATGCTATATAATGGATACGTAATAATGGATACGTAACAATGGTAACTTTTAACTGTATTTTAACATATTTTATTTGTAAAAATAATAATTTTGAACGATGCTATAGCTGATTTCCAGAAGCTCCTCTCAAAAAAAGGTGCCTTGCGGTGACCACGATCTCTCTGGACTGGATCGTCTAAAATGAAAAAACCAAACGGATTTCGTTAAAGTAATGTATAATCTTGTGATTATTGGAAGAAATAAGCAGAATAAATTTGTTTGACAAAATGGCGGCTTCTGAAGAAGAAAAAAATCGATTTTTGACCAAATTTTTTTTCTTCAGAAGCCGTTATTTTGTCAAAAAAATTTATTTTGCTCATTCCTCCAAATAATCACAAGATTATACATCACTTTAACGAAATCCGTTTGGTTTTTTCATTTTAGATGATCCAGTCCAGAGATATCGTGGTTACGGCAAGACGCCTTTTTTTGAGAGGAGCTCCTGGAGATCAGCTACAGCAGCTTTCAAAATTATCATTCATACAAATAAAAAATGATGAAAAATGTCGAAATACAGTTAAAAGTTACCATAATATGTGTACAAATTCTTACATTAATAAATTTAAAAGTCTTCTCAGGTAAAATTCTTGAAAAATCGCTTCTTTTGGGCCTTCTGACTGTATATAACCCCTTAAATAATGTTCATCTTTTACTTTAACCCTAGAACGGTGACCAGGTTTGTTTAAACACCCCAACGACTTAGTAAGAACAGGCATTTTAACGATTTTCTCACGTTTTGTACTCTCTTACCTATAAATTTTGATGAACTTTTCAGACTTCATGCGAAACTCCCGTAGGCTTACGTGATTTTGCATTGAAAAACGAAAAGAATGAGCCCCCGTAGGACTCTTTACGTGAAATTATACCCCAGATATGAATTTTCAAAATTGGGGTGTTTCAGCACCCCAAGTTACCAGAATAGGTGAAAAAAAAAATGAGGTTCTAAGGTTGATAAGCAGCAAGATAATAATGTAATTGTGAATTCATTTACTCAAAGTTGAATCAGTGAAACAATACTTGCCAAAGTGAAAAAAAAAAGGTGAAAAGGTGAAAAAAAAAAAAAAATAGTAATCAAGCTGAAGAATAACAAGAAATTACTTGCAGTGTTGTGAAATTTAGAATTAAATTTTTTTTCATTACTCATTTAACTTTGGTGATGTGTAATTAAACTTCATTCAATTACACATCGCTAGAGTAATTGGTAATCGAATGAGTAATATAAGTAGTCAATGTAATAAGTGACTTGCAACACTGGATTCAGTAAACCGCTACAAAATTCATACGCTACAAAGTAGTTGGGGTCTTTCTTTCTTCGGATCTCCACCACTTCACACACTGAGAAAAGAGTTTATTCATTGTTATCAAACTTATCAAAATGATTACCCATCAAAAAATTCTTTCAGTGAACCCAAAATTTACTGAAAATTACAGGATATTCTAGGAGAAAAATTATTAAAAAAAAAGTTTATTACCTCGTTTATTACCGAGTAGCAGAGATGTCTAATTACTTGAAAGTCTAATTACTTTTTCAAAGATTATTCTCCTGATATATATACTAATTTTGATTCGAAAAAGGATGAAAAAAAAACAGAAGGTTCGAAGTAATTGGCACAAGTAATTAGCTAAATACCTTTCTCAATTACTTTCTATCTCCTGGCTTTCTTCATATTTTTTCGAACCAAAATCAGTCTCTTTTGGTTCGGTACTAAAGGATGAGACAATAGGCTAAAGATTTTTCGGATTGTGATTGCAGAATAATGATTACCGACGAACATATTAGAAAAATAATCAAATAATGACTTTGGAAAGTAATCAGGCGTGCCCATCTCCGCCGAATAGTAGACACCCTGGTTGATTATACGTATATATCGCGTGTGTGAGGTTGATTCCACGTGTATTTCGCGTATAAAATGTTGATTACACGTGTGTTTCGCGTGTATAAGGTATATATACTAATATATATATATACTATTAGCATATATACCAATTTTGGTTCGAAAAAGGATGAAAAAAAAACAGAAGGTTCGAAGTAATTGGCACAAGTAATTAGCTAAATACTTTTCTCAATTACTTTCTATCTCCTGGCTTTCTTCATATTTTTTCGAACCAAAATCAGTCTCTTTTGGTTCGGTACTAAAGGATGAGACAATAGGCTAAAGATTTTTCGGATTGTGATTGCAGAATAATGATTACCGACGAACATATTAGAAAAATAATCAAATAATGACTTTGGAAAGTAATCAGGCGTGCCCATCTCCGCCGAATAGTAGACACCCTGGTTGATTATACGTATATATCGCGTGTGTGAGGTTGATTCCACGTGTATTTCGCGTGTAAAATGTTGATTACACGTGTATTTCGCGTGCATAACGTTGATTTTACGTATAATTCTTGTAGTTAAATACTTGTTTCTAAAGGTTTCTCAATATTTTTAGTGACTTCGATCTCATCAACAAAAAAAGATTTCGATTTTGAAAAATAATAAAAAAAAAAAAAAAAACAATCAACCCTGCCGCATATTGTTTTCTTAGTATTGACAAAGTAACGTATTGCGAAGATTTTCATAGTCATCTTGTATAATCATGAATTTCCTTACCTGCGGTAGTTTATTTATTTTTTTTCTCCAAAGCGGTAGTTTATTTTTTTTTGTTTTCTTTCTCTCCTAAGATGATCCAGCCTTTGCACTTGCACTTGCACACGCGACACGTGCCCGAGCTGGGTCTCATTGAATATGCCGGCCCGAAACGGTTTCCCCACTTAGCACCCGTCGCGAAGCCGAAGAGAGCCGATTAGAGGCGGGCGAGACCGAGGGGTCTCGGATGCCCGCTGAACTCGCGCTCGTACGTAGTACACTATACAGGCCTCATGCTGAGTCTACAATAGGGCACCAGCGCGTCGCGTTCGACGCTACGTTCTGACGTCACCCAGCAAAATCTTATGGGTGACGTCAGAGCGTAGCGTCGGACGCGACGCGCTGGTGCCCTATTGTAGACTCACCATCATGGATAACATACAGGCAAGCGTAGACTAAGCTTGTGTGGCGTATACATGCATAAACTTGACGTTCAAGTTTCGGCAGGCGTCCGAGTTAGGTGGCGCTGTCGGCCGTATATGTACACTAGGGTGGACGTTAAATTCCATCTTGAGGAGCGAAACCCCACAGTTTAAATTCGGAAAACTGTCCGGGCGCTAGCCGGGAACTAGATGGGTCGGTTAGCCCGGCAGAATCATGGTTGCCCTCACGGGAATTTTCGTGAGGGCCTTTCAGGGCCCTGATGCGAAAATACGAGTAGAGAAATATCGCTATATAAATCTATATTCATATGCATCAAATCAATATTCAGCAAAAATTGATATGAAGTTCTGGAATGAATATTCCAATACTACGTAACACGTATATTTGAGGCGTCCTCTCGAAGAAACCTAAGTGCAATTTGGTCGTTTCGAGAAAATGCGATTTGAAAATTCAACATTGTACTGCTCATCGTTAAATATAACTAATCAAATTAATTTGTTTATTGCAAACATTATACCTACTGTAGAATAATGGATTTAAAGCATAAAATCTTCAATAAACATTTTTTAACAATATTTTTAGCGACAGTTTATGCAAGAGCACTTATGTCGTTTTTCGGGAGAACTACTAAAAATATGTTTTCACCATACCTGAACGGAAAGTACGACTTTCGGCCCCTCGCGTGAGCGGAAAGTCGTACTTTCCGATGCCAGGGAATGGTGAAAAATGGTATATCTCAGGCGGGAGTATATAAATAATAAGAGAAAAAATATATCACAGGGTGAGTTTTTTATCTTGAGACATCGAAATATCTCAAGAAATATGCATCGTACAAAAAAATGTTCGTAATCAGAACTGTTTGATCTCGAAAGGGAAAATTGACTCTGTAAAAATCAACCCCCCACCCCGACCCCTAAATGCAGGAGGGCTGGTAACTTTGAAATTTTAAATGGGAACCCCTACTTTTTATTGCAGATTCGAATTCTACTCGAAAAAATACACAAGTTTTATTGAAATTTTTTTTTTCGATTCGAGACAAATGGCGCGAAAATAGCGAAAAATCAAATTTTTGATTATTCTAAGAGAGGCGCTCCGAATCGAAGATAAGGAAGTACGTGTTGAATGTTTTCAGGAGAACAATTCGATTGTGCATATAGTGTCACCTCAATCGCCACAACCACTCTAAGCGCTACCCAGAAACAACGACGTGGACTTCCTTATCTTCGATTTGGAGCGCCTCTCTTGGAATAATCAAAAATTTGATTTTTTGCGATTCGAGCGCCATTTGTCGCGAATCGAAAAAAAAAATTTCAATAAAACTCGTGTATTTTTTCATGCAGAATTCGAATCTGCAATAAAAAATAGGGGTTCCCATTAAAAATTTTGAAGTTACTACCCCTCCTGCATTCAGGGGTTGGGGTGGGGGGTTGATTTTGACAAAGTCAATTTTCCCCTTCGAGATCAAACAGTTCTGATTCCGAACATTTTTTTGTACGATGCGTATTTCTTGAGATATTTCGATGTCTCAAGATAAAAAACTCACCCATAATAAAAAATATAATATGAATTGTCTATTTGATTCTCATCTCGATATTTTGTTGAATCCGAAAAAAATGGAACGGTAAAGGGTCTCAATACTAAGGCTGGCGTTCGAAAGGCAGCCAAGCAGGGGCCAGTAAATTCTACCAGTCTAGGCCCCGATCAAGCGAGCGTGACGTTTTTGATCCAAGCCCCGTCTAGTTTCGCTGACTAGCGCCCGAAAAAAGAATAGCCACACTGGTCAGGGCCAGGCCAGGACCCGCATACAATTTCCACACGGGCGGTTACTCCGCGCAGGTATCGATATGCTGTTAAACCAATACGAGCATGCGATTGATCACAAATTATTTAAGAAGTAATTGAAGAGAAATTCCATGTCCCATTATCACCCCGCTCGTCAAGAGTTAGCGTGAGGTGCAAATATACGTTTGATCAATGGCGCATATGATACAGGGATTACACGTATCAAAAATCCTCAGATATATACGTATAACTATCACGTGCAAAATAAACGTAGATTATGCACGTGTATGAGGCGTTTCTCAAAATAGTGAAAATCACGTGTCTCCGGCGGACATCGGACCATAAAAATCCACGGGACATATATACGTGTAAATCATCCACGTACACCATATTTCCACCACGAACGCGATTATTACACCTTTATTCAACGAACCTGTGTTTATTGGGTCAGGATACAAAATGCTCCACGGAAAACAAAGTTTTAGCCTGATTGGGAAAGATCTTTCTCATTTTGGATATCTCGGTGAGAAACAAAAAATCTTCGAATCCTACGTAAAATCTGAATATCGGACGTGTTTTTAATAGTTCCTGATCTCCAGATCATGGAAAATATCGTAAAAACCGATAATAATAACTTGGACGAGCGATATGAGAGTTTTTTGCATTGCAACCTGAATTTGGGAAATATTTTGCCAATTTCTTCCGCTATTCTTGATCAGGATACAAAATGCTTCACGAAAAACAAAGTTTTAGCCTGATTGGGAAAGATCTTTCTCATTTTGGATATCTCGGTGAGAAACATAAAATCTTCGAAACCTACGTAAAACCTAAATATCGGAAGTGTTTTTAATAGTTTCTGATCTCCAGATCATGGAAAATATCGTAAAAACCAATAATAATAACTTGGACGAGCGATATGAAAGTTTTTTGCATTGCAACCTGAATTTGGAGAATATTTTGCCAATTTCTTTTGCTATTGTTGATCAGGATACAAAATGCTTCACGAAAAACAAAGTTTTAGCCTGATTGGGACAGATCTTTCTCATTTTGGATATCTCGGTGAAAAACACAAAATCTTCGAACCCTACGTGATACCTGAATTTCGGAAGTGTTATTAATAGTTTCTGATCTCCAGATCATGGAAAATATCGTAAAAACCAATAATAATAACTTGGACGAGCGATATGAAAGTTTTTCGCATCGCAACCTGAATTTGGGAAATATTTTGCCAATTTCTTCCGCTATTCTTGATCAGGATACAAAATGCTTTACGAAAAACAAAGTTTTAGCCTGATTGAGAAAGATCTCTCTCATTTTGGATATCTCGGTGAGAAACACAAAATCTTCGAAACCTACGTAAAACCTGAATATCGGAAGTGTTTTGAATAGTTTCTGATCTCCAGATCATGGAAAATATCGTGAAAACCAATGTTACGTATTCCATACTACCCTACACTCTCCTACACCCTCACACCCATTACCCAAGACACAACATCCTGCATCCAACTAGTCTCTCAGCCTCCTATCAGAGGAAGCCTCACCATACCTTCTAAGAACCGCATCCCTATCTACGCACCGATAAAACTGCACCTGCATAAACGCGCTCGAGCCCGGGAGAACAATGAAAAGAATGATCTCATCATTCAGACAGATAGCAACCAATATTGCACTTGCACTTGCACTTGCACTCTTCACTTGCATCCAAACCGTTAAAGAAAGCAGTCACTTTTTAGACTCGCTCTAGAATCATAAAATCACTAACCCAAAACTACTCTTAGTCAAACTCTACAATTGTAAAACTCAAATAGATGATTCTACCATCATTGTAATCATGACCAATAAACAACCATTTAGTTATCATTTATATATGAATATTCACGTCAGTCACCTACCACTCCAATCCGGTTACCTAAGGGTATAAAAACGAGGGACGAACTCAACGACATCTCATAACTCTCATCAACCTAACTCATAACAACGGTGGCAGCTTGACCACCTCAACTTCTTAATTCATAACAATGGTGGCAACGCCTTCCTAATTCATAACACCAATAATAATAACTTGGACGAGCGATATGAAAGTTTTTTGCATTGCAACCTGAATTTGGGTAATATTTTGCCAATTTCTTTTGCTATTCTTGATCAGGATGCAAAATGCTTTACGAAAAACAAGGTTTCAGCCTGAGTGGGAAAGATCTTTCTCGTTTTGGATATTTCGGTGAGAAACACAAAATCTTCGAAACCTACGTGATACCTGAATTTCGGAAGTGTTATTAATAGTTTCTGATCTCCAGATCATGGAAAATATCGTAAAAACCAATAATAATGACTTGGACGAGCGATATGAAAGTTTTTTGCATTGCAACCTGAATGTGGAAAATATTTTGCCAATTTCTTCCGCTATTCTTGATCAGGATACAAAATGCTTCACGGAAAACAAAGTTTTAGCCTGATTGGGAAAGATCTTTCTCATTTTGGATATCTCGGTGAGAAACACAAAATCTTCGAAACCTACGTAAAACCTGAATATCGGAAGTGTTTTTAATAGTTTCTGATCTCCAGATCATGGAAAATATCGTGAAAACCAATAATAATAACTTGGACGAGCGATATGAAAGTTTTTCGCATCGCAACCTGAATTTGGGAAATATTTTGCCAATTTCTTCCGCTATTCTTGATCAGGATACAAAATGCTTCACGGAAAACAAAGTTTTAGCCTGATTGGGAAAGATCTTTCTCATTTTGGATATCTCGGTGAGAAACACAGAATCTTCGAAACCTACGTAAAACCTGAATATCGGAAGTGTTTTGAATAGTTTCTGATCTCCAGATCATGGAAAATATCGTAAAAACCAATAATAATAACTTGGACGAGCGATACGAAAGTTTTTTGCATTGCAACCTGAATTTGGGAAATATTTTGCCAATTTCTTCCGCTATTCTTGATCAGGATACAAAATGCTTTACGAAAAACAAAGTTTTAGCCTGATTGAGAAAGATCTCTCTCATTTTGGATATCTCAGTGAGAAACACGAAATCTTCGAAACCTACGTAAGACCTGGATATCGGAAGTGTTTTGAATAGTTTCTGATCTCCAGATCATGGAAAATATCGTGAAAACCAATAATAATAACTTGGACGAGCGATATGAAAGTTTTTTGCATTGCAACCTGAATTTGGGTAATATTTTGCCAATTTCTTTTGCTATTCTTGATCAGGATGCAAAATGCTTTACGAAAAACAAGGTTTCAGCCTGAGTGGGAAAGATCTTTCTCGTCTAGGATATTTCGGTGAGAAACACAAAATCTTCGGAACCTACGTGATACCTGAATTTCGGAAGTGTTATTAATAGTTTCTGATCTCCAGATCATGGAAAATATCGTAAAAACCAATAATGATAACTTGGACGAGCGATATGGAAGTTTTTTGCATTGCAACCTGAATTTGGGAAATATTTTGCCAATTTCTTTTGCTATTTTTGATCAGGATACAAAATGCTTTACGAAAAACAAAGTTTTAGCCTGATTGGGAAAGATCTCTCTCATTTTGGATATCTCGGTGAGAAACACAAAATCTTCGAACCTACGTAAAACCTGAATATCGGAAGTGTTTTGAATAGGTTCTGATCTCCAGATCATAAAAAATAGCGTAAAAACCAATAATAATAACTTGGACGAGCGATACGAAAGTTTTTTGCATTGCAACCTGAATTTGGGAAATATTTTGCCAATTTCTTCCGCTATTCTTGATCAGGATACAAAATGCTTGACGAAAAACGAAGTCTCAGCCTGATTGGAAGAGATCTTTTTCATTTTGGATATCTCTGTGAGAAACACAAAATCTTCGAAACCTACGTGAAACCTGAATTTCGGAAGTGTTCTTCATAGTTTCTAATCTCCAGATTATGGAAAATATCTTAAAAACCAATAATAATAACTTGGACGAGCGATATGAAAGTTTTTCGCATCGCAACCTGAATTTGGGAAATATTTTGCCAATTTCTTCCGCTATTCTTGATCAGGATACGAAATGCTTTACGAAAAACAAAGTTTTAGCCTGATTGGGAAAGATCTCTCTCATTTTGGATATCTCGGTGAGAAACACAAAATCTTCGAAACCTACGTAAAACCTGAATATCGAAAGTGTTTTGAATAGTTTCTGATCTCCAGATCATGGAAAATATCGTAAAAACCAATAATAATAACTTGGACGAGCGATACGAAAGTTTTTTGCATTGCAACCTGAATTTGGGAAATATTTTGCCAATTTCTTTTGCTATTGTTGATCAGGATACAAAATGCTTTACGAAAAACAAAGTTTCAGCCTGATTGGGAAAGATCTTTCTCATTTTGGATATCTCGGTGAGAAACACAAAATCTTCGAATCCTACGTAAAATCTGAATATCGGACGTGTTTTTAATAGTTTCTGATCTCCAGATCATGGAAAATATCGTAAAAACCAATAACAATAACTTGGACGAGCGATATGAAAGTTTTTTGCATTGCAACCTGAATTTGGGTAATATTTTGACAATTTCTTTTGCTATTTTTGATCAGGATGCAAAATGCTTTACGAAAAACAAGGTTTCAGCCTGACTGGGAAAGATCTTTCTCGTCTAGGATATTTCGGTGAGAAACACAAAATCTTCGAAACCTACGTGATACCTGAATTTCGGAAGTGTTATTAATAGTTTCTGATCTCCAGATTATGGAAAATATCGTAAAAACCAATAATAATAACTTGGACGAGCGATATGACAGTTTTTTGCATTGCAACCTGAATTTGGGAAATATTTTGCCAATTTCTTCCGCTATTCTTGATCAGGATACAAAATGCTTCACGAAAAACAAAGTTTTAGCCTGATTGGGAAAGATCTTTCTCATTTTGGATATCTCTGTGAGAAACACAAAATCTTCGAAACCTACGTAAAACCTGAATATCGGAAGGGTTTTTTATAGTTTCTGATCTCCAGATCATGGAAAATATCGTAAAAACCAATAATAATAACTTGGACGAGCGATATGAAAGTTTTTTGCATCGCAACCTGAATTTGGGAAATATTTTGCCAATTTCTTCCGCTATTCTTGATCAGGATACAAAATGCTCCACGGAAAACAAAGTTTTAGCCTGATTGGGAAAGATCTTTCTCATTTTGGATATCTCGGTGAGAAACAAAAAATCTTCGAATCCTACGTAAAATCTGAATATCGGACGTGTTTTGAATAGTTCCTGATCTCCAGATTATGGAAAATATCGTAAAAACCGATAATAATAACTTGGACGAGCGATATGAGAGTTTTTTGCATTGCAACCTGAATTTGGGAAATATTTTGCCAATTTCTTCCGCTATTCTTGATCAGGATACAAAATGCTTCACGCAAAACAAAGTTTTAGCCTGATTGGGAAAGATCTTTCTCATTTTGGATATCTCGGTGAGAAACATAAAATCTTCGAAACCTACGTAAAACCTAAATATCGGAAGTGTTTTTAATAGTTTCTGATCTCCAGATCATGGAAAATATCGTAAAAACCAATAATAATAACTTGGACGAGCGATATGAAAGTTTTTTGCATTGCGACCTGAATTTGGAAAATATTTTGCCAATTTCTTCCGCTATTCTTGATCAGGATGCAAAATGCTTTACGAAAAACAAGGTTTCAGCCTGAGTGGGAAAGATCTTTCTCGTTTTGGATATTTCGGTGAGAAACACAAAATCTTCGAAACCTACGTGATACCTGAATTTCGGAAGTGTTATTAATAGTTTCTGATCTCCAGATCATGGAAAATATCGTAAAAACCAATAATAATAACTTGGACAAGCGATACGAAAGTTTTTTGCATTGCAACCTGAATTTGGGAAATATTTTGCCAATTTCTTCCGCTATTCTTGATCAGGATACAAAATGCTTTACGAAAAACAAAGTTTTAGCCTGATTGAGAAAGATCTCTCTCATTTTGGATATCTCAGTGAGAAACACGAAATCTTCGAAACCTACGTAAGACCTGAATATCGGAAGTGTTTTGAATAGTTTCTGATCTCCAGATCATGGAAAATATCGTGAAAACCAATAATAATAACTTGGACGAGCGATATGAAAGTTTTTTGCATTGCAACCTGAATTTGGGAAATATTGTGCCAATTTCTTCCGCTATTCTTGATCAGGATACAAAATGCTTCACGAAAAACAAAGTTTTAGCCTGACTGGGAAAAATCTCTCTCATTTTAGATATCTCGGTGAGAAACACAAAATCTTCGAAACCTACGTGAAACCTGAATTTCGAAAGTGTTTTTAATAGTTTCTGATCTCCAGATCATGGAAAATATCGTAAAAACCAATAATAATAACTTGGACGAGCGATATGAAAGTTTTTTGCATTGCAACCTGAATTTGGGAAATATTTTGCCAATTTCTTCCGCTATTCTTGATCAGGATACAAAATGCTTCACGGAAAACAAAGTTTTAGCCTGATTGGGAAAGATCTTTCTCATTTTGGATATCTCGGTGAGAAACACAAAATCTTCGAAACCTACGTAAAACCTGAATATCGGAAGGGTTTTTTATAGTTTCTGATCTCCAGATCACGGAAAATATCGTAAAAACCAATAATAATAACTTGGACGAGCGATATGAAAGTTTTTTGCATTGCAACCTGAATTTGAGAAATATTTTGCCAATTTCTTCCGCTATTCTTGATTAGGATACAAAATGCTTCACGAAAAACAAAGTTTTAGCCTGATTGGGAAAGATCTTTCTAATTTTGGATATCTCTGTGAGAAACACAAAATCTTCGAAACCTACGTAGAACCTGAATATCAGACGTGTTTTTAATAGTTTCTGATCTCAAGATCATGGAAAATATCGTAAAAACCAATAATAATAACTTGGACGAGCGATATGAAAGTTTTTTGCATTGCAACCTGAATTTGGAAAATATTTTGCCAATTTCTTCCGCTATTCTTGATCAGGATACAAAATGCTTTACGAAAAACAAAGTTTTAGCCTGATTGGGAAAGATCTT